>CM044395.1:13755000-14955000 GCA_024322285.1 Musa beccarii | reverse complement strand
ATTTCATTTTACTACAGTCATTTGGATTCTTCTATATCCTCTTACAATCATTCTTAAGCTCAAGTATTTCCAATATGCTTTTTATTTAAACATGTTTTTATCGTATGAAGTTATCGTATGAAGTTTTTAAAATCATTTAAATCGCACGAACTTAATGTAATTTACTGCTACACTAATTCACCCCCCCCCCCCTCTTAGCATCGAACTGATTCTAACAAGTACTACCATCGATTTTCTAAAACTGTATAATCCATACTTGCCAACTCACAGGTGGTACCACCACTCAACCTAACCCTAGGTCACTGAATTAGCCTTCCAACATACCCAATTCAATCCTGGTTCAAGCCCAATAGGCTCTTAATCAAGTTGTTATGATTATGCCTCAAAACCAATTTAATTAGACTCTAAATGACTTCAATTAAGACTTAATCAACTCTAACTATAATCATGAAGACTTCAGCATGTTGTTTAGCATTTCATCTATTCATTTGACACTTCGTCCGAACCTCTGGTGTATCGTCCTTTCCTTTATTATATTGTTTGATTCATCAGCATGTTGACCTCCCACAACATTTGATCTTCTTAGCGTAATGTCCGATCCTTCCAACCCGATGCCCAATCTCTAATATGATGCTTTACAACCCAATATCTAATTCTTCTGCTTCAACGATTCAAGTTCATAATTGAAGTTTCACGTATATCACTTATCTCAAATGCTTATTAGTCCAAAAATTTATCAATTGATTTCATCATCAAAATCTAGGATTTAACACAATCAACTTGAGCCATGCAAGCATCACCTTATCCTCCCTACTGTAGTCATATAGATTAAAATAAATATTAAGTTAATCTATCCATGAGTCTAATATATCAACATTGATCGAGTTGTCGAAGGAGGGTATATCGATATGAGCATCGATATAAAAGGGTAAGTCATTGCTATAATGTTTCGTTTAGCAATGCCTTCTTCATGGCTGAGTGCCTTGGATAGAGATGACTCTCTTCTTCGTTGCGATGCTCTTTACTCGGTCATCCTTCTATTGAAAAATCCAAGGGCGTCATCACATACGTAGTGGAAGAATAGAAAATAAAACATCTTAGATTTTTGCAAAAAAGGTTTCATTGTTATGCGAAGATCGATGCATAAAAAAAATAAATCCGTGAATCTGAAAACTACATATGTTAGAAAAATAATACCCAGGGAGATCGTATATCCCTGAATTCCTACAGATTCGTAGGGTAGATGAAGGAGATCAAGCATCCTCCTCTCTTACGGTGATCCATACGATAAGGGCTGCAACGATGCTCCTCTCTAGGGAGAAGAGAATAAAATGTGGCTATCAGGAAGCCCCAACCAATGGACCTTTGGTTCCCTCCTATTCATAGAGGCTCCTTATAAACCCTAATAGATCCTGCCCTATTGGGTATTGGATGTCCATCCAATTACCCAAGCCTCTTAGATTAATGGGTCTCTACCTAATAATCTAACTCTTATTAGATCTCATCTATGGGATCCAATAATTCATGGGCTTATTAGATATCCAATAAGATAGGGGCTCCAGCGAATATCTCATATCTGAACCTCTACTCGTCGTAACACCTACCATATGTGTGGCGAATATCTCATATTTGAACCTCTACTCATCGTAACACCTACCATATGTGTGTGACCCTCTAGGTCCAATATTGAGCTAGCCGTGAGTTATACCTATCAAAGCTCCTTCTGACTTAGTGAATTATTATGGATATAATAATTCACTATAGATGTACTAGATGTACTCATCGACTATAGATGTACTAGGCCACTATGTCGTAGTCCCCAATGATTCAGGGGAATCTAATCTTTTGGACCTATCCGCCTTTAGTTACCATGTACCTATAGTCCCTCATCCATCTATTATCCTAGAGACTATATATCGAGCATGGTGCTGTCAAGCCTATACAGTTTCTACTCAAGTCTCACTCTAATCAGATTCTCCCAGAGAACTCTCTCTCAATCCGAATGATCCTAGCCAGGGATTTGCTTGAGCAAGAATATATGGGATATTCTTCTCTTGATACTGAGAGTGGATAATCCTCTATTGACACTCAATTGCCTTCGTAAGGTTGGCTACCATTCCCGAGAACCAACTATACCATATTTGAAACTTTCTAAACCTATAAGTTCAGCGTCAAAGAATGGATTACTCATACAAGACATCTTTGATGTCTCAAATCTAAAGACCAGATATATAATTGAGACTACGAAATCACTATTTGATGTTAGGTATTAATAACCATCCAGTATTCCGTAGGCAGATCAATCAGTGAACTCATTCTCCAATAAACACCTATACTGTATCCTTAGTGTCCCCACACAAGTAGCTATGATACCAGCCACCTTCATCATATGGACAGGTATACAGCACACCAGTCTGTTCGGTTATCTCGATGTCCCTCTCGAGTAATCTATGACTGAAATTATTTAGGATCTGTGTTTAAAGGTGAATCGGTCTTATTATCGTAATCTTATCACGATACGATTCTCATTGCACAGATCCAAGAACATCACAATATACATCTAGATAATGTGAAAAAATACCAATAATCATTAGTAAAGATATTTATGTAGCGTGTTACAGATGTCATCACTCACGTGATTGGCTTGTATGGCACTTATAACTAGCACCTTCACTATAGGGTTATTTTGGACTTGCATCTAGTGTATAATGATCTCCATTTATTGGGCTAGTATTGTCATCTAGGCAGTAAGATTAACTAAGGTTGTTAGATTATCAATTGCCTTCTTGTTAATGTTTCTTCCTCTCAATGATCGTGGCATAAACTTTACTCTTGTAATTCTTTGGTCATCTCTTCGTATCCATGTCAACTTGGTCACCATTCACAAGAGTATTGCTCTAATACCACTTGATCCATATAAGATTCGACTTTGATGTTTCATCGACTCAATATCACTTTTCGAATAAATGTTTTAGTGAAGGAGAGAATTATTTTAAAAAAATCAAGCATAAAATCAAAAGAAAACAACTTCTATTATTTGTAAAATTAAAGTTCTAAATATGAGACTTAAAATAATAGAAATAGAAATGTAAAAGAAAGCTTCTGGGTGTGTGAAAACATAAATTATTTTTAGATAACACGTGGATGCTCTTGACAGGTTATGATCATTGTTGGTCTTTGATCTCCTCATCTCTTTTTAGTATTGGAACCTCCTGTTTAAACAATAAGTAGTAAGTGTCGACAACTTCTCATAGTAACTAGATAAAACTTTCGAGTGGAGCTTTGAGCAATTGAAACATGAGAAAGAAGGTTGTGACAGGAAAAAGTTGATTGCAGCAGTGCAAAATTCTTCCCTCTCTTTTTCTTGTTGCACTTCACTGCTTTAAGGTTGCAAAACTAGGGACGATTAGCTCTCTATTAAAGGTTTTCTTGATTTCCTTTAGATGGAGGGAAACCCTTAATTTTATAGGGAGAGTAATGCCCTAAGTCCTTTGGGCTTTTAAAGCACTTTCCTCATAAGGCATAGTAATTAGAAAGATTTTATAAGGTGCGCATGGCTACTACTTTTTTCTATAGAGCTATTGCACCCCTCTTGAGTGCTGTCCTAATCCAAATCCTATTAAGTATTGAATTGAGGTGAGGGGATTGCTATTTCTTGAGTTTGGATTTTGGTTGACGAAACAGAACCGAATAATGTGAGACCTAAATGATTTCTTATGCCTAAAATACTTTAGCATATGGGATGATAACATAATAAGGATATTTTTTTTATAAAAAATATTGGTTCGACTCCCTCTCATATAAGGTTTAAAAAAATCATAAATAGAATATTTTTAAGATATGAATCAAATTAGTGTTAGAAAGATGATAAAATCAAATCCATCTTCACTGATCGTTTGCAATATATATATATATATATATATATATATATATATATATATATATATATAAACAAAATTATAAAATCATTATGTTAATCTCCGTAAGTAACTATATATATATATATACACAAAATTATATATGTTAATCTCCGTAAGTAACTATAAAATCATTATGCAGATTGGGCTACTTGAAATCGGCTATACACAAAATTAAAAGTTTTTAATGTTATTAATATCTATGTTTTTAAATTAAATTTCTCATAAATATCACACTAATTTAATATAAGATAATAAATTTACTGACTCAATCCTGAGATGTATTAATTATGTAACACCATGAGACGTCTTGACCGAGACAATCTTAAATGGTGTTTGACCGTAGAAGACGTCAGCCGTACACTACGACATCTTTTTGGGTTCATACCCACTAAGCCACAAAGCATACCCATGCTTAAGTACCACGTTGCAATGAATGGGTCAAAAGCTAAGTACCTACCAATTTCCTTTTTTCTCTGATTATTGTAAGAAAGTTAACAGATCTCCGTATTGCTAGTGTCAGAAGCTGCTTTTGAAATTGTTGCTTCGGGAGAAGTCGACGCATCTCACCTATTGTTTTCATTTCATCAAAACCTTACAAATTTTTGTTTCACAACAAAAACATTAAACAATTAAAAAATTAAAAAAATATATTCCGCCATGCAAGAAAAGTTGACTCGATGTGAAAGTAAATGTCTCATGTAATCAATGTGTCTGTAAGTTGACCTTCTTCTGAATTTGACATATATTTATATACATACATTTTTTTCTCCAAACTTTTACTAAATTTGAGTCCTATTCTTGTTGTCACTCTTAGCCACCTTCTTTGCACGACCGCGGTAATCAAAACAGATCGAATCAATTGGATATGCAAGTCTTGAAGCACCTCAGTGGCAGATTTGGTGGCGCTAAAATCCTTGAAGTTAAATATTTATCACGAAATATTTAATCTGTGAAAGCATACACACACATATATATATATATATATATATATATATATATATATATATATATATATATATATATATATGATGAATAAAAGATTTTTTTATTAAACATCATAAATTTTTATTATTTTGTCGTATTCCCACCTAGTGTTTTCAAAGATTTTTACAATGATTTTCTTTATTTATACTTCTTTTTTGTCAATCTTAACCGTTCGTTAGAAGTACATTTTATGTCTGGATCATCATCACCAGCCTTCGTAGTCATCATTTTCTGATAATACCCTAAAATTAGAAACATATATAAAAAATGACAGGTCCGAGAAGTGTAAACAAGACGTAGATCCCTCAGAACATGTATAAGAATTCAGCATCGAGTGATAACTCAGGCAAGGCTGAAACTATTTAGACTGTTCGATCATTGGGAGCACTGTTTCGTTGTGGAAAACATACGAGAAAAGAAATGCAGAAACAACCTTCCCGATCTAACTATCTTCCAATGCTGACCATGATTCACAGTTTGACCTAGAACCAAAAAGAGACGAACAGAATCTGACACAAGTGACAAATATTACAATGGAAAGCAGTCCTAAACCTACAACTGTCAGTATTGCATGTCAGAATTTTAAAAGACAGATCTCACAATTCATCTTTCTAAATCAAATGAGATACTTTCGAAAGGCAAAGATGAAGGAATCCTCCAGAAGCAAAAGATAAAGAGAATCAGGCCACTACTTTAATCATATGATCTTCACAGGGATTCATAAAAACATAAAAACAACAGGAATAATTGGCAGATTACTCCTCAGTTCAGGTCTCCATGAATCTTCTGCATTGTACGACCTCAGAAGAAAATTATAGTTCTGATCATCCTTGGAGAACAAAAAATGAAACAAATGCACAATCAAATAAAAGATAAATCATAATTGAACCACGTAGCTTCTGCAACGATCCAGAACCAGAAAAAGAACCATTTTATGGATAGAATTCCAATCACCCAAGTAGTCATTCTTGAGTAACCCAACCTGACCTCAAGTTGGTATTAATCTCAAGTTAACATGCTGAGGCTGAGCAATCCTTCATCTAAGTTGGATTCGTGCATGAAAAGGTGGAGCACGAGTTTCAGGTTACAAAACCGCCAGTTTCTTCATGCTCCCTCGCATCTTGTGCTTCCCTCCAAGCCAATAGTCTCCTCCCCCATTATTTTCTTAATAGACCTTTCGGCCAAGGCCACTACAGATTTTAACCATCAACATCTTACTTTCGGAATCTCCAAATGACCCTAATCCTACATTGTTTGTTGTCCTCATCAAATGCACGACTCCACACAATGCTAATGTGATCAGCCTTTTTTATATCCCCTTTCCTATGGGCATTCACATCGAAACTGTCTTCCCTGTTTTTATAGACAACTCAAACCAAATAAAACCAAGACTGGGTTTGCATTTGGGCATTTGAGCTATAAATTGAATGGTAGATTGTCATATATCTATTTACAAGGCTAAACCTAAACTTAGTTTGTGTTCTCCCTAATATGGCATTCATCAGCTGATTGATGAAGGTAATCCACAATAGATATGGAGAAACCTCATGATTGACTGAACCGGAATAGATCAAATCACATTTCTGCAGCAGCCGATTAAAAAACAATGAAAATATTCACTAGACACAGCAGTATGGTAAGATGACTGAAGAAAGATGGAAAAAAAAAAAGAGTCATCTGCTTTTGAATAGAAGTTGGTAATGCACGAAAAGAACATACAAGATTGGTCTCCTCAGTTCAGGTCTCCATGAATTTTCCGCAGCGTGTTTACCCTGGGAAGAACGAAAGTTTTCAATTCTGATCATCAGAGGAGACCATATTAAACCGAATTGGTGAACGAACAAATCATTAAAAAAAAAAAACATTCGAGAAGAGAATATAAAACCACGAGGACTCGATTAAAGATCTAAGAAAAAATCAACGAAAACACAATCTTTTGGTCATTGACGAAAGATAAGAAGTGAATCCAAGAAGCGGAGGCACCGCATATGCGCTTTCGCGAATTCTGCGACTGCGGCTCCTCGGTGAAACAATGGTATTTATAGACGTGGAAGAGCGATGCCCTAATTTCGTCCAGGAACGGCGGGTTTGCCAAAGATAGTTTAGAAGGCCTTAAAAGCCCTTGAGGTTTAGGCTGGGCGACGAGATGCACCAGAAACTGTACCGAACATGATCCGGTTGGAAGCTCTTTCCACCATGAACCAGCTCTCTCGATTTGACTTGTTACAACTAAAAATATTATAGAAATAATATAATTATTTAATTGGTTTATCAAGCTTATGAAGTTTAATTATATGATAATGCGAGTATAAGAATCGTTACTAACAAAGAAAACATGAGCCTTTCTCACGTTTCTCTCACTTGTTTATCACTTAGAAAATTTTATTATTATTATTATTATTATTATTATTATTATTATTATTATTATTATTATTATTATTATTATTATGTTATCAAACCTATATTTAATCGTGCGTGTTTTGACGGATTGGGTGCAGATTGCACTGTTTATAGAATAAAGAAATTAAAATACTCTAATTAGTAAATACTTCAATTTGCACTTAAAATTGAGGAGACAGATATCTGAAAATTCATATTGTAAATGATAATAGTCACCAAAGAAATGTAAAATGATAAAAGAGAAGGCATATAATCCATGTAAAATTAGATAATTATTTGATTATTAAAAACGATTTAAGGTTTTCCTTTATCTCTTCTTATTTAAACCTTCAATAAAAACTATTTCTAATTGTTCCCATGTACACTCATTCTTTGATATTAGTTAATCATCCTGTACATTTATTTTTGGTGACTTTGGACCTTGAAGGTGTTTCTTAACTGTCTTGCTTTCCGATCCATACAACATACTTGACTTAATAATTCTTATCAATATATTTATTTGATAATTTCCATTTTAATTGCCTTAATTTATTTATTTGAATTATATCTTTTTACAAATCTTGGGTTCCATTTAAATAACCGATTTAAAAAAATCTAAAACTTTTATATGCGAGAACTTCATGTCCATCCACTTTTAATTATATTCTCGATCTTTTACTTAAAATTGTGTAAATTATGTTGTGCATAATCAACCTTAGTTTCACTCATTCTAAAACATAAAAATTTAAAATTTCAAGCTATTGTCAACGATACTCAGGTTAATTTATCTTGCCCTAACTTGAGGTGCTCTCAAAGGATTGTTTGTTTGAATAATCTTCGGGTACGCCAAACATCCAAACAAACTCAATCCACTATGATCCTTAAATGGTAGATTAAAAAGTACTAATGAGTCAACCATCATGAATCCGATTTGGGACCCAGTTTTATACATATATCAATATATTACAGTTCCGAATCTGATTAAAAGGTAACCAAAAAGTGGATCGAGTAGTAAACTCACTACCAAAAAAGTGCCAACCTTCTCGGCTGGTACAAAACTAAATGGCATAAGTGAAAAATTCTTGTGCATGCTTTTCTGTTGTTCTACTCCAGCATTCAACTCAAATCATTTTGAACAATAGGGAGGACAATGAGATGCATCAACTTTCCTAGATGTTGCCACTCTGGATAGACCTGGAACAATATGTTTCTGCTTAGTCATCTTAATAGACAGGGTCTCAACCTGGCACAAAAGGTCAGTCAGTTCATGTCTGATGCTAAATGTAAATATGTAAATTTGCAAGACGTGTATCGGTTGAATCATTCACAAGAAATGGATGAAAAATGGATACTATAATTATCACAAACAAAATGTGTGAGGCTGCAATAGTAGTAATTCCTATATTATTGGGATATTCAACTTAAATTTGGAGTTATCAGCCAGAGACAAACCTGCAGAAATGGAATATTAACATCAGGTGGAATGTCAATACTGATTTGGAGTCCTGGACTAGAAAGTTTTGAAAAAAAGAAAATGAATTTTGGGCTGTTCTGTCCCTGCATGCTGAAAAATAAACTAGGGAATAGATGTGTTGTGAATTTATGAATGTCATTCAGTGATGTCTTGGCATTCAGTGAGTTGGAAGTTGTGCTTTGGATGTGTTGTGAGGGATAGGAGAGTGATGGGAGCTCATTGCTAGGTTTTCACTAGAATAATATGAATATAATTCACTTAACAAACTAAATCAAATAACAGAAAAAAAAAATTCAAATAAACTAGATGGACTAGTACACAATGGATTTGAAACATTTTTATTTTAACAACATAGGCTCGTACAGTAATATTAAGGTAGAACTCCACAAAGTCAATAACATGACACGTTTTTTTATTGTTATGGAAGGAAATATTCCCTCTAATTTCGTTACATAAAAATAAAACCTAGTACTACCTCTTACAAGAATAATAAGTATAATAAGCGTGCACATCTGCCATTCTAGTAGTTGCCTACTACAATATCTTGCCCCGTGTAGCTTTAACAAAGCTCAGAGAGACAGCATATTGTGCTGGATCTATTTGTTCTTTGTGTTTTAAAATATAAAATATATACTTTATTCAATTTATGATTGTTAAATTATATGATATTATTTAATTAGATAAGATATATCATCGATTACTAAAAATAAAATCTATTTATTATAGGATTTCTTAGAATATAATATTAATAGAAAAAATTCTTCTAATTATCATCATAGATCTTTTGCTCTTATTTATAAAATAATAGGATCTGTTATGGACGAAACAACATAAATTAAGATTATATGTTTATTCTCAATCTCTCGATTCTTATTCTATCGTTTATAGTGATTCTGTAAAAGAAAAGAAGAGAGGACAAGTTTCGTTCTCCACATAGATCAATGTTGTTGTAACTTTGAATTGGATGATAGTGTTTTTGCAAATTGGATAAGAATTTTTCTAAATGACATTGAAAGATACATAATCTTGACCTTAATATATCATTATTTGATTTTGATTTTAATATTAAATTTTTTTTATAATAATAGCATAACTATAGTTTTTATGCTTACAATTAGTATCAAAAGTAGTTTTTGAAATCAAATATTATAGATGTTAAGTTCAGAGTGGCACTAAGAGGGGGGGGGGTAAATTAGTGTAGTGGATTAAACTGAATAAAGCTTGAAAACCGATTCCGGAGATTTGCTTAAGAACTTGATTCAGCGAAAGAGACTTTAACTTAAAAATATTCAGGTAAATGAAATTGGAAGTAGGGAGAAAAAATCCGATCAGTTTATAGCTTAAGAAATTTACGATGCAGAATTTAAGTACTCACACAGCAAGTAAACGCAGCGATGTATAGTGGTTCAGTCAAATGACCTACGTTCACTCTTGAAGCCTCCTCCAATGAGGCTCCCAACTTCCACTACCAAGTCTCTTGAAGGGGAAGGACCAAACACCACTTTATAGCCTTTTACAAGAGGTTCCCTCTCTTTACAGGATTTTTACAAGGAGAAGAAAGGAGGAGAACACTTGAACAAATGAAAGCAGAAATTTGCTATAGCTTAGACTCAATTCTAACATTACAAAGATCCCCCAACCAGCTAGGAGTAAAGGGGTATTTATAGAGCTTTTCGGGATTCAAAAATCCTGCTCAAAGAGGTCTCGTCCGAAATTTCGAACTACAGGCGGTACTACCATCTGGCACTGGCGGTACTACCACCTGGCACTAGCGGTACTACCGCCTGACACACCTTTGCGTGTGTCAATGTGCTGGCGGTACTATCGCCTGGCACTAGTGGTACCACCGCCTGACACAGGTGGTTGCAACCACCTGTCAGGCGGTACCATCGCCTGCCTGGGGCGGTGCTACCACCCGGCCTATGGTCAATAGGCGGTGCTACCGTCGGCCCTTGCCAGAAACTGTATGGGCCTAACCTTTGGCCCAATATAGCCCATTAAAGGCCCAATTGGCCCAATATAGGTCTAGATAGGATTAACACCTAGTCTATACCCTAATTAAGTGCTAACTATGAACTTTTAAAGCCAAATTAAACCGACACTATCAAGTTATCTTCTGAAGAGCTTTCCGGCGATCTTCCGGCGGACTTCCGACACTCTTTCGGATTCCTTCCGACGGATTTCCAACAGGCTCCTAGATTCTATGGCGAGTTCAACAAGTCTTTGGCACCCTTCCGAACCTTCTCGGTGATCTCCGCGAACCTCCGATGATCTTTTCGACAAACTTCCGAAACCTTCGGCAAGTCCCCGATTTCATCTCGGTTGGCTCCGGCAGCACTTCCGATGATCCTTCGGACTTCCGGTGGACTTTTGAACTTCCAGCAACTTGACTCCGGTAATTAGCTCTATCATAGTTAATCCTGCACACTTATCTCAAAAATGGATTAGATCAAATAACCATCAATTGACTTCATCATCAAAATCCGAGATTCAACAATCTCCCCCTTTTTGATGATGACAATCAATTGATGACTATATACTATATAATGAGAAAGTAGAAACATTTGAATTCAATCTCTTGAATTCAACCAAAAATGATAAGTTACTTGCGTTGAACTTATCATCATGCTCAATCAGCATGAGGTTTCATTCGTAAGCAATATCAAAGCATGACATTTAATCGAAAGATGATAAACATTTATCATTTCGTCAAAAGATACCAAAATTTTGAGATTACAACAAGGATCTCATGATTGAAAAAGCGTGACACCATATCAGATAAATCATGAGATGAAAATTTATCATATCAATCGAGAGATGTCATTTGATAAATATGATATAGTAAGAATCTTTCAACTATAAAATTCAATTACAATGTGATGTATTGCATTACTTATGGGTTCATTGCAATGCTTTTTAAGGATTGCAACCTGTTTTTGACACAAAGTATGGCAAGAGCAATTGAATTGCAATAATAAATCTTATGAGACATTTTTCATTTCATTTACACTATATAAGTCATTTTTCAATACAATACATGATATTTATCAAGTCATCAAATTATTCGCTCATAAAGGCCACATTCAACAAGTCATCAATTTTACATTTTTCTCCCCCTTTGTCATCAACAAAAAGGAGTTGAATAAACTTGATGAAAGGGTGAAACTTGAAAAAAAATGACATAAGTGAGAGGAGCCATAAAGTCGTTTTTGATACAATGCAAGATATTTATCAAGTCATCAATTTTTTTCAAAATATGTATAAGGATACATCATTGAAGCCAATCATCAACCATATCCAAGAAAATTCATGATGAGATTCAACTTGTTATTTTTATGAAGGAAGAAGATATGAAATCATAAAAACTTGATTAGCACATGAATAAATATTTAAGAGCTTGATTTTTATGTAGAATCCATGACATTAATTTATGCATATGTCAAGCTTATATAATCCATTTAGTCATCACAAAAGAAGGTGAAGATAGTATGAAGTTATACATACATCATTGAAAGACATGATTTTCATTGAAAGTGTAAAGGTGAAACTATCAAAATCAAAGTTTAAACATTTTGGAAATCATGTACTATTGAATATTAGCATAAATTTAGCATGCCTAATTCTCTTCTAATGAAGTTAAATTATTCTTCATTTAAGGGCTTTGTGAAAATGTCCGCTAATTGGTGTTTTGTATCAATAAATTCTAGAGTTACATCATTATTAGTGACATGATCTCATATAAAGTGATGCCTAATATTAATGTGCTTAGTTCTTGAGTGTTGAATGGGATTTTTGGTTAGACAAATAGCACTTATATTATCACATTTTATGGGAATATATTTTAAATTAATTCCATAGTCTTCTAAAGTGTTTTTTATCCAAACAACTTGTGCACAACATACACTTGCAGCTATATATTCGGCTTCCACCGTAGATAATGCAATAGAATTTTGTTTCTTGGATGTCCAAGAAACAAGTGCATATCCTAGAAATTGGCATGTTCCGGATGTGCTTTTTCTATCGATTCTACATCCGCCAAAATCGGTATCCGCATAAGCTTTTAAATCAAAGTTATCAGATTTTGGATACCATAATCCTAGATTAGGAGTTCCTTTAAGATACCTAAGGATTCTTTTAACAGCTTTAAGGTGAGATAACTTAGGATTAGCTTGGAATCTTACACATAGACCTACACTAAATATGATATCAGGTCTAGTTGTAGTGAGATAGAGTAAGCTACCTATCATTCCCCTATACGTTTTTTGATCAAAATTTTCTCTATTTTCATCCAAGTCTAACTTGGTGGAAGTACTCATTGGAGTGTTGATGGCTTTAGAACTATCCATGTTAAATCATTTTAACAGTTCAAATGTATACTTGGTTTGATTAAAAAATATTCCATCACTAAGTTATTTAATTTGTAATCTTAAAAAGAAGTTTAACTCACCCATTAGACTCATTTCAAATTCATGACTTATACACTTGGCAAATGATTCACATTGTGATTCATCCGAAGAACCAAAAATGATATCATCAACATAAATTTGAACAATAAGAAAATTATTTTTAAAATATTTAATAAACAATGTAGTATCAACCTTGCCTTTAGTAAAATTATTTGAAATTAAGAAAGAACTAAGCCTCTCATACCAAGCCCTAGGGGCTTGTTTCAATCCATAGAGAGCTTGAGTTAATTTAAACACATGATTTGGAAGAAGAGAGTTTTCAAAACCGGGTGGTTGTTCAACATAAACTTCTTCAAAAATAAAGCCATTCAAAAAAGCACTTTTGACATCCATTTGAAAAAGCTTAAAATTATTACTACTAGCATAGGCAAGGAGCATCTTAATAGCTTCTAATCTAGCCACAGGAGCGAAGGTTTCTTTGTAATCTATACCTTTTTCTTAGTTGAAACCTTTGGCCACTAATCTAGCCTTGTTTCTAACCACGATACCATATTCATCCTGCTTGTTTCTAAAGACCCATTTAGTACCGATAACTAAATGATCACTTAGTCTAGGAACAAGCTTCCATACCTCATTTCTTTCAAATTGGTTCAATTCCTCTTGCATTGCGATAACCCAAGAATTATCTTTTAAGGCTTCGTCAATGCTTTTAGGCTCAATTTGAGAAAGAAAAGCGGCATGAGCACAAAAATTTTTAAATGAAGAACGTGTTTGAACCCCTTTCGATGTATCTCCTATGATTAACTCCTTGGGATGTGCATCTACATACTTCCATTCCTTAGGTAAGGAGAATTCGGAAAAAGATGCATCCAAGTTGCTATTTTGAGGAGAGGGTTCATTTAAATTCAAATTATCAAAACCAAAATCATCATCAAAATTTTTTTTCTTAAATTCAGAAATTTCATTAAAAACTACATGAATAGACTCTTCTATAATTAATGTTCTTTTGTTAAAAATACGAAAAGCTTTGGAAATAGAAGAGTAGCCAAGAAAGATGCCTTCATCAGATTTAGCATCGAATTTTCCTAAAGCATCCTTTTCATTTAAAATAAAGCATTTGCAACCAAAAACTTTAAAGTAAGAAACATTAGGTTTTTCGTCATTCCATAATTCATAAGGAGTCTTGGATAGAGATGGTCTTATTAGAACCCTATTCATGACATAGCAAGCCGTATTAACGGCTTCGGCCCAAAAATATTTGGGTAAACTATGTTCATTTAATATGGTTCTTGTCATTTCTTATAAATTTCTATTCTTTCTTTCTACTACTCCATTTTGTTAAGGATTTCTTAGAGTAGAGAAGTTGTGGTTATACCCATTTGATTCACAAAAATTTTAAAAGTCACGGTTTTGGAATTCACCACCGTGATCACTCCGAATTGATGAAATCATGAAACCCTTTTCATTTTGAGTAAGTTTACAGAATTTAGAGAAACATTTAAAAGAATCACTTTTGTGAGCTAAGAAATAGGTCCACGTGAATCTACTATAGTCATCTACAATCACAAAAGCATATTTGCTACCTCCTAGGCTTGTTGTGTCAATTGGTCCAAACAAATCCATATGAATCAATTATAATAGTCTAGAGGTACTTATTTGATTTTTTGGCTTGAAGCTAGTTTTGATTTGTTTCCCTAGTTGACAAGCATCACATACTTTATCTTTAATGAACTTAACTTTAGGAATGTCTCTTACAAGGTTTTTAGATGTGATTTGAGAGATTAGTTTCATGCTAGCATGACCTAATCTTCTATGCCAAAGCCAAGCATCATCATTCAAAGCCGAAAAACATATTTCACTACTAAGATCATCAAGATTAATAGTGTAGACATTATTTTGCTTGATTACAATTATAGATGTATTATTGTGTGGTTTTTCGACGATGCAAGCATTAGATTCAAATCTTACAATATAACCATTACCACATAATTGACTAATGCTCAAGAGATTATGTTTTAAACCATCTACTAATAACACATTATCAATTGAAAAGGTTGATTTGTTACCTATAGTACCCTTGTCAATGATTTTACCCTTGTTGTTGTCTCCGAAGGTGACAAACCCTTCGTCTTGACTAGAGAGCTTAGAGAATTGAGATGGATCTCCGGTCATGTGCCTTGAGCATCTACTATCAAGGTACCATCTCTTGCTCCTAGCTTGTGTGGGTGTTTTTGTCTACAAGAAAGGATGGTTTTTAGGTACCCATTTTGACTTGGGTGCCTCAAAAACTGATCTACTAAATTTATCATTATTCAATGAGTTCCTAATTGATCCTTTAGGAACCCATACTAATTTATTTGGGCTAAGTTTCCTATAAAGACATTTGTAAATAACATGTCTGGATTTGCAATAAAAATTGCATTTCAAATGAGAGGATACATGTAATGTTGGCCCTTTAATGAATATGGTTTGAGTTCGGTGAGATCCACTCATGAATCCAATTCTATATCTATTTCTGACATGTCCCTTGTTAGCAAGGATCATGTCTAAGCTCTTGTTACCGACCTTAAACTAGTTTAAGGTCTCTTTGAGTAGCAAGTTCTCCTTTTTGATTGCTTCTAAGTTATTACACTTAGAGTATGGGAGCAGAGGGAGAGAATCATGCTTAAGACTCTTAAACTTATCTAGTAATAAAACATGTTCCTTTTTTAAAGAATTGAAGCTTTTTGTAACAGTTCTACATTCATCAAATAATTCATGGAAAGCAATTAAAAGCTCATCGAAAGATAAATCTTCATTAAGTAAATCACTTACCTCTTCTCCCAAAGCCATTAGAGTGAAGTTGGCCTCCTCTTTGATGCTTGCTTCTTCATCCTCGGAATTACTCGAGTCATCCCATGTAGCCTTCATTGTCTTCTTCTTCTTGAGTTGCTTTTTCTTGGCTTGGGGGCATTCATTTTTGAAGTGCCCCGGCTTCTTGCATTCATAATATATGACTTGGTCCTTTTTCGGTTCAAGTTTATTCTTGAATTCATTTTTAAATTTACCCTTTTTAATAAATTTTTTAAATTTTCTAGTTAAGAGTGCAATGTCCTCGTCAAGGTCCTCATCACTTGATGTTCCTTTCAAGTGGTCTTCTTGAGTTCTTAATGTCATATCCTTCCTGTTCTTTGGAAGGGGGTTCTCTAGCTCATCATGAGCATGACACGTCATTTCATAGGTCATTAAAGACCCTATGAGTTCTTTGATAGGAAAAGTCTTAAGGTCCTTGGCCTCTTGAATGGCCGTAACCTTTGGATCCCAACATTTCGGAAGGGATCTTAAAATTTTTGTTACTAATTCAAAATTAGAAAAATCTTTATCAAGTGCCTTGAGTCCATTGATGACATCCGTAAAGCGGGTGTACATGTCTCTAATGGACTCACTTGGTTTCATTCGAAAAAGCTCATAAGAATGCACAAGAATATTGATTTTGGACTCTTTCACTCGGCTAGTGCCTTCATGAGTGATCTCAAGAGTTCGCCAAATATCAAAAGCCAATTCACAAATTGATATGTGATTAAATTCGTTTTTGTCTAGTGCACAAAACAAGGCATTCATAGCCTTGGCATTTAAAACAAACACCTTCTTCTCCGACTCATTCCATTCACTCATTGGAAGAGAAGATTTTTGAAACCCATTTTCAACGATATTCCAAAGCTCAAAATCCATAGAAATAAGAAAAATCCTCATACGAGTCTTCCAATACGTATAATCCGACCCATTAAACATATGTGGATGAGTAATGGAGTGACCCTCTTGTATGCCGAAAAAGGCCATCTCTCTTGGGTTTTAAACCAAATATGAGAGTGAACCTCGCTCTGATACCAATTGTTTGGTTCCGAGTGGCACTAAGAGGGGGGGAATGAATTAGTGCAGTGGATTAAATTGAATAAAGCTTGAAAACTAATTCCGGAGATTTGCTTAAGAACTTGTTTCAGCGAAAGAGACTTTAACTTGAAAATATTCAGGTAAATGAAATTGGAAGTAGGTGTTGAATCTCAGATTTTGATGATGAAACTAATTGAGTGTGATTTGTTGTTTAACTGTGTTTTGAGTTACGTAGGTCTACTATCGATTAGGATTAGACAGTTGACGCTGGAGGAATTGACGTTGCGCCGGAGGTGATCACGTCAGTATATTGGATGTCGAGCCGGAGGTTCGGTCGACTATCGGCAGGAGACTTCGTACGTCGGGCATCAGGCCAAGAAGTGCGGAGTTGCGCCATGGATATCGAGGTTGCGGAGGTCAATCGTCGATTGGGTAACAAGCCGCTAGAGAGGGCGATGTGCCGAAGGATCGGACGAAGCGTCGACCAATGATGTGCCGGGCAACTGAATATCAATTCGCATTGTAATAATTGTCTAGATCGAATTAGAGTGTTTAGTGTTTGTTTGTGCAGGAGTAACTATGAAAGGGATGAAGGCGTAAAGCGAAATCAAGGGTCGAAGTCAAGTGCGATGGATCGTTGGGAGTTTGAGAGTTTGACGGAAGTCCGAAGATTCATTGGGAGTGCTGCCGGAACTGGCCGAGAATGAGTAGGGAGCTTGCCGAAGGGTTTTCGGAAGTTTACCGGGAGGTTCGTCGGAAGTTTGCGGAGCTTGCCAAGAAAGATCGGAGCTTGCCAAAGAAGCTCGGGGGAACTTGCCAAGATCATCGTGGAGTCCGAGAGCTTGCCGGGAGTCCATAGGATGGTTTCTGAGGGATCATCGAAAGACCGCCGAAAGTTCGCCGGAAGCTCGATGGAAGAAGACTTGACTTGCAGACTTTGTAATAGCTTAGGAATGTCTTTAATTTCGTAGTTACCACATTAATTTGGATTAGGATTAGGGGTTAATCCTTTAACCTGAAGTATGGGCCATTGGGCCTTAGTTTGGGCCAAAGTTTTTAGCCCAAACAGCACCAACGCATGCTACGTGCATGCTACGTGCATGGTACTGTAGCATGGCACTGTAGCGTGACATTATAGTTGGTACTGTAGCCGATTACTATAGCAGGCGGTAGCACCGCTGGTGAGGGTGGTAGCACTGCTTTGCTGAAGCGGTAGCACCGCTGATTCTTAGCAAAGTGAGGTAGCACCTTTTTGTGTCGATCGACACTTTGTGCGGTGAGTAACACTTGCCTCGACAAAGCGGTAGCATAGCCTAGCACCGGGAAACTCAAAAAATTCAAATTTGGAGCCCAAATTTGAATCCTCTTGAGCTCTATAAATTCTCCTCTCTTGCAGGTTCAAAGTGCAGCAAGAAGAGTGAAAACTTGAGGGAAAACTCTGCTCAAATAGTGTCAAAATCTTCCCTCTTACTCTTAAGTGTGTTCTTGTTCAAGAGAGGGGTGAGAGCCTTGTAAGGGTTATCTCCTAAGCCTATCAAAAGGAAAGGTGTTGTAAGGGAGTTCTTCCTCGCCCATTGAAAGGAGGAAAGCTAGTGGAAAGCCGGTGACCTCAAGCGAAGAGGAATCGGGAGTGGATGTAGGTCGGATGACCGAACCACTATAAAAATCTGGTTTGCATTTACATTCTTGCTATTTACTTTGTTGCAAACCATTTTTATTTGCTGCCTTATTTCCTCAACTTCATTTTCATCTTATCACGTTTGCTTTAAAGTTAAAACGCAATCTTTTCGGGTTCAAACGAAACATTGCATTCATTCGTATGAAGTTTCTCAACTTGTTTTAATTGCTGAAAATTTATCATTTCTTTCTCTTTCGGATTTACACCCGTGAGAAATGGCTCTAAATGGTTTTCAAGAGGGCTTTTCAGTTTTTCGTCCACCGTTCTTTAACGGTTCAGACTACACATATTGGAAAACTCGAATGAGAGTTTTCATGCTTTCAATGGATTTGGATTTGTGGAACATCATCGAAAATGGTTTTCAACCTTCCTCTAAACCGACGAACGAATGGTCGGTTTTGGAGAAAAGGTCATTTTCTTTAAACGCAAAGGCTATGAATGCCTTATTTTGCGCTTTGAACAAGAACGAGTTCAATCGGATTTCTATATGCGAAACGACTTTTGACATTTGGCGAACTCTTGAAATCACGCATGAGGGAACTAGTAGAGTTAAAGACTCAAAGTAAACCTCTTGTTGCATGATTTTGAGCTCTTCCAAATGACACCAAGCGAATCTATCGATGACATGTACACCTGCTTCACGGATGTCGTCAATAGCTTGAAAAGTCTTGGTAAAAGTTTTTCGGATTTTGAACTCACTAACAAGATCTTAAGATCCCTTTCAAAATGGTGGGATCCTAAAATAACGGCGATTCAAGAATCAAAGGATCTAAATAATTATTCTATTGATGAACTCATTGGGTCTTTAAAGACCTATGAAATGGAACATGATGAATATGATGAACATGATGAACACATGAACCACCTTCTAAAGAACAAGAAGGTTTTTGAACTCCGAACTATGAAATGCCACTTGAGTAATAACTCAAGTGATGAGGACAATGAAGACATTGAACACATAACAATGAATGTTAACAAGTTCATTAAAGAAAAATTAAAAAATATAAATGAACTTGAATGGACGAAGAGACCAATGAAGAAGAAGAAGACTCACTAAGAAGAATCAAGGAAAGAAGAACAAACTACGCTTTAATGGGCTTCGACAATGAGGTAAGTAACTTAACTTCCTTGAATTATTTTGAAATTACTTGATGATTTCCATGAATGCTTAACTTAGTTAGTAGGAATTTTTTTTAATGCTTTTCTTGTGTTTTTAGAAATTAAAAAAAATCGAAATTATATTATGCTTTTCTTTATAGTATTTTTGAAAAGTAAACATATGAATGATGCAAGATTTGTGATAATGCTTAGGATTAATCCATGCATGTGTATCTTGATGGTTTACATTGTCTCCAAATATGATGCTTGATGATTTTATATCATGCATGAGCTTTTGAAGTAATAAAGTGTCATATTGTGATGATGAAATATATTTTTCGAAATTATAAATAGATGCATGATTTTGGCAAAAATTTGAACATGGCCTTTTAACATAAAAATTGAAAGTGTGCTATCATTTTTACATATTTGGTCTTGACGATTTTATGACTAAGCTTGTGTTTTATTTTGATACATGTTTTCATAAAAATTTTGAATATGCTCACATCAAATTGCTTAAAATGAAAATGTATTTTTTCTCATTCTATTGAGATGAATGAATTCATGTTATGAGTCTTGTGAATCTCATAAAAATAAACATGATGAATATTTTAAAAAATGTGTCTCATGTTTTCGGTCTTAATGATTTCTCTTGAAACATGCTCTTTGGACCTATATGAAAAACATGAGTATACTCATATGAACGTCAAATCACTTGAAATGGAATACATAAAAAAAAGAGAAATTACACTATCATGATGCTTTACGTGTAATGCTTTTGATCTTAATGGGCTAAATAACAACTTGTATTTCAAATTTATATAATGATGGCTTCCGTATAAATATTTGAACATACATTATGAAATCATCATTGAAATGAAAATATTAGAAGTTTGTTATCATGCTTAATGATTTTGTGATATTATATCTTGATGACAAACTCATGTTTCGGTTTTAAAATTTGATACTCATCTTTTGAAACATGAAAAATATTATCATGATAAATTAAATCTCATAATGTGTTATATTTTTATCTTGATGAATTTTATGATAAAGTTTATCATTCAATGTTGAATGTTGATATTTCTATTTTATTTAACATCAAAAAACAAAGGCATGCTCATATGAAATTAATCATGCAATGGAAATGCATGTTTCTTGAAATCTTTCGATTTTTCAAATAAAAGACAAGTGATAAATTCATTTATGATATTTTATAAATCACTTGACATATGAATGAGATTTTGATGATACGGTAATGATTTTATTCATGTTATGAATGTTAAAAATGATAATTTGATTAGGAGTTTCGAATTGACAAAATGAGTTTGAATAATTTTATGACTCCTCTCTTGATCACTTGAAATCATGACTTTGAATTCTTGACTTGAGATATTTTTGCGAATCAAAATATTTTCCTCTATGATTGCTTCTTTTTATCATTTACCAAAGAGGAGAACAATTCAAGTTTATGTCCTTTGTGAATCTCATAAACTATGTTAATGATTTTGATGATTCGAACTTGAATGAGCTTTACCACAATCAAACTCTTGATATCTTAATATTTGATACTTGGAATTTCTTATGCATGAATCAAGTTACTCTTTGTGCTATATCTTTTTAAATGAATCATGAGTCTTATTATCATATATTTCATAATATAGAAATGACAAAAATTCTTTGGCTTGTATGTTTTATGTGGCAATTGAAAAATAGATAATTGAAAAGAAATTTACCTTATGATGAATCAATGAATCATGACTTGATCTATGAGAATGATATGTTTTTATGCATCATGATTCAAGATTGTATACCCTTTATCATGAATTGATATTTGCCATGTAAGCCTTATACGATTCAAATTGATGTAAAAGAATTGTGCTTAATGATTGAATCATTAATTTATTCTTTTATCATGGCTTGAAAATGAATGAAAAGAAAATATGTTAGAACTTGTAATCATGATTTGATCCTTGATATTGATATGCTTTTATATATCATGATTCTTGGTTATATGACATTTATCTTGAATTAAAAATTGATAAATATGAATTTTGATCTTGCTAAAAAGAAAGTTATGAATCACGAATGATATCTTTTGGTTTTGATCCTTGTTGAATTACATATTGATATCCTTCATGACATGATTTCTTTGCATTGTTGTCTTATTTGCATCATGTGATGATTGAACAATTGATGTATATTTTTATTGATGCAAATTTATAATTGATATGACAAATGGCTTGTATAATGATTGAAATTTTTAGCCATTTAGTCCTCCCTTCTTTTTGACAAAGATAAAGGGGGAGAAAAATTACTACCTTGTAATTTCATAAGAAGAAGAAGGATTGCTATTTCAAAAGATGCAAATATTGCTATCTTAACTATATCAAAAGAAGCAAAATGTAGAACTTCAAAATTTTGAAATGTTACATGTTTGTATGTTTAAATGAAAAGTTAGCATATATGTTTAAAGTGATCATACATAATTGCTAGCTCATTGCAAATAAAAGTTGATAGCTTGCAAAGGTGAAACTTAGTTACCAAAGAGAAGAATTGAAGGAAGCTAACTTGCGTGTCGCAAAGTATGTTAGCTTGCTTATCATTATTGATTACTTGCTTATCATTTTTTTATCTCATATCATGATTTTTGACTCCCTTGAATTCATGACTTAATATGCTAAAAATTTATATTGTAAATTTGTTATTTTGTCATGATCAAAGCATTGGCTATTTGTACTCCACTTTTTGACAAAACAAAGGGGGAGAAGAATTATTGCTAGCTTATGTATTGCAAAGAAAAATTTTGCTAGCTAGAACATGCAAAGGAAGCAAAGAAAGTGTAACTTGCACATCTCAACAAACAAGTGAAAATTACCATCATTGCCCATCTTTGAAACTTGCCATGATTGAATGGTATTATTTGATGTTGTATTGTATGATGTGATAAATAGCTAGTATGTTGTAAAGATTTGCATATTCTTGAAAACTAGCTATGATGTTACTTCTCCTTTTTGTTGATGACATAGGGGGAGAAGTAGATTGATGACTTCATGCATTGTATTGAGTATTTTATATATTTGCATGATGGTTTGAAAATTCTCATAATATTGTGATGAATGTTGCTTGGATTTGGGATAATCCAAGGGTTCTATCAATTGCATATTGATAAGGGGAGTTTGTGTCAAACTCCGGGGAGTTTTAGTTAACTCCGTCAGTCATCAATTAGTTGTCATCATCAAAAAGGGGGAGATTATTGAATCTCGGATTTTGATGATGAAACTAATTGAGTGTGATTTGTTGTTTAACTGTGTTTTGAGTTACGCAGGTCTACTATCGATCAGGATTAGACAGTTGACGCTGGAGGAATTGACGTTGCGCCGTAGGTGATCATGTCAGTATATTGGATGTCGAGCCGGAGGTTCGGTCGACTATCGGCAGGAGACTTCGTACGTCGGGCATCAGGCCAAGAAGTGCAGAGTTGTGCCATGGATATCGAGGTTGCAGAGGTCAACCGTCGATTGGGCAACAAGCCGCTAGAGAGGGCGATGTGCCGAAGGATTGGACGAAGCGTCGACCAATGATGTGCCGGGCAACTGAATGTCAATTCGCATTGTAATAATTGTCTAGATCGAAGTAGAGTGTTTGGTGTTTGTTTGTGTATGAGTAACTACGAAAGGGATGAAGGCATAAAGCGAAATCAAGGGTTGAAGTCAAGTGCGATGGATCGTTGGGAGTTTGAGAGTTTGACGGAAGTCCGAAGATTTGTTGGGAGTGCTGTCGGAACTGGCCGAGAATGGTTTGCCGAAGGATTTTCGGAAGTTTGCCGGGAGGTTCGTCGGAAGTTCACGGAGCTTGCCAAGAAAGATCGGAGCTTGCCAAAGAAGCTCGGGGGAACTTGCCAAGATCATCGTGGAGTCCGAGAGCTTGCCGGGAGTCCGCAGGATGGTTTCTGAGGGATCGTCGGAAGACCGCCGGAAGTTCACCGGAAGCTCGACGGAAGAAGACTTGACTTGCGGACTTTGTAATAGCTTAGGAATGTCTTTAATTTCGTAGTTAGCACATTAATTTGGGTTAGGATTAGGAGTTAATCTTTTAACCCGAAGTAGGGGCCATTGGGCCTTAGTTTGGGCCAAAGTTTTTGGCCCAAACAGCACCAACGCATGCTACGTGCATGGTACTGTAGCATGGCAATCAGAGTCGGATCAGAGCCGGTTACTATAGCAAAGCGGTAGCACCGCTTTGCTGGGGTGGTAGCACCGCTTTGCAGAAGCGTAGCACCGCCGGATTCTTATGTGGCGGGCGGTAGCACCGCTGTTTGTGTCGGGCGACATTTGTGGCGTGTAGCACCACCTCGACAAAGCGGTAGCACCGCCTCTCGACAAAGCAGAGCACCGCCTCTGACAGGGAAACTCAAAAAATTCAAATTTGGAGCTCAAATTTGAATCCTCTTGAGTTCTATAAATTCCCCTCTCTTGCAAGTTCAAAGTGCAGCAAGAAGAGTGAAAAACTTGAGGGAAAACTCTGCTCAAATAGTGTCAAAATCTTCCCTCTTACTCTTAAGTGTGTTCTTGTTCAAGAGAGGGGTGAGAGCCTTGTAAGGGTTATCTCCTAAGCCCATCAAAAAGAGAGGTATTGTAAGGGAGTTCTTCCTCGCCCATTGGAAGGAGGAAAGCTAGTGGAAAGCCGGTGACCTCAAGCGAAGAGGAATCAGGAGTGGATGTAGGTCGGATGACCGAACCACTATAAAAATCTGGTTTGCATTTACATTCTTGATATTTACTTTGCTGCAAACCATTTTTATTTGCTGCCTTATTTACTCAACTTCATCTTCATCTATCACGTTTGCTTTAAAGTTAAAACGCAATCTTTTCGGGTTCAAACGAAACGTTGCATTCATTCGTACAAAGTTCCTCAACTTGTTTTAATCGCTGAAAATTTATCGTTCCTTACCGTTGCACTAATTAACCCCCCTCTCTTAGTGCCGCTCGATCCCTAACAGTAGGGAGAAGAAATCCGATCAGTTTGCAGCTTAAGAAATTTACGATGTAGAATTTAAGTACTCATACAGCAAGTAAACACAGTGATGTATAGTGGTTCGGTCAAATGACCTACGTCCACTCTTGAAGCCTCCTCCAATGAGGCTCCCAACTTCCACTACCAAGTCTCTTGAAGGGGAAGGACCAAACAGCCCTTTACAGCCTTTTACAAGAGGTTCCCTCTCTTTATAGGATTTTTACAAGGAGAAGAAAGGAGGAGAACACTTGAGCAAATGAAAGCAGAAATTTGGTATAGCTTAGACTCAATTCTAACACTGCAAAGATCCTCCAACCAGCCTTTTGGGATTCAAAAATCCCACTCAAAGAGGTCTTGTCCAAAATTTCGGACTGCAGGCAGTACTACCGCCTGGCACTGGCGCTGACACACCTTTGCGTGTGTTGGTGTGCTGGCGGTACTACCACCTGGCACTGGTGATACTACCGCCTGGCACTGGCGGTACTACCGTCTGACACAGATGGTTGTAACCACCTATCAAGCGGTACCACCGCCTACCTGGGGTGGTGCTACCGCCTGGCCTATGGTCAACAGGCGGTGCTACCACTTGGGTCCGGCGGTGTTACCGCCGGCCCTTGCCAGAAACTGTATGGGCCTAACCTTTGGCCCAATACAGCCCATTAAAGGCCCAATTAGCCCAATACAGGTCTAGACAGGATTATCACCTAGTCTATACCCTAATTAACTGCTAACTATGAACTTTTAAAGCCAAATTAAACCGACACCATCAAGTTATCTTCCGAAGAGCTTTCCGACGATCTTCCGGCGGACTTCCGACACTCCCTTGGATTCCTTCCGGCGGATTCCCAACAGGCTCCCGGATTCTATGGAGAGTTCAACAAGTCTTTGGCACCCTTCTGAACCTTCTCAGTGATCTCTGCGAACCTCCGATGATCTTTCCGGTGAACTTCCGAAACCTTCGGCAAGTCCCCGATTTCATCTCGGTTGGCTCCGGCAACACTTCCGATGATCCTTCGGACTTCCGGTGGACTTTTGAACTTCCAGTAACTTGACTCCGGTAATTAGCTCTATCATAGTTAATCCTACACACTTATCTCAAAAATGGATTAGATCAAATAACCATCAATTGACTTCATCATCAAAATCTGAGATTTAACAATCGATCATAAAAGTATACTAGATCTATTAGATCTATTTATGTGGATTTGTTTATGCATTACATCTGTTTAATTGATTTGTCTATGTCGTGTGACTTAAAACATCTTGAATTTCTCGTGAGCTACTCGTCTGATTGTGGGTGATGTAGGTTATCTCGATCTATCAAAGATGGAGATGGAGAGAAAGGATATTACTCGATTTTAGTAGACAGACATGTAAGTTTCAAAATTATAATCATACTTTTGTTATGCAAAAACACTTTAATGCTAGAATTAAAATCAAATAAAAATTTATCAAGATCAAGATTATGCATCTTTTCATGTAATTTAAAATATTTTTATCTGATCTATAAGCATATCGTCATCTGATTTGAAAAAAAAATAGTAATGCTGATATATAAAAACTAGACTTGATTTCTCCTCCCTTTCTATCCTTCATAGGACTACTATAAGCAATGGAATATGAATTAAGAAAAGATGAGAGAAGATCTGTAATCTCTCAATGTATATTGTAATATAATATCACGTATTGAGTCCCAAGGAGGTCCTATCTATTTATAAACGAGAGAAAAGGGTCTAGGATAAGTAATTAAGAGAGTCTCTCATATTAAGATTATCTCTCTAGGAATTCTATTATAATTCAACTTCATTTTTATTGATAGATAACTATAACCAAAATCTAATTAAATTATAATATATTTTTATCTAATTAAATAGAATCATATAATCTAATATTCTCTCATTTGGTCTATTAATTAGTAAGAGATAAAAGAATTAAAAATCAAAATAAATAAACTAAAAGGTTATTTAAAAATAATTTTACTTAATTAAATTAAGAACTTTAAAAAATATTTTATATGTGTGCATGAATATTATAAAATAGGCCAATAAATTTAATAAATATAATACTACTAAATTAAGTCTGACTACTAATATGAGTCATAATGGTTATATGTTATTAATATCAAACTTCCTACTATATAACATAATACTATTAACCCTTCCTAATATGGTCCAAAATGATCCTTATAATTTATCTTGTCAAAACAATCATATTATCGCATTCAACTATAATATATACATATATAAATATTTTATATATGAACATGATAGGAAAAATAAATAACTTTAATTATATAAATAAAAATATCAATTATAATGTCTACTTAAACATGTATTATCATATCTTTTATATGTTGCTCACAAACGTAATCATAAGATTAGGTTCCTTCAAACACTTTAGGCTGTAAAGCATTAGTGAATGGAACATTAATTAATATAGTGAAACTCAAATTTTTAATTAAAATTAATTCTTTCTAAACTCTTTCTCTAATCATCAAGTACTTTATATTATAATGTAAAGACTTGCTATAGTACTTGTTCTTCTTGGATTAGAAAACTACTGTAATATATTATAAAGTATCTTTAGCGACTTAATAATCAAGTTTGACCATATCAAATTGTGAGATAAAAGTTTACCATCATAAAGCTTTATTAATGATAGCAAAGCATGTTGTAAAATTAGTTTCTATTATTGATAATATAATAATACTTTGCTTTATATATTTTCCTTATAAATTACTCCTCCAACTAATATAAATATAAAATGTTAAGTGGACTTCCTGCTATCGATGCAAGTTACGAAATCAACATAAAAAATATGATCATTTTAAACTGATCTAATTTCATATATATGTGTGTTGTATTGAATCTCAAATTTTGATAATGAAATCAATTGATAAAGTTATGATCTAATATGTATTTAAATGACACAAAACTAGCTTCGATCAAGGAAAGAGAAATTGATTGAAGTAGGAAGAATCAAATATTGGGTAGAATGGAACATGTTAGAAGATTGGATATCAGGCCGGAGGATTGGTCGACATATTGGAAGGACTTCATACTAGAAGGATCAGACATTGTGCCAAGATCGGATGTTACAAGAGTCAACATACCGAAGGATCGAGCAACACAGGAGAGGACGATGCGCTGAAGGATCAGACGAAGCTCCAGATAAACCAATGATATATCAGACAATATAGATTTATGCTTGTAATCATGTATGCCTAGATCGAAGTTGTAATTGAGTTAGTTTTGGGTGTAACCATGCCAACTCAATTAAGGGTCCATTAGGCCTGATCTGGGGCTGAGTTGGACCCATTGGGAGGCCCATTCAGTGACTTAAAGTTAGATCAGGTGGTAGCACCACTAGAATAGGCTGTGGAACCGCTTGTGGGCTGGAAAAGTATGAATTATACTTCTTTCGAAAGACCCGATGGTGGTACCACCAATGTCAGGTGGTGGCACCGCCCAAACATAGTCTTCCAGACTATGTCAAGTAGTGGTACCACCCAGACTAGGTGGTGGTACTGTCGAGTGTTAGTGTTGCAAGCGGTGGTACCGCTAGTACCCTGAAATCCTGAGAATTTGAATTTTTGACTTCATTTTTAAAGTCATTTGGAGTATATAAATGCCCACTCTTTCCTGCTTGAGGCAGCAAGAAAGTTGAACAAAAATCTATGATTCTAAAGTTGTAAACCCTGCTAGAAAGTTGACTTCCCTCCTAGAACTCAGAGATAGTCCTAAGAGAAGTATGTGAGGGAATACTTATAAAAGTGTGGTGTAAAGGTTCTTTCCTGTGCTTATGAAAAGGAGAAAGAGTTATAACAAAGGGTAGTTGATCTTCACTCATTAAAAGAAGATCAGTAGTGGATGTCGGTGGCCTCAAGTGGAGGAATCGGGAGTGGACGTAGGTCGCAACGATCGAACCACTATAAATTTGATATATAATTTTTGTTTTATTTTTCATTATCATTACTTAATGATTTAATTGTCTACTACTCTTACTTGCACTCTACATTTAAACATCTTTCCAATACGAGCTTTATCAAACGAAATTTTTTTAAAATCATTGAAGTTTTCCAATAACACTAATTCACTCTCCACAAACTGTCTTAACAATATGAGCATATAATCTTTCATCCATTCCATATACCTTATTTCATTCCGTTGTAATTTTCTAATATTTCATTCCTAGGAAACTCTAATATTTATCGAGTATTTCAATTATAAAACTAATATCTAGTTTGATATAAGACAGTATATAATAGACTTTCAATTGCACGTGCATAAGGAATATATTCTTTTTTTTATTTTTTATTTCATTCGTTTCCAAGTTAACTTAGAAACCATCAACTTTGGTTGAATATTACACTTTTATCATTTGTTAAACAAAACTGCATACTAGATCTCTCAAAAACTCGATTAATAAATTTTTTTGAAGATAGTCTTAATAATTATTAAGATTTATTCATAAATATATCTATGTTAATAATAAATGTTATCTCAATCATATTAATCATTTTAAGATTCTCAATGAGAATTATCTTAGTTTCGTGTAAACCATGATTACTACTAACAAGCAAAATATCATACATTTTCAAAACCAATAGTATTTTTTTAAATCTAATTATAAAACTTTACATACCATTGTATAGAAACTTATTTATGGTTATAAATAGATTTTCTAAATTTATATACCAAAATTTTATATTTCTTTCTTTTATCCACAAATCAATTAGATTATTCATAAATATTATTTTCGTATCAATCTGATGTAACTCAAAATCATAATAAGTCACTAATATTATTATGATTCTTAGTTAGTCTGTTAGATAATTTTAGATAAACTAGAGAAAATGTTTTACTATAGTTAATGCTTTCTTTATGAGGAAAACTTTTGACTATAAATTTAACTTTATATCATTCAATATTACCCTTTGAGCTAAGTTTAGTCTTCAAGATCTATCCATAGTAGACTCTTTTATAATTATTAGGTAATTTAATAAGTTTTTAGATATTATTATAATCAATCGATTTCAACTCTTCTTTTATTGCATTGTACTCTTTTTTATAATAATCATTACTTTTTTATGACTTATGAAAATGATAAGAGGTCCATCTTGATTCCTATATCATAATATGATTCTTATAGATATATCATATAATTATAAAAAATGATAAATCTCCTTTCCCTTTGAGATATTCTTAAAACTATCGATCGTGATTATTCTACATGTTTATCAATAGCGATATCATTAAGTCGAAGTATACTAATATTATTTTATTATTCATCTTTAGCAAATCATTTAGTGATTTGAGAAATAACTTTTTAAATAAAAAAATTATAAAGGAGTATCAACTTATATCTTATTAATATCAAGATTAAAATTTGAGATTTTTCACTCTCACTAATTTATTATTTTCTAGGAATCACTATATTCAGTTATCCTCGTATATAACTAGGGCAATAAAATCTATATCCTTTTGAATTTTTCTAGATAAATAATAAAATATTTAGAATTAGTTCTTAAATTTAATTTCTTTTCATGTGATTTGAAGACCCTTATCTTTATATGACAATGTTAAAAATGTAAATGTCTCAAGTTAAGTTTTCTACTAGTCCAAAACTCAAAAGGAGTTGATGAAATTGACTTATTAGAAATCTCAAGAGATACATAATCATTCTTAGAGCTTCTCCTCACATTGATTTGGGTATTAAAGAATAACTTACAATACTTCTAGTCATGTCTATAAGAGTATGATTTTGTCTTTCAATAATATCATTATATTGTGGCACATATGGTAAGATATACTGAGCATAAATATCTTATTTTTCTAAGAATCTAATAAAAGGTTTAGGACTTTGACTTGATTCATCGTACCTATCATAATATTTATCACCCTATCAAATATAATAATTTTAATATTTGTATTTAATTATCTTATGACTTAATTTATGTACATCTAAGGGTGTGAACAACTTTCGATCTTATATGAATTAGATATACATAGTCATATTTCAATAGGTTATCTATAAACTCAAGATTCATATTAATTCTATATAAATCATTATACAAAATTTAAAAATTAAATTTTATTGAATCATAAATATATTGAGTTTATAACCACTAAGACGAAAATAATATCCTAATAATTTTAGATAAAAAATTTAAATTTCTAAAATTATAGGAACATGCATCCTTAAGATCTATCAAATGAATCATCTCTAAGTGTAGGTAATAGGTACCAACTACTATCGTATTCATTTTAAGATGATTTCTTATAACAATAAATATTTCATACTCTATTATTAGTAATATAGAAGCATCAAAATCGATCCATGTATTAGAAAAAAGAGTTCTATAATATTTGATTTAAAATATATAAAGTCAGACTTATAACTTTCCTTTTCAAACCAAGCCCTATAGTTCTTCTTGATCTTTTTTATCATAGAAGTAGCACTTTACTATGAAGATTTTTCTTTTATGAGCTTATATAGCATTTATAAAACTCAAGTGATTTACATTTTAACTTTTTTTTTATTTTTGAGAAACCAGATCTATAAGTCTATTTTTAGATGAATTAGATTTTACCGAAATCAGAGTTCAATATAGAAAGTTATGGCTAGAATAATGTAAAAAGGTTAAAATCTCAAAAAATTTCAGATTCATAGTTTTATTCCTAAATGAGAGAATTATCATGTGCAAAGCTAAAATCCTTCAAAATTTCTAGAATTGAAATGAAATCAGAGATTAAGATTACTATAGGATAGGGCTAGAATACTTGCCTTTGAGAATTTTTTATCCCAAATGAGAGGATATGAGCAAAAAAACTCTAAGCCCCAAATTTTCTTCTCTTTTTTTTTCACTCGTTCTCTCTTCTCTAATGAGAGCTGTCTTCTAAGGAATAAAACGAAGGCAATTTTGTTATTTTATGTATTTTATAGTTTAGTCCCTATATTATTTATATTTATGATTAGGTCCTCGGAGTTTACAAATAGGTCCTCAGATTTTATAAATAGGTTCTCAGGTTTATATTTAGGCTTTTCTATAGAATTTAAAATAGATACTTATATTACAATTAGATCCTTATACGAAAATTTAGAAACGATGGATGTTATAGCCCACCTCCTATTCTCCTCCCACCCTTTCCTCCCCTATCATCAGCCTTATTTGGGATATGAGAATAGCAAGAAGGGCTAACCCCTTCTTATGTTTGCTACTATGTGGTGGTGCATGAAAGTAAGGAAAGAACATGTCATAAAGAGGATGTGCGTCATCGCTTCACTCGCTATTTGGATCATCGCTAGAGAGGAGTTTATGATAGCTCATTCATCCACGAACTGAAATCTATAGACTAAGGATATATGATCTCCTCTGTGTGAGAATGTCTTACAAGTGTTACATAGTTTTCAGTTTTATGAATTTTTCACTCTCAATCATCACACGTGATTTGATATAAACCTATTTTTGGGAAACCAATTTGTATTTTTTTTCCGGTTATGCATGTGATGCTCTCCTAGGTTTCCCAACATATGTGACATAGGGTCACCCTCGGGTCATTGAACGGGTGCCCGTATCTGTTGGGAAATCCTTCAAGGGGAAGCGACATCATATGCGTAGCGGAAGAACAAAAAACAAAACCCCAGATTTCCCATAGAAAGTTTTCATCATCGTGCGAAGATCGATGCGTCAAAATAAATCTGTGAAAACTGCATGTGTAAAAGAAGATACCTAGGGAGATCGTATATCCCTGAATTCCTGCAGATCTGTGGGAGAGGATGAAGGAAGTCAAGTGTCCTCCTCTCTAGCGGTATCCACACGGCAGGGATTGCGACGATGCACCTCTCTCTCTCGGGGGAGGAGAATAGGAGGTGGCTACCAAAAGAAACCCTCAGCCTATAGAGCTTTGGTCCCCTCCTATTTATAGAGGACCCCTGAAAAACCCTAATGGATCTTTTGCCCTATTGGGTATTGGATCTCTATCCAATTACCCAAGCCTCTTGGATTAGTGGGCCTCTACCCAATAATCTCTTATTAGCAATTATTGGATCTCATCTCAAGATCCAATAATTCAGGGGCTTAATGGATATTCAATAAGATAGGGGGTTCAATGGATATCTCATATCCGAACCTCTACTCATCGCAACACCTACCATATGTGTGTGACCCTCTAGGCCCAATATCGAGTTGGCCGTGAGTCATACTTGTTAGAACTCCTTTTGACTTAGTGAATTATTATCTCTATAATAATTCACCCAACTCATCGACTGCGGACGTACTAGGCCACTACGCCGCGGCCCCCAAACGATACAGGGGAATCCAATCCTTTGGACCTATCTATCCTTAGTTACCATATATCTATAATCTCTCATCCATCTAATATCCCAGAGACCCTATTCCGGGCATGGTGCTGTCAGGCCCATACGGTCTCTCCTCGAGTCTTGCTCTTGTCGGATTCTCGCGGAGAACTCTTTCTCCCTCAATCTGAATAACCTTGGCTAAGGATTTGTTCGAGCAAGAACACATGAGATATTTCTCTCATGATACCGAGAGTAGATGATCTTCTATTGACACTCAATAGCCTTCATAAGGTTGACTACCACTCCCAATGATTGGCTGTACTAGATATGGAACTTTCCAAACCTATAAGTCTGGTATCAAAGAGTGGAGTACTCATACAGGACATCCTTGGTGTCTCAAGTCTAAGGACCAGATACACTACTGGAATTACGGAATCGCTGTCTGATGTGAGGTATCAATAACCATCCAACATTCCGTAGGCGGATCAATCAGTGAACTCATTCTCCAATGAGCACCTACACTATACCCTTAGTGTCCCTACACGAGTAGCTATGAGACCAGCTACCTCCATCATATGAACGGGTATACAGCACACTAGTCTATCTGGTTATTTCGATGTCCTTCTCGAGTAACCTATGACTAGGATAATTTAGGGTCTGTGTTTAAGGGTGAATCGAACTCATTATCGTGATCTCATTACGATCTGATTCCCATTGCACAGATCTAGGGACATCACAATATACATCTAGATAATGTGAGATAATAGATAATTTGAGATAATGCCAATAATCATAAGCAAAGAGATTGACGCAGCATGTTACAGGTGCAATCACTCATGTGATTGGCTTGTAGGGCACCTATAACTAGCAGTATCATGTTAGCATTTTACACCGAGGTAGATACATCTACATGTGAAAAAGGGTGGCTATTGCCCCACGAGTGAAAGTACCCTAGGACAGGGGCAAGGCCTCCTCACTCAAGTGAAACTACCCTTTTACAACTCTTTTTCCCTTTCACAGGTTTAGGAGATAACCTCTACAAGTCTCACACCTCCCTTAGACAGAATTCTAAACTTTTCAAGATGAGAGGAGGAACACTCAACACTTCTCAAGATTACAACTTTGATTCACTAGAGTTTTAGCTCACTTTTTTCTTATATAATCCTAGCAAAGATGAGTGGGGTATTTATAGGCTCCAAATGGCTTAAAAAATGAAGCTAAAATTTAAATTTCTAGGTCTTCTAGGTATGGGCGATACCACCGCCTACACTGGGCAGTACTACCACCCATAGAACCTTCAAAACAAAGGTTATGGTGATGCTACCGTCAGCTTGGGTAGTGCCACTACCTGCCAGCTTTAATGCTAGCAGTAACACCGCCCAGACTAGGCGGTACCATCACTTGCAACCTGAAAAAGTATACTTCTTTGCTTTTCTATCTCATAGGCGATTCCACCACTAGTTTAGCGGTGCCACCGCCTAACCTAACTTTTGGGTTATTGAATGGTCCTCACAATGAGCCCAAATCAGTCCTAATTCAGGCCCAATAGGCTCCTAATTGAGTTAGTAAGATTATATCCAAAACTAACTCAATTTAAGATCTAATTACGATAATTAAGATCTAAACAATTATAAGACATGAATCTAAGTTGTCCGACATGTCATTAGTTCATCTGAGCTCCCGACAAATTTCTGACGCATTGTCTGATCCTTTGGTGTATCGCTCGATCCATCAACATGTTGACTCGTACAATATCTGATCTTGGCGCAACGTCCAATTCTTCCGGCTCAATGCCCAATTTCTAACTCAGCCCAATGTCTGATTCTTTTTACTTTAATTATTTTATCTTTTCTGATCGAAGTTAATCCTGCATCACTTATCTTAAAACATAAATTAGATCACAAACTTATCAATTGATTTCATCATCAAACTCCGAGATTCAATAATCTTCTCCTTTTTGTTGATGACAACCAATTAATAATTGAGTTAAATTCAACTCTCCCTATCTATATGCCATATCAAAATAAGAAAAACTTGAATTTAAAAGAAATAACATTTGAATTCAAGTGAAACAATTTTGATCATATGTAACATATCATATCAAAATTTCATACATTATGCATCATAGTTTCAAATCATCAAAATTTAACATGCACAATTTCAAAACATTACAACTCATCATCACTTCATGCATGATACCAAAAACAAATCAACATCACTTTAGGCATAACATACATGATACCAACAAATATATGATACCAAAACATTAAAATTTTTAATCATTTATTACTTCTCCCCCTTTGTCATCAACAAAAAGAAGAAAAGTTCAACAAATATTTGAACCATGCAAGCTAGTATTTTAGCAAGTTTTACACCACTTTAGAATATACAAGTTAGCAAATTTTTGAGATGTGAAGTTAAGCGAAATTTTGCTTCTTGAGATGTGCAAGATAGCAACTTTTGCTTCTTGAAATGGGCAAATTAGCACTTCTCTTTAGATGTGCAAGCTAACATTTTACTTTTCTTGAGATGCTAGTAAGTTGTTTTCTTCCTTTTGTCATAAAAGAAGAAAAAAAAAAAGGAGAAGGGAGGAATTCATTCATCATATAAAAAAAAGAATTAAGTCATGAGTACCGAAAGTCCAATAATCAAAGCTCTACTTTCGTAAATAGAAAAAGTATTCATAAAAAATGGTCACATAAAAGATCAAGTTGTGCATATCAAAAGTCCATGAATCAAATCTCTGTAAATTGCAAAAGGAAGAAATGATAGGAAATGATCTCGATTTAAAGAGTAAACTCAAGTTATGAAAATCAAGAAATCCAAAAAATATATAAGAGGAATTTATGCATTTAGAATATTTAACATGTCTAATTCTCTTCTAATAAAATCAAATTATTCCTTATTCGATGGTTTTGTAAAAATATCATCTAATTGATATTTTGTATTAATAAACTCTAAAGATATATCATGGTTATTAATATGATCTCTAATAAAATGATGCATAATATCAATATGTTTAGTTCTAGAGTATTGAATGAGATTTTTTGTTAAACATATTACACTAGTATTATCGTATTTTATAGGGATATTTTTCAAATATAGTTTATAATCTTCTAAAGTGTTTTTCATCCAAATAACTTGTGCACCACATATACCTGCTGTTATATATTCAGCTTCTGCTATAGATAATGCAATAGAAATTTATTTTTTGGAATACCAAGAAATAAGTGCATGACCTGGGAGTTGACATGTTTCAGATGTATTTTTTCTATCTATTCTACATCTAGCAAAGTCAGCATCAGCATAAGCAATTAATTCAAAAAATTTTGATCTTGGATAACATAATCCTAGATTAGGAGTTCCTTTTAAATATCTAAAAATCCTCTTAACTACTTTATAATGGGATTGTTTGGGATTAGATTGAAATCTAATACAAAGGCTAAACTAAGCATAATGTCCGGTCTAGTTGCTATAAGGTATAGTAAATTGTATATCATGCCCTAATAAGTCTTTTGATCAAAATTTTATCCATCATGGTCCATATCTAACTTTATGAAAGTGCTCATTGTTATATTAATAACCTTAGCACTATCCATATTAAATTGTTTTAATAGATCTAAAGCATACTTAGTTTGACTAGCAAAATCTCTATCACTTAATTGCTTAATTTGTAATCCTAAGAAGTAAGTTAATTCACCCATTAGGCTCATTTTGAATTCCTGGCTTATACTTTTGGCAAAAGACTCACACAAAGACTCATTCGTAGAATCAAAAAATAATATCATCAATATAAATTTGAATAATAAAAAATTATTTTTAAAATATTTAATAAATAATGTGGTATTGTCTTTGCCTTTCAAAAAAAATCATTCTTGATAAAAAATGAACTAGGTCTCTCACACTAAGCTCTTGGGGCTTATTTTAATCCATAAAGAGCCTTAGATAACTTATAAACATAATTTAGAAAAAGAATATGTTCAAAACTGGGTGGTTGTTCAACATAAACTTCTTTAGAAATAAACCCATTAAGAAAAGTACTTTTTAACATCCATTTGAAATAACTTAAAATTATTACAACAAGTATAGGTAAGGAGCATCCTTATGGCTTCAAGTCTAGCCACAAGAGTGAAGGTTTCTTCATAGTTAATAATACTTTCTTCTTTGTTGAAATCTTTAGTCACTAATCTAAACTTATTTCAAATCACGATACTAGGCTCATTTTGCTTGTTTCTAAAGACCCATTTAGTGTCAATTACTAGATGGTCACTAAGTCTAGGAACAAGCTTCCACACCTTATTTCTCTCAAATTGATTTAACTCCTCACATATTGTAAAAACCCATGAATCATCTTTTAGAGCATCATCAATGCATTTTAGTTCAATTTGAGACAAAAAGACTGTATTTGTAAAAAAAAATTTAAAAGAAAAATAAGTTTGAACACCTTTTGATGTATCTTCGATAATTAGCTCCTTAAGATGAGCATCTACATACTTCGATTCTTTAGTAATGATTTCTTAGAAGAAGATATATCCAAGTTGCTAGGGAGAGGAGAATTTTCATTTAAATTCAAAGTATCAAAATCAATATCATCATCAAAATTATTTTTCTTAAATTCTAAAATCTCACCAAATTTCTTTTATTAAAGACACAAAAAACTTTAGAAATAGAGGAGTATCCAAGAAAAATACCTTCATTATATTTTACATCAAATTTTCCTAAGGCATCTTTTTTATTTAAAATAAAATATTTATAATAAAAAATTTTAAAATATGAAATTTTGGATATTTTATTATTTCATAATTCATAAGGAGTTTTGGAAAGTAACGGTCTTACAAGAACCCTGTTCATGACATAGCATGCCATGTTAATGGCTTCGGTCCAAAAATATTTAGGTAGGCTATATTCATTTAACATAGTTCTTGCCATCTCTTGTAAGCTCCTATTTTTTCTCTCAACTACTCCATTTTATTATGAATTTCTTGAAGTAGAGAAATTATAGTTGTACCGATTTGATTCACAAAAATTTTAAAAATCATGGTTTTGAAACTCACCATTGTGATTACTATGAATACACAAAATTATAAAACTCTTTTCATTTTGAACAAGTTTACAAAATTTTAAAAAATATTTAAAGCAATCACTTTTGTATGCTAAGAAGTATGAATATGTGTACCTACTATAATCATTAACAATTATAAAAATATATTTACTACCTCTTAGACTTATTGTATCAATTGGTTCAAATAAATTCATGTGGATTAATTATAGTGGTCTAGATGTGCTTATTTGATTTTTTGATTTAAAACTACTTTTTATTTGTTTACCTAGTTGGTGTGTAGCATAAACTTTGTCTTTAAAAAATTTAATGCTAGGTATTCCTCTCACGAAGTTCTCTAATTAAAATTTGAGAGATTAGTTTCATGCTAGTATGACCTAGTCTTCTATGCTAAAGTCATGCATCATCATTTAAAGTCAAAAAATATATTTCATCACAAAAATCATCAATATCAATCATATATATATTATTATTATTTTAAGTCAATTATAGATCTATTTTTATATGGTATTTCAATTATATAAGTATTAGATTCAAATTTGATGATATATCCTTTATCACATAATTAATTAATGCTTAGTATATTATGTTTTAAACTATCTACTAATAACACATCTTTAATCAAGAGGTTTGACTTATTACCTATGGTTCCTTCGCTAATAATTTTTCCCTTGTTGTTATCTCCGAAAGTGATGTATCCTTCATTTTAGCCAGTGAGCTTAGAGAAGTATATTGGATCTCTAGTCAAGTGACTTGTGTATCCATTATTAATGTACTATCTCTTGCTTCTAGCTTTTGATTGTAGACACATTTACAAGAAAAAAGGTTTTTTTTTTAGGTATCCATTTAACTTTAGTTCCCTCATAAATAGATTTACCTATCTTAACTATTGGCATTAAGCAATTTATGATTCCTTTAGGAACCCAAACTAATTTATGTAGACTACAATTTTTAAAGGAATATCTAAGGTATAATGTCCAAATCTACTACAAAACTTACATTTATTTTCACGAAAACATGTAATGTGGGTCTTTTAATAAATATAGTCAGCTTTTGTTGAGTGTTAATGCTCACAAAGTCGATTCCTACTTTTCTTTAAATATGACCTTTGTTAGCAAGGATTATGTTTAAAGATTTGTTACTAATTTTAATTTTTTCTAATATTTTTTGCAGTAAAATATTTTCTTTCTTAAGTGAATCTAACTCTTCACACTTGGTGCAAGGAGTTAACATACAATTATCATGCTCATTTTTTAATTTTTTAAATTTATTAGCAAGAGAAGCATGATCCTTTTTGAATAATTTATATTTTTTACTAACTAATTTATATTCATCAAATAAGTCATGAAATGCATTGAATAATTCATCGTAAGATAAGAAAGATTCGTTTGAGTTATGTACCATATTGCCAAATGTCATTAATGCGTAGGTTGTAACTTTTTCTTTATTAGTTGGCTCCTCGTCTTTGATACACTTTCGTCCCAAGTCACTTTGAGCACTTTCTTTTTCTTTGGTAGCTTTTTCACTTTGAGACATTCACTTTTGAAGTGCCCTGGCTTTTTGCATTCATATTAGACAATCATGTCCATTTTTAGTTCATTTTTATTCTTAGTGTCTTGCTTTGTTTTGTTTATTTTAAAGAATTTTTTAAATTTTCTTGTAAGAAGTGCTAAGTCATCATCATTATCATCATCACTTAAGTTTTCTCCCAAGTGGTCTTTTTTTAGTGTCATATCCTTCATGATTTTTGGAAGGTTGTTCTTAAGTTCTTCATGTGCTATATATGTTATTTCATAAATCATTGAAGACTCGATAAGTTCTTCAAGCGGAAAATTATTCAGGTCCTTTACATCTTATATTGTCATTCCTTTAGGATCCCAACTTTTTGGAAGAGATCTTGATATTTTGTGAATAAGTTCAAAATTAGAAAAACTTTTACCAAGTGCTTTTAAACCATTGATGACAACCGTAAAATGGGTGTACATGTCTCTAATGGTCTTGCTCGGTTTCATTCGAAACAACTCATAGCTATGCACCAAAAGATTAATTTTTGACTATGTAACTCTACTTGTGCCTTCGTATATGACTTCAAGAGTGTGCCAAATATCATGTGTAGTTTCGCATATAGAAACCCAATTAAATTCATTTTTATCTATAGCAGAAAACAAAACGTTCATCGCTATCGCATTCAAAGATAAAGTCTTCTTCTCCTAATCATTCTATTTGTTCATTGGTTTAGAAGACTTTTAAAAATCGCTTTCAACAATATTCCATAAATCAAAATCCATGAAAAGCAAGAAAATTCTCATTCGAGTTTTTCAATATATGTAGTTCGTCCTATTGAATATAGGAGGACAAGTGATAGAATGACTCTCTTGATTGTCGGTAAAAGCCATCTCTCTTAGGTGTTAAACCAAATAGAGAAAAATCTTGCTCTGATATCGACTGTTAGGATCTCAGTGGTACTAAGGGGGGGGTTGGATTAGTACTTTCGAAAAATTACATCAATTCGAAAAATTCGTTCGATGAAATGTATCAGAAATACGTTTTAACTTGGAATGTAAGTAAACGTATTGAACAACTAGCTTAGCAAGCAATAAGAGTGAAAAGCACAAAGGGAAAAGAGCACAACAAATTTATAGTGGTTTTGTCCTCCAACCTATGTCCACTTCCAAATCCTCCTCTGCCGGGATCATCGGCTTTCACTAACAATCTTCTTTCAATGGGCGAAGATTAAAACTCTCTTTTAAACTCTTTCTCCTTTTCACAGGTTTAAGAGATAACCTCTACAAGTCTCATACCTCCCTTAGACAGAATTCTAAACTTTTCAAGATGAGAGAAGGAACACTCAACACTTCTCAAGATTATATTAGGACCGAATCAATACTAAGAGGGGGTTGGGGGGCGTGGTGAGCTAGTGCTTATATGAAAAGTGATGTTGATTCAAAAAACTTTCGTATAATAAAACCATGTCGGAAATCGTTTGACTTTGAAAATATTCATAAAGCAAGTAAGATAATATGCAGTAAAAGTAATCAACAAAGAAAGAAAGTGCACACCAATTTTATAGTGGTTCGGTCATCTGACTTACGTCCACTCTCAATTCCTCCTTCGTCGAGGCCATCGGCATCCACTAATGATCTTCCTTCAATGGGCAAAAACCAACTACCCTTTTACAATCATCTTTTACAAGATTTTCCTCACACTCTCCCTTAGAATACTCTATGCTTTAGGAGGAGGGACTCTATACTTTACAAGGGTTACAACCTTAGATTCACAAAGTTTTTGCTCTCTTTTTTTTTTATAACAATTCTTGTTATCCCAAGCAAGAATAGCTGGGATATTTATAGATCCCAAATGACTTCAAGAATTAGAGCCAAAATTCAAACACCTCGAGATTTCGGGGTACTGGTAGTACCACCGCTTGTGCTTGGCGGTACCATTGCTTATAGCACTAACACTAGGTGATACCATCATCTAGTCTGACAGTACCACCACTTGACAATTTGGGAGACTATGTTTGAGTGGTACCACCACCCAGTTTGGTGATACCATCGCCCAGTCTGGCAGTACCATTGCCTGATACTGGACAGTACCACTGCCCAATCCAAGTGGTACCATCGCCTAAACTTCAGCTTAGGAGACTGAGTCTCATGCAGTTCCACCGCCAACCCTAGTAGAGCCACCACCTAACGTGGCTCTAGATCACTATTTGAGACTTTCACTTGGCCCAACATAACCCAAACTTAGGCCCAATTGGCTCCTAATTGAGTTGGCCTAATTTCAACCCAATTATAACTTAACACTATTTCAATCTAGATAATTATTACAAAGCTTGAATCATTTGTTGTCTGGCATGTCATTGGTTCATCGATACTTCGTTTGATCCTTCGACGCATCATCCTCTCTTGTTGCCTATTGCCTAATTGACATGTTGACCTCGCAACTCCGATCTCCTTGGTACAAGTTTTACTCTTCTTGGCCTGATACCCAAACTCATAGTCTGAAGCCTTCTGCCGATATGTTGACCGATCCTCCAACTCAATGTCCAATCTTCTGACATGTTCCACTTCGTACCAACTTCCGATTTCTCTTGGTTTAATTGTCTCTTCTTGATCAAAGTTTCTTGCAATACTCAAAATGCATATTAGATCATAAACCCTATCAATTGGTTTTATCATCAAAATCTGAGATTCAATAATCTCCCTATTTTTGATGATGATAACCAATTGATGATGAAGGTAACCTTAACTCCCCCTATTAATATGTCATATTGATAGAACTTTTTAAATCAAAGTATTTCATATAATGTTTTATAACATAAAAGTATATCATATCATGCATGATTCAAATCATCATAACTTCTCCTCCTTTGTCATCAACAAAAAGGAGAAGTGCATCTAGTAAGTTTCTAAGATATACAAGTTTTACTACATACAAGCTAGTAAGTTCTTTCTTCTTTTTTAAGAAGTGCAAGCTATCAATTTTGTTTCTCTTTTGAGATTTACAAGCTAGCAAGTTCTTGAGAAAGTGAAGTTTAGTAAGTTCTTTTCTTCTCTTTTGAGAAGTACAAGCTAGTAAATTTTTGCTTCCTTTGCAATAATCGAGCCAGCAATTTTTCTCTCGTGAAATGTGCAAGCTAGTAAATTCTTTCTCCCCCTTTGTCATTGTCAAAAAGAAGGGAAGAATATAATGTTGTAATTTGTTTCCCTTTACATCAATTTTCAAATCATGACAAATGAGGTATCAAAAATTTACATCAATATTTCAATCATCAAAATCAAGTCATGAATACCAATTTATCATTTAAGCTAGCATTTTTTCTCTCCCCGTTTTTTATCAAAAAGAAGGAAAGGAGAAGGAAAGAATTCAAGGGTGCAAATATTTTAACCATCACATGAACAAATGAAGGATCAAGTCAAGAATCCAAAAGTTCATGAATCATTTTGACAAATCTCCTCTTAAAGAACAAAAAGAGATCTTAGGAGATCTAATAGAAAATGATCTTGATTCACACAAAGAATTCGAGTTGTAAATCTGAGAAATCAAAAGAACAATCATGATTCAATTAGATAAACATTCTCCTTAATAAAATGGAAGAATCATGGTTAACGATGTTGATTTATAAAAAATTTTAAGTCATAATTATCAAGATATCAAGTGACATATCATGAATGAAAGATCTCCACTATTTTAGGATAAGTTTCCTCTTTAGTGAATAACAAGAAGAAACATAGGAGAACAAAATGAATTGAGAAAGATAGAAGCATCAAAAATGATTCATATTAAAATACATCTTAAGTTGTAAAGACAAATAAATCAAGTGTTTGTCAAATCCGAAATTATCATCCAAATCACTTTTCTTTTATTTGAGATATTTATTGAAAGCAACATAGATTAATTCCCATAAGATTAAAAGTAGCTAAAGTTCTTTTAGTTCCAAATTTTGTAATTGATTTCATGCAAGCATGTTCAAGTCTTTTATCCAAATAAAAACATGCATCAATATTTAAAACCAAAACACAAATTTTGTCCTAAAGATCATTATGGCCAAAATATATATATATAACATATTATTCCAAAACATAATATTTCAAATCATTAGTACTTCAAATCCTCATGCATAATATAAAATCATCAAGCATAATACCAAAACTTTTAATATTTTCATTACATCATCAAAATTATCAAGCATGATGCAAACATTTATTTTTAAAACATTTATCATTATTTTCAACTCATTCAAATTCAATTCCTCAAATCATCAAAATCACTTTCAAGAGATTCACAAAAGATAATATACATAGATTCATTAATTTTTTATTAAAAAATTGAAAAGCTTTAAAGATAGTAAAATTTTCAAGAAAAATACTTTCATCTTTTTAGTTTCAATTCAAGTGATTGATTTTATATAAGCATGTTCAAGTTTTTTATGCAAAAGTCAAGCATCATGTTTAAAATAAAAAAAATACAAAATCATTAAGATACACATATTTATTGCTTCTTAAAACATATATAGAATTAATTTTATTTAGTGTGTAAGCATTATCATAAAACATGCAATTATTAATTTTTTTTTAACTAATAAAACCATGAAAAGTACTAAGTGATTTCTTAGTAAGGTAAAAAGGATTTGATTGTCACTTACCTTGTTCTCGAAGGCCGTTAAAGCGTAGTTCACCACTTCGTCTTCGAATGCACTCGATTCATTCTTGAGTGTTTTCTTCTTTATTTTTTTATTGTTGTCTTTGGAGTGTCCCCAGCTTCTTGTGTTCATAGCAAGTGGTTATGTCCGGGTAGAGTTCATTTTTATTCTTTAATTCTTGTTTTATAAAATTTTTGAATTTTATTGTTATGAGTTCAAGATCATCATCAACATCACTTGAGTTATCACTCAAGTGGTCTTCTATAGTTCTTAGTGCTATATCCTTCCTATTCTTTGGAAGGTGGTTCTTATGTTTATTATATGTCAAATGAGTCATTTCATAGGTCATCAAAGACCCGATAAGTTCTTCAAGTGAAAAATTATTTAGGTCCTTTATTTCTTGTATTACCATTACTTTCGAATCTTAACTTTTTGGAAGGAATCTTAGAATCTTATTAATAAATTCAAAATTAGAAAAACCTTTACCAAGACTTTTTAAATCATTGACGCTAGGTGTACATGTCTCCAATGGTTTCACTTAGTTTATATGAAATAATTCAAAATCGTGCATCAAAAGATTTATCTTAGAATCTTTTACTCTACTTGTGCCTTTATGTGTGATTTCAAGAGTGTGTCAAACCTCATGTGCAGTTTCACAAATCGAAATTCGATTAAATTTATTTTTTCCAAAGCACAAAACAAAGCATTCATAGTTTTTGCATTCAAAGAAAAAGTCTTCTTCTCCAAATCATTCTATTCGTTCATTGGTTTGAAAAACTTTTGAAAACCATTTTCGATAATATTCCATAAATTCAAATCTAAAGAAAGCAAAAAAACTCTCATTTGAGTTTTTCAATATGTGTAGTCCATCTCATTAAATATAGGAGGACGAATAATAGAGTGACCCTCTTGAAAGTTGAAAAGAGTCATTTCTTTTGGGTGTTAAACTAAACGAGAAAATTGTGACTCTGATACCAACTATTAGGATTGAGTCAGCATTAAGAGGGGGGGGGGTTGTGAATTAGTGCTTACGTAAAAATGACGTTGATTTAGAAAACTTTTATATGATAAAACTATGTCGAAAATCATTTGACTTTGAAAACGTTCGTAAAGAAAGGAAGGCAATATGTAGTAAAAGTAATCAGCAAAGAAAGAAAGTGCATACTAATTTTATAGTGGTTCGGTCATCCGACCTATATTTACTCTCGATTCCTCCTTCGTCGAGGCCACCGGCATCCACTAATGATCTTCCTTCAATGGGCGAAAACCAACTACCATTTTATAACCCTCTTTTACAAGATTTTCCTCACACTCTCCCTTAGAATACTCTCTATGCTTTAGGATAAGAGACTATACTTTACAAGGGTTGCAACCTTATAATCATAGAGTTTTTGCTCTTTTTTCTTTTGCAATTCTTGTTATCACATGCAAGAATAGCTAGAGTATTTATAAACTCCAAATGGCTTCAAGAGTCAGAGCCAAAATTCAAACACCCCAAGATTTTGAAGTACTGGCGCTACCATCGCCTATGCTGGGCGGTACCATCGCCTACAGTACTGACATTGGATGGTACCACTGCCCAATCTAGCGGTACCACTATCTGTCATTCTGGGAGACTGTGTTTGGGCGATACCATTGCCTAATCTGGTAGTACTATTGCCTGACATTGGGCGGTACCACCACCCAATCTACGCGGTACCAACGCCTAGACTTCAGCCTGGGAGGTCGATTCTCAAGCAGTTCCACCGCTAACCTTGGCAGTGCCATCGCCTGACGTGACTCCAGGTCACCATTTGGGTTTTTCACTTGGCTCAACACAGCCCAAACTTAGGCCCAATTGACTCCTAATTGAGTTGGCCTAATTTTAACCTAATTATAACTTAACACATCTAAACAATTATTACCAAGCTTGAATTATTTATTGTCTGACATGTCATTTATTTATCAGTGCTTCATCCGATCCTTTAGTGCATTATCTTCTCTTGTGTCTTATTGCCCAATCGGCATGTTGACCCTACAACTCCGATCTCCTTGGCGTAATTTTCAGTCTTCTTGGCCTGATGTCCGAGATCATGGTACGAAGTCTTTTGTCAATACGTCGATCAATCCTTTGACTCGACGTCTAATCTTCTGATATGTTCCACTCTAACCCAACTTTCGATTCCTCCTACTTTAATTGTCTCTCCTTGATCGAAGCTTTCTGCATCACTCAAAACGCAGATTAGATCATAAGCCCTATCAATTGGTTTCATCATCAAAATTTGAGATTCATTAGATTACAACTTTGATTCACTAGAGTTTTAGCTCACTTTTTTTTTTGAAATCCCAGAGATGAGTAAGATATTTATAGGCCCCAAATAGCTTAAAAAATGAAGCTAAAGTTTAAATTTTTGGGTCTTTCGAGTATGGGCAGTACTACCACCTACAGATTCTTGAAAACATAGGTTATGGCGGTGCTATCGCCAGCTTGGGTGGTACCACTACCTACCAGCTTTAATGCTGGTGTTACCATCGCCCAGACTAGGTGGCACCACCGCCTACAACCAGGAAAAGTACATTTTTTTTTACTTTTTCAGCTCATAGGCGGTTCCACCACTAGTTTGGCGGTTCCACCACCTATCCCAACTTTTGAGCTACTAAATGGGCCTCCCAATGAGTCCAAATCAGTTCTAATTCAGGCCCAATGGTCCCTAATTAAGTTAGTAAGGTTGCACTTAAAACTAACTCAATTTAAGAACTAACTATGATAATTAAGACCTAAACAATTATAAGACACGAATCTAAGTTGTCTGGTATATCATTGGTTCATTCAAGCTCCCGACGAACTTCTAATGCATCGTCTGATCCTTTGCCGTATCATCCGATCCATCGATATATTGACTTCTACAATATCCGATCTTAGCACAACGTCTAATTCTTCTGATCTGATGTCCGATTTTTGACTCTAGCCTAATATTTGATTCTTCTTACTTTAATTGTTTTACATTTTTTGATCAAAGTTAGTCTTGTTTCACTTATCTCAAAGTACAGATTAGATCATAAACTTATCAATTGATTTCATCATCAAAATCCAAGTTTCATCAAGTAGAACATTAATTATACTAGGTAGTTAAGAAAATATAGTTTTTCTTCTCTTAAAAAATAAATAAATAAAATATCATACCAAAATAAATAAATTTATTAATTACTAATGGATTTTCTTAAAGTTATCTCGATATGCTATTTTTTAAAAAATTTTGATATTTAATGGTCAATATTACTTTATAATATTTTTAGATAATTTATTAAAAAAAACTCCTAGTAATGAGTTTTTACTAGATGGTGCCCCGTATTTGATTTTTACTTAGGGACATCTTTCTTATTAAAAATCTTGATAATGCTTGTGCTATTTCAAGTCAAATTGTACTTGGGTCGATTTAGTTCAATCGATGTGAGTCAACCCACGAACCATTTCTGCCTCATCCTCCTACTCTATTGCCTCTTCTCCCTCTTCCATCACCTTCTTATGCTCCCACTCTATCTCTCACTCTACCGCCCCCTCCTTTTCCTCCCACTTTACCTCCATTGTTGCCTCCTCCTCCTCCTCCTCCTCTTCTTTCACCTTCTACTACTCCACTGCTCCCTTCCTCCCCTTCTTCTCTACCCCCTCATTCTTATAGTTTAGTCTAAAAAGTCTTATTACATTCAAATTGTACTCGGGTTACAATCGTGTTAAAAATATATTAATTTTTATATGAATTTATCATAAAATAAAAATATAAGTATATTTTTTATATATTAATTTTATGTAAAAATTATAAGTATAATTTTGATATGAATTTATCATATTTTTAATTTATCATATGAATTTATACTTATATGAATTATAAGTATAATTTTTATATGAATTTTATGTAAAACCTATTAGAATATATTAATTTTTATATGAATTTATCATAAAATAAAAATATAAGTATAATTTTTGTTAGAATCATATTCTAATAGAATTCTCAAATTTTAATGATTAATTATCCTAAAATTATCTAGAAATAAAAAGTATTAATCTTAAAATAGGTTAAGTAATATAGCTTAATTTACCTCAATTTCAAGTGTAACTAAGTCAACGTAAAAAAATATATAATATAAAATTTTATAATTAGTTTTATGATGAATTTAAGATAATTTTATATAAAAATTAATATATTTTAATATAGAATAAGTGTAACTTTAATGATAACTCAAGTTTTATATAGAAATTAGGACAAAATTTTCCAAGTAATTTAGGATAACTATATGTAAAAATTAATATGATAAATTTAAGATAATTTTATGTAAAAATTAATATGATAAATTTAAGATAATTTTATATAAAAAAATTAATTTTATTTTTTTAATATATTTTGTAAATAAGTATAACTCGAGTGTAATGACTTTGCTAGATAAAGTGTCAAGAGGAGATGGAGAAGGAAGAGGAGAGGAGGGAGAGAGCATAGGAGTAGAAGACAAAAAAAGAAGATAATACGGGGAAAAGGAAGGAGGAAGGGAGAGGAGGAGTAATAGAGAAAGATTGTGAGAGAGGGATAGGAAGGAGGAGGTGAGGGATAATTAAAAAAATTAAGGGATAATCAAATTCGATAGTTAGGGCTCAATTAAATCAAATTAGATAGTTAAAAATAGTTAAATAGCTATGTTCATCTCAAACCAACTGATTTAATTTTAAAAAATTATGTCAAACTTAGTCAAAAGATAATCATCGTATTTTTATAATTTCCTTAAAGATATTTTAGTTAAAGCACCAAAAAAGGTGCCCCATGCTAAAAACTAAATATAGGATGGTAAAAGCCTTTATTTTTTTTAGTAAATTACCCATTATTTTTTTAGTCCTCCTTAGCATTTAAGATTGCTCAAAGTTTATATTAGTCTTAATATTATCAATGTTTATTATTCCAAGTTTTTATTAGTCTTAATATTTCTGTTAGTTTTAATATTCCTGGTTCGATTCTGATGTAACCACATATGGGAAGTGCTTTATGAGCTTGATTCATTACGTCGATATCAAAACCTACATCACATTTAAAACATTACCGAACTATTTAGCCCTCTTAAACTTTAGGGGTGGCATGACCTAACGGAATTGGATGCATGCCTCTATACTAAAATTTGTCGGGGGCGATTCAATTTGTCCACGATCTTGATGTAGCTGAGTTGGATCTGTGCTTCTATCAATATATTGCTGAAACTTCTCAGGGCTGATTCAGGTAGTCCATAATGTTGACTTAGCTATGGTATTGACTCAGCTGAGTTGGATGGATGCCTTTATTCATATACTGTAGAAACTTTTCAGGGGTGACTTAGGTGGTCCACGCTCTAATATAGAAATCACATAAAGAGATTATTATTTACAACCTTTATTTATTATTTATAACTATGATTTTAAAAAAATTAATAATTTAAAATTATTCTTTCATAAACATAAATTTCCTCTCCTTGTTTCTCTTTTTCTATTTTTTCTTTTTTCTTTTTCTTTTCCTCATAACAAAAAGATAATATCAAGAGAACGACGAATAAGATTAAAGCATGGGCTCAAGGACTACGATTGACGATAGACATAAATTGAAGAGTGATAATTGATGATACATACGAAATGCGAAGTTGAATAAGAGATGAGAAAAAATGTTGGAAAGTGTCGACGTTCATAGGATGCACAAGTGGTGACCGTAGATGGGGGTAGGAGGAGAAAAAAAAGATAAAAAAATATAATAAGTAAAATATTATTTAATTAATTTTTAAAGGATGGTAAACAGTGAGAGTTGTCTAAAAAATAGTCTTAAATAGTAAGCTCCTTTTCATAAACTTGAATGACGGAACTGGCCTTTGCTAAGAAAGCGACTACTCCATTCTTGCGTACCACCAAGAGCTTGTTTACCCACTGGCACAGGGACAGAAATAGGAAATAAGTAAAATGAATAAGGGCGACCATGGCGGCTAACAGAGAAGCATCCAGCGATAAGACCAGTAGCAGGATTAGGGTTTTAAGCTCTCACTTTCACTCTCTTCCTCCACCTTCTCGAATGGCTTCTTCCGAGAAGGATGCTGCGCTCGCCGCAACCCCATCTGACGCGCCCACCATGTGAGGCATCTGTCTCCCTATCCTTCTCAATTCTTCTTCTTGCACTTCGGATTGCTTTTGGTATCATGTTTGGTTGTGTGAACTATCAGCGGATGTCTAAAGAGACTTGATTTTGTGGACGATTAATGATCGCACTTCTAAGTTTTGGGGTTTTTGATCGCATTTAGTGCTTTCAAGATGTGGAATTGAATGGGGCGAGGTGGTAATTTTGATGCCGATCGAGGCTTTCAAGAGATTTTATGGTGCATCAACTTTCTTATTTTCGTTTTCTTATCCTGTTATGTAGGTTTTATTTTCTTATGGAACTGCTTATTTTGCCTGTATCTTCTCATGATTGTCTCAAGTCCAAATCGATTATTGGAAGATACGCTAGTTTGCATGAGTACAACAGTTCACATGATGAAATTGGATTCCCTAATATTGAGTCCATATGCTATTTAAATTGAACTCCTATCCATTAAGACTAGATTATTCCAGAGGATAAAAAAATCTTCCCCTTTTGCCTAGGGATTAACCGAGTTCTAGTTCCAACATACGTATATAAACAAGGACCATTTAGTTTACTCCATTGCCAAAAGTAGTTTTATTTTTATTCCATCTTTTATCTTCTAAAGTTCTTGCTAGTACATTCTTATGCTAAGCTTTATGCATTTCCTTTTCACACTAACTACTTTTGAGATTATTGCCCCACCATAGTCTCTTGAACAATCAAGCTATTGCTTGAGACTTTAAGCATTGTTTCCTCTCTATTAAATTGTGTATTCCTTTCTTGTTCTATATTCTTAAAATATTTTTTCAATTATAAATGCATCATTGTTTTCTTAATATATGTATGTGCTTCTTAAAATGTGCCACTGTATTGTAACAAGTTCTTGGAGACTACACTGACAGCTAAGCATCAAGAACAAGAAATATTTTTCAGATTTAGGACATGTCATGCAATTAACAATGCAACTCTTGTATCTCTTTTATTGTTACAAAAGCATCTTGATCGTGTAGCTAGTTTTAATAATTAAACTTGTCGTTTTAATACAGCTTTGATAAAATTATAAACAAGGAAATTCCTTCCAAGGTGGTTTATGAGGACGAAAAGGTAATTCATCATTCTTGAAGTTGCTAGATTTATAGATACTATGTTTCTATTTACTATCAGCCGACAGTTGTTTACTTTATGTGAATATTTATATAGGCTATGTTTCTAACTTCAACCAGTTTGTAATGTTTCTTTTTGTTTGCATTAACACTTGTATGTAGAGGAGTGGTAGTAGAATGGATAGGTTGGAAAATTGGAGTGTGATAGGTGGAAAAGTTATATTGTTGAATGCTCAAAATTATCTCTTCTATTTCCTAAGATTTTCTTCAAGAAAGTGGGTACGAAGCTATGTCATAAAGCAGGCTTCCCACTTCTGCCAGTATTGACTTGTTAATAGTTAAAATATGGAATCTTTTATCTTAATCTTGTGTAGTAACTAGCAACGAATCTTTGCATCAGTTATCTCTTTAAATATGGGAGTAGCTTCTTTGTGGTGCTAACATCATATAAAATCTGTTGTATATCGTAATCCTATATTGAGATTATTTCTATTCAGTTAAATTTATCTTTTTTATCTGCCTTTTCAGTTGGTCAATCAAAATTTGAGCTGCAAAACTAAATCAGAGTTTTTTTGTGTTTTAGCATTAAAATTTATCTGCATCAAAAGCGATACACTCACATAAGAAGGACATTGCATCAGGGCACATAAAGTGTACAATTGATGCACTTACATAAAAAATGTAAGGTTTATGCTGAGCTGTTGGATGATTCTTGTCTTTTGGATGATTTTTTGATAGAAATGGGTGTCTCTCTTGCTCTTCCTTCAACCTGCACTGTATCCTGTGTTCTCATGAGGTTTTTTTTAAATTATTTTATTTATTTATTTATTTTTGTTCTTCATGTGTCATCATTTTTCTCCTTCCTTCTTTTGTTTCTATTTTTTATTATTAAAATTTTTTTCCTTCTTGTGATGTTTCTCATAATTTTAGCTTTGAGTTATCAATTTTTTGAATAATTGCCAACTTTGGCTCTAAACTCTTGCCACATAGCCTAGGCTTAATTGAATATAGTGATAAAGGAATTTGTCAAATGACTCTTTAGATTGGGCAAATTTATGTTTATGATAATCAATAATATCCTTCATAACTTTTTGTTATGATTTTCTTTAGATTCTCGTCACTGTTTTCCAGGTCATTTTGTTAGTTTGGAGCTCCATTACATGTACAATTTACATGACTATAGGTTTATATTTTGATAATTGATTTTTTTTCATTGAAAGTACAGGAAGCTTTATTCTGAGTTTTTCATTTTGGGAAACTTTTACTTCGTAGAATTGTCATTACTAAAAAAGTCTTAATTGAAGCAAGAAAGTTTCTACCTGAATACCATGGTTACTGGGCTTTAATGTTAACCAAAGAGTAGGAGAAAAAGATCCACTAAGAAAAATAATATAATTTCTGCTAGTGGCAGGCCCCTATTTCACCTTTCTTTTTCTGTCATAATCCTTCTCCTTTTTATTCTTGATTCTGTTGATCTTATTCTCTTCTAGAATCCTATTTCTTTAATAGATTTTTCTATCTGAAATGTTGATCATCTTCTTCTTGATTCATGTTGTTCTACATTCTTCTAAAATTTTACTACAGCTATTGATATATTTAATATTCATGCTTAAATGTATCGGATTAATCCAAACTGATCTTATGTGAGGCTTGTGATTAATAATCACTAGGAAACAACATTACATTAATAATTGGTTCCAGATCACTGATGATTTTGTTTGAACTTTTGTCAAATATAAGATGACAACAAATGAAGATTATGGTGAGATTAATATTCCTCTTCACTTACCTTTATTCTATGACTAGTTTCTTTTCATTTTTATCGGGTTGCTGGGGGGCCTGGAGGAGGAAATTGAAGGTGGTGGTGATAGACATAATGAAAAGCAAGAAAAATATCTGTTCAACCATCTATTGAATCACAAAAAAAGTGTACCTTAGAAAAATGGAAGAAAACTGCACTTTACAATTGCAACTTGATTGAAATTACATTTAAAAGCCAGATACTATAAGGAACAAAAGTGATTCACTATATTGTTTATAAGTGATAAAGGATCAGGAGTGGAGAAAAGTCAAAAAAAGGGGTATGATAAGCGATAAGAAGAACTAGGATGTAAAGTGATAAAGTTTGTGCAGTGAGCAAAATAGGAGATTGAAACATAGGCACATGAGACATACTGAAGCTAGATAAGGAATAGAGAAGGATATCCTCTAATTCAAACTAGACTTTATTCTGCTGTTTTCTTTTTAAATTTGCACATTAATGACCCAATAAGAATTTAATTAACCTCAGATCAGTAGTCATTTGCTAATATGTATCTACTCCATCCATGAACATCCAACAAAGCTGCATATGCCATACTCTATGGTCCTACAAGCAAAGAACATACAAGGACTGCATATCTTCAGAGAGGTGTTTCATGCTAAATATGCATGCAGATGTATCAATATATGCAGCTCAGGTCCGGATGTTGCTTTTTAGAATCTTGCCGAAACAACATCTAATAGGACCTCTAGACTGTTTGGCTGTTGCTAAATTTTGGCTAGATTATCAATAATATAAAAAAGAGTGTGACTTATTTTTGCTATATTGCTAGATTACACTCTCGCCAATACAGGGTCTGGGGAGAGTCAATGTACACAGTTTTATTTTTGTGATTTTTATGATTCGCACCCTGGACTTCCTAGTCACAAAGGAGCAACGTTACATTAATCATCAGTAGCACACTTGATAATAAATGCAGAGCTGGTGTTTAGGATTGATTAAATGATCATCACACATGGCATGCTATTTTAGAGTAGCTTTCTCTGTAGCTTTTATTGTCATACATTTTGGAATCCAACACTAGAGAATGATGCAGACTACAATTTACCAATAAATGCAGCCCATTTACTATTATTCAAGTAAAACATGAACTCTAGCTAATACTGTGATTAGCTATATACAGTTTGAAGTAAGACCTAGCTATAAGCTGTTTTAGATCATTCTGTTGAAGCATTAATTTTGTTCAAAAATGTCCAACTTGTTTCCACAATTTTATATAACAAATTCTGCATTCTTTAGCATGGAATTGAATCTGACTATGATGGTTTGATTATTGATAATGAATAACTTGATATGGCTGGTTATATAACAAGTTCTACACTTTTGAAATGTTTGTCTGCTATATCAGGTTCTGGCCTTCAGAGATATATCTCCCCAAGCTCCAACACATATCATAATCATCCCCAAGGTTAAAGATGGATTGACTGGGTTATCCAAGGTACTTGGATGCTCCTGCATATAATATTTGGTAGCCCAATATATCTTTTTATCCTTCCCTATACATGTATTTGATTTATGAACTGTATGAATTATATAAATGGTCTGTCTGTCTCTCTCTCTCTCTCTCTCTCTCTCTCTATATATATATATATATATATATATATATATATATATATATATATATATTTCTGCTATATCAAACAACCAGGAATTGGTTGGTTTTGTGGACTTTTAGTGTGTGGAAGTGATAACTCAATGGCAATTTCTCCATTCTGGTTAAGCACCTTAGCTAATGGTTCACCATAAGCATTTGACAGTTGTTTGCTTATTTTACTTGGGATTTCTTTGCGACTTTCCTTGATATAAGAGTATTCTTTTCTTGTGGAGTTTAAGCTTGGCACTAAGATGTCAAACTTGTATTTTAGAACCTGCAAATGTGATTGTTGGTGCCTTTCCTAATTGTACATAATAATTACACTGATGATTAAATATCTTTGACTAGACATTTGAATTGCCAATTTATTTCTTGATGGATTTTTTTAGGCCTTCACTACATTAAATTATTCTGCCCAAGGAATCATTGATTGTATACCTTGTCTTAAATAATGTTCTTCAATACCTTTGATCTAATTCACATTATATATTATATTTTCTTTCATGCCACCCTTACTTGGAAGTGTCACCTACACGGTACGGTATAGCAAAATGATACTTCTAGAAGAAAGTACCTGAATTTTCCAATTCTGCTAAGCAGGCCTTTTCTCAGCCACTCCTTTCTCTACTTGCTCATTCCATTTTTCTATCAGCTGATGTTCCAGCAGGCTAAAATTCTATCTCGTCATGCCTAGTGGATTTCCTTTCATGTTGATTAACTATATCTGAAAGATATTGTGATATTCGTTGTATAATCTCCTGGATATGTTATATCCATTTCTGTTAAGAAATAACAATATTATTTGATATGCTATTACCTTTCACAGGCTGAGGAAAGGCACATTGAGATACTTGGTTACCTGCTTTACATTGCCAAACTAGTCGCTAAGCAGGAAGGGCTCGATGATGGCTTTAGGATTGTAATCAATGATGGACCCAAAGGATGTCAGTACTGGTTCCTCATTTATTTTCTTAATGAAGATCCTGCTATGATAGCTCCCACTCTTTATGTGATTCTTGATCATTTTCTTTACTTCTTTTCTCAGGTCAATCTGTGTATCATCTTCATATCCATCTTCTTGGGGGACGGCAGATGAACTGGCCTCCTGGCTAATTAAGTGTTTTCCGGTTCTCACTGCTGTTGCATGGTGTGATTGAATAAGTCTGTCAGAGAACAATATGAAACTTTTGAACGGCCTTTTTAGAACTAGCTTTGCAATCTCTATGGAGATGACATTAAATAACAATCAACAGATTTGCATCTGATGTGTGTTGGAGCTTGAAACTACATTTGGTTTTACCGTTTTTCTACGTGAGCACTTGCACACTTGGTTTTTCGTGTAGGATGTTGTATTCAACCATTATGGAGATCGTGTTGCAATTTATTTCCGGCCATTCATTAAAGAATTGGATTCAGGTCTAGATTTACTTCTATTTCGTGGACCCAATTTGCGTTACTAAAACTTAAGTAAATGTTGCACATTTCTTTCAGTAAAAACAATATACTAATTCAAGTATACTTTCTTCTTTAACAAAACTAAAGTACTCGGGCAATGCTTTGCAAAAGCAACTCACTCGTTCTGTCATGAGATTGTGTAGCTATCGTTTAGGCTTTTATTATTTGCACTTCATTTCAAATAACCCCACCTCCCGTTCAACGTTCAAACACCAAATAAATAAACGTCCTATTTAGATATTATGCAAATTGCTCGTCATAAAACAACAAAACAAGCCCTAACAAATGGGTCATAAGATAGAAAACCTTCATGTGTGCTGTAATCATAAACATCAAACAGCCATAAATATCTTCAAATCTTGTAGTTCAAGAGAGAGCGTTAACCAAAATGAATAAAACAAAGAACAAAGAGAACCCTGTGATTTATTTCTGTGATATGCCCAACAAACCCACTTATGGGGCTATTCTTGGCCGCTCCCAACCAAAATCTAAACTTCCTGACCCAAGCCTGGACCTACGAATCGGCCTTTTTCTTGGAATCGGAAATCAGAAGCGGCTTATACAGTTTCAGTTGGAGGAGTGCGAATGGAAGACGGCCCTGTATTGCTCCACCTACTCAAACTACGCCCGGCAACCTCCGGGGAAACCCTTGCCGATGTCCTCGAAACCCTGTGGAAGAACCGGAGGACCGGCCTCGATTCCCTCGAGAAGTCTCGGATTCGGTCCCTTCTCGTCCTCCCCACGGCCCAGGACCTCGACCCAGTGAGTCACCTTTGTCCAGCCTCGATTGGTTCTTTCTTGCCGCAAAATCTAGGGTCTTTGTTCATTCTTATGCTACCCTTGCGTGTTGCTGCGTTCCTGTTGCAAGAAAAGTTTGCTTTCTTAAATATCTCCAACGTGTGTATAAAGGCGACTGGTAACGGAGTGAGCACAACGAGAATTTGCTAGTTTAACTGTGAAGAACTGGAGGACGCGTTTGCTAGGAATAATGAAGTAATCTTTGTGGGCATAACACTTGATAAGTTTATACCTTAGAGGGTATAGTGTTGCACCCTCATGGTGTGGGTTTAGGGCCATTTATATTTATGGAGAATGTCTAGTTCTCTTGATGCATCTCTTCTCATTTCTGATTTTGGTGGTCACGGGAGGCAATCAGGTCAGCCATTTATTTTATTGCTATGAAAAATCAGTTTGGTGTTGTTGAGCCGGGGGGTCATTTGATTTTTGGGAGAAGTCAATTTCTCCTGTAATCTGAGCAATATGCTGTAGGTTCAGAAACCACAGGACTAAAAGGGTACGATTGATTCTCATAACTATAATTAAAGTGAAATATGTTGAAAATTTCTTTGAATTAAAAAAAAGGGTAGAAACAGCTTATCCCAAGACCAATCCTGATGTTGCAAACTATGATATTAAGTAGTATTCTTATTAATTTTATACACTTATCTAGCTTAGTTTAGTTCTCTTATTTCTCTAGTTTGGAGGTTATTATCTAAGTGGTCCATATGAGGAGGACAATTCCTAACAAACATTTCTCTCATTGTCATGACAAATCTTGTTTAAATTTTATGGTTTATTTTCCTAATTGTTTAATATTTATTCTATTATGTTATCTTTATTTCTAGTTTGTACAATACTCTAGTGCTTAACTTTTTATTTACTTGTACTTTTGTTTTTTGTCCATTCTAACTACTGACCTTGTATTCCAATGCTAGATTTTGGCTTGCCTTCGGTTGCTTGTTAGAAAGTGTGTACATGAGAAACTAACAGGAGATGACATCAAAAAATTGTTTCCTCATGACCTTTCTATTGAACTTCAAAGCACTCTTGTGCTTTTATTTCAGAAGTATCACAATCAATGGAATGAAGAATTGTCAAGTGACCAGGTATATGCATGAGAATTAAAAGTTAATTTGTATTAATGACATCTGGCAGTCTGATCAAAGTGGATATCAATATTGAATAACAGAAGAATATCTTTATGTGTAAAAATTTGCATCCTAACAGCTGAAATTTATTTAGTGATTCTTTTCTTAAGTTCAGGAGTTTTTTGATGCCTTGACTTTTATCGTAGGATTTATTTGTCACCTTTGAAAAGATGGGATTTTTATTTGTAAACTTTGATGAGAGCTACAGAAGTATTAATTTGGAGACTTAACAACAAAATGGAAATTAGCAAGTAGCACATAGCTTCTTTGGCCTTTTATCTTCTTCCGTTTAGTTGTTCCAAATGCTTTGCAGTAGTTTCAAGAATAATTTTGTGAAAGACTTCTTTCAGCAAAATTGCAAATCCTCATATGTGATCATACTTTTATCATTTTTCCAACGACATCCGCGGCTGATGTGCATCTCTTTTTCACTTTTCCCCCGTAATAGGCTAACATTTTCAGTTTTTATGATATAACCATTGAATGATTTATTGTATTTTCCTTTACCTTTTGGCAACAGGCAAGGGTGTCAGGTCAGGCCAAATTCAACGTAACTCTTGGTCGTGCATCTTCCCTAACTTCAGAGAAATTGCCATCGCTTTGGCCAAGACAAGATGTAACTTTTATTAATAATGACAATTTTCGAACTTCCAATCAAATCAGAGTTGATTCACATCCTCCTCCATTGGCTACTATGGTTGTTCATCAAGATACTAGCTATTCCAGAAATATGGTACTAGATTTAACTGTATGGAATTGGAATTCAGTTGTTCAACATTTGGAAGCATAATAACTCTTCTGCTTTTAATATTCGTTACTTTCATTTTCTTTATGATATGAACTTACGGTACTTTTTTCTGTTTAGTGATTCCATTTCGTTTGTTACGTATTAGTTTCATTATAGTTTATATATACTCTTGTTAGGATAGTCGCCTCTTATTGATCTCCTTCTTTTCTCTAAGGGATCTAGGTAGCCCCTAAGAGAGCGAGCGGAAAGAATTTTATTATAATAATAGGGAGAGCTATAAGACAGATTAAAGAGAGAGAGAGATGAGAGAAGACAAAAAAGAACAATGGAGAATTTTATTATAAGGAACAGTCAAAACTTATCTTTCATTCTAGCATATGTTTTTCCTTTAGGCTAATCAAGAGACATGAGCAAATTTGGATTTTGGATGGAATTAAGACCAAATTCAGAAGATCCTTAAGCTGGATTGCATCAACTCGAATTCTAAGAAGTAGTCACACAACCCATTAAACATTGACCAAAGGAGTCAAACTTTTGCATAAACTAGAATAAGAGTCCATCAGGGCATATATGCTTGATGAAATCATTGACGTGGCAGCATGAACCCTACTTTCGTTGGTCTAGGCCCATCATGTTCCCTAACATAGAGGCAAATGGGCCCATAGCTTGATTGGCCGCAACATAACTGATGTAGACCCTTTTTGTCCAGGTCAATAACATTTAACATGTGAGGATGAGTGCCTTGAATCATAGAAAATTTTCATTTTAACAATTTCCTCCTTGGTTTCACCTTGTTTCTAGAGTCCTCAAGGTGAATAATTGTTAAGCCGATGTAACTAGTTATGGCTTGTTGATATGTTTTTGTGTAGATTGTGCTTCTATCTACCTTAACTCTGCACATCTCCCTTTAATGGCTTTAGGTTAATAGCCTTTTCATTTTCTTAGATTTTGAAGGCTCTAAGCAAGGACTTTGTAACGAATGCTGCTTCATATTTCATATAGTTGTCCACTGTGTAAGAAGGCTGATTTATGTCATGTGGTTTATCATTCTTGTATGACAAAAGCACATAAGCAATCCATCTTAAACATAGTCCATGCTGTTGTCTTATGCTATGCAGATATCATTTGTACCAGTATGAGGATTGTTTTTAAGGTGAAAAGAAGTTAATTTGTCCAGATATTGAATATAATAGAACAGTGATTTAAAAAGGCGCTCGAGCGCTCGCCTAGGCGCTCGGGCGAGGCGAGGCGAGGCCCGAGCGCCTCGCTTCACTTCTAGGCGGCGTGCTTCAAAGAGGCGCCGTCTAGCGCCGCCTCGAGCCCAGAACATCGGTGCGCCGAGTTAAACCAGGCGACCGAACTAGAATTTTAGGTTTGGTTCGATCTCCGGTGATTTAGTTGGTTCAATTGAACCAACTAAATCACCGATAACAACCTAACCCTCGTGACTTCCCCACCCTAACCCTTGCCTAACCCTCGCGATTGGCGCTACCGTTGCCGCCGGTGTCTGCTACCGCTGTCGTTGGTGTCTGCTGTCGCTCCCGCTGCCGCTCGTTGCTCCGCTCTCTTGCTGCTTTCTCTCGCCGTCCGCCATCGCTCCCGCGCCGTTGCCGCTTGCCGCTCCCGCGCTTCGCCGTTGCCGCTCCGCTCGCGCCGCGCTTCGCCGCTTCCGCTCGCGCTTCGTCGCCGCTCGCCGCTCGCTTCGCGCCCGCGCTCGCTGCGCCGCCGCTTCCGCGCGCTTCGTAAACTCACCGCTCCGCGCGCTTGCCGCTGCTGCCGCTCCCCGCTCCAAATTGCCGCTATCGCTTCGCTTTGTTGCCGTTGTTGTCGCCGCCGCCGCCCCACTCCGATAGCCGCTGCCGCTCTTTGCGCTTCAACAGAGCTCTCGGTCTTCTCGGCCCTACTTTGACAAGATATACTATTAACAATATATCATGTCGACAATATATCGTTAATAAAGATATTAACAAAGATATCTTTATTAACAATATATTAACAGTATATTAACAGTATACTATTAACTGTATACTAATAACAAAACTTTTTATTTATTAAATTAATAATATATTATTAATATATTTACATACTGTTATAGTAATAATTATTTAAAATTTGACAAATGCTAGGACTATTAATATACATCATAATGATGATGCATATAAAGTTGGGTTAAAATTTTATTGTTTCGGTTTTTGAGACTTTTTAGTAATGTGATATTATGATTTTATACCTTAGATTTTTTAATTTAATAGTATATTTTTATTTAAATAATTATATTTATTAATTATATTATATATTTTTATATTTTAGCACCTCGTTTCGCTCGGGCTAGCACCTGGGCGAGCGCCTAGCGCCTCGGGCGATTTTAGACCTTGACGCTTTTTGACGCCTAACGCTTTTTAAATCACTGTAATAAAATAACTATTTCAAATTCAAGTGGTGGGATCTTTGTCACTAAATTTAAGAAGGTTGACTACATGTGCAGTTGATTGTGCCTTCCATAAACCACATAGATGATTGAGAAATTTGTGAAGGCTTGCTATCGCCGTTATAGCTTTTTCAGGCAAATATAAGGGGATATCTTTGAAGAGCATTTTAGAGTTGATAAGGTTGTCCTTATATGTACTAAGTTGAGAGGTTCAAGGAGCCATTCAAAGGCAATATCATCCTCTGGAGAGTATTTGGGTAGATATCCTCCTTTACCTCCACCACCTTGCTGGTCATCCTATGGCCTAGTGATGCCCATGGTAATAGGCCAATAGGCTGGGTTGTTGTTGGTTGTGTACTGGGGCAGCAATTGAGTCGCTTGATGTGGTAGTGCTAGAGTTGTTTCATTAGACTATTGTGCATGCTCTTTGGCTGTATTTGGACCCTACTAGTTATTTGGTGACGGCACCCCCTTTACTCATTATTTGGTGTTGATAACTCTATAGTCTTTTCTCGGGGGTTGAGGTTGAGAGGGCTTCGGCAGAATTTGAGGAGTAAATTGTGCCTCTCTCAGTCTCTCTTCTGATAAATCCGATGAAGATGTCAATGTTACCATTAGATTCTTCCTCTCATCTTTAACTTAATTAATCTGTGCTTTAAGTTGTTGAAATTGTGCATCCAAATTGTTGAAGACTTGAAGTGTGACAATTTTTTGTTGGATTTGCAACATGATGCCTATCATATAATCCTGGAGTTCCTTTTCTTGCACTTGCAAATTGGTTGAGGAGAATTTCAACATCTTGAAGGCAATATAGATATTCAGTCTTAGCTAATACCAAATTAAGTTCTGCTATCATTGATTTATTTCTTCTTTGAGGGAAGGAGACATCCTCCTGAAGTGACCAAATAGAAAAGAGGTATATTAAAAGAAATACAAAAGGTGAAGACAGAAGGTAAAGGAACCACAGAGAATTTGTTTATCAGAAATTAGTCAAGACTCATGCCCAAGGGACTATAGTCATTGTTACGACCAAGACATGAAGCCTTATATGATTTGCATTAGAGCAGAAGTATCCTCAGAAGTTGCTGGCCATCAACCTTGATTAACGTTGTTGTTTGGACACCAATGGATTGTTGGCCACCTTCGGTTTCCATGTCACCATCCAATGGCTAACCAACCCCTAGTTGGAACGATCAGGTTGTTCTCCTAGTGAGACTCTAAAGGAGGTCTAACCCTAATTCCTTCTAGTATATTGTCATGCGACGACCGTTCGTGACAATATGTTGCCCCTCTTCTAGGCTGATTAAGTAATATTCTGAGCGACTTTGAATGGACTTAGTTAGGACTGAATCATACCACTAGATATACTTAATTAGGGTGTTTGTCCATTGACCCATCAAATGTTGGCCAAGCTAGTTAAACTTCCACATAATCTGCAATTAGAGTTCATGGAGGCATTAGGGTTGCTAATATGGTGTCATGAAGTCCTTCCTTCACTGCCCAAGCCTAACATAAGATCCATAGAGCTGGAGGGTGGTTGGGCCCATGGCCTGGCCACCCATGACTTCCCCTTGGTGGGTCACGTAGTGGCTAGCGTAAAGCTTTTTGGCAATGTCAACAACAATCTAACAATTGAAGATGAGTGCATTATATCACCTAGATTTTGCATCATAGCAGAGTTGTTTTCTTCAATACAATCAGACAATGCACTTACCTGAGATTGAGAATGAATTTGGATTATCTGAAAATTTGTGTTGATTGTGAACATCACCTTGCATCAGTTTTACATTCATTCCTATTATTGGAAAAAAGTAATTTCATTGTTCATGAAGATTTCTCATTTGTTAGTTTTTGTAAAAGCACTACATATTGTAGTATGTAAGACCTAATACCTTTAATTTGCCTCTTGACATCTACAATCAAATGTTGCTATCATCAGTGCTATAACTTACACGTTTATAATAATATGCAGGAAACTCTTCCTCGACTGAAGTCAATGACATGGATCATGCAGAACCGTAACTCGGCACCTGCAAACCGAGTAGCTGTCATCACTTTAAAGGTACGGACCCAGACTTTTTGTGCATGAAGTGTATATGCATAATCAATAATAATCTAACAGTATGTATTGAGGTTCTCTTCGGGTTACAATGTAGTACTTGGCTCCATAATGCTAGGAATAATTTAGGTGAAGATTTGTGGAGTTGCATTTTCTTAGTAATTTGAAAAAAAAAGGCTTGTTATCTTTAAACAGTTTAGGTGCAAATACATTAACTGTTTCCATGGCTGTTTTGACATTTGTAAATTAGATCTACTAAATTTCCATAAGAACATAAAATCCACAGCTACATGCTTGCATTACAATTAGCTTTCGGTAATTATTTTGTCAGACATTTTGCTCTTTACATTGTAATCATTGTTCGGAACTAAATAAAAATTATGATAAGGAGAATTATCAAGCAATGGCTTTGACAACAACAGTAGTGGACAACAACAACAATACTGACAAGCTGAAATCTCCCGACGAAACAATGGCTTTGATCCTGATTATAACAATATCCGGCAAAAAAAATTCTATGTTTGGTATTTTCTAGGCTCCTTGTAAGTTCCATCCATGGATTGCTAAAATGCATAGCAACAGTTTTTAGTGCACAAATTTAGGCTCAGTTCTGTTTGTTATTCCCATAAATTTCTGTGATCTGTTGGTCAATTACCTGCTTTACATGTATTAAATCTGACTGCCTGCTAGCTTTTGCTAATTAATTGTATGGATCATGGCACATAGTCATTTTTTCTATTCGATTTATGACATCTAGTTGCATATGTATTCAGCTGCAAGATTATTCAAATTCTACTTCTGGAGAATTAGAAGTTAAATTTCAGCTTTCAAAAGACACATTGGAAGCCATGTTGAGGACAATGACCTACATCAGTGAACAGCTATCAAGCTCTGTAAGACTGTTAACTCATTTCTACTGAATTTACAATATATTGTGTTGCTTTAGTTCCATGTTGATTTTGTATTATCTGGTTATACTGGAAATACTTTATGATATTCAATAATCAATACTACCTCTGTTAGCAGCACATGTAAAATCAAGCTTATAAAAATAAGTGTAAAAAAGAATTTGAGGAAACTTTTGGGAACTATATCATGTTAATTGTAATGAGAGGTTGATGGTGATCAAATTAGGTTATGACCTGGAATTCTTGCCATCTTTGTGCGTGCATGTGTGCGTGTAACTTGGATATGTTGGCGTGCGTTCGTACGTGCGTGCGTGTGTAACATGGACATGTTGGCATGCGTGCGTGCGTGCGTAACTTGGACATGTTGGCGTGCGTGCGTGCGTGCGTGTGTAACTTGTACATGTTGGCATGCGTGCGTACGTGCGTGCGTGTGTGTGTGCGTACGTGCATAACTTGGACATGTTGGCGGGCGTGCGTGTGTGCGTGCGTGCGTGTGTAACTTGACATGTTGGCGGGTGTGCGTGCGTGCGTGTGTGCGTGCGTGCGTGTGTGCGTGCGTGCATGTGTAACTTGGACATGTTGGCGGGCGTGCGTGCGTGCGTGCGTGCGTGCGCGCGTGCGCGACGCGTGCGTGCGCGTCGCGTGCGTGTAACTTGACATGTTGGCGCGTGCGTGCGTGTAACTTGGACATGTTGGCGTGCTTACGTGCGTGCATGCATGTGTAACTTGGACATGTTGGCGTGCGTACGTGCGTGCGTGCGTGCGTGCAACTTGGACATGTTGGCGTGCATGCGTGCGTGTGTAACTTGGACATGTTGGCGGGCGTGCGTACGTGCGTGCGTGCGTGCGTGTGTAACTTGGACATGTTGGCGTGCGTGCGTGCATGGTTTGGTTTCTTTACGAATGTAATAATCTACCACTAGATAATATCTTATGTATTTCTATGTCACCAACCAAGTATCTAAGAAGAAGAAAAGAATCTACAAGTTAACAATAAAAAATGATTGAGAATTAAATCTAAGAAAAAGAAAAGTCAAGTTAAAAAATGAAATATGATTGAGGTATGTTATAGCATCAATCATGCTTTAAGATAGTAAAGCAACAAATCACTGAAAGGTAACTAAATTTATAAAATTAGAGTCAAAATATGAGTGGTTAAGTGAACCATTATACAAAGAACTTATGCATGTGTTGGAAGAAATTACTCATTGCAGAAAAGAAAGTGGATTTGTGGTCATAAAGCCTAAACAAACATGGTTACTTCCCTCCAAAAACTCATCATGTCATTGTCATGATTATACCAATGTAGTCAAAGGTGCTAAGCAGTAAAAGGTGTCAAGATGCCAAAATGGTCAATGCGTTAGATGCTCAGGCATATTATTTTAATATATCCATACTAAACGAGGCACTTGCGAATATGAAAATTTTAATATTAAAACAAGGCACTCGGGCATATTAAAATTTTAATACTCCGAATGCAACGAGGTGTTCGTGAATATTAAATTTTAAAAATATACATAATTGATAAATATAATCAATAAAATAAAAATAACACATCAAATTGTATTCATTCAAAGTACCAAATTATATTGTGCAAATATAATAACAAAAATGATAAAACAAGACAAGATTAACTGAAATGATCATCAGAACCCATTTCATTATTCTCAATCTTGTCATAATCCTCCTCTTTAGTTGATTTATATTCCTTTTATTCATCTTCATCAGTATAAGTTTCTTCCTCTTCAACAATTGTAGGCAATGGATTTGAGGTTTTTACATTAATCTTTATACTCACTCATAAGTTGTCTTGTATGTTTTCATTTCTCCAACACCTAAAGCTCCATCCAAAGGTCTTGTTACATCTACCCATATCAAATTATCATCATCAAAGATAAACTCATCTTCAGCATTTTCGAAGTAAGCACCCATTGCTCCCACCAACCATTTGTTTGAATCATTAGTCTTATTCAACAAAATTAGATCAATTCTATCTCACAAATTATAACAAGCCTTTAGAGCTTGAATATATTTTGTATATAAGATCATGTAGTCATTGATGCTCTAATCATTTTTTTTTCTTTGTATGAATCTGTTATATCATATTAATTAAGGTCCATTTAGTTGCAAGTAGTATTAAAAAAAATAAATTACTTGAAACTAAAATATTCTTATATACTTACATTCTCAAAGAAACTCTAATATCTCTTACAGCTCTTAGCACTACAAGTTTAAATAGTGCCCTGCTACATGTAAAGAATGATAAAGTTGACATCCCCTTCTTTTATCTATGATTGTAAATATTTTTGTTACACTTTTTTCATTTTCATCAAGTTTTGTGAATTGTTTTCTTGGCTCTATTAATAGCCTCATAATTATATCCCATTGGCAGCTTTTCTCATTATTTGTGAGTTGAAGATTTTGAACAAGGATCCATTACTTTTAATGCATAAATCATATGATACCAAAATGATGGCATCAAGATAATATCACTTGCCTCTTGACTTTTGTCTTTTTTGCCCATTCACTTTACCTAATTTTCCGAGTTAAACATATTTATAAGATTGTGTTTTTGTTAGTGTACACTTTACAATTTCATGAATGAAGTGACAAATCATGTGGCACTGTATCTCATCAATTCCCTATTGCTTGTAAATTCTCTTATCATGGTCAAAGTCTCAATATGATTATATATAAACCCAACAATAAAGATCGTCTTTTCTAAAGTCTTCTTGATGTTTGGAATCTTAAGAATATCTTCTAACATTAGATTAATACAATGTGTTGCACATGGAGTCTATTACAAGTGCATCTTTAGAGCAATTTATCAAAAAGGTATAACAACAACAAAACTATAAGTCTCAACTATTTGGGGTCAACTACATGAATCTTTTGCTGCCATCGAGATATGTAAAAAGTTATATGTTTAGTTAAGTTCAGAGTACTTAAATCTTTATTTCTAATTTCTATTAAAGTCTGTTTACGTCTTCCTCTACTTCTCCTCGTACCATTAACATTAATTATCTCACCTAATTTGTTTAAAAAAATATATAATTAATAAGTGTTTGAAAACATAAAAATAATATAATCAAAATATTTAAAGAAAAAAAATCATACTAGCTAAAACATAGTTGCTTTGATTGTTTATTATCATCGTAACCACATTTTGCTGTTTAATTTCTTTTACAAACTTGTCAAGTAATTCAAATATTTTTTCTCTAAATTTTATAAAAGATGATCTATCAATTGACTTAACATTATTTTAAATGAACAATTGATCAAAAAATTAATTATACTTCTTTGTCTTCCATCGGTCCATATATTTGACATAATAAAATAACCATATTTTGCTCATGTATCCTTGTGACTCTTTGTCAAGCTATTTGTGTAATCTAACTCATTTATCAAATATAAAATTCTCTCCCATGGTAACTTGGAGGCTTCAGCTTAGGACTTTATCTTCCAAGAACTTCAATCATGTGCGTAAAGTTGCTTAAAGAAGCTGCATTAAAGGGAATACCTGCTTGATAAAGGAAGCTAGCAATGTATTGATCTATTTTAGCTCTTGCTTCCTTGTCACAAGCAGCATTTATACTTGTTTGTCTTAATCTTGCTCTTTTTTGACTTTGCATTGATTTATCTGGTTCTTGAAACATATACAAATCCGTTTGTCCTTTCTTTTTTGGAAATTTTGACGCCTTAGTAATAACTTCCTTTCCTCTTATATCTGATGCTCTCTTACCATTAGCATTTACCTCTTCCATACTATCATCTTCTTCTTGAATTTCATCTGTAAGTTTCTCTACATCATCATCTTCAGGTAAGTATCTACGTAATTCAATCTTTTGGTTCTTTTTCTCATTCATGTATGCCTCCAGTGCAAGTTTGACCTTTATAGGACACATTTTGCATGCATATGCATTTTTGAAATTTCCAACTTGATGTTGTTTTGCATGAAATATGCCACCTATTGTTGTCTTATCCCAAAGCATACATTAGGATCCTTTGGGTCCTTTATAATAATTGTAACCTTCATGGAAGGATTTTTTTGAGTTTCTTATTAATGATTCATTTGAAGTATTGCCTACTGGAGCCATGATTCAAGATCCTAAAGTGTGACAATCCAAAACACTTGGAAGTAGCAATGAGGCAATGACATTCAATCCTTTATAACATTCACAAGCTATGTTAATAAAAAAATAACATAGGAGGAGGATGATGGATAGGAGTTTGTTAGGGTATGGGGAGGGGGTTGTTGGTTGGGTGGTCGTGGGTTGTTGTCGGTTGGGAGGGGAAGAGGGAAGAGGTATGAGAGAGGGTTGATGTTGGTTGGGAGGGGACGAGGGAGGAGGGAGGAGGAAGGAGAGGAGGCTGTTAAGGTCTGGGGGCAGGGTGGAGGGCAAAGAGCTATCAAGGACAAGGAGGCTATTGGGGAAGACACTGGCTTGTGGTTGCAGCGAGAAGGAGAGGGAAGTGAGAGGGTTGCAGCGAAGGGGGAAGACGTGGGTGGCCAAAGGAGAGAGAGTTATCGAGGAAGATGCCATCATCTACCTTTGTTGAAGGAGAAGATGCCATCATCATAGTCGTCGTTCACCAATGCAGAGGAAGATGATGCAGTCATCATTAGCCAATGCAGAGAAAGACACTACAATTAGGTTTCCATGGGCTTCTTGCATGCATGCTAGGGGGGTGTGAAGCCCTTGATCTAGTTTAATCGAATCAGAATCAATGAACTTAAATGGATTAATCTCGACCTAGGTTTGATTTAAATCAGGCAGGAGCCTGGCCTGCTTGGCACTTGGGCCCAAGTGTGCTTGGGCCACGCCTAATTGAAGGTGCCTGCCTAGATCAGTTACCAAGCATCTGGGCCTCGCCTCGCCTTGTTTGGGTGCCTAGGTGAGAGCCCGAGGGCTTGAGAGCCTGATGACTTCAATGGATCATACAATTTTCAATCTAAGCTTTTGTTTATAGAAAATAACATTTCAACTACTACTAACATTGGATTAGACTATTTTATCATATCTCAGCTTAAACACATATAAAGTTTCCTAAAGCTCATCTTAACATTTGTTTCTGTGAACAAACAATGTAGCCTAGAAGAAAGATGTCTGGCCACAAGGCCTAAAAGGACATGGTTTCTTTTATCCAACAACCCTCATGTCGCTGTTATGATTGCACATGTTTAAGCCATCCAAAGGTATTGATTGTTGTAATTTAACAACTCAAATACTACTAAGATTTGATAAGTAAAGACTACATTTTTTCTTCTCCCATCCAATTCATCTAAAATTTCTAAAGACAAAGTTCCTAAATTATCATTTTTTTCAAAGTGAATGAATAAGAAGTCCCAAAATAATGTTAACACAAGATTTATCCCACAAGAAATTCAACATTTAAAAACTAAGAAAAATACTTCAAAATACCTAAAATGAAAAAAGCCTTAGTCTAGGCTTAAGGAAACTGAATATTTGACTCCTGAATTTTGATGCATAATTTTGCTCTAGCCTTTCAGATTTTGGAGAACTCCCAGTTGTCAAGGAGATGAAAAGCTATGTGGAGTAAAGAAGAAAAGATCACTGACTACTACTAAGATAAGAACCTACCAAAACTTTTCCAAATGTGGGTGATAAAACCACTGGTTTTGTGCATCGGGGTTGAGAATGGGGCAGCCTTTGACAAGCTGATTAGATTACATTTTTCAAATCTCATAATCAAGTCTCATTGATCATATTCAGTTTAAGGGGTACCTTGAAGTAGTTAAGGTAATTGCATTTTTGTGAGCTAAACCTGCTATGACCTTGAAACCTTGGGTTTGTATCCATTTTGTGTAACGATAGGATCAACGAAATAAAGTGACATTATCAATAATTAAAAGTTGACATAATATTTATTCCCCACCAATGTTATATTATCTCTGGTGTCAAGAACTCATACAATAGATTATCATGGGGGAAAAAGAAGAAAGAGAAGTTTTGCTTGGTTTAATCTCTTCTTGTGTGATTTATTGATCTTAAGTGATATCAGAGCTCTTGTGGTTCATTTAATCTTTGCTAAATTGATCAAGGTAATATTATGTTGATAATTGCAATTTCATCTTTTGGTGACCATTTATTTTGTCAGCCCCATATAATCATAGGCATGGTAGCAATCTGGCTAATACAAACATGTGTGTTATTGTATTTTTTGTTTCATTACAATTTTTAAGTTGGTTCCTTCTGCCTGGTTGAAATGAAAATTTCCTAGTACTTATAACTAAGTAAAGTCAAGTTAGAATGCTGGACATATGTAGCACGCTGTTTTCAAGCTTTTGTGATACACAAAGCCATGGCAGGTGGAGCAGTCATCAGAACCGTCTGCGAAAAAGCCGAAACCATAGTGGACTCTCAAATTTGTTGATCTCTTACTGGAGTTCTTGATGGGCAGCACCTGGAATGTCCATATCCACCAGATGCCAGCATCCGTTGGCATTTATGCAACTTATATCACACAATTGGCATGAATACAGTTAAGTCAGCCACTGCTGAAGATATTGGTCACAATGGTGTTTAAGTTGGTAGTCTGAACCTACTTATCTGATTTTTTTTTTTTTTGTTGGAATCTCAGCCTTGCCATGCAAGGTCTTAAAGTTTGAAAGGGCAATTCTTGTGGCATAATCCAGTTAGGGACTGACTTAGATAGGCAGTTCTATGTGGTTACCTTCTCAACTTGGCATTCCATCGAGCAAAGAGTCAACGAGCGAGAGGCATAGGTAATCATGCACAGGAGCTGAACTGAGCCCACAATGGGCACCGAGCTGGTTGTTATTTTGGCTGTCATTCTATTTTTGCCTCACTTTGGGTGTCTGGGACATGCATCAGTAACATCTGCATCATGGGTTTAGATGGTTTGCATTCAACTTTGAATTCCATTCGTTGATTGCACTGCTACCCCTCTTAATTCACGAGTCGCTTGCAGTCCAAAAACTGTCTTTTTTTTCTTTTCTTTTAATTTTTGGCGTCACTTGGGTGCATTAGATAGATCCATCCGAGGGTGGCAACCTGTCGCTGAGGACGAAGGAATAATGAGGGCACGAGACATCAAGTGGGAGTAAAATTCCTTGACCTATGGGAATGGGATGCCGATGCACACGACAAATTGGGTGTGTGCTAAAGCTGTCCTTGTCTCAAGTGTCAAGAGATTTCTTCCCGCGGTATAAGGAGGGCGTGGGATATATTGACAGGCCAAAGCTAAAACAAGTGAACATGGCATCAGACTTTCGCATAGTTTGTCATGCCTCAATACCACATCTTTCCTTATTTGGGAAAACTGTAATTTTATTCATTTTTGAATAAAAGGAGTACAACAATTTATTAATCCAGCGCCATTACAAGGGAGGATACATACTGCCAAAAAATAAAAAGAACCAAACATATCCTTTTATAGTTCAAGGATCGTCGGCTCAGATTGGTACATAATGATTGGGATCGATGTATCTTATACCTATCGATTTTTTAAAAATGATCAGAGAATGGCCAAAAAAAAGTTTGAAAAAATTAGGGGTTTTTATTCTAATTAATTGATTTTTTTTTATTCTACTTCAATAAAAATAGAGTGCAAATGAATAATTATAGGTTTTGAGGATGAGAGTGAATTTATCTTTTTTGGATCACTGAGCGAGTAATTTTGTTGCACGGTCCTCTGTTGTTTCGGTTGATTTTGATTCACCTACAAATTGATTCATCTACAAAGATACAAATTGTGATATTAGATTATGTGTCAAACCTCTATGATTTCATCAAATTATGTAAAAACAAGGTAACTAGTATGTATCTGTTTCTACTACCAAAATGAACATTGGGGCTTTACAATCGGTGGATTGAGGTTTATGATTCTATAAATATTTATATCAATATATTACATCTATTGAATCCAATATTAAAATTGCTCTCATTGTATAGTGTACAAATAATTTATATGTCGATGCATTAGTGTCGTAACCATTCTTGTGTCATCCTCCTTAGCGACACGTCTAAGGAGCCTTTTGAGGCAAATACAATCATAGCATATAGGGATGGAGAGATTAGAGTATGCCAAAACTTTTGCTTACACCAAGACATCTATTAGTCACAGAATCCTCCATAATATAAAAACTATGAAATAATGTTTCTCCATCCATGCCCTACAGTGGCTAATCGATTGATGTCTCTATAGACACCACTATTGATGTTGCTATTGTCTCTGTAGACCTCACGAGAGCACCAAAATATAATACAAAGGGTGTCTCATCATCGAACTGAAATTAATTGTTGCTAGTTGATTTTTTTTTTCCAAGAAATCGATTGATGCTATTGCTTTCTCATTCACCCTGGCACGCTTGATAGAGGATGAGAAAGAGCATAAATAGCCCAATTGATAAAAAATTTTATTGTTCGTTAATTCTTTCAGAAGGATCAATTGATCTATTGCCTTCTCCCTCACGCTGGGTGGACACACGAATAGAACATATATACCTTTAATTGGAAAAGTTTTCCGCCAAAGCCCACATTTGAATCATTTCGCAGGAAAGGAAGAACGAGTTTCTATTGCTGCTCATGAGCCTCGTTGCTTAAAGTATAACGGAAAATGTGTTATACCATCATAAAGGATTGGCTCAACTATAATTCCATCTGTCCATCGAAAACAGACAACAAAGAATATGTATCCCTCTTATATTTAAAAAAAAATTAATTATATATTATATTCATTCCACAGGCCCCAAAAACCAATCATCTCTGATAATTCTTTCTTCTTAAAATTTTGTGCAGCTTCCTATCTATGCATTCAAACTAACAAACCTCGTCAAGCTCAAACAAACTCAAACTCCACAAGTTCGCCTGCAAGGTTTGGAAAGACAACCACAAAATAGTTTCGGGAGTCGTAAATCAATTAGCCTAGGCCTATATACGTGATTCAAACAAACAAACCTCGTCCGGCTCAAACAAACTCAAACCTGACAAGTTTGCCTGGCAGAGTTTGAAAAGGCAAACACAAATAGTTTCAGGAGTCAGAAATCAATCAGCTTAGGCTAGCTTTTACTTTCAGCCTCATGGCATCGATCGATAGTAAATGCAGCCAACTGCTGGTTCTTAAGAGCCTTCTATTTGATTCTGTAAGTGCCCTCTTTTCACATGGCCAAAAAAGTAAAGAACTGATTTTTCTTGTCTCACCAGTGTCTTCTGCCACAGATCCGCCTTGCCAGCTGTATATCCTTTTGCTCTGTTGATACATAGATATCATGAAGAGTGAGATGGAAAAGAAGCGAATGACAGCAAACACTGTGGGAGTTCATTTTGTTGCAAGAATGTTCAATGGGAATAAATAATTCGAATATTATTGATAAAATTTCAATCACAGCATAATTATGTCAAATGCATAGTCAGCCTTCTGTTTGGTTCACCGTCTCTAATGCTTGGTCTCAATATATAGCTAGTGAAACTTCTATCAACTTAACATGTTCAGCTCATTGGCATTTATATTAGCAACAAGTAAATTCAGAATGATAAAGCAGCATGACCATCCAAGTTTGACATTTAAAATTACAACATCCTTCCCCTCCCTCCAGATTTAAATGACTTTTATGTAAATTGCCTCCTAATCATTCTCCAATACACATTGACATAGCTTACTTCGATATTGTTGCTTTATCTAATCACCACAAAGAAAATGAAGCTAATTTGGAAAAGACATGCACTTAAAGAATCATGCAGCATATATTTCTGTACTATACTTCGAAAGCCATGCAGTTCAAAAAAGAAAATTTGATTTCACAAATTGGCAATGGGATAATGGATGAACGGATGTCATCTTCTTCCACGATAAAACTCTGTAACTGACTCCGTCGCAGCCGCAATCGACGTCCGCTACAAAAGCCTTAGTAGCATTTGTTACCCACACAGTGCATGCATTGGCTGGTTACTCTAACCCACAAACGATGAAAGTTGGAGGAACTTTGAAACATCAACCTGTCACTGTTTTGATTGACACGGGTAGCACTAACAATTTCATGGATAGGAAGGTTGCCACCCGATTATCCTACCACATCGAAGATTGTGATAAATTTGAAGTAAATGTTGCTGATGGACGCATCCTAACTTGTGATAGCAAATGCTCTAAGATAAGGCTCATTATGCAGGGTCAGGAGTTGCTCGTGGATTTCTTCCTACTACCCTTAGAAGACTATGAAGTCGTGCTAGGAATCGAATGGCTATCAACCTTGGGTGATGTTTCCTGGAACTTTTCTAAACTAATAATGAAGTTCTTTGTTAATGGAAAATAGGTGATTCTAAAAGGATGCAACGGAAGTAAAATCACAACTGTCACTAGCCACCGGATGGAGAAGGTTCTTCGGAAGACACGCACTGGGTTCCTGGTACAACTGCAACACATCAACCAAGAAATAAGAGGACCCACCCCAACCGAAAGCATGGAGCCATTGCTTACAAAATTTGCAGATGTATTTGCAAAACCGCAAGGACTTCCACCTCTTCGACACCATGATCATCAAATTCCAATAATACATGGGAAGCCACCAGCTAATGTCCGACCCTATAGATATCCACATTTTCAGAAGGTAGAAATAGAAAAGATTGTTCGGGAGTTACTAGAAATAGGGGTCATAAGAGCTAGCGTTAGCCCTTATTCCTCCCCAGTCTTGCTGGTCAGAAAGAAGGATGGTTCATGGCGCATGTGTGTCGACTACCGAGCACTCAACAGTATTACAGTGAAAGATAAATATCCTATTCCAGTAGTAGACGAACTGCTAGACGAGTTGGGAGGAGCCCAAGTATTCACTAAATTGGATCTAAGGTCGGGCTACCATCAAATTCGAATAAATGAGGATGATATTTATAAAACTGCCTTTAGGACACACAATGGCCACTATGAATTTTTAGTCATGCCCTTTGGGTTGACCAATGCCCCCTCTACCTTTCAGAGTTTAATGAATGATATATTTCGGGCATATCTTCGTAAGTTTGTTATAGTTTTCTTTGATGATATTTTGATATATAGTTCCTCATTAGAGAGTCATTTATTACATTTGGAAACTATCCTTACTATTCTTCGTGAGCATTGTCTTTTTGTCAAGAAATCCAAGTACAGTTTTGGGCAACTAGAGGTTGAGTATCTCGGCCATATCATCTCACAAAGGGGTGTTGCAGTTGATCCCTCCAAAATCCAAGTGATGATCAATTGGCTAATGCCGAAGTCAATTAAAACTTTAAGGGGATTCTTGGGACTAACAGGCTACTATTGAAAGTTTGTGAAAAATTATGGCAAAATTAGTGCCCCCTTGACAGCACTTTTGAAGAAAGATGCATTCAAATGGTCAGAGGAGGCAAATCACACATTTAATTCCTTGAAGATTGCAATGACTACTACCCCGGTGCTTGCTCTACCTGATTTTAATAAGCTATTTATAATTGAGTCTGATGCTTCTGGAGCAGGTATAGGAGCTGTACTAATGCAGGAAAACCGGCCCATTGCTTATGCTAGTAAGGCTCTATCTCGCTCTCATATGAGTTTATCTATTTATGACAAGGAGATGCTAGCCGTTGTACATGCAGTCACAAAATGGAGACCCTACTTAATTGGTCGACGATTCCAAATACGCACCGACCACAAAAGCCTCAAATACTTTCTGGAGCAAAGGATTTCTTCCTTAGAGCAACAGAAATGGGTCACAAAACTATTGGGATTCGATTATGAGATTATCTATAAAAAGGGGAGTGAGAATCTAGTTGCAGATGTGCTCTCCCGCCTTCCAAAACCAGCGGAACTAATAGCTATATCTATTCCCAATTGTGAGACGTTGGAAGTTATCAGAAGAGAATGTTCACAAGATTCCGAGATCCAGAATATTATTAAAAGAATAGAAGAGGCTCCGGATACCGTTTCGAATTATAGCTGGGATTCAGTGGACTTGCGCTATAAAGGTCAAATAGTTGTAGTCCCATATTCTTCTTGTCGAGAGATAATCTTGAAGGAGTTCCATTCATCGCCAATTGCTGGACATTCTGAATTTCTTTGCACCTATAAACGAATCCGACAGTTTTTTTACTGGCAAGGTATGAAAACCTTTATAAAACAATTTGTTGCTGAATGTGATATTTGCTAGCGTCACAAGAGTGAAACAGTAGCCACACCTGGGCTGCTTCAGCCACTCCCTATTCCTGATACTGCCTGGGCCAATATATCCATGGATTTCATTGATGGACTTCCATCATCACAGGGAAAGAGTACTATACTTGTAGTTGTGGATAGGCTCACAAAGTATGCTCACTTTTGTGCTTTACGACATCCTTAAACTACTACAGGTGTTGCCCGGATATTTGTGGAGAACATAGCTAAATTGCATGGGAGTCCCCGCTCCATTGTTAGCGACAGAGACAGGGTTTTTACTAGCTCTTTTTGGACAGAGCTTTTCCATTTACAGGATACTCAGTTGAATATGAGCACTGCTTATCATCTACAAACGGATGGACAAACTGAAGTAGTAAACAGGTGTCTTGAAAATTACCTCAGATGTTTTTCCAGTGATAAACCGAAGGAACGGATTAAATGGTTCCCTTGGACGGAATGGTGGTATAATACCTCTTACCATTCTTCAATTAAAATGACTCCCTTTGAAGCAGTTTATGGTCGTTCCCCACCATCAATTCCAACATATGTACCCGGTGCTTCCAAAGTTGACCAAGTGGACAAAGAATTACTTGATAGAGATAAGGTCATTCAACTTTTAAAGAATAACCTTACAGTAGCACAGGCAAGAATGAAACAACAAGCTGATAAACACCGAAGCGAACGAGAATTTGCCGTGGGTGACTGGGTTTTTCTTCGTCTCCAGCCATATAAGCAAAACTCCATAAAGGTTCGATCTTCTATGAAGCTATCTCCTCGGTTTTTTGGGCCTTATAAAGTATTGGAGCGAGTTGGGCCAGTTGCATACCGCTTGGATCTGCCTACTAGCTCTAAGATACATCCAGTTCTTCATGTTTCCTTCCTTAAGAAGAAATTGAGTGATGAGGTGATAGTGCAACGGCATCTACCAGATATCTCTGCTTTTGGAGAAGTCCAAACTTGACCCCAGGCCATACTGGATCGACGAGTTGTAATGTACCGCAAGCATCCTATAACATAAGTGTTAATGCAATGGGCCAATTTACCAAAGGAAGATGCCACTTGGGAGTCCTACAGGGCGCTACAAGAGAAGTTTCCCGAATGTGTTGTTACTCAGCCTTGAGGACAAGGCCAATTTGAAGGAGGCAGAACTGTTACGAATCTTTTATTTTAAGCATTTGATAATGCTAGGGATTTGTTAGTCAGTTACGAAATTGGTTAATGCTAGAGATTTATTAGTCGGTTAGAAGTCAGTTACGGAGTTGGTTAATGATAGAGATTTGTTAGTCGGTTAGAAGTTAGTTACGGAGTTGGTTAATAAGAGTCCAAGTCCTTGGGAAAACTCTTGGCGGAACTCTATAAATGAGATGTAATTATTTCTTTCAAGACATGAAGAAGTATTCAGTCCTTTGGCTAAACTAAGGAGGTCGATTCCCTCAAAGTGATCAAGGAGGCCGATCCCCTCGAAGCGATATTTATCCCTTTTTACCCTCGCTTCTCCGTTCCTTTCGCCTTTTCCACGATAAAACCCTAAGGGGTCTTATCAATTGGTATCAGAGCAACGATCCTCGGTGTTTTTGCTACAACTTCGCATCTTGACACAGCCGCAATCGACGTCCGTAGCAACCATCGCAGCTGCAATCGACGTCGGCTACAATCGTCGCGGCTGCACCCTAGCGCAACCTTCCAACCGCCTCTGCTTTGCATCCTCTACCGCAGAACGCCGCTGTTTTCCCTCCTCGCGGCGCCTTCCCACGGTGTTGCTGCCATCCAGCCCCCGGCGCCCTTCCCCCTTGCTGCCTCCCTGCGGTCGCAGCCACAGTCACCATTTCATCCCCCTCTTTGCTTGCGGCATCGACAGCAGCTGCCGCAGCCTTGTCCGCAACAATCACCGCAGTCACATCCCATCGTTGCCTCCACCTTTCTCTGCATCTTGTCGCAACCGTTGATTGCCAACAAATTACACTAACGCCGCCGCCTTCATCCCCTAGTGCTCTCACCCCAAGCAGCAACAGAAACAGGGCAGCAACTTTTCCTCCTTGCAGCGATCGCAGAAAGTTTTATGCTGCCCTAGGCATCCACTTCCTCGACACCTTTGCGTCGACAATTCTGAATTACAAATCTACAATCTTACACAATGGCTATCGACAACTCAGTAAAGGCCCAAATTGAAGCATTAGAAGCCAGATTTGAGAACCGACTACAAAAGACCCTCAATGAATTCAAAAGAAGCCTACTGGAGAGCTTTAGTAAGTTTCAACAAGATGGACAGCTCACTAAAATTCGTCAGACTTCTACAGTGTTAGAATATCAGAGCAGATTCGAACGATGGTCAAATTAAGCCACAGATTGGTCTGAACGACAACTATTGGACACCTTTATTGAAGGGCTTAATCCAGATATCAGATATGAAGTTAAGGCTCGACAGCCCCGTACTATGATAGCTGCAATTTCATTTGCACGTGTACATGAGAAAAAATTCTACCGAGAAAATCGTCGAAACAGAAATGACAACAAACAAATGATCAGCGAGCCACTAGCCCCATCTATTCCCAGCCAAAACTTTAACACCCGAGAAGAGCTCAAGGAAAGATCAACAAATAGTTTGTGTTAGCGTTGTGATAAAAAGTGGAGTAAGGAACATAAATGTAAATAAGGGCAATTTATGGTAATTGAACCAATTAGGAAGGATCCGGAAGGTGACAAAGTTGACTCCGATTATAAAGTTGAAGGGATTTGGGAACATCAACCTGTTACAGTTCTGATCGATACCGGTAGCACTAATGATTTCATGGATAGTAAGGTTACTGACTAGTTGGCCTGCCATATTGAAGACTATGACAAATTCGAAGTAAAGGCCGCTGATGAACGAACTTTAACTTGTGACAACAAATGTTCAAAGATAAAATTGTTTATACGGGGCCAAAAATTACTGTGGGATTTCTTTTTGCTACCCTTAGAAGACTTCGAAATAGTGATCCTAAATGGAAGACAAAGAAGTAAGGCCACAGCTACTACTAACCATTGGATGAAGAGGGTTCTCCAAAAGAGTTTAAAGACTACTACACTAAAAGGCCAACCTGTTGCTCACACTATCAAAAAGTGGAGGTCGTACTTACTTGATCAGCGAGTTGTGACGCGCCGCAGATACTTGTGCCGAATTTGATGCCGCTTAGCCTTGAGGACAAGGCTGATTTGACGAGGGCGGAACTGTTATGAACCTTTTATTTTCTAAGCTTTGGATAATGTTATGGAGTTGTCTAGTAGGGAGTCGGTTACTAATTCGGTTAGGAGTCAGTTATAGAGTTGGTTAATGATAGAGATTTGTTAGTCAGTTAGAAGTCAATTACAGAGTTGGTTAATAAGAGTCCAAGCCCTTGGGGAAACCCTTGGCGGAACTCTATAAATGGGATGTAATTATTTCTTTTAACAAAAGAAGTATTCAGTCCTTTGGCTAAACTAAGGAGGTCGATCCCCTCGAAGCGATCAAGGAGGCCGATCCCCTCGAAGCGATCATTTATCCCCTTTTTTTTCACTTCCTCCGCTTCTTTCGCTTCTTCCACGATAAAACCCTAAGGGTTTTAGTGTGAGCAACAGGTCGACCTTTTAGTGTAGTAGTCTTTAAAGTCTTTTGGAGAACCCTCTTCATCCAATGGTTAGTAGTAGCTATGGCCTTACTTCTTTGTCTTCCATTTAGGATCACCATTTCGAAGTCTTCTAAGGGTAGCAAAAAGAAATCCCACAGTAATTTTTGGCCCTGTATAAACAATTTTATCTTTGAACATTTGTTGTCACAAGTTAAAGTTCGTTCATCAACGACCTTTACTTCGAATTTGTCATAGTCTTCAATATGGCAGGCCAACTGGTCAGTAACCTTACTATCCATGAAATCATTAGTGCTACCGGTATCGATCAGAATTGTAACAGGTTGATGTTCCCAAATCCATTCAACTTTATAATCAGAGTCAACTTTGTCACCTTCCGGATCCTCCCTAATTGGTTCAATTACCATAAATTGCCCTTATTTACATTTGTGTTCCTTACTCCACTTTTTATCACAACGCCAACACAAACTATTTGTTAATCTTTCCTTGAGCTCTTCTCGGGTGTTAAAGTTTTGACTGGGAATAGATGGGGCTAGTGGCTCGCTGATCATTTGTTTGTTGTCATTTCTGTTTCGACGATTTTCTCGGTAGAATTTTTCCTCATGTACACGTGCAAATGAAATTACAGCTATCGTAGTACGGGACTGTCGAACCTTAACTTCATATCTGATATCTGGATTAAGACCTTCAATAAAGGTGTCCAATAGCTGTCGTTCAGACCAATCTGTGGCTTGATTTGACCATCGTTCGAATCTGCTCTGATATTCTAACATTATAGAAGTCTGACGAATTTTAGTGAGCTGTCCATCTTGTTGAAACTTACTAAAGCTCTCCAGTAGGCTTCTTTTAAATTCATTAAGGGTCTTTTGTAGCCGGTTCTCAAATCTGGTTTCAAATGCTTCAATTTGGGCCTTTACTGAGTTGTCGATAGCCATTGCGTAAGATTGTAGATTTGTAATTCAGTATTGTCGGTGCAAAGGTGTCGAGGAATTGGATGCCAAGGGCAGCGTAAAACTTTCTACGGTCGCTGCAAGGAGGAAAAGTTGCTGCCCTGTTTCTGTTGCTGCGTGGGGTGAGAGCACTAGGGGATGAAGGCGACGGCGTTAGTGTAATCTGGTGGCAATCGACGGTTGCGACAAGATGCAGAGAAAGGTGGAGGTAACGATGGGATGTGACTGCGACGATTGTTGCGGACAAGGCTGCGGCGGCTGCTGTCGATGCCGCAAGCAAAGAGGGGGATGAAATGGCGGCTGTAGTGACTGTGGCTACGACCGCAGGGAGGCAGCAAGGGGGAAGGGCGCTGGTCTGATGGCAAAGAACACCGTGGGAAGTCACCGCGAGGAGGGAAAACAGCGGCGTTCTGCGGTAGAGGATGCAAAGCAGAGGCGGTTGGAAGGCTGCGCTAGGGTGCAGTCGCGACGATTGTAGCGGACGTCGATTGCAACTACGACAAGATGCGAAGTTGTAGCAAAAACACCGAGGATCGCTGCTCTGATACCAAATGATAAGACCCCTTAGGGTTTTATCGTGGAAGAAGCGAAAGAAGCGGAGGAAGTGGAAGAAAAAGAGATAAATGATCGCTTCGAAGGGATCGGCCTCCTTGATCGCTTCGAGGGGATCGACCTCCTTAGTTTAGCCAAAGGACTGAATACTTCTTCTGTTGAAAGAAATAATTACATCCCATTTATAGAGTTCCGCCAAGGGTTTCCCCAAGGACTTGGACTCTTATTAACCAACTCTGTAACTGACTTCTAACCGACTAACAAATCTCTATCATTAACCAACTCTGTAATTGACTCCTAACCGAATCAGTAACCGACTCCCTACTAGACAACTCCATAACATTATCCAAAGCTTAGAAAATAAAAGGTTCGTAACACTCATCTTCTGCTTAGCTTGTTTCCTGAGTATCAGAACTTGTGAGCTGTTGCTTTCTGATTTCATCACTTTCCTACGTGACCAAGAAGATAAATCTTAATAGATGCCAACCAATCTTTTTCTCCTTCTTATCCTTGAATTTTTCTCTTTGCAACCCTATGTCTTTAATCAACTTCTGATATACATTTTAGCCCATGTACTCTCTATCTTGACAAATTGACATAATTACCCTCGTCACTAATCATTATCCTTTACATATAAGTTCAGTTTGCTTTTTTTCTGTGCATGAAACAGTTAAGATCAAAGTCATAAACCTCTATAAAACTTTCCCCTCAGGTCATTGAATTTTTGCCCTCGTGAACTTGTGCAACTTATGGAAGACTATGACTCCTAGCTATCCAGTAAAGTATAATGACTTTCTTTGTGCAAGGAAATCCCATTTCAGGCATTTTTTCCAAATTAAATGATCAGTTAAAAACCAACTTCAAACTAGTTTCTTTACTAAATCATTGCACTGCTAAAGTTCCAGAATTGTTCCTAAAGCTAAATTTTGCACAAAACTTACCTAGATATGCATTAAAAGATCGTCCAAGCAAAGAGAATTATCGGACTTCCAAACCAGTAATAAATATCTAGCTACTTACACTTAAGGTGAGATAAACATTTGACATATTGATGTTTCAGACAATCAGTACTTATCTGACCTAAAATATTCCTGATCATGCATCTAGGGACAATTAAATGTGACCACAATTACCTGTAATACAATTGAATTGATAACTATAAGTGCAAATATTTATTGATTTGTTATATGATCTACTATGAGAAATTAAAGAGCCTCAGGTTCTTCAGTAAAATTCACCAGAAAATTGTAAGCACACACACAAGAAAATTTCATGAAGCTCGCAACAAAATACATGAAAAAGAATCACAAATTAGGAATCAATGACTCACTTGAATATTAACTCCAATTCTGCAATATACATAAGTTTGTCTATACCTTATGTAAACATATTTATCATCAGGTATGCTCTTGGATGTCTATGTACAGGCTGAGGCACACTCAAATGGGTGTCAGGTGGATCCAGTTATTTTACATTTAAGTAGAGCCTACACAAACAAACATACATGTTTGAGCTTATTGTATGCATGCCCATGCAAATATATACCTATGTCTACTGAATCAAACAACTGTTAATTTGAATTGCCATAAGTTGAAAATACACTTTCCTAAACTTATCTATTTTAACTGTTTTGAAGATGTTCTTCTCTATTGTGATAGTCTAAAATCACAGTAGAAAACAAGTGAAAGTTGACATTAAACTCTTTCATGCAGAATGTGTCAATTATCTTGAGCTTAAATAGCAGCATGTTATATCAGAAAAAAGATCAGAGCAAGCACATTACCTAAAAGTAGTATTAACCAGAAATATAACATTGTTAGAAGTTATTGCAGTACAGGACCTTAGTTTGTAGGACAGTAACTTACGGAGTGTAACACGTTTAGCATGAATAGTACACAGATATGCATCCTCAAACAACCCTTGTATATAAGTTTCTGTTGCCTGAAGCAATTGGACAAATCTAAGAGAAGAAAGTATAATTACAATAACAAGTTAATAATGGAAATGAATTTTCAGAAGTCAAGCAGTTCCAATACCACAGAAGCAACTGCTAATAATATCCTTGATTTTCTTATTTTTATACACAGCGCATAGTTAAAATTCATGTTTGAAAAGAAATAACCACTTTTAGGAGATAATAGAACCCACCTGCAAGCAAAGTAACTGTTTGAAATCATAAAGATCAACACTTAAACTGAATCATCTTAGCCATAATTCATAGAAACAATTCAAGGAACTTATCAAAGCCACCTGTCTGATCTTCTGCACAATTTACAACTAACTGTCAACTGGAGGTCAATAACATAATGATTCTATAAAGAAATGCCCTTAAAAACCCATGAAAGTTACTGGTCCTCTTGGCAAAAAATTATACTGCTTCGATGGGTTCCTCAAGAAGATTGTGTATGAGAAGCCCCACATATCATGCATCTCCATCTACCAAATCTCTCAAATGATAGTGACCTTATAAAACCAATGTTAAGAAATGATTCTTCCAGCAAAACATCCTTCAAAATTCAAAATTCTCCACTTATATTGATGGCATTAGAGTTCAGCTAGAAGAATCCTGCTAGTATACTATTTACATGTCCAGAATGTTACATTAAAAAACACTGGACAAATAGAAAACATAGATACATTGACATTATTTAATAGTTAATACCGTTGACAACCTAGGAAAATTACATACTCTTAGCAACTGGACTGCTCAATAAACATCTTAGGTGCAGTAGAACTAACTTGAAGTTGTTAATAAATAGCACAAACTAAAACAATTCTAGAAGCTTGGTTAGTTCTTCCAACAAGGTATTCCCCAGCAATTGATTTCGATAACTGAAATCATTTAGTGCCTTAAAACTTCCCATCAATGTTTTGAGGAAAGAATTCAAAGTCATCCTCAGAAGGAAAGCTTCTGTAATGTTTTCAATCAAGATGACTAATAGAAGAACAACTAGTGGAACTAAATTGTATGCAGCAACTTGGAAAGAGAGTCATCTTAATACTCAATCCTGCTCAACACGAGCCTGTGCTCTTAAAGCATCAAGAAGTTTATTAATGTGGTGGTATCCTTGAGCTAGTTTTGCTCAAAAAGATTATAATTATGAGAGATGTGCAAGAAAGTATGGTTGTGTTCCAATGTTTCAATTATTGGATTCAATGTGTATGCAAGATCGTAGAGAAAGTTATACAACCAGCTAAAAAGAAACATTGTACATCATAGCAAGCTATGCATTTCTTTTAATGTAACATTACTCTAGTCCTGAGCTCTACAGCTAGCTGTGAGCTCATGTTCATGAAAGATATGACTGTGATTGATGATGATACTCAGTGGAATAGGAAAACAAGTTTAAAAAGCATCAATTCATCATAGAATATTTGTATCCTAATTTAAAGAATCATCTATTAGCACTAATGGTAGGATCAAATTTTCTGGTCTTTTCCAGTAGCAGCAACATATTTTCTGATATCCTATTTCACATTAATGGCAGAACATACAGAAATGTATACAATGTCCAGAGAAAACAAGAATGAAAACAGCTTGATACAGCCCCATCTAAGGATTTTAGTAGAGATTAATCTAGGCACAAATTTCAAAGTTTAGGCAATAAGCATTTTTCAAAATATATGTCAGAACTATTGTTGAGGGTCATGGAACTAAGTTTGTCAGAACGCTCTATGCGCCATAAGGTATCAAGATCCTTATTTGTCATAGGTGCTAGGCACTTGGCTAAGCAAAACAAAGCATTGACATTGCAAAAGTTATAAAAAATAATTAAAAACAAAGATAATAATTAAAACAAATACTTCAATCCAACATGAGTTTTATATCATTATACATGCAAAATGATAATCACTAAAACATCAAATTATATGCTAGTTAACTCACTCCTTTGATATGCATGATTGCTACAAGTATAATTCTGGGTTTAAAAAGTAAATAGATGGTGAAGTTGACATTCACAACTTATACCTATAAATTCAAATATCTCATTATACTTCTCATCATTTCCACCAAAAGACCTTTTTATGGTTTCCTTGTCTCCATCAGTAGCTTCATGTTTTATTGTCTTCATATTCCCATTGATAGCGCTTCATACTTATATATTTTAAAAAAAGTTTTAACTTTATGATGAAAATATCTAAAAATTATAACAAAAATATAGTCATGAAATGTCTCTTCATTATACAATGAATCAAGGAAATTTGATGAACAAATCCAAATTCACATGAGTAGGATGACTAATAATAGGTCAGTAGCATGAAACACAAGATAACAAGAAGAAAAAAATGATGAGAATCAAGGTTCGTAATTTCGTACCATATCGAAGTATCGAGTTCAACTCGGTACGGTACGATACAAGTATGCTGAGCGATATGCTCCACTCAGTATATATGTATATATATAAAATAATAATAATAATAATAATAATAAGTTAAAAAGTAAAAGTTAAAAAAAAAAGGGGCGGCATCAAGTCGTTTCTTCTCCTTGCGTGAGGAGAAGAAAACCTCGAAGCCTCGGCGACGTCATCGAGGTTTCTTCGCAGGAAGTTTCTTCTCCCCACGAAGCCTCGACGATGTTGCCGAGGTTTTTTCTCCTCATGCCGAGGCTTCTTCTCCCCGCGTGGATTAGGAGAAGTCATTGACGATGCCAAGGTCTCCCCACGAAGCCTCAGCGACGTCGCCGTGGTTTCTTCTCCCCATGCCGAGGCGTCTTCTCCTTGTGCGGATTCGGAGAAGTCGCCAATGATGCCGAGGCCTCATCACCTTAGACAAGGAAGCGACATCTTATCTACGACGTCTAGTGAGGGAGGGCGACGATAGATCGAGATCATCGAGGGAGAGCGACACCGGATCTCCAGGTTCTCTCTCTTCTTCTCCCTCTTCTTCCTTCTCCCTCGGCTAATACCGTCCGATAACAAGCAATGACAATCGAAATCGACTATCACCGGCCAATTTCGGGTGATAACGAAGCGAAAATAGCCCCAATCAATGGTACCGCCCGGTAGTGGGTGATCCGCATACCTGCTAGCAGATCGGTATGTACCGCCTGATACAAGCAGTATCATTCAAAATTAAAAACACTGAAGAGAATAGTTCTGAGGAGTGGTGAAAACAAAAATGAGAAAGGAAGATGATGAGAGAGGCAAATAAAGGGCTTAAAAAAGAGAATAAGAGAGGATGATGATAACAAATGAGAGGACAGTAACGAAGGAACAAAGAGGACATTCAAGAGGGTGGTTAAAAGGGAGGTCAAGTAACACAAGCTCTGAGAAAGTATCAGATTTTTAAAAAAAAAAGACTAAATTCCCCTAAACCTAAATAAGAGTAATTATATTCATATGGTCAATATAAATAAAAAAGGTCCAATTAATAAACCCAACCAACCAAGAGACTTATTGCCAATTTTAACTATCAAACATGCCAATCCAGTCTGAGTTTAATAATTATGGATATGATTATGCAAAAAGGAGGGGCTAGTGGCAATGACAATTGAACCCCGCAGAGAGGGGAGGACAAAGGATGGAGGAAAGCAAAAAGAAAAGGTTGTTGGATCAAATGGACGAAGGGAGAAGAAATAATGGTGGCAGACTGAGAATAATGGAAATCAAGATTAGGTGGAAAAGACACTAGGGCACACAGAATTTCATTGAGCATGGAGAATTGGTTTGTGCAAAATATGGTCTACGGGATTGGTATCTAGTTCACGGAGCAAGGTCTAGATAGGATCCAAGTTCGAGTCACTAGGGTTTTAGATCAGCCTTTGGTTCAAGGAGAAGGATATCAGACTGGGTGAGGATAGAGGGAAGGGGAGGTATCAGGCTGGGAAATGGATAGGGCATGGAGGGCCTAATAGTCAGAGTAAAGGTCGCTAGGGCTAGTCATGCCTAGGACACCTAGTGCTCAATTGAGGTGCTATAAGGCGTGAAGGCACCTTGCATGGGGCCCATTGAGGTACTTGGACCTCACCATGCTTTAGTGCCTTAGTGAGCACTCAAGAACAACTTGACAGTCAGAGTAAAGGTCGCTAGGGCTAGTCATGCCTAGGACACCTAGTGCTCAAGTGAGGTGCTATGAGGTGCCTATTTGAAGGCACGTTGCATGGGGCCATTGAGGTGCTTGGACCTCACCATGCTTTAGTGCCTTAGTGAGCACTGAAGAACATCTTGACATCACTGGCTGACTTTTTAGAAATGTAAGTTGAATGTCTGACCTTTTGGAATTGTGATTTGAGTTAATGTAGTTAATGAAACTTATGATGACATGAGCATATAAATAGGGGCTGGGCTTGCTAATGAAATTCTGAAAAGAAAGAAAATGAAATGTATATCACGTAATTGTCCTCTTAAACTCTCTCCTTTCTTTATTCTCATCTTCTTCCCCCTCATCTATCTTCTCTCTTCTTCTACTCTCCTCTCCCACTCTCTTCTCTTTCAACCCTAAGGAGGACCCAACCACCCACAAGAGACCACAATAGGGGTCACAGCTAGGGCCTACTGATAGCAGCCTCAGCAATTGGTTATGTTATTTTTTATACTTCCATTTATCCTAGTCAAAATGACGGATATAGCACTCCTTGGGCACATGTTTTGACTATTAATCAGCAATAATCTTTTTAGTTCATCTTTGCTCTCTCTCTCTCTCTCTCTCTCTCTCTCTCTCTCTCTCTCTCTCTCTCTCTCTCGTCTATTTGCCTTCTCTCTAATGTACCTTTCTTCATCCTTTAGCTGTCTCTCGTTTGTCACTTAAACAACACCTTTTCTCAAAACACAAAAATCTCTATAGAAGATGATAATCCTATAGAAGCAGATGATATATTATATGCCAAAACTAATTGATTGAAAATGTTCAAAGCCTACTCAGAGTTATCATAAAATCATATAAGCAATGAGAAACTAGAAAAACAAAACGTGTAATACAAGTTGATCAGTACCTCCTGAATTGCGATCAGAGCTTCAGGGGTCCAACGAGATACATCTTTTGAATAGAAATTAGTAATCTCCCTTACCTACAACCAAACAAAATGCTTGAAATAATATACCTGAGAACCACAAGAAATGTTATCCCATATCAGTGACAGAATAGGAAAGCACAAAGTAACGAGTCAAAAAGTGAAATATCAATATAATCAATCCTGAATGACGAAAAAAAAAAAAAACTTTAAAAGCACAAGAGTTGCCAGTATTCCTAACAAATTTGTTTGCCACGTAGAATAACATTGATTCGACCGAACCATAATAAGTAAGAGGAGCTCCAGGCTGGTACTAACAAGTCTGACAAAGGGAGCCATAGGAATAAGCAGCTTCCATGACTTCTGAAGCCTCCGGATCTCACGGAGTGCCATCACCCCTGGTCTGTGCCTGTAACGCCGCCGTGACTGGCTTGGAGTCCCTGCTTTGTAAGGCTCTTTACCATTGAAGTATCAACCCTAACAGCAAAAGCAGCGAAAGCAAACAGATAATAAGCAAATAGGAAACCAGAAGCAATCGCTTACCTTGAGGCGCGTCTGAGTCGCTCGTCCTCTTCCCCTACTCGCATATATTCCCAAAATCTACAGGCAATATATCCCCATAAAATAGAACAAAGCCAATGAAGAATACTGAAAACCAAAGAAACCATAGTCTCACACGAGCGGAGCGAGAAGGTGTCGCCGGTGTACTCCCTCCCGCTGCGAAAAAAAAGATCGGAGGATTAGGATTTTACCGATCCATAGCAGACGAGCACGCGCGCGGGAGAGCGAGAGGCGGAAAAGAAAGAGATAGAGATTAGAGAGACACCCGTCAGCTGCTGATGCTGCTTCGCGCGTTTGCGGGACCTGCTGGGGAGTTGCTTCGTTCTCACCATTACTGCCACTCTGAGAGAGGGGGAAACTCCTCGGAGGAAGAGAGCGAAGGCAACCAGAGCTCGGGGGTTTGGCCCCAGGCTCTTTTGGGGCTCCGGGGAGAATATGGAGGCCAGGGCACAAAATACACGCAAGTATTTGTAAATACTAGGGGTGTTAATGGAATGTTGCTGAAACCGGAGATATGTGAGATACAACCTGGCCCTACGAGTTGACAGTGAAGCACCGACGACGTCCGACGAGGTCGAACGTGGGTGATGAAAACCTAACTTCGCGATCTGTTACTTCACATCTCTAAGTTTCGGCGGTCAATTTTACTGAGTCAGCAACGATCAAATGATACACGTAAGGAAATGATTTCTCCCTAAACTCTACATGTATCATTTGATCATTCCTGATATCATCATCTCATTCATTCTAATGATCATCAATCATATTTTATTTGCCGTATTATAAAAAGATCTCCAGGTGTATTATTAAGAATGAACACTCTCTTACTAAATGCACATACTAACTTAGGTTTCGAAAAGATTTTATCGAGTATATTCTAAGTCTCTTAATTTCTTGATGTCTTAACCTAAGACAGTATTATGATTGGCTCCATAACCCTATATTTATCGAGGACTGAATATAATTGTATGGTTAATGGATCTCATTCTTACCCATGATGTGGATTGCTGACATAACCATGTTCTTTTGAAGAGAAATAATGGTTACTCGTGTGAGTTTGATTGTTTTCTCAAGCTTATGCAAATTAGGTCGGTGATTATCCAATTCAAACTAATTTTTGGATTATGAACCAAACCCTAGTATTTGTAATATAATTTTTTTCATCCTTATTTTACGTAAGATTATTCCTTTAACTCGTCTCCTCTCATCTCATACATTCAAAAAAATTCTTTTATCAAACAACACACAATCTCTTTCATAGCATCTAATATTTTCTCATTGGATTATGCTTTATATTTCTTAAAGAGAAGACCCAAATTTGTTAAATGATTCGTAATTGTTATTAATCTTAGTAAAAAAGTTCTTGAAAACTTCTTACATGGAATATCACCTTTAATCAAATTGACATGTTAAACTAATTTTATATTTTTCACTAAATCAAAACATGAGCAATATACATCTACAAACAAAATTTTCTAGTGTCATCTCGTTGATTTTGACAAGGAAAACATGTAGAGAAAATCCTAAGGTGAGGTAGATTCTTTTGGCAAATGGTAAGGGGTGAAGGTATGTTTTTAATTTTATCACATTATAATGATCCAACAAGATTTGTACCAATTAAGATAATCAACATTTTTAAAAATATATAGGATTATTTTTTGAACCTTCAATTGAAATCATCTTTTAGTTTTTCTTATGTAGATTAACTTATAGATTAAATTATCTAATGAAACCTGACATGTATGCAAATAGCATAAAAAAGATGGTCCATAATGATTAAAAAAAATAATAAAAAATATGAGTAGTTTATTTCTTTTTAAAGATATCAAGTAACTTAGTTGACAAGGATATTGACAGTCTATATGCTCTTTTATTATCAAAATTCAATAAAATAATTAAATAATATGAAAAAAATAAAGATGAAACCTTTCCTTATAGAGGATATTGAAGAACAAACATTTAATAGACAATTCGATGACACTCTAATAGAATTATTTTTTTTCTCTAAAATAAATTATATATAATGCAATCAATCCCCAAATGATTAAGCATTCAAGGTAAAAAATCTTTGACAAAAGGTTAGCTAATCAGTCAGCCCTTTATATAATTCAGTAGTACACAAAGGGTAAGGATTTTAAGTTCCTAATTATAAGGATTGAAACCTCTCTGATGTAAAGAGACGACAGTATAAAATCTTACAACTGTTCAATTTAACACAAGATACAGTTAGAAGGTTCCACAAAATAATATTATTTTTCCCTATGATGTGCTCTCCTTCGATTGCAGGAAGCGGAAAGCTCACGTAGCTATAACCTAACCTTGATATTGAACGACCACAACCATTTATGTCAAATCAATCGAAGGACAGCACATCATAGGAAAAAATAATATTATTTTGTGGAACTTTTCAACTATATCTTGTGTTAAATTGAATAGTCAAAAGTTTTTGCAGGATCTAGCGGTAAGGAACGATAAATTTTTAGTGATTTGAATAAGTTTCAAAATTTTCATACGGTGAAAACTTCGTTTCGTATTATGAAAATCGTATCGGTGGAATCATATAAGAAAAGTTTTAACTTAAAGATATTTGCAAAGATGAGAAGTAAAGCATCAAATTAAGTGGAAAGGATTTGCAATAAAATAAATAGCAAGAACGTAAATGCAAACTAGATTTTTATAGTAGTTCGGTCATCCGACCTACGTCCACTCCCGATTCCTCTTGCTTGAGGCCACCAGCTTTCCACTAGCTATCCTCCTTTCAACGGGCGAGGATAAACTCTCTCACAGCACCTCTCCTTTTGACGGGCTTAGGAGATAACCCTTACAAGCACTCTTACCCCTCTCTTGAACTAGAACACTCTTAAGAATTAGAGGGAAGATTTGATCGCCCATCCAACGATGCCACCGCTGGTGCCCTCGGGTACTGGGCGGTGCCACTGCCAGCCTGGGGCGGTTCCACTACCCAAGGTTCGGCCACTGGGCGGTGCCACCGCCCAGGTCATTTCAGCACACTGGTTTAGGCCGAAAACTCGGCCAAAACCGATCCAAATGAAGTCCAAATTGGCCCAAATTTGGTTTATAGGATTAACACATAATCCTAAACCAAATTATATGCTAACTATGAATTTTAAAAATATTTTCTAAGCTATTACAAAGTCCATAAGACAAGACTTTTTTCAGCGAGCTTTCGGTGAACTTCTAGCGGTCTTCCGATGAACCCTCGGAAACCATTCTGCGGACTCCCGGCAAGCTCCCGGACTTCATGATGATCTTGGCGAGTTCCATCGAGCTTCTTTGGCAAGCTCCAATCTTTCTTGGCAAGCTCCGCGAACTTTCGACGAACCTTCCGAAAACCCTTCAACAAGCTCCTTACTCATTCTCAATTAGTTCCGGCAACACTCCCAACGAATCTTCAGACTTCCATCGAACTCTCGAACTCCCAACGATCCATCACACTTATCTTCTAGCACTTTGTTTCGCTTTACATCTTCATCGTTATCATAGTTAATCCTACACACACACAAACAAAAACTCTACTTCAATCTAGACAATTATTACAATGCGAATTGACATTCAGTTGCCTGGCACGTCATTGGTCGGTGCTTCGACCGATTCTTCGGCACATCATCCTCTCTTGCGGCTTGTTGCCCAATCGATGGTTGACCTCCACAACCCCGATATCCATGGCGCAACTCTGCTCTTCTTGGCTCGATGCTCGACATTCGAAGCCTTCTACCGATTGTCGACCGAACCTCGGCTTGACATCCAATATCCTGACGTAATCACCCGGCGCAACGTCAATTCCTCCAGTGTCAACTATCTAATCCTGATCGATAGTAGACCTGCGTAACTCAAAACATAGTTAGACCACAAATCACAATCAATTAGTTTCATCATCAAAATCTGAGATTCAACAATCTCCCCCTTTTTGATGATGACAACTAATTGATGACTAACGGAGTTAACCAAAACTCCCCGGAGTTTAACCAACTCCCCCTATCAATATGCCATTGATAGAAACACTTAGATTATCCCAAATCCAAGCAACATTCATCACAGAATATGAGAATTATCAAATCATCATGCAAATATATAAAATTTTCAATACAATACATGAAGTCATCAATCTACTTCTCCCCCTATGTCATCAACAAAAAGGAGAAGTTGCATTATAGCTAGTTTAAAAGAATATGCAAATTTTATAATCATACTAGCTATTAGTCACATCATACAATATTTAAGCATAGCAAGTTTATCATGATAGGCAAGATAACACTTGTCGTGATGATAGCAAATTTTTCTATGTTCCTTTTAGAAGTGCAAGCAAATTATATTCAAAGATGTGCATTTTCTTGACTTCTTTTACGATATGCATGCAATTTTATAATTTCTTTCTTCTCTTTTGAGAAGAGCAAGCTTACAAGTTTTGCTTTCTTTGCATGCTAGGACTTTTACATTCATTTGTAATATGCAATCTAGCAAAAGCCTTCTCCCCCTTTATCAATGTCAAAAAGAAAGGGAGGATTAATACTATAAATAATCTTGCATGAGATTCAACGATAATTTGTAACAAAGATGCAAGCAATTTTATTGAAAAAGTGAAGTTGAGTAAGATTTTTGCCTCCCTTGAGATAGCAACATTTTGCTTCTCAATGTTTAAGCTAGCAAAATTTTCTCTTTTGATGCACAAGCTAGCAATTTAATTCCTCCTTTATCATTATCGAAAAGAAGGGAGAAACCAATGATCAATTATAAATTTGCATCAATCAATATATCAATCATCACATGATGCATACAAGATGATATTGAAACATGAGAAATCATGTCATGAAGGATATCAATATGTAAATTCAACAAGAATCAAAACCAAACGATATCATTCATGATTCATAACTTTTCATTTTAGCAAGATCAAGATCATGATTTTAAAACAAATTCTAAGCATATAGTTCCGAGAAATCAAAATCATGATTCACAAATATTTTTTTAAGCATCAAGTTCCAATTCATGATAAAGGAAATACAACCTAGAATCATGATGCATAAGAACATAGCATTCTCATAGATCAAGTCATGATTCAATAATTCTTCATCATAAAGAAAATTTCATTTATCAAATATTCAATGTACCACACAAGGCAAAGAAATCATGTCACTTCTAGGATCATGAAATATATGACATCAAGGCTCATGATTCAATTGAAAAGATATAGCACAAAGAGCAATTTGATTATTGCATAAGCAATTTTATTGCATCATGATTTATAAAATTTTTACAGCATAAATCATAGGAGGTAAAATAGCAATAATATCAATCATGATTCCTTGGATAGCAAATAGCAAAGAGAACAATTTGTTTCATGCATCTTGATTCACACAAGTCAAGTTATGATTCCAAGAGATTAAGAGATGAATCAAGAATCTTTAACAAGTCTTATTCAAATTCATAAAAGATATCAAGAAGAGCAACATTTCTTTTACATCGATATTCAAACCATGACAAGTGATATATCAAACGTTTGCATTAATATTTCAATCATCAAGTCATGTGTATTGAAACGTATGAGAAAAATCAAAATTTTCATATAATGTTTCAATCATCAAAGCACATTTTCTCAAGTTGAGTATTGAAAAGTCAAGAGAAAATAATTTATGATTCATTTACGAATAGATAGTAAAACAACTTGATTCATGCATAATAGTTTTTATCAAGATTATATTTTAAAAGAAATTCCAAGTATATAGATGTCAAGATATCAAGACTTGGATTGTGAAAAAGCTCATTCAAGTTCGAATCATCAAAATCATTAACATAGTTTATGAGATGCATAAATGACATGGATTTGAATTATTTTCCTTTTTGGTAAATGATAAAAAGAAGCAATCATAGAGGAAAGTATTTTGATTCTCAAATATATCTCAAGTCAAGAATTCAAAGTCATGATTTATAAACCTTATTCACTTCATTAAGATCATTCTTACGAGATTCATAAATGACATAGATATACTTGAACACAACTTATTATCAAAACCATTTTCATAGATCAAGAGATTCACATAAATGAGTTCATTAATCTTTGATTAGATTGAAAATTTAACACTTCATCAAAATCTCATTCATAATTCAAGTGATTCACAAAATATCATAATGAATTCATCACTTGTCTTTTATGAAAAATCGAAAACTTTAGAGATAGATAGATGTTCAAGAAACATACATTTCTCTTTTAGTGATTTACATTGATTTCGTATGAGTATGCCTTTGTCTTTTTTATGGCGAATAGAAACAAGCATGAACCTTTAAGACATAAAGGCTAAAACTCATGTCATGAATTCCAAAAGATATCTCAAGTTATCAACATCACATTAAAAATGATATTTCAAAAAGATATATCGATAAGTGATTTATTTGTATCATTTCATTTGAATTCATGATTCATTTGGTAGGTTCTCCTCTTTAGTAAATAAGAAGATATATAGGAGAACAAAATAAATTTTGGGAGATAGAACATAATTGAAGCATGATTCATTTTTAAAATATATCTCATGTCGTAAATATGAATCAAGTATTTATCAAATCTAAAATCATCCTCAAAATTACATTCAATAAAATTCATATATGACAAGCATAGATTTATTGAAAAAATCGATAAGATAGAGGATTGCATTTCATTTTTATAAATTTCTATTTATATAATTTGCTTCTTATAAGCATGCCTTTGTCTTAAAATAAAATGTCAACATTCAAGATGGAAAGGCAAATTGTCATTAAGATCATTAAGTGGAATTCCATTAAGCATGTGGCATTTTCCAAAAGATTTGATTCAAAAAATTCACATGGATTCATCAAAACTGAAAACTTTAGAGATAGAAATTTTTCCAAGATCATGCATTTCCTTTTTATGATTTACTTCAAATAAGTATGTCTTTCCCTTTAATAAAAACTAGTATCATATTCAAGAGTGAAAGACAAATTTTGTAAAATAAATCATTGTATGCATTATCGTATAAGTACGAAACAAATTACATCAAAGCCAAAAATACATTATAGCATATCAAATTCTAAAGTCAAGCATAATACAAACATTTTCATTAAGACACTTCCAAGAATAACATACATAGATATGTATCATGTTTCAAATCGAAAATTGATACGGAAAGCATATGCATGGAATTGTATTATCATGATAGCACATTTTTAATTTTTTATTTTAAGTTATTTGTTTCACATAGGTGAGCTCAAGTTTTAAAAGATGAGTACCGTGTTTAATACCAAAACTCGAGTTTTGTCATTAAAACTATCAAATCCAAACATATTCACTATAAAACATCATGATAGTGTGTTTTACTTTAAGTTGATTGATCTTATTTAAGCAAGTTCACATTTTCACACAAAGGCCAAGCATCATATAAATTTGAGAAATAATTTTCATCATGACATAAGACATGCACCTTGTTTAAAACTAAAAGCGATATCATGAATTCATCATGATCATATACTTTCCTTTTTATGCATTTCATTTGTTTCATATAGGTATACATCATCTAAAAATTTCATCATAAAAATGTTTAAGAGTCACTAATCCAAGATAGAGATTTTCAAATCACAAGCATGATACTTATAAAATTATCATCAAAACATTTTCAAGAATAACATATAGTTGATGTACAATCATTATTACAAATCATTCAATCATCATTGATAATGTTGCATACACCATTCAAAAATTTTACTTTTCAAAAGTACTAGAAAGAAAAGCATGATATAATTTTTTTTAAAATATTTTTTTTTAATTTCCAAAAACACAAGAAAAGCATGAAAAAATTCCTACTAAGTTAAGCATTCATGGAAAGCATCATGTAATTTCAAAATAATTCAAGGGAGTTAAGTTACTTACCTTATACTCGAAGCCCGTTAAAGCCCAATTCGTCGTTTCGTCATTTGATTCTTCTTTGTGCTTCTTCTTCATCTTTGGCCTCTTCCTCCGTTTAAGTTCATTATTCATTTTAGATTTTTGTTTAATGAACTTATTAAGATTCATTAAAAGTTCAATGTCCTCATTGTCCTCATCACTTGAGTCATCACTCAAGTGGCATTCATTTGTCCAAAGTTCCAAATCCTTCCTGTTCTTTGGAAGGTGGTTCACATGTTCATCAAGTTCTAAAAGTTCTAAGAATGTTATTTCATAGGTCTTTAAAGACCCAATAAGTTCATCAATAAGATAGTTATTTAGATCTTTTGTTTCTTATATTGCGGTTATTATCAGATCCCATCTTTTTGGAAGAAATCTTAAGATCTTGTTTACGAGATCAAAATCCGAAAAAGATTTACTAAGAGCTCTTAGGCTATTGATGACATCAGAAAAATGGAAGAACATGTCATCGATAGTCTCGCTTGGTTCCATTCTAAAAAGCTCAAAATCATGCAATAAGAGGTTTACTTTCGAGTCTTTGACTATACTAGTTCCCTCGTGTGTGATTTCAAGTGTTCACCAAATTTCAAAAGCCGTTTCACATGTAGAAATCTGATTGAACTCATTTTTGTCTAAAGCGTAAAATAAGGCATTCATAGCCTTTGAATTTAAAGAAAATAATTTCTTCTCCAAATCCAACCATTCGTTCGTCAGTTTAGAGGAAAGTTGAAAGCCATTTTCGATGATGTTCCATAAATCCAAATCCATTGAATTCAAGAAAACTCTCATTCGAGTTTTCCAATATGTGTAGTCTGAACCATTAAACAGCAGTGGACGAAAAATCGAAAAGCCCTCTTAAAAACCATGAAGAGCCATTTCTTATGGGTGTAAATCCGAAAGAGAAATAGCATGGCTCTGATACTAATTGTTAGGGATCGAGTGGCACTAAGAGGGGGGGGGGTGAATTAGTGCAGCAAATAAAGACAATAGATTTTCGACGATTTCAACCATCTTTGAAAACTTCGTACGAAGAGAATAAACGTTTCGATTAAAACCATTTCGATTGCATACGTAAGAAGGAGACAATAAAGTAGAGCATCAAAGTAAAGATGATTTGCAGTAATGTAAATGACAATAAGATAAAAGCAAACCGATTTTGATAGTGGTTTGGTCATCCGACCTACATTCACTCCCGATTCCTCTTCGCTTGAGGCCACTGACTTTCTACTAAGTATGCTCTTTCCAATGGGTGAGGATGAACTCCCTTACAGATCCTCTCCTTTTGATGGATTTAGGAGATAACCCTTACAAGAACTCTTACCCCTCTCTTGGACTAGAACACTCTTAAAACTTAGAGGGAAGATTTGACACACTTTCAAGAGAGTTTTCCCCTTCTTTTTTTTTCAATTCTAGACCACCTTTCATCCATGAATGAGAGGGGTATTTATATGCCTCAAGATGATTCAAATTTAGAGCCCAAATTTGGACCACAAAATTTGAATCACTTTGGTTTTTTTATTCTGGCGGTACTGGACGGTGCCACCGCCCATCCAGCAGTGCCACCACTAGTGCCCTCAGGTGCTGGGCGGTGCCACTACCAGCCTGGGGTGGTTCCACCACCCAAGGTTCAGCCACTGGGCGGTGCCACCGCCCAGGTCATTTTAGCACACTAGTTTAGGCCGAAAACTCAACCGAAACTGGTCTAAATGAAGTCCGAATTGGCCCAAATTTGGTTTATAGGATTAACACCTAATCCGAAACCAAATTATGTGCTAACTATGAATTTTAAAGATATTTTCAAAGCTATTACAAAGTCCATAAGATAAGACTTCTTTCAGTGAGCTTTCGATGAACTTCCGATGGTCTTCTAACGAACCCTCGGAAACCATTCTGCGGACTCCCGGCAAGCTCCCGGACTTTACGATGATCTTGGCGAGTTCCACCGAGCTTCTTTGGCAAGCTCCGATCTTTCTTGGCAAGCTTCATGAACTTTCGACGAACCTATCGAAAACCCTTCGACAAGCTCCCTACTCATTCTCGGTCAGTTCCGGCAACACTCCCAACAAATCTTTGGACTTCCGTCGAACTCTCGAACTCCCAATGATCCATCACACTTATCTTCCAGCACTTTGTTTTGCTTTACATCTTCATCGTTATCATAGTTAATCCTACACACACATAAACAAAAGCTCTACTTCGATCTAGACAATTATTACAACACGAATTGATATTCAGTTGCCCGGCACGTCATTGGTCAGCACTTCATTTGATTCTTTGGCACATCATCCTCTCTTGCGGCTTGTTGCCCAATCGACGGTTGACCTCCGCAACCCCGATATCCATGGCATAACTCCGCTCTTCTTGGCCCGATGCTCGACGTCCGAAGCCTTTTGTTGATTGTCGACCGAACCTCGGCTCGACATCCAATATTCTAACATGATCACCCAACACAACATCAATTCCTCCAGCATCAACTATCTAATCCTGATCGATAGTAGACCTACGTAACTCAAAATGTAGTTAGACCACAAATCACAATCAATTAGTTTCATTATCAAAATTCGAGATTCAACAAAATGGACCTAAGCTACCTGTACACCTTATTTGGGTTATCCCTAGACACGAATCCCTCAGGCTATATCATATACACCTTCTCCTCAAGGTTGCAATTGAGGAATGTGGTTTTGACGTCCATCTGCCAGATCTCATAATTATAATGTGCCGCAATAGCCAATAGAATTCAAATGGATTTTAGCATGGCTACAAGTGAGAATGTTTCGTCAGAGTCAACACCTTGCCTTTGACGATATCCCTTAGCCACTAGCCTTGCTTTATAGGTCTCTACCTTTCCATATACTCCAATCTTCCTTTTGAAGATCCACTTGCAGCCAATGGGTACAATACCCTCGGGTGTATCAACTAGGTTCTAAACCTTGTTGGAGTACATGGAATCCATTTCTGAATTCATTGCTTCTTGTCAATTCCCGGAGTCTATGCTTATAATAGCCTCCTCGTAGGTTTGAGGATCAATATCCTCAACATCCTCTTCTCTGATATGTCCCAAATATCTCTCAGGAGGATAATATACTCTACTGGACCTATGTAAAGTTGGAACTTGTGTGCTAGGTACCTGAACAGACTCTGGCTGTGGAATGGTGCTTGAGCTAGGTTCTCCAACCTCACTCAACTCTATCATGCTTCCATTGTCTCCACCAAGAATGTGTTCCTTCTTAAGGAACACTACTCTCTTGGCTACAAAGACCTTTTGGTCTTCAGGGTGATAGAAATAATACCCACAAGTTTCCTTAGGGTATCCCACAAACTTGAACCGTTCCGTCTTGTATTCTAACTTATCGGGGTTGTGTCTCTTGACGTGGGCAGGGCAACCCCAAATCTTAACAACCTTAAGATCGGGCTTCTTCCCATTCTATATTTCATATGGAGTAGACATCACTGACTTAGTTGGAATTCTGATTAGAAGGTAAGCTGTGGTCTCTAGGGCATATCCCCAGAATAAGATGGGTAGGTTGGCGAAATACATCATGGAACACACCATGTCTAATAGTGTGCGATTCCTCCTTTTTGATACACCATTAAGCTGTGGTGTATAAGGAGGTGTCCATTAGGATAAAATCCCATGGTCTTTGAGGAACTAGGTGAACTCTGTACTCAAGTACTCACCTCCTCGATCTGAACGAAGGGTTTTAATACTCTTTCCTGTCTGGTTTTCCACTTCATTTTTATGTTCCTTGAATTTTTCAAAAGCCTTAGACTTGTACTTTATCAAGTACACATATCTGTATCTTGAGAAATCATCAGTGAAAGTAATGAAGTAGGAGTAACCACCTATGGCATGAGTCGACATGGGATCGCATACATCACTATGTATGAATTCCAATAACTCGGTGGCTCTCTCTCTAGTTCCACTAAATGGAGAGTTGGTCATCTTTCCGCGAAGGCAAGGTTCACATGTTGCATATGACTCATAGTCAAATGGATCTAGATATCCATTCTTCAGCAACTTTTGAATCCTTCCCTCGTGGATGTGACCTAGTCTACAATGTCAAAGATATGCATTATTCACCTCTTCTCATTTTCTCTTAGACTTAGTTACACTTATGATATGTGGAGCTATATCTAGCATAAATAAACCATTATACAATATTCCTCTCGTGATGATCTCATCATCTAATATTATTAAACAACCATTATTCTTAAAAACTAATTTATATCCATTAATTGTCAAACATGAAATGGAAATAATATTTTTAATAATAGAAGAAACATAATAGCATGTATCTAATGCAATAATAGCTCCACCAGACAAATGTAAGGTGATCTTGCTAATAGCTACTATAGCAATCTTTGCTCCATTGCCCATCTTAAGGTCCATCTCGTCTCTGTTTAATCTCTTAAGTCCTGTCAGAACCTACAACGAATTGCAGATATGATACGCACTCTCGGTATCTAATACCCATGTGTTATTATAAGATTCTGATAAATGGAGACTGATCATGAATGTACCTGAAGCTTCTCTAAGCTTCTGTTTCTCTCTCTCTGCAAGGTACTCTTTGTAGTTCCTCTTCTAGTGCCCATCTTTGCCGTAGTGGAAGTACTGGCCTTTGTCCTTTGTTGGGTCTTTCTTGGTAACCTTTGCCTTACCCATTTTACCCTTGCCCTTGCCCTTCTTAAGGGTCTTCTTAGTCTTCCTTTTCTTTCTGGTCTCACTAGCATAGAGAACCGGCTTCTCTTTCTTGTTGGTGCTCTTTGCTTCTCTCAACATATTGAGGAGCTCTAGGAGGGTCACCTCAAGTTTGTTCATATTAAAATTCATTATGAACTAAGAAAAGGAATCTAGTAGGGACTGAAGCATAAGATCCACACACAGGTTATCCTCTAGGACCATTCCTAGACCTGTGAGTTTCTCGATCCACTCAATCATCTTAAGGACATGGTTCTGAATTGGTGTCCCCTCAGTCATCCTGGCATGAAAAAGACTCTTTGATATCTCATATCGCTAAGTTCTTCCCTGTTCCTCAAACAGTTTGCGGAGATGCAGGAGTATAGAATTAGCATCCATATTTTTATGTTGTCTTTGTAAATCAGTAGTCATAGAGGCCAACATATGACACTGAGCAAGAGTGGAATTATTGATGTACTTCACATAACGAGCGATCTCATCCTTGCTTGCCCCTTCATCGGGCATAGGGATCATTGTATCAAGAACATACATGATTTTCTCTACCATGAGAATGATTCTCAGATTGTGAAGCCAATCCATATAATTTGGACCAATGAGGCGGTTGGCATCAAGTTTGCCACATAAAGGATTTGAAAGTGATATTTTTCTAAAATTAAAGATGTAGCAGAAATAAATAACATGCAGACTTTACAAAAATTAAACAGTTAAGATAAGGACTTCTATCTTAATATATTCCCACTAATTTTTTTACGAGACACACAACACCCTCGGTATGTGAATTTGAGACCCCCGATGGATCTCTAGTGGGGATTGGGATCCAATTGGCGTCTTAACATAATCTCGAGGGACTCGACCAATCACGTTAAGCTCGTAAAAGTAGGCAACTCTTGCTAATCACAACTCCTTGTTATTCCTATCCAGTTCGGCCTCCGAACCACCATGGCCTCGAGGGACTCGACCAACCATAATGTTTGGTTAAGTCATCACCATCGTTACAAGATGAGTCTGATTTGGTGATATACTCTCGAGGGACTTGACTAAGCATATCATGTCCTCAGGTCACCGGTGACATCTCTATGTCATAGATAAGATAGCAAGACGTAATATAGGTGAGTCTCGAGGGACTCGACCAACTCAACCTATACCGGGAATCGGTTCCAACCTATAACGATGGAAGGCCACATGGGTCAATCTAATTGTCTCACGTTTACCGACTTAATATTATTAATAGAGAGGATTTTTGATTTAGTCTCCTAACATAATGTGTCACACACATACATATTTAATATATGTATATGTAAAATATATATATATATATATATGTATATGTAAGCTATCTACATCACATGTAAATAAATAAATAAATAAATAAATATATATATATCTAGTAGGTGTATAATCAATCACACATCACATGAGCAATCACACCAGATGATCATGGATCATATCCTAATGTAATCAGGCCTAAGCCAGTTGGCCCAATCACTCACATCAAGATCTATGTGTGCTTAGGTGTATCTCCATGCCTTGTGATCGTCCTTCTCGCTTCGTCGGTTCCGTCGGCATCTCAACGCATCTCCATGTGTCGGATCGTTCGTCTCGGCCTCGTGGCTCTTGCTACCGCTGTGCATCCTCATGTAATTATAACATAATTATAGACATGCAGGCCTGATAATAAATGAGAAAAATAGAGGCTCATAGGCCCTAACAATAATAATCACATGTACACACATCACATCACAAGGTTCATGATCATCTATCCACATCATACATCACATGTATAAGTTATTTTATAGGACTCTTAGATAAATAATAATAGTTAATTAAACTATTTAATTAATATATATATTTTTTCTGAAATCAGGGACATCGAGAGAATTTTCTGAATTCCTAAGGGTATTTTGGACATTCGACTACAAGGGATAAGACTAGAATTTCATAAATTCTCAAGGGCAAAACTATCTTTTGCCCAAAACCCTAACCCCTCTCACTGTTTTGCTACGATGTGACCGTCGCCACCCTACCGGCGGTGGCCAATGCGTGGTGAACATGTCGGCCTCTGCCCATGGGCGGCTCACCCACGAGCGGTGCTACCCCTTGTGGGTGAGCGCTGCCTCCCGATGGCGCCGACCTTGCGGGCGTGCACCCCTGCGGGCACCGTTGTAGGCTGGTCGCCCTCAGGCGGGCGCTGCAGCGGGCTGGTCACCCGCAAGCGGGGGCCCCTACGGGCTCTGTGCCTCGGGCAATGGTCGCCCATGGGGGCGAGGCTGCCATAGCAGGCATGCGCCACCCCTGCGGGCTCTTCTGCCCGTGGGGCAATGCCCATAGGCCACCGCAGGCAGCGTTGCCCCAGCGTGCGCCACTCGCCCTTGCGGACAGGCCGCCCCACAAGGACTGCTACTACGGGTAGGCCAACGGCCACTTGCCTGTAGGCCCTATGCCCGTAGCCGCAGCCACCGCCATCGCCTGTGCAAGCAGCAAGGCTGCAAGTAGCATCTTCGCCGCTATGCGAGCGTAGCAAGGGCAGCAACAATTGCTGCCCTTCCTCGCCTTTTGCACCCATAATTTTGGTGTCAAAAGTAGATCTAAAACACAACACATGTAGTTTAAGATCCGATCTTCACACAAACAACCTGGCTCTGATACCATTGTTGGGAAATCCTTCTGGGGAGCGACATCTCATGCGCAGCGGAAGAACAAAAATAAAATATCCTAGATTTCCTGTAGAAAGGTTCTGTCATCGTGCGAAGATTGGTGCATCAAAACAAATTTGTGAAAACTGCATGTGTAAAAGAAAATACCCAGGGAGATCGTATATCCCTGAATCCCTACAGATCTGTAGGAAGGATGAAGGAGGTCAAGCGTCCTCCTCTCTAGCGGTATCCACACGGTAGAGACTACGACGATACACATCTCTAGGGATAGGAGAAGAGAAGGTGGCTACCAAAAGAAACCCTCAGCCTATAGAACTTTGGTTCCCTCTTATTTATAGAGGTCCCCTGTAAATGCTAATGGATCTTGCCGTGTTGGGTATTGGATCTCCATCCAATTACCCAAGCCTCTTGGATTAGTGGGTCTCTACCCAATAATCTCTTATTAGCAATTATTGGATCTCATCTGAGGATCTAATAATTCAGGGGCTTAATGGATATCCAATAAGTTAGGGGCTCTAGCAGATATCTCATATCCAAATCTCTACTCGTCGCAACACCTATCATATGTGTGTGACCCTCTAGGCTCAATATCGAGCTGGCCGTGAGTCATACTTGTCAGAACTCCTTCTGAATTAGTGAATTATTATCTCTATAATAATTCACCCAACTCATCGACTATGGACGTACTAGGCCACTACGCTACAGCCCCCAAATGATACAGGGGAATCCAATCCTTTAGACATATTTATCCTCAGTTACCATGTATCTATAGTCCCTCATCCATCTAATATCCTAGAGACCCTATATCGGGCATGGTGCTGTCAGGCCCATACGGTCTCTCCTCGAGTCTTGCTTTTGTCGGATTCTCCTAGAGAACTCTTTCTCTCTCAATCCGAATAACCTTGGCTAAAGATTTGTTCGAGCAAGAATATATGAGATATTCCTCTCATGATACTGAGAGTGGATGATCCTCTATTGACACTCAATAGCCCTCGTAAGGTTGGCTACCACTCCCAATAATCGGCTATACTAGATCTGAAACTTTCTAAACCTATAAGTCCGGTATCAAAGAGTGGAGTACTCATACAGGACATCCTTGGTGTCTCAAGTCTAAGGACCAGATACACTATTGGGACTACAAAATCGCTGTCTGATGTGAAGTATCAATAACCATCCAACATTCTATATGCGGATCAATCAGTGAACTCATTCCCCAATGAGCACCTGCACTACGCCCTTAGTGTCCCCACGCGAGTAGCTATGAGACCAGCCACCTCCATCATATGGATGGGTATACATCACACCAGTCTATCCGGTTATCTCGATGTCCTTATCGAGTAACCTATGACTAGGATAATTTAAGGTTTGTGTTTAAAGGTGAATCGGTCTTATTATTGTGATCTCATCACGATCCGATTCCCATTGCACAGATCCAAGGACATCATAATATATACAACACGCAAGATAAAGTGATAAAATGCCAAATAATACATAAAGAGAAAAAGTGCATATCAAGTCACATGTGTAATCACTCATGTGATTAACTTGTAGGGCATATATGACTAGTAGTTGAGACTCTAGCTAGAAGAGTCCTAATTGAGTTTCATTGATAAGGGCATTCATGTAAATCCTATCTAGCCGACCCTTATTAAAGTGGTGAAGAGGGTGGCTAGGGTTAGGATTAGTTGGGAGGTTGCTTCTTAGAGAAGCATCAAGAGTTTATTAAAAGTAGGAGTCTTGAGTAGGAGAGTTTATTAAAAGTAGGAGTCTTGAGTAAGAGTCCTAACAATAGAGAACTCTAGCTATACTAGGGGTCTTGAGTTGGAGTTCTATATAAGCATATAGCCTCCACCTCTTTGAAATAAGAAAAAAAAGATTCATCTACAATTACAGCCACTAGGCCGACTACTTGGAGGGTGGAACCCCTATAGCATTCCAAGGGTTGATCCCCCTCAAAGATCAAATCTACATAGAATTCCTCTAGGGTTCTATCAGATGTTAAGATTTTAGTTACATGTTTGAAATTAGAAAAACCATTTCCAAGTGCTTTAAGTCCATTGACAATATCCGTAAAACGGGCGTACATGTCTCCGATGGACTCATTTGGTTTCATCCAAAATAATTTGTAAGAATGCACCAAGAGGTTGAATTTGGACTCTTTCACTCGGTTAGTGCCTTCATGAGTGATTTCAAGAGTCTGCCAAATATCAAAAGTCAATTCACAAATTGAAACACAATTAAACTCATTTTTATCAAGAGCACAAAACAAGGCATTCATAGCCTTTGCATTAAGAGCAAAAACCTTCTTCTCTGATTCATTCCTTTCGTTCATCGGAAGAGAAGATTTTTGAAAGTCATTTTTAATAATATTCTAAAGTTCAAAATCCATGGAAATAAGAAAAATCTTCATGCAAGTCTTCTAATAGGTGTAATCCAACCCATTAAACATAGGTGGACATGTAATTGAATAACCCTCTTGTATGTCAGAATACGCCTTCTCTCTTGGGTTTTAAACCAAATAAGAGTGACCTCGCTCTGATACAAACTGTTAGGATCTAGAGCGACACTAAGAGGGGGGGAATTAGTACAGTGGATAAAAATCATAAATTCAAATCGATTCCGAAAAAAATTATGTTGAGAAGTTTCGATCCGACGAAAAAGATTTTGACAAAGTGAATGTTTCGGTTGAATATGAAAGAGAGTTGAGAGAAGGAGATTAAGAGATTGCAGCTAAGTAAAATTAAAATGCAGTAATTTAAAAATTCACATGAAGAGAAGTACGTAGTGATTTATAGTGGTTTGATCAAATGACCTACGTCTACTTCCAAAACCTCCTCTAATAAGGTTCCCAACTTCCACTATCAATTCTTCTTGAAAGGGAAGGACCAAGCACCCTTCTTATGGACTTTACAAGTGGTTCACACTCTCTTATAGAACTTTTAGAAATAAGACTTGGGAGGTAAACACTCAAACTTTTGAAGGCAATTTTGCAAGCATTTTGACTCAATTCTTATCACTTCTCAATGTGCTTTGCTAGTTGAGAAGTAAGGGGTATTTATAGGCTCAATTGGTTTCAGAATTGAAGCTAAAAAGAGACATCCCGGATTTTCAAGTACTAGCGGTACCACCACCAATTGACTTTGCTCTATTAGTGTACTAGGCAGTACCATTGCCGAGTTTAGTGGTACTATCACCTGATAGGGTCCTTGAACTCTATGGAGGGGTGGTACCATTGCCTATCAGGCGGTACTACCATTGACAGGTAATAACTATCAGTAGTACCACCGTTGACCTAGGGTGGTACCACTGCCCAAACCACATGGGAACCTATTCCCGGGATAGTGCTACCACCCCAGTCTGCTGGTGCCACAGCCAAACAAGTTTAAACTAATCTGGATGGTCCTTGAATCTGACCCAATCCAATCTAATTAAGGCCAAGTTGGCCCCTACAAGGGTTGATTAGGATTATCACCTAGTCCTAACCCTAATTATATGCTAACTATAAAATTGGAATATATTTCTAAGCAAATTATAATATGATAATATCGAGTCTTTTTCTAGTGAGCTTTCGGTGAACTTTCGGTGGACTTTCAACACACCCTCGGATATCTTCCGGCGGACTCCTAGTAGGCTCCCGGACTTTATGGCGAGTTCCGATGAATCCTTTGGCAAGCTTCCAAACTTTCTTAGTGAGCTCCATGAACTTTCAAAGAACCTTTCAGCAAACTTCCGAAACCTTCGGCAAGTCCTCGATTCATTCTCGGCCAGTTCCGGCAACACTTCCGATGATCCTTCGGACTTTCGACGGACTCTCGAACTCCTAATGTATTTGACGCTGGCAATTTGCTTTATGTCTTCATTGTTATCATAGTTAATCCTGCACACTTATCACAATAATATGGATTAGATCAAATAACCTATCAATTGACTTCATCATCAAAATTCGAGATTCAACAAGATCAATTAATGAACTCATTCTCCAATGAGCACCTATACTATACCCTTAGTATCCCCACATGAGTGGCTATGTGATCAGCCACCTCCATCATATGGATGAGTATACAACACATCAGTCTATCCGGTTATCTTGATGTCCCTTTTGAGTAACCTATGACCAAGATTATTAAGAGTATGTGTTTAAAGGTGAATCGGTCTCATTTTTGTGATCTCATCATGATTTGATTCCCATTACATAGATCCAAGGATATTACAATATACATTCAGATAATGTGAGAAAATATCAATAATCATAAATAAAAAGATTAACGCTGCATGTTATAGGTACCATCACTCACGTGATTGGCTTGTAGGGCACCTATAACTAGTAGTGCTTATGTTTGCTAACCAAGGATGAGAGAGGTATTTATAAGCTCCAAATGGATTCAAATTGGAGCCAAAACTAATCTCGTCCTGAGTCTTTTGGGTGCTAGGCAGTACCACTACCCAAGCTGTTTGACACTAGGTGGTACCATCGCCTAGTCTGGTGGTACCATCAACTGACACTTTGCGGTACCACAGCCTGACATAGTCTCAAAAAATGTATCTTGGAGACTAAGCCATCGGTGGTTTCACTGTTTGTTTTGGTGGTGCCACCGCTTGACCCACCTGTTAGGTCACTATTTGGGCTTTTCACTTAGCCCAACATAACCCAAACTTATGCCTAATTGACCCTTAATTGAGTTGGTCCAATTCCAACCCAATTACACCTAAAACTATTTTAATCTAGATAATTATTACAAAGCTTTGAATCAATTATTATTCGGCATGTTATTGGTCCATCGGCGCTTCGTCCAATCCTTCGGCGCATCATCCTCTCTTGCGGTATATTGCCTAATCATCCAGTTGACCTTCGTAACTCCAATTTTCTTAGCACAATTTTTGCTCTTCTTGGCCCGATGCCCAAACCCAAGGCATGAAGCCTTTTGCTGATATGTTGACTGATCCTTCGGCTCAACATCCAATCATCTAACATGTTTTACACTGACCCAACATCCGATTTCTCCTGCTTCAATTATCTTTTCCTGATCGAAGCTGGTCCTATGTCACTTAAAACATAGATTAGATCATAAACACTATCAATTGGTTTCATCATCAAAATCTAGACCAACAATCTCCTCATTTTTTATGATGACAACCAATTGATGATAGAGTTTAAATAAACTCCCCCTATCAATATTGCCATATTGATAGATCCTTTGAAATTAAGAAATCATGCAATGTTTCAAGACATAAAGTACATCATATCATGCATGATTCAAATCATCATTACTTCTCCCTCTTTGTCATCAACAAAAAGGAGAAGTGCATCTAGCAAGTTTTTAGGATATGTAAGTTTTACAATATACAAGCTAGTAATTTATCACTTTACAACATGCAACCATAGCAAGTTTTAAAGATATTCAATTTTGCTTCTTAAGATGTGCAAGTTTACACTTTTGCTTCTTGAGTTTGTAAGCTAGCAAATCTTGGTGATATTCAAGATGGCATGTTCTTTCTTATCTTTTGAGGAGTGCAAGCTTAGCCAAATTTGCTTCCTTTGCATTGATCGAGCTGGCAATTTTTTTTTCTTCATGAAACGTGCAAGCTAGCAATTTTTAGTGATGCACAAGCTAGCACATTATCTCCCCCTTTGTCTTTGTAAAAAAAAGGGGAGTATACATATTTTCTTTTACATTAATACTCTTATCATGACAAAAATTAATAAATTTACATCATAAATTTTCATCATATCATGAGGTATATAAATCACAAATACAAAGGAGCATTGAAATAGAGGAGAAAAAAATCAATTTATGCATACAATGTTTCAACCATCAAAGCACATGATTTCAAGTTGGGAGTATTTGAAAAGAAACAAAGAAACATTATGATTCATTTGGAAAAATATTCTTTTTAATAAAATGAGAGAATTATACAAGAATAAAAAAAGATGTTTCATGTTGAATATATCCCAAGTCGTAAATACGATAAATGATTTAGTTGGATATATGATTCATTTGAAAAATTTTCCTCTTTACTAAAGAGGAAAATTCTCCTCTTTAGTAAATAACACATTTAGAAAATCATGATTCATGCTCTGATACCAACTATTAGAATCATAGCCAGCACTAAGAGAGGGGGGGGGGTGTGAATTAGTGCAGCGATAAAAATTACATCGATTCATTGATTCAGAAAACTCATTCGATAAAAAGATTCATTCGATCAAAACATATTTCAGAAATGACGTTTAACTTGAAAATAATTGTAAGAATATAATGAGGGTAGTGAGCAAATAAAGCAGTTTGTAGTAAGAGTAAACAACAAGGAAAGATAGTAAATCGATTTTATAGTGGTTCAGTTATCCAACCTACATCCACTCCCGATTCCTCCTTTGTCAAGGCCATCGACATTAACTAACAGTCTTCTTTCAATGGGTAAAGACTAACTACCCTCTTATAATCATCTTCTTTTTTTTATAGGTTTAGGAGAATAACTTTTACAAGCACTTACTCCTCTCTTAAAGTGAAAGTAACTTAAGGCTAGAGGAGGGAAAGAATTACAACATTGTTTTTCACTATTATGTTCTCTGTGCTTGTGCATGCTAACCGGAGATGAGAGGGGTATTTATAAGCTCCAAATAGATTCAAACTTAGAGCTAAAACTAGTATCATCCTGGGTCTTCCGGGTACTAGCGGTGCCACCGCCAGTGTTGGGTGGTACCACCGCCCAAGCTATTTGACACTAAGCGATACCACTGCCTGATATTGGGAGATACCATCGCCCAATCTAGTGGTACCACCGCCTAGTCTGGTGGTACCACCGCTTGACACAGTCTGAGAGATTGTGTCTTAGAGACTGAGCCACCGGTGATTCCACCACTTGTTCTGGTGGTGCCATCGCTTGACCCACTTGTTGGGTCATTGTTTGGGCCTTTCACTTGTCCCAACATAGCCCAAACTTAGGCCCAATTAGCCCCTAATTGAGTTGACTCAATTTTAACCCAATTACACTTAAAACTACTTCGATCTAAATAATTATTATAAAGCTTTGAATCAATTATTATCCAGCATGTTATTAGTCCATCGACCCTTCGTCCGATCCTTCGATGCATCATCCTCTCTTGCAGCCTATTACCCAATCGGCCAGTTGACTTCTATAACTCTAATTTCCTTAGTTTAGTTTCTGCTCTTCTTGGCCCGATGCCTGAACCCATGGCACGAAGCCTCATGCCGATACGTCGACTGATCCTTCGGCTCGATGTCCAATCATCTGACATGTTCCACTTTGGCCCAACGTCCGATTCCTCCTGCTTTAATTATCTCTTTCTGATCAAAGCTAGCTTTGCATCACTCAAAATGTAGATTAGATCATAAATAGTATCAATTGGTTTTATCATCAAAATCCAAGATTCAATAAGAGATATTGTCTTAGAGACTAAGCCATTAGCGGTTCCACCGCATGTTCTGGTGGTGCCACCGCCTAACCCAACTTTTGGATCACTGAATGGGCTTTTCTCTTAGACCAAAATAGCCCTAAATCATGCCCAATGGGCTCTTAATTAAGTTAACCTAATTATATTCAAAATCAACTCAATTAGACCTCTAAACTACTTCGATCTAGATAAATTATTACAAAGCATGAATTATATATTGTCTGGCATATCATTGGTTCTTCTAGCACTTCATTTGATCCTTCGGTGTATCGTCCTCTCTTACAGCGTATTACCCAATCGGTATATTGACCTCTGCAACAATGATAGAATCCTAAAGGAATTCTATAAAGATTGATCTTTGAGGGGGATCAACCCTTGGAACGCTATAGGGGTTCCACCCTCCAAGTAGCCTGGTGGCTGCAATTATAGATTGATATTTCTTGTTCCAAAGAGGTGGAGACTACAAGCTTATATAGAGCTCCAAACCCTAGCCCTAGGGGCTGCTTCCTAAGTAAACTACCCAATTTACCCTCACCTTTAGCCGACCGGCCCAGTAATAAGGGGGGCGACGGCTAAGAGGCCCAATATCCCAAATATAAACCATAGCCTCTCTTCTTTATAGGATAGAGGCGGCTAAGTGAGATTTATTACACTCATAGGGTTTTTCTTAACTGCTACTTGGTTGAGTAGGACCCAACCCTGATAGGATCCTATCAAGCCTACCCTCTTCCAATCAGCCTTGTCCTCAAGGCTGAGGTTCCATGAATTCAGGGAACTGGGTCTTCAGCTTCTCATATGATTCCCATATGGCATCTTCGGGTGGTAAATTATTCTAATGCACTAGTACTTCAGTGGAGAGATGTCGACGATGCATGATGATTCTACGGTCGAGAATGGCTTGCGGCTAGGCTTGGATATATCCATCATTAGTGGTATTAGGCAGGCAGTTGAATCTAGGGTGACTCGTGTTCTCCCAACATGGGCTTCAAGCATGACACGTGGAAAACAAGGTGAATTTTGGCATCCTCAAGCAATTTAAGTCTGTACGCCATAGCTCCAATATGCTCTGCGATTTGATAGGGCCTATAAAAACGTGGAGATAGCTTTATGGAGGCTCGTGTGTTGATGGATAGTTGTTTGTATGGCTATAGGTGAAGATAAACCCAATCTCCTACTAAAAATTCTCTTTCGTTTCTTCGTGTGTCAGCTTGCTGCTTCATTCTGGCTTGAGCGGTAGAGAGATTATCTTTTAGCAGCTATAGGAGTTTGTCTCTGTCAATTAAATCTTAGTCGACCTGATCTACCTTAGCCGAGCCAATTACATACTTTTAGAATCACATGAGCCAATCGACCATATAATGCTTCATATGGGGTATATTTTGTAGATGAATGATATGTAGTATTGTATCACCATTCGGCCCAGGGGAGCCATTTCGTCCACTTCTTTGGCTGATCACTAGCAAAATATCGAAAGTACATCTCTAAATACCTGTTCACCACTTTTGTTTGGCCGTCAGTTTATGGATGATATGCTATGCTCATCTTGAGTTTAGTGCCTTGCAACTGAAATAACTCGATCCAAAATTTACTAGTGAAGACCCTATCATGATTACTTACAATTGACCTTGGCATCCCATGCAATTTAATAATATTTTTTGTGAAAATTTGAGCAATACTAACAGCAGTGTAGGGATTTTGCACAGCACAAAAATGAGCATATTTCGTAAGTCGATCAACTACTACAAGGATTGTGCTTTTACCTTTGGAAGGTGGTAGCCCTTCGATGAAGTCCATGGAGATGTTAGTCCACGCCGAGTCTGGTATGAGTAGTGGTTGTAGTTTCCCTGGACTCGCCACTGTTTCACCTTTTTGCTATTGACATACATCACATTGTGCTATGTATTTAGAAATAATTTTTTTCATCCCTCTCCAATAAAAGCTTTGCTTCACACTTTTGTAGGTTCTTAGAAATCCGGAGTGCCCTGCTAAAGGTGTGGAGTGCATTTCGTGCAGAATGACTTTGATGCAAGGGGAGTTTGGTATAAGCACAATATGACCTTTGTAGCGTAGATCCCTCGAATCCCAAGTATAGTGAGCTATTGCGCTTGGATCCTCCTCTAATTTTTTGATGATGTTACTGGTTTCTGGATCCTTCTTTCATTCCTACCTAATGTCCTCAAGGAAGCCGGTGGTAGAAAAAGAGATGGCTGAAAATTCAGCTTGCTCAGATAGCCGTGAGAGCGCATCTGCAACAATATTTTCTTTCCCCTTTTTATAAATAATTTCATAATCAAATCCAAGAAGTTTGGTTACCCATTTTTGTTGCTCCGAGAATGATATCTTCTGCTCTAAAAAGTACTTGAGGCTTCTATGATCGGTTTTAATATGAAATCGTCGGCCAATTAGGTAGGGTCTCTACTTTGTTACTGTGTGTATAATGGCGAGCATCTCCTTATCATAGATACATATTTTTTTATGGGAGAGAGACAACACCTTGCTGGTGTATGCGAGTTGTCACGGACTTAGCTGGTTTTGCCTAAGCCGTGCGGCACCAATGCGTATCACCGCAAAGGTCAGCCTCCCCGAAATCTCCTCCAATCCCTTAGGACCTACGAAAGAGAAGATGAGACAGAGAAAACGCTTCACACGGGATCCGCAAGCCACTCTTTTAGGAAACACATTATAGCCAATGCAAATTCCAACCATGGATATCACAAGCTCAGAATTATTGCACAACAAAGGTATAACATTGGTCCACTACAGACCAAAATCTAGTCCAAGTGTCCACATGACACAAACTTTCTGTACAAGCCGACAATGGTTGCCAAACTCACTCAAATTTTGCATTTAGCCTTTGGCAAGCCCTTTATAAGTAATAACAAACCAAAAGGGACACGGACACACATAAGCTTTACACCGAACAAGCCATTTACAATTTGTCCGTGACATTCTCCCCCACCTATTCCTTCGACGTCCTCGTCGAAGCCTTTGCTGACGCTGCAACTTCTTTTCTTTGTTGGATCTTCGATCTTCTGCTGCGATGCGCCCCTTGGCTCCCAATTGTTCTTCGCTTGTTGTTGTTGAGTCGTCGAACTTTAATCTGGCATGCTGCTTCAACTCACCAATAACTCTGACTCTGGTGTGGGGTTGGTAGAGTTATGCTGGTCCTTGCTGGTTCTTGGGGATTCATCTGATGAAGGGAAAAGACCATCTTTGATATGCGCCAGTCTTCAAATTCTTCTAGTCTCTTGAACTGGATAGATGCTTGTTGGAGCTTTAACGAGCATCGCCTCGCAACCCTTTAAAGTTTTCAGGTCCTTCCTCTGTAAAATTTGCCCATCGAATCTTATTCCACTTAGTTGTCTTGCCCAAGTAGGCTCGCATCACTTCCGCTTTCCATTGGTATTCAATTGGAAAATGAAGCGGACAATCTACTCTTAGTAGCACTGATCATCGCTAGTGAGGACTTGATAACTGCTGTCTTCCAGTAGTCTCTTCGAAGGGTCTTCAAATTTGTGCAGAGCTCCTCTGCTAGATAACTAAGAGAGCTGGGGTACTCGGTTTCGCCCATTCTCTTGAGAGTTGAGAAAGCAAAGGTTACTTGACTTCGCCCGCCTCCTCGAGGTTGTACTTCGTGCATCAAGCTGGTTACTAGACTTCGCCTGCTCTTAGCTCACACTTCCGAAGCACTTGAAGTGTTTGCAATCCTTGCGCTGAGTCAGCTACTATGATTCGCCTTCTCATTGCCATTGAACTTCTGGAATGCAAGAAGTTATCACTCCAACTTGGAGTAAGTCTCCGATAGGTTTGGTCGCCTTTGGGATTGTACCGCCTTCTCCATCATTTCTGTCGCCGACTCCTCTGAGTAGCAAAGGTACAGCACCGTGTACTGCCTGCTCCGATCCTTGGTCATGCACTCTTGCATTGACCCGAAGTCCTTCACTCACAGCTATCCTGATGGAAAGTCTGTTGACACCAGTCTTACAAAGTTTTCTAGCTTCTGTCCTTCAGCCTTGTCTTGGTACATGGAGTTTGCTAAAGCATTCTCCTCCTCCACGGCCTATATCACGACCAAGCGCTCTCCCTCTATGAGAGCAAGGGATTGATGACTCCCCGGAAGTCCCGCCTTTGCGGTACCATGACACTACAATGCCCATGGCACTACTATCCGTTGTCTCGTATCTGCATCCCTTCTTCGTGATTGGTAGATCTGCCTCTGCGGCAATGTGGCACTCCTTTGAGTCCACCTTCCTTCTAACCGATGACTGATCTTGGGTAGCTGAGTCTCTCTGGACTCGTCATAGCTTCCTCACCCATTTTCGACCACCTGCTTTGACACCACTGTGTTCTCTGAGCAGATCCACTTGGTCGATGGAAAGATAGACTGCAACTCCCATGGATGGCCTCCACCATCATGTTGCAGGGCTTGCACCGCTTCTGTTCTCCTTAGCTTCATTGGTCGTAATGTTCGCTTACTCCGCCTTGCCCTTTGACTTGCCGGGCTCCTTTAAGCGAATGTGAGCTCTGAAGCAGTTCCACTCTTCAGCCGCTCTGATCATACTTCTGCATGATCCAGTCCCCCTATGGGACTCCCTGGTACTTACATCTGAACTTCTTCCTTGATAGTACATAGCCCTCGTAAGCTGATGTCCAAGGCTTTCATTCAATGCAGCATTCGATGCACGCACGAAAGACCCACCTCTGCGGTACCATGGCATTCACTGCTTGAATCCATAGCCCTTCTTGCCGTCGTGTTGCTCATCGAAATGGAGCTCCCAGTCGTGCTCCCGATCATACCTCTACATGATCTAGTCCCCCCATGGGACTCACTGTGTGTGTCGACTTGCCACGAACCATTCCACCACGATCTGCTGCATCATGTCGCCGCCTGGTGACATCTCCTTGCATTAAGATCCCTGTGGTATGAACTCGAACTGCGATATCTCCATGTGTGGACTCCGCCAACACATCACAGGGCCTTCGCCACCTTCGATTCTATTCGCCCCTTTAGCAATCGACCTTCGTCCACCCACTCTCGGGTCATACTCGGACGAAGCCTAGCTCTAGGACAGTCCATCGCCTAGCAGGTCTTCTGAAGTCCCCTGACTTAGTTGAAATTGGTGCACCATTGTTTGGATCCTAGGACTCTACCCCTACCAGAACAATCTCCGCTGCGCACCGCTTTCCTCATGGCAACTCGAATAGCAACACTGTGGCATATTCTTCAAGAGTATCTGCCTCTACATCCTCTTGCCCTGTGCCAAGGCCTTTTGACACCAACTTTGCCTCTGGAAACTCTGTCGCCTTAGTTCCTCCACCAAATGCTTCATCGAGATAAGGTGCATGTGCCTCAAAGCTCCCTTCGTCTTTGGCACCATGCAAGAAGAGTCTGCTCCATCAGAACAAAGAACCCATGGAACGACATGATCCTACTCTTGTCTCTGCAAGAGTCCATGCCCTTGACCTCTGTCTAAGGAAAGCTTCAAGCCTCCGCTTCATGTTCTATCTTCTATGCCAACTCTCTTCATGCGGCTTGGGTACATCACCAAGTTATCCCCCAAGTTGCTCTGCTTCTCGATTTGCATTGCGTTAATGGTAGCCCTCACGTCCACCATTTCACGGGTCAGCCCTTTGTTGAGTCCGATCTCCATATCGGCTCCAAGTGTGCCTTCACTCTGTGTTGCCTTGGGTCGCTCCCCTACTTGATTTCGCTATGCGTCCACCAACGCATTACTGCTTGTGAGATCATGTGATGACTTCTCGCTGCTCACTCGATCCATCGAGTTTTGTCTTGAGGTAGTCCTCAACTGGTGCGATTCATTGCACATGATTCTCTCTCTGGAGCACCGGGACTTATCCCTCTTGGATATCTGCCCCGTTGGAGCAACTTCTCTCCTCATATCCTTCCCTCTGGAAGTGTTGGAGACCGCCATCCCCTTGGACTACTCTACCTTTGTTGAACAAACTGTGCCCAATTCTGCCTTCGCAAATGCACTTGCTAGACTGCGATACTTCGCCAATACAACTCACACTGCACCCCTCTGGGTCTAGCAACATGCTAAACCTACTGCACACTTCAGCCTCTTACGAAAGTATCCTGCATATGCCGAAGAGAAAGTTTGAATGCTCCATGGCGCCGACCTTCGGTCGCCTTGGGATGGCCACGGACAGTCCATCATCCACATGCAAGCCCTTGCATGAGTATCGGATTCCTTGAGTTTGCAATTCCCCTGAGCTCTGTGAGCTTTGCACAACTCTTTCGATCATTGAATAACCCAATCCACCTTGCACGGTCTCATCATTTGCCAAGCACCCCGCTTGCCTCGAGCACCGTCAAGTTTGGGTGCCACCGTCGAGCCACTGCTCAAACTCAGCCATCCCAACCTTTGTGCGCTCCATAATTCATCTTAGCTTGTTGTACTCGTGGTGCCTCGCTAGGTCCCCCACGTTTGCATGCTAAGTGTTTGTAAGTGGGCTTGTCTCGCTCTGATACCAACTATCATGGACTTAGCTAGTTTTGCTTAAGCCGTGCGGCACCAATGCGTATCACCGCAAAGGTCAGCCTCCCCGAAATCTCCTCCAATCCCTTAGGACCTACGAAAGAGAAGATGGGACAGAGAAAGCGCTTCACACGGGATCCGCAAACCACTCTTTTAGCAAATACATTATAGCCAATGCAAATTCCAACCATGGATATCACAAGCTCAGAACGGTTACACAACAAAGGTATAATATTGGTCCACTACAGGCCAAAATCTAGTACAAGTGTCCACATGACACAAACTTTCTGTACAAGCCAACAATGGTTGCGAAACTCACTCAAATGGGCCATTTAGCCTTTGGCAAGCCCTTTACAAGTAATAACAAACCAAAAGGGACATGGACACACATAAGCTTTACACCGAACAAGCCATTTACAATTTATCCATGACAGAGTGGTCGATCATCTTGCATGAGAACGACTCCAATTCCAACTCCAGATGCATCGGCCTCAATGATGAAGGGTCGGCTGAAATTTGGTAGCGCTAGCACTGGTGTCATCGTCATGGTTGCCTTAAGTCTGTCGAAGGCAGTGGAGACTTTGTTTGACCATTGGAAGGTGTCTTTTTTCAGTAGAGAAGTGAGGGGGGCACTGATCTTCCCATAGTCCTTCACGAATTTTCAGTAGTAGCCCGTTAGTCCAAGGAACCCACGCAGCAATTTCACATTTGTATGTTTCGGCCAACCTTGCATTGCTTCGATTTTTGTTGGGTCTATGGCCACTCCTTCTTATGATATTATGTGCTCAAGGTACTCTACTTTTTGCTAGAGAAAGTTGCACTTTGATAGCTTAACAAAAAGAGTATTCTCCCGAAGGATCGTCAGAACAAATCGCAAGTGCTGAAAGTGAGTCTCAAGAGAAGGGTTGTAAATGAGAATATCATCGAAAAATACTAGCACAAATTTGTGAAGAAAGCTCCGAAAAATATCGTTCATGAGACTTTAGAAGGTTGAAGGAGTATTAATGAGTCCAAAGGGTATTACTAAGAATTCATAATGGCCATTATAAATGCAGGAAGCAATTTTTGGGATGTCGCCTTCACATACCCGAATTTGGTGGTAACCGGATCGGAGGTCCAACTTTGTGAAGACTCGAGCTCCTTTTAATTCATCAAGAAGTTCATCCACCATTGGTATTGGTGCTTATCCTTGACGGTGATGTCATTTAGAGCTCGATAGTCGATGCACATTTGCCAAGTTCCATCTTTTTTGTGCACAAGTAGCACCGGTGAGGAGTAGGGGCTACAGCTTGGCCGAATCACCCCTATTTTGAGCATCTCCTTCACAATCTTCTCAACTTCATCCTTTTAGAGGTGAGGATAGTGGTAAAGCTAAGTGTTTGCTGGTGGTTTGCCCGGAAGGATTGGAATTCGATGGTCATGTTGCCGAGTAGGAGGAAGACCGCGCAGTTCAGCAAAAACATCGTCAAATTCAACAAGCAGTTGGGTGAGATTTTGATCTTTAATTTCCGTTTTCTCCCCCTCTGGTTGCTGCTGGAGATGCATAAGAAAACCACCATTTATCTTATGTAAAACTTTCTCCATTCGTTGGGTTGAAACGGTGGTTACGTTGCTTCCGCGCTTCCCGCATAGGGTGACCTATTTGCCTTTGCAATAAAATTACATAATCAATTTGGAAAAGTTCTAAGAGACGTCACCTAGCATCGTCAGTCATTCTATGCCCAGCACAGCCTCATAATTATCAATTGGTAGGAGGAAGAAGTCGACAATAATTTCTTGGCCCTATAGTAATAGTTTTACCTGCCGGCATCTTTGGTCACATTTTAGGATTCGGCCGTCGGTGACCTTTACGTCAAACTTGCTGTAACCTTCAATATGGAGCGCTATCCAAGTAGCAACCTTACTATTTAGAAAGTTATTAGTGCTGCTTGTATCGATGAGAATGGTGATTGGTTGTTATTTGGGTAGGTCTCCAACTTTCATTGTTTGCGGATTTGAGTAGCCGGCTAGTGCATGTTCACTGATCTCTTCTTCCACTGGTTCAATCACAAGAAGTCTCCCTTTTTTACAGTGATGCTTGCGGCTCCACGGCTCGTCACAATGCCAACATAACCTCTTGGCAGATCGATCTCGAAGCTCTTCTCTTGTCAACCATTTTGGTGCAGGAGCTCGGCTGATAGTAGGGGGGGGCTGAGGCCTTCGATATTGCTGGTCGGGGAGTGACCCTAGTCCTCCGAGCTTCGTGGTTCAATCGCTCCTTCTAAAGTCATACGAAAGAGATGGCTGCCATAAGCGTGTACGGTTGTCGCGCTTTAACTTTTTCCCGGATCTCTGGCTTCAAGCCCTCAATAAATGTCCCCAGTAATTGTTTTTCAAACCAATCATGAGTTTGATTAGATAACCTTTCAAATCTGGTTTGATGCTCCTAGATGGTGGAGGTTTGTTGGATCTTTGCTAGTTGTCCGTCGATGTTCTCGTAATCGGTTGGTCCGAAACGGATCAGCAATCCTTCTTTGAATTGTCGCCATGAGAGGACTCCATGAGTATGTTCAAACTAATTAAACTATTGTATGGCATCCCCTTCAAGATGTATAGCCGCAATTTCTACCATAGATGCATCTGCGATTTTGTGGTACCGAAAATATCGCTCCGCGTGCGAGATCCAACTAGTCGGGTCTCCTTCTTCCCATCTAGGGAAGTCCACCCTCATGCATGGATAGTGGGGAATGGTCATAGAGCCTCCCCTCTCCTGGAGGTTATCTCTTCGATCATAGCTTTCTTCTTGATGTGATTTCTTTGGGCTCGGTGGTCGACCCAAACTAAGTTCGGCAAAGAGAGTCTGAATCTTCTCCTCCAATCGTGTCTTGAAGGCTTCGAATTTAGCATCAATTGACTCCTCGGATGTCATAGCATATGTCTCCAAATCTATAATATTAAGATCTATTTTTTGCTGTCGAGTTAAGGGCATGTATTGGTTGAGAGAAGTGGTGGCTGAAAGGGTTGGTGGATTGGTGGATGTAGGCTATGGTTTAGGCTTGTTTGTGGCTGTTTTGGGTGTAGTTTGTGTTAGTTTGGCAAGTCTCATAGTCCCACATCTCTATTTTCTATTATGATACCTCCTATTGATGCTATAAATAAGGGCCTAATCCTTGAAGCTAGATGCACCACAGGCACTACAAGAAAAGCCATTTTGGATTTAATTTTATTAAGTTCATATTAAGTCAAATATTTTGGGTTTTTCTTGTTTAGTAGTTTTAGATGCTTTATGACTTAGGAATATTTTTCCTAAGGCATTTGTAATTGTCCCTTTTATAGTAAGAGTTTTGCTCCTTCTTCATTCGTGGACGTAGGTCAATTGACCGAACCATGTAAATTCGGTATCCCGGTCTCTTTTATCTTTCTACTTTATTGTCTTCGTTGGGTTACCAAAATTACCTTTTGGTAAATTTCCTAGGGCTAGCTCTAACAAACTAGTATCAGAGCTTGGTTTTGGGATCTTTTGGCAATAATGACAATGACAAAGATCATTGTCAAGAAATTCAACAAAAATGTCAACTTCGGCATGTGTAACTCAAGATGGAGGCCATTCTGGTTCAAGACGGAGTTGATTTGGCACTACAGGGAGTTGAGAAAATTCCAGATGGTATGTCAGAGGAAGATTTTACAAGTATGGATAAGAAGGCCCGATCTAGCATTATTTTAAATCTCTCTAACGAGGTTTTACGGGAGGTAGCTATGGAGACTACGACTAAGTGCACGTGGGATAAGCTTAAAGCCTTGTATATAAAGAGGACAGTGGAGAACCGTCTCTACTTAAAGCAGAGTTTATATATGCTTCGGATGACTGAAGGTACATCTATACTCTCACATCTTGATAAATTTGATTCCTTAGTTATGGATTTGGAGAATATAGATGCAAAAATTGATGATGAGGATAAGGCCCTATTACTTTTGTGTTCTCTCCCCCAATCCTTTAAGTATTTTTGTGATACTATGATTTATGGAAAAGAAATAATTTCGTATCAGGAAATTAAATCTGTATTAAAATCTAAGGAGCAGATAGACAAGGATATCACTGGGGAAAGTAATGGAAATAGGGTTGAGGGTTTGGTTGTTAGGGGTAGAACTGATAAAAGGGAATTTGACAGTAGTAGATCTAAATCTAGATCTAAATCCAGACATAGAAATTTGGAGTGCAGATATTGTCATAAAATAGGGCACATTAAGGCTAATTGTTTTAAATTTAAAAATAAATTAAAGCAAAAGGAAAAAATTATTGAGAAAACTACTGAGTCCGCCGAAGCTAATGTTGCAATTGATGAGAATTTTGAAAATATTTTCTTTGCTACTGATGATAGAACAAGGTCTAAAAATGAATGGATTTTAGATTCGGGTTGTTCTTATCACATGTGTCCCAATAGAGATTTATTTTCCACATATGAATCTTATAATAGTGGAATTATTTTGATGGGCAATAATGCCGCATGTGATGTTATTGGTAAAGGCACAATCCGAATTAAAATGCATGATGGTATTGTGAGGACGCTCACTAGTGTTAGACATGTTTTTGATTTAAAAAAGAATCTCATCTCTTTAGGCACCCTAGAAGCTCTTGGGTGCAAATATACAGCTGAAGGTGGAGTTATGAAAGTTTTTAGAAATGCTCTTGTTATTATAAAAGCTTGTAGGTCTGGTAGCTCTTATATTTTGTAGGGAACTACTGTCACAGGCTTAGTTGTAGTCTCATCATCATCATTGTCTGATTCTAACATAACCAAATTATGGCATATGCATTTGGGTTATATGAGCAAAAACGGTTTGAGCATATTGAACAAAAGAGGTCTTCTTTGCGGACAGAGTACTGGGCCACTAGATTTTTGTGAACACTACATTTTTGGAAAGCAGAAAAGAGTCAGCTTCAATTCTTCGGCAGTTCATAAAATGAAAGGTACTCTTGACTATATTCATTCAGACCTTTGGAGTCCAGCTCGTGTTCAGTCTAAGGGTGGTACCAAGTATATGTTGACTTTCATTGACTATTATTCTAGGAAAGTTTGGGTTTATTTTCTGAAGCATAAAAATGATGTTTTTCTAACCTTTAGACAATGGAAGGCTTTGATTGAGAAGTAAATAGGTATACAGATTAAGCGGCTTCGAATAGATAATGGCATGAAATTTTGTAAAGGTGAATTTGATGAATTCTGCAAAAATGAAGGAATTATTCGGCATCGCACTATTAGGATGACGCCTCAGCAAAATGGTGTGGCCGAACATATGAACAGAATACTCTTAGAAAGAGCAAGGTGTATGATCTCAAATGTAGAGTTAACAAAGGACTTTTGGGCAAAGGCGATTAATATGGCCTGTTATATTGTCAACCGCGCTCCTTCTACAACACTTAATTTAAAACCTCTAGAGGAAGTTTGGTCAGGTACTCCTGCTGATTACTCTGATTTTAAAATCTTTGGATGTCTAGCATACATGCATGTAAATGAAGGAAAATTAGAGCCTCGAGCTAAAAAGTGCATTTTCCTTGGATATGCTTCTGGGGTGAAAGGATATAGATTATAGTGTCTTGATCCTAAATTTCCAAAATTTATAATCAGTAGAGATATTACTTTTGATGAATTGTCTATGTTATCTTCTAAAGAAGAATCTACTAGTTGTACAAATGATAGTACATAGAAGCAAGTGGAGCTTGAGATTGGTAGTTTTGATTCTTTTTAGTCTAACTCTTCTACTCAGCGAATGCCAGTAGATGGTCCCGAGTCTACTGACAAAGATGATCCAGAGGAAGAGCAATATTCCATAGCCAAGGATAGACCATGGAGAGCTATTCGACCACCACAAAGATATGCAAATTTGGTTGCATATGCTTTGTCTATTGCAGAAGAAATAAATAGAGTTAGTGAGCCTACTACCTACTCAGATGCAATTTCTTGTGATGATTTCACTAAGTGGTTGATTACAATGCTTACGAAGTCTCTTCCAGTTTACAAGTTCAAGTAGTGCTTGGACTTAGTTGGTATTCATTATTAGTGATTGCACGTTGGAGCTTTTGTGAAGAAGATGGAGCAAGTTTTGCTAAATTATCAATGTTGAGACATGCCAAGGTGGAGATTTGTTAGTTTGGTAAGTCCCATAGTCCCACATCTCTATTTTCTATTCTGCTACCTCCTATTGATGCTATAAATAAGGGTCTAATCCTTGAAGCTAGATGCACCACAAGCACTACAAGAAAAGTTGTTTTGGATTTAATTTTATTAAGTCTATATTAAGTCAAATATTTTGGACTTTTCTTGTTTAGTAGTTTTAGGTGCTTTATGGCCTAGGAATATTTTTCCTAAGGCATTTGTAATTATCCCTTTTATAGAAAGAGTTTTGCTTCTTCTTCATTCGTGGTCGTAGGTCAATTGACCGAACCACATAAATTCGGTGTCCCTATCTCTTTTATCTTTCTGCTTTATTATCTTTGTTGGGTTGCTAAAATTACCTTTTGGTAAATATCCTGGGGCTAGCTCTAATAGTTTGGGGCTATGGTTTGATGGAGTTTTTGGGTTGTGATGGTAATGGATGAAGGTTAGGGAAGAGGGTTTTAGATCTATGGTAGATCGCAGTAAAGATTTGACAAAAATCAATAGAAATTGCTGCCTATATGCGCTATCTCGTAAGAGCAAAATTATCATCGAGGAAATAGCAGTTTCTCGATGAAATTTCTAGTGAAAACTCAGGGATTTGAGGAGGGGGTTTGACGATAGAATCTTAGTTTAGATAACAGCAAGGATAACAAATTGGATCAAGAAATTTTGGCAGCAAAACAATACAGAAATCGATGCAAGTTGCGATAGCAGAATTCTCGTCGAAAAATTTCAGCAGTTTGTGATGAGAGATTGCAGCAACACATGATTTTTTTTTTTATGAATTCCATGATAGATCAATCACGAATGAGAACCAAGATGATCTATGAGGTGCATAAGAAATTTCGTTCAAAAAGGATAATAATTAGATTGGTTAAAGCCAACAACACATGACTGAAATTTTCTACAGCAATCCTTTATTCGTAAAGATGGTAACTTTTGCGACACAAGGAATTCACAAGCAAGGGATAGATAGAAAAACTTCTTTTTGGTATTTTAGATGAAAAATTACAGTAGCAAAGGATATTGGTGGTAGAAAAATACCATATCTCTGATGCAATTGGAGATGGCGACTGTAGATTGAATTGATCTACGTCAGGAGACGACGGCGTCAAGAGCAATTGTGGGAATTGCTTGGCTGATGGTGGGTGACAGAGATGACAGTAAAAGCAGCAAGATCACTACTCTGATACCAGATGATAGAACCCCAGAGGAATTCTATAAAGATTGATCTTTCAGGGGGATCAACTCTTGGAATGCTATAGGGGTTCCACCCTCCAAGTAGTCTAGTGGCTGCAATTGTAGATTGATATTTCTTGTTCCAAAGAGGTGGAGGCTACAAGCTTATATAGAGCTCCAAACCCTAGCCCTAGGGGCTGCTTCCTAAGTGAACTACCTATTAGGATCGGACAAGCACTAAGAGAGGGGGGTGAATTAGTGCAGCGAATTAAAATCGTAAGCTTGAAATCGATTTCGGTAAAAGGCTAGTTCGTATGAAAACTTCGATCTGATGAAAGATGACTTGGTTGAAGTTGCTTGAGTAAAGGTAATGAAAAACTGAATGGTTTGTAGCCAAGTAAAGAGATGAAACATAAATTTAAACACTCATACATTCAAGACGCTACGATGTATAGTTGTTTAGTCAAAGTGACCTACATCCACTTCCAAAGCCTTCACCGATGAGGCTCCCAACTTCCACTAGCAAATTCTTTTGAAGGGGAAGGACCAAACACCCCTCTTACAACCCTTTTGCAAGAAGTTCACACTCTTATAGATTTTTCAAAGAGAAAGAAGGAGGTGAACACAAGCTATTGAAAATAAGACTTTTGCAAGACTTTAGCTCAATTTTTAACTCTCAAAAGGGTGCTCTTTCAGCTGAGAAAGGGGGGGTATTTATAGATCCAAAGTGGATTCAAATTTGAGCTCCAAATTTGAATTCAATCTAGGTTTCCCGGTGCTGGCAGTACCACCGCTTGTAAGAGGCGGTGCTACCGCCTGTAAGAGGCGGTGCTATCACCGTCAGTTGCTAGACTGACAGTGCACAGGCGGTACCACCACCCAAGGTAGGCGGTGCTATCGTCACTGCACATAGACGCTGGGCGGTACTATCGCCCAGCACTCGATTGCCAGGCGGTTCCACCGCCTGGCATAGGCAGTTCAAATTAATCTAGTAAGAGCCCAGTTGACCCCTACTAGGTTTGAGCAGGATTAATTCAAAATCCTTGCCCGAATTACGTGCCAACTACGAATTTGAAACATAATTAACAGTGATTTGAATCAACATTCTTCAAGTCTTATTCCGACGAGCTTTACGATGAGATTCCGATGGTCTTCCGATACTTCCCTCGGATTTCTTCCGACGAATTCCCAGCATGCTCCCAGATTGTATGGTGAGCTCAACGAGTCTTTGACAAGCTTCCGAACCTTCTCGGTAAACTCCGCGAACCTTCGATGATCTTTGTGGTGAACTTCTGAAAACTTTGGTAAGTCCCTGATTCGATCTCGGTTGGTTCCGGCAACACTTCCGACGATCCTTCGGACTTCCGATGAACTCTTGAACACCCGACGGACTTGACCTCGACAAATCGCTTTATGTTTCTAACCCATCGTAGTTAATCCTGCATACTTATCTTGACAATATAGATTAGCACAAATATTTCACCAATTGATTTCATCATCAAAATCCAAGATTGAACAATCTCCCCCTTTTTGATGATGACAATCAATTGATGATGGAGTTACTCTTAACTCCCCATATCTATATGCCATATCATGAGAAGGTAAAAGCACTTGAATTCAATCTTTTGAATTCAAGCCAAATCCGATAGATTTTATTTAACATAAAGCTTAATAAATAAGCTTAAGCATAAATATGAAATCTTTGTATTTTAAATAATGTCAAGGTATTACGCCTATAATAACAAGAAATATGAATTCAAATGTGACAAGAATCAAGTGATATCCAAAAGAATGTTTCAATATTAAGATATGATATCAAATGAAAAAATAGCTTATCTCAAGAATAAGAATTTTTAAGCATTTGCGATGCGATACAATTGATTCATATTTCACTTTAAGCATTTGTGATGTGATACAATTGATTCATATTTCACTTTAAGCATTTACTCCATCATAGCAATTTATATTTTTCTCCCCCTTTGTCATCAACAAAAATAATGTAGGTGGAGAAATCATTCATTACTTCGAAGAAAAAAGCCTCATTTATCAAGCCATGAGAGGGAGATTACAAAATTCGATCAATTATTGAGCCATGTAGGGAGCATGAAATCATTCGAGGAAGATATCAAGTCATGAAAGTGTCATCCAAAAAATTACGTTCGAAATGATAAAATTCATTCAAAAGGCGAGTAGATGAAAGTAACATCATACAACATCATCCATAGTAGTCATAAGCATAACAGGACAAGTGTTAAAAAGAAAACAACAGCTATTCCGGAGGAGGAACTCCAAAATGCCTATACAAGTGATCTATTTTGCGGTTCATCTGTTGCACTTCCTTTAAAATTTCAGCTTGCTGCATGTTGATTTGAGTTTGTTGTGATGTGATTTGATTTAAAGCAAGCATGATTGGATCTTCAGTAGATGGAGCAGGAGTTGGCTCAGATGGTGCTGGATGAAAGGGACTAGGCAGAGGAGATTCATTTCCTCTAAAAATTAGTGTTTCAAGTCACTCTACTGGTGTGGGTACTATAACAACCCTTCTAGGTTGCCTAATCCATAGGCCATCTCTATGTCGTTTCAGGAGACTTTTGTTTATTGCATTATATCTATCGACCTGCATTATCTCCTCATCGGATGACACACAAATATCATGGGCAATTATTAATCTAGTGATTAACCCACCATATGACAACATTAAGTCTAGTGAAGATTTCCATCATGTGTTATCTAATCAAGTATCCAAAGCAGTTATTTTGTCGAGTCATGATCCAATACATGATATTTAATTCTAACATACTAATCTCATCAGGGTGAAATTGTTTCAGAAGAAGAATGCTTAAAATGATGTGATGAAGTAATTTCGAATTAAAAGGTAATAAGTGTTCGCAGCTTTTAGGAATGATTCCTAGGTTCGGATTAGCAAATATCGTCTCTAAGGCTTCGGAGTGGGTTGCTCCTATTGCATCCATATCCCATTGCCCTTTGAAATAACATCCTCTACTCTTTTCTTCAATTCCAATTAGTTCACAAATGGTATGATCTGAAATCTGAATTATGGTTCCCAAAATATAGGTAGTTAAAACATCATCTTTAATACACATGTTAGCATAAAATAGCTTAACCAACCTAGGGTAGATTGGTTCATTAATTTGTAAGATAAGTAAAACATTTAGATCAGCAAACTATCTAATGGGCTCTAGGTTTCCTAGTTCACCTAGATCAACATGTTTTCCCTTATATATGACTTTAGAATCAAAATTTGGGTATCTTAAGGCTACCTCATTAGATCTAAAAAGGGTTGGGTCAAATGAATCTCCTCCCAACCTTTTTCCTTTGCCTCTTGATGATTTCTTAGGAGCCATATCTATTCATGATGAAGGAATAAAAGGAAACAATAAGGAAAAGACAAGCAAATGTGAAGAGAAGAGAAAATTACAGATTTTACCTTCTTTGAGTTTCCTAGGGAGGTGAGGAGCTTGAATCAAGAAAAAGCCTTTGTTAGCCCTTTTGGAGGAAGAAGAAATGGAGAGGATAGATTTGGAGGAGTTGAGGAGGAAGAGGGCTGAGATTTGGTGGGTTTCGGTCGGTTCTACCGTTGACCCTAATACCCCCTTAAATATGGGGGTATTCGGGCGGTACTACCGCCAACCAAGCGGTGCTATCGCCTGGGAGCCGAGTACCCAGGCGGTACTACCGTCGGTTCTGGCGGTGCTACCGCTGGCACCAAAATTTTTTTTTTAAAATTTATTTTCATGTGTTGAAATGAGATGAGATGTAATCATAGATCACTATCTGAGATATAGAATTAAAATGAGGGAGGTAAATCCATGAGAGCCGAGTTTTCGTAAAATCCATGAAAGCCAAAAGAAAATATATATAATGCTGCTCATTCACAAGGACAATTTAACATGCCTATTTCCCTCCTAATGAAGTCAAATTATTTTTCATTTAAAGGTTTCGTAAAGATGTCCGCTAATTAATGTTTTGCATCAATAAATTCAAGAGTGACATCATTACTGTTAACATGATCTCGTATAAAGTGATGTCTTATGTCAATATGCTTAGTTCTTGAGTGTTGAATAGGATTTTTGATTAGACAAATAGCACTTGTATTATCATATTTTATGGGAATGTTATTTAAATGAATTCTATAATCTTCTAGTGTATTTTTCATCCAAATGACTTGAGCACAACATACACTTGCGGCTATGTATTCGGCTTCCGTCGTATATAGTGCAACCGAATTTTGTTTCATAGAGGTCCAAGAAACAAGTGCATATCCTAAAAATTGGCATGTTTCGAATGTGCTCTTTCTATCTATTCTACATCCACCAAAATCTGCATCTGCATAGGCTTTTAAATCAAAGTTATCAGATTTTAGATACCATAATCCTAGATTAGGAGTAACTTTAAGATATCTAGGAATTCTTTTAATGACTTTAAGGTGAGACAACTTAGGATTAGCTTGAAATCTCACACAAAGTCCTACGCTAAACATGATATCTGGTCTAGTTGCGGTAAGATAGAGCAAGCTACCTATCATCCCCCTATATGTCTTTTGATCAAAATTTTCTCTACTTTCATCCAAGTCTAACTTGGTGGAAGTACTCATTGGAGTGTTGATAGCTTTTGAACCGTCCATATTAAATCGTTTTAACAATTCTAATGTATATTTGGATTGATTAAGGAATATGCCATTACTAAGTTGTTTAATTTATAATCTAAGAAAGAAGGTTGATTCTTCCATTAGACTCATCTCAAATTCATGACTCATATACTTGGCAAAAGATTCACATAGTGATTCATCCGAAGAACAAAAAATAATGTCATCAACATAAATTTGAACAATAAGAAAATTATTTTCAAAATGTTTAATAAACAATGTAGTATCAACCTTGCCTTTAGTAAAATTATTTGAAATTAAAAAAGAACTAAGCCTCTCATACCAAGCCCTAGGGGCTTGTTTTAGTCCATAGAGAGTCTTAGTTAATTTAAACACATGATTAGGAAGAAGAAAATTTTTGAATCCGGGTGGTTGTTCAACATATACTTCTTCAGAAATAAAGCCATTTAAAAAAATACTTTTGATATCCATTTGAAATAGTTTAAAATCATTACTACTAGCATAGGCAAGGAGCATCTTGATGGCTTCTAATCTTGTCACAGGAGCGAAGGTCTCTTCATAATCAATACCTTCTTCTTAGTTGAAACCTTTGGCCACTAATCTAGCCTTGTTTCTAACCACAATACCGTATTCATCTTGCTTGTTTCTAAAGACCTATTTAGTACCAATAACTAAATGGTCATTAGGTCTAGGAACAAGCTTCCATACCTCATTCCTCTCAAATTGATTTAACTCTTCTTGCATTGCGATGACCCAAGAATCATCTTTCAAGGCATCATCAATGCATTTTGGTTCAACTTGAGAAAGAAAAGCAGCATGGGCACAAAAATTCTTAAATGAAGAACGAGTTTGAACCCTTTTAGATGTATCTCCTATAATTAACTCCTTGGGGTGGGCATATACATACTTCCATTCCTTGGGTAAGGAAATTTGGGAAGAAGATGCATCCAAGTTATCATTTTGAGGAGAGGGTTCATTCAAATTCAAATCATTAAAACCAAGATCATCATCAAAATCTTTTTTCTTATATTCGAAAAATTCATTAAAAACCACATGAATAGATTCTTCTATAACTAAGGTTCTTTTGTTGAAAACTCGAAAAACTTTAGAAATAGAAGAGTAACCAAGAAAGATGCCTTCATCGGATTTAGCATCAAATTTTCCTAAGGCATCCTTTTCATTTAAAATAAAGCATTTGCAACCGAAAACTTTAAAGTAAGAGACATTGGGTTTTTTATTATTTCATAATTCATATGGAGTCTTAGATAGGGATGGTCTTACTAGAACTTTATTCATAACATGGCAAGCCGTGTTCACGGCTTCGACCAAAAAATATTTTGGTAAATTATATTCATTTAACATGGTTCTAGCCATTTCTTGCAGATTTCTATTTTTCCTTTCCACTACTCTATTTTGTTGAGGATTTCTTGAAGTAGAGAAGTTATGGTTATATCCGTTTATTTCATAAAAATTTTAGAAGTCATGGTTTGAAATTCACCTCCATGATCACTTCGAATTGATGAAATCATAAAACCTTTTTCATTTTGAGTGAGTTTACAAAATTTAAAAAATATTTGAAACAATCACTTTTGTGAGTTAAGAAATATGTCCAAGTGTATCTACTATAGTCATCCACAATTACGAAGGTGTATTTGCTACCTCCTAAGCTTGTTATGTCAATTGGTCTAAATAAGTCCAAATGGATCAATTGCAATGGTCTAGTGGTGCTAATTTGATTTTTTGGTTTGAAACTAGTTTTTATTTATTTTCCTAGTTGACACGCATCACATACTTTGTCCTTGACAAACTTCATTTTGGGAATTCCTCGTACTAACTCTCTAGATGAAATCTTAGATATTAGTTTCATGCTTGCATGGCCTAATCTCCTATGCCAAAGCCAAGCATCATCATTCAAAATCGAAAAACATATTTCATTACTTAATTCATTAATATTGATGGTGTAGACATTATTTTATTTTAAAGCAATCATGGATATGTCATTGTTTGGTTTTTCAATGATGCAAACATTAGATTCAAATCTAACAACATAACCTTTATCGCATAATTGACTAATGCTTAAAAGATTATGTTTTAAACCATCAACTAGCAATACATTATCAATTGAAAAACTTGATTTGTTACCTATGGTTCCCTTGCCAATGATTTTACCTTTGTTGTTGTCTCTGAAGGTGACATACACTTCTTCTTTGCTAGTGAGCATAGAGAAATGAGAAGGATCTCTGGTCATGTGCCTTGAGCATTCACTATCAAGATATCATCTCTTGCTCCTAGCTTGTGAGTTTATCTACAAAAGAGGATGGTTTTTAGGTACCCATTTGATTTTGGGTAACCCACAAATTGATCTACTTATTTTGTAATTCAACATTGAATTGTTTATAGTTTCTTTAGGAACCCATATCAGTTTTTGTGGACTAATTTTCTTGAATGGACTTTTGTAAATAACATGCCCTGTTTTACCACAAAAATTACATTTCAAATAGGGTGATACATGCAATGTGGGTCCTTTAACAAAGGTGGTGGGATTTTGATGAGATCCACTCACAAATCCAACTCCACATCTGTTTCCAACATGACCCTTGTTAGCAAGGATCATGTCCAAGCTCTTGCTATCGACCTTAAACTTGAAATCTAGAGCGACACTAAGAGGGGGGGTTAAATTAGTGTAGTGGTTAAGAATGATAAATTTCGGTGATTTAAAAATGCTTTCAGAACTTTTGTACGATAAAAAGATATTTTGTTAAAAAATACATCGAAAATACTTGAGCTTGAGAGTGATTATAAGAGGATAAAGAAGAAGCTGGATGATTGCAATAAAATGAAATGGTTTGCAGCAATGTAAATGACAATAAGTAAACGTAAACTAATTTTTATAGTGGTTCAGTCATCTGACCTACGTCCACTCTTGATTCCTCTTCTCTTGAGGCCACTAGCTTTCCACTAACTGTCTTCCTTCTAACGGGCGAAGATAAGCTCCCTTTTACAGTGCTCTCCTTTTGACGGGCTTAGGAGGTAACCCTTATAAGAGCTAACATACTCCTCTCTTGAAAATAAGTGAAGATTAGAGGAGAGAGGATTTTAGCAGAGTTTTCCTGCTGTTTGGTTCAGTGTGCTTGCTACTTCAACCCAGGGATGAGAGGGGTTTTAATAGGCTCCAATTGGATTCAAACTTGGAGCCAAAAACCATCCTATCCCAAGTCTACCGGGTTCTAATGGTATCACTGCTTGTCACTAGCGGTACCACCACCAGTTTAACTCTGACACTAGCGGTACTATTGCTAGTCTAGTGGTACCACTACCTGACACACTAACATGGTCAGTGTACTAGGGGGTACCACCACCTAGGTACTTTGTCACTGGGCTCCAATTGGATTCAATTAGATTTAATACTTTGTCAAGGATGGGAGGGGTTTTAATAGGTTCTAATTGGATTCAAACTTAGAGCCAAAAACCATCCTATCCCAAGTCTACCAGGTTCTAACGGTACCACCTGCTAGTTATAGGTGCCTTACAAGCCAATCACATGAGTGATTGTAGTTGTAATACGCTGTGTTAATCTCTTTGCTTCTGATTATTGGCATTATCTCACATTATCTAGATGTATATTATGATGTCCTTGGATCTGTGCAATGAGAATTGGATCGTGATGAGATTATGATAATGAGACCGATTCACCTTTAAACACAAACCTTAAATTATCCTGGTCATAGGTTACTCGAGAAGGACATCGAGATAACCGGATAGATTGGTGTGCTGTATACCCGTTCATATGATGGAGGTAGCTGGTCTCATAGCTACTCATGTGGGGACACTAAGGGTACAGTGCAGGTGCTCATTGGAGAATGAGTTCACTAATTGATCCGCCTACGGAATGCTGGATGGTTATTAATACCTCATGTCAGACAGCGATTCTGTAGTCCCAGTAGTGTATCTGGTCCTTAGACTTGAGACACCAAGGATGTCCTGTATGAGTACATCACTCTTTGATACCGGACTTATAGGTTTAGAAAGCTCCAGATCTAGTATAGCCGGTCATTGGGAGTGATAGCCAACCTTACGAGGGCTATTGAGTGTCAATAGAGGATCATCCGCTCTCGGTATCATGAGAGGAATATCTTATGTGTTCTTACTCGAACAAATCCTTGGCCAAAGTTATTCAGATTGAGAGAAAAAGGGTTCTCCGGGAGAATCCGACAAGAGCAAGACTCGAGGAGAGACCGTATAGGCCTAACAGCACCATGCCCGGTATAGGGTCTCTAGGATATTAGATGGATGAGAGATTATAGATACATAGTAACTGAGGACAGATAGGTCCAAAGGATTGGATTCCCCTATATCGTCTGGGGGCCGCGGCGTAGTGGCCTAGTACGTCCACAGTCGATGAATTGGGTGAATTATTATAGAGATAATAATTCACTATATCAGAAGGAGTTCTGACAAGTATAACTCACGGCCAGCTCGATATTGGGCCTAGAGGGTCACACACATATGATAGGTGTTGCGACGAGTAGCGGTTCGGATATGAGATATCCGCTGAACCCCTTATCTTATTGGATATCCATTAAGCCCCTGAATTATTGGATCATGAGATGAGATCCAATAATTGCTAATAAGAGATTATTGGGTAGAAACCCACTAATCCAAGAGGCTTGGGTAATTGGAACGAGATCCAATACCCAATAGGGCAAAAGATCCATTAGGGTTTTAAGGGGGCCTCTATAAATAGGAGAGAACTAGAGTTCTATAGGCTGAGGGTTTTTGGTAGCCACCTCCTATTCGCCTCTCCCCAAAGAGAGAGGTGCATCGTCGCAATCCTTGCTGTGTGGATACCGCTAGAGAGGAGGACACTTGACCTCCTTCATCCTCTCCCACAGATCTGTAGGAATTCAGGGATATACGATCTCCCTAGGTATCTTCTTTAACACATGTAGTTTTCATGGATTTGTTTTGACGCACCGATCTTCACACGATGATGGAAACTTTCTACGGAAAATCTGGGGTTTTGTTTTCTATTCTTCCGCTACGCATGTGATGTCGCTCCCTCTTGCACAGATTTCCTAACACCACCACTTGTCACTAGCAGTACCACCACCAGTTTGATTCTGACACTAGCGGTACTATTGCCAGTCTAGCGGTACCACTACTTAACACACTAACATGGTCAGTGTACTAGGGGGTACCACCGCCTAGGTACTTTGTCACTGGGCGGTACCTCTACCCAGTCTAGGCGGTACCACCATCCAATACAACCTAGGGAGCTGGACCTGGGTGGTGCCACCGTCAGATAAGTCCAGCACTCCTGGTTGGGCCTTAAACCTAGCCAAACCAGTCCAATACCGAGCCCAATGAGCCCCTACCAAGGTTATAGGATTAACACTTAATCAGAACTCTAATTACATACTAATTATGAAATTAAAGACATTTCCTAAGCTAATACAAAGTTTGAAAAGTCAAGACTTCTTCTAGTGAACTTTCGACGGTCTTCCAACGAGCCCTCAGACACCATTCTGTAGACTCCTGAGAAGCTCTTGGCTTCACGACGATCTTGGCGAGTTCCGACGAGCTTCTTTGACAAGCTCTGATCTTTCTCAACGAGCTCCGTGAACTTCCAACGAACCTTCCAGTGAACTTCTAAAAGCCCTTCGGCAAGCTCCCTACTCATTCTCGGCCAGTTCCGGTAGCACTCTCGATGAATCTTTGGACTTCCATCGAACTCTCGAACTCCTAATAATTCCATTACACTTGACTCCGGCACTTTGTTTCACTTTATGTCTTCATCGTTATCGTAGTTAATTCTGCGCACTAAGTAAATCTTAGCTCTACTTCGATCTAGTCAGTTACACGAATCAACCTCTTATTGCCTGGCATGTCATTGGTCAGTGCTTCGTCTAGTTCTTTGACACACCATCCTCTCTTGCGGCCTATTGCCCAATCGGTGGTTGACCTCCGCAACCCCAATGTCCTTAGCGCAACACCACTCTTCTTGGTCCGATGCCCGATGTCTGAAGCCTTCTACCAATCATCGACCGGACCTCTGATTCGATATCTAGTATACTGACGTGATCTCTTCTGGTGCAATGCTGATTCATTGTGTGTCAACTGTCTAATCCTGATCGATAATAGACTTGTGTTACTCAAAATGTAATTAGACAACTAAACATAATTAATTAGTTTCATCATCAAAATTTGAGATTCAATCATCTTCCCCTTTTTTATGATGACAACTAATTAATGATGGAGTTAACTTTAACTCTTAGAGTTTAACCAAACTCCCCCTATCAATATGCCATTGATAGAACACTTGGATTATGCCAAATCCAAACAACATGTATCAAAATCATGTCAATAAAAAATATCATGTAAATATATAAAATATTCAATCAACATTATATTGCATAAAGTCATCAGTCTACTTCTCCCCCTATGTCATCAACAAAAAGGAGAAGTAGCATTATGGCTAGTTTAAAAGATATACAAGTTTTATAATCATACTAGCTATCAATCTAGATGTTCAACATACATCACTTTAAAACATTCAATTATAGCAAGTTTTTAAGGATATGTAATCATGGTAATTCAACACTTGCTTTTTGTGCAAGGTTGCATTTTGCTTTTCTTAAATCGCAAGGCAGCAATTTTTGATATTCAAGATAGCAAGTTCTTTTCCTCTTTTGTAGGCTAGCAAGATAGCAAGTTTGCACTTTGATTTTTATATGATATGCCAAGCTAGCAATTTTGTATCCCCTTTATCATTGTCAAAAGAAAGGGAAAATATAATATTGTAATTCATTTCTTTTTCATCAACTTTTCAAATCATGACAAATGAGAATCAAAAAATGAATATTGACATAAATGTTTCAATTATCAAAATTCAAGTCATGAATATGAATTCAACAAGCTAGCTCCCCCTTAGTTTTTGTCAAAATGAAGTGGATGACTCAATGGCTAAAAATTTCAATCATTATACAAGTAGGACATGATTTATTTGACAAATCTTTTTAATAAAGCAAAAGAATTATACAACCAAGGATCATGCTAAAAATATATCAATATCATAGATTAAGTCATGATTTGTGATTCATCATAAAGCAAGTTAATTTTCAATCATCACATAAGGCATGTAAGACAAGATACTCATGTCATTTCTAAATCATGAAAGATATGATATCAAAGCTCTAGAAAATCAAGAAGAACATAATTCATTTGACAAATCCTTTTAATAATGATTCATCATAAAGATATCAAGATCACATTTCATAAAGAAGGATTTCAATCATTAAGATATCAAGATCATGATATAGATAAAAATTCTGTTAAAAGGATCTTGATTGAAATAGAATTCAAGTTGTAATTATCAAGATCATGAATTTTAAATATTTTCTTTAGCAAAGAATCACATGAGCACTTGATTATTTCATAATAAATCTTAATGCATCATGATTTATAAATTCTTTCTCCACAACATGAATCATAGGAGATATAATAGCAATGATATCAATCATGATTCATTTGGTAACAAATAGCAGAGAGAACAATTTGTTTCATGCATAAGAAATCTCAATAAGATCACATTTCTTAAGAAATTCCAAGTATCAAATATCAAGTAATAATCACGTTTCTTGAAATTTCTCAAGTCAAAAAGTCAAAAGAAAGTTCATGATTCGGTTGAAACAAGATCTCATTCAAGTCAATTCATCAACTCAAAACTCATAATCAAATTATCATTTTTGGGATTGATAATATGAATAAGGTTATTACCACATCATCAAAATCTCATTCATAATTCAAGTGATTTCCAAATATCATAAATGAATTTGTCACTTGTCTTTCATGAAAAAAAATTGAAAAACTTTTAGAGATAATAAAATTTCAAGAATCATGCATTTTTCTTTTTTATGATTAATTTTATTTAAGCATGCCTTTGTCTTTTAATGTCAAATAGAGATAAGCATGAAAGTTCAAGACATAAAGGCAAAATCTCATAAAATAATTCATCAAGCATGATTTTAAACATCCATTTTCAATCTATGATAAAAAGAGTAAGTCAAAGATTCAATCATCTCATGCCATGAATTCCAAAAGACATCTCAAGTTATTAACATCACATTAAAAAGATATTTCAAAAAGATATATCTATAAGTGATTCATTTGTATCATTTCATTCGAATTAATGATTCATTTGGAAGGTTCTCCACTTTAGTAAATAAAAAGAAATTATAGGAGATAGAACATGATTGAAGCATTGAACATGATTCATATTTAAAATGTATCTCACGTTGTAAATATGAATCAAGCATTTGTCAAATCCGAAATCATCCTCAAAATCACATTCAATAAATTCATACATGACAAGCATAGATTTATTGAAAAATTGATAAGATAGAGGATTGTATTTCATTTTTATAAATTTCTATTCATGTGATTTGCTTCTTATAAGCATGCCTTTACCTTTAATAAAACAAGTATCAACATTTAAGATGGAAAGGTAAATTTCATCTTAAAAATTATTAAGTTGAAAAACATTAAGCAGTATAACAAACTTTTTTTTTAATATTTCATCGTTATCAATGATGATTTCATAAGGTATGTTCAATAAAAGCCATCATCGTATAAATCCGAAAAGTAAGTTTTAAGAGAAATCATTAAGACCAAACGCATGATATACTCATTTATTTTCAAAATATTCATCATGTTTATTTTCATGAGATTCACAAGATTGGTAAATTGAATTCATTAATCTCAATATGATAGAAAATGCAATATCTTTTTATGTGTTTTATTTCATGCAATCATGTTCAAATTTTTTTATATGAAGACCATCATCGTATAAATTTGAAATATAAGTTTTGTCATCAAAATCATCAAAACCAAACATATCAAATATGAAACATCATGATAGTGTATTTTTCATTTTTATGTGTTTCACTTTAAGTTGATTGATCTCGTACAAGCATATTCACATTTTCACACAAAAGTTAAGCATCATATAAATTCAAAATTATTATCAAAGCTGTGTTTCATTCATTCAAAAAGTTGTTAATAGCAATGTAGGTTAGGTCTTTTCGTTTTGCAATTAATTTCATGAAGACATGCATCTTCTAAAATTTTATCATAAAAATGATTAAGACTTATTAATCCAAGATAGAAGTTTTTAAATTATAAGCATAATACAAACATCTATCATCAAAAGACTTTCAAGAAATTTCATACATAGATATGTATCATGTTTTAAATCGAAAACCAATATGAAAAGCATAGATAGAATTTACCTTTATAGGTGTACATGCATTATGTCATCTTAATTTGTCATGAAATCGATTAGACTAAAAACACGTTAATCCAAAACATAGAGTTTCAAATCAACAGTACTTCAAATCCTCATTGCATGATACCATAAAATCATTAACCATAAAAGTCAAAATCATCAAGATATATAATCATGGATTAATCTTAGGTGTACAAACATTATCATGTAACATTTTGTTTCTTTATCATACATCTTTTTATTTTTCAAAAACATGAGAAAGAAAAACATGATATAGTTTTACAAAAAGATATTTATTTTTTATTTCCTACAACCTAAATTAAGCACCCATGAAAGATTTCAAGTAATTTCATGAAGCAAAGGGGCTTTGGTTGAGTTGCTTACCTTGTAGTTGAAAATCGTCAAAGTGTAGTTTGCGTCTTTATCCTTTTTGCATGCTATCCACTTCTTCATTTTTGTGTACTTGTCTTTGGAGTGTTTCAGTTTCTTGTGTTCATAGAAAGAGTTGGTGTTCTTTTTATTTGTGTTCTTTAATTCTTATTTAATGACCTTTTTAAATTTTAATGTCAAAAGTTTAAAGTTTTCAACATTGTCCTCATCACTTGAGTCATCACTCAAGTGGCATTCTATTGTTCGAAGTGCTAAATCCTTCCTGTTCTTTGAAAGGTGATTTTTATGCTCATCAAGTTTGAAAGTCATTTCATAGGTCATTAAAGACCTGATAGTTCTTCAAGTGAATAAATGTTCAAGTCTTTAGACTCTTGAATAGCCATTATTTTTAGATCCCAACTCTTTGGAAGTGATCTTAAAATCTTATTAACGAGATCAAAACTCAAAAAAGATTTACTAATACTTTTCAAACTATTGACGACATCTGTGAAACGGGTATATATGTCATCGATAGTCTCGCTTGGTTTCATTCGAAAAAGCCCAAAATCGTGCATCAAAATGTTAGCTTTCAAGTCTTTAACTCTACTTGTTCCTTCGTGTATGACTTCAAGTATGTGCCAAATATCAAAAGTTGTTTCACACATCGAAATCCGACTAAACTCAGTTTTATCTAGTGCATAGAATAAGGCATTCATAGTCTTTACATTTAATGAAAAAGATTTTCTCTCTAAATTCGATCATTCATTCGTCAGTTTAGAGGGAAGTTAAAAGCTATTTTCAATAACATTCCATAAATTTAAATTTAGAGAAATTAAGAAAACTCTCATTTGAGTTTTCCAATATGTGTAGTCCGATTCGTTAAAGAACACGGGACGAACAATCAAAAAACCCTCTTGAAAGCCGTGAAGAGCCATTTCTCGCGGGTATGAATCTGAAAGAGAAATAACCTGGCTTTGATACCAATTGTTGGTATCTAGAGTGGCACTAAGAGGGACGGGGGGTGAATTAGTGCAGCGGTTAAGAACGATAAATTTTGATAATTTAAAAATACTTTTGGAACATTCGTATGATAAAAAGATATTTCGTTGAAAAGCATATCGGAAATACTTGAGCTTGAAAGTGATTGTAAGAGGATAAAGAAGAAGTCAGATGATTGTAGTAAAATAAAATGGTTTGTAGCAATATAAATGATAATAAGTAAACACAAACAAATTTTTATAATAGTTCGATCATCCGACCTATGTCCACACCTGATTCCTCTTCTCTTGAGGCCATCGGCTTTCTACTAGCTATCTTCCTTCTAATGAGCGAAGATAAGCTCCCTTTTACAGCGCTCTCTCCTTTTGACAGACTTAGGAGGTAACCCTTACAAGCACTAACACACTCATCTCTTGAATATAAGTGAAGACTAGAGGAGAGAAAGAATTTTAATAGAGTTTTCCTACTTTTTGGTTTAGTGTACTAACTGCTTCAACCCAGGGATGGGAGGGGTTTTTATAGGCTCCAATTGGATTCAAACTTAAAGCCAAAAATCATCTCATCCTCGGTCTACTAGGTTCTGGTGGTACCACTGCTAGTCATTGGTGGTACCATTTCCAGTTTAACTCTAATATTGGCGGTACTACCACTAGTCTGACGGTACCATCGCCTGACACACTGACATGGTTAGTGTATTGGGCGATACCATCGCCCAGTCTCGACGGCACCACCGCCCAGGTACTTTGTCACTAGGAGATACCACCGCCCAATATAACCTGGGGAGCTGGACTTGGGTGGTGCCATCGCCCCAGTCTGGTAGTGCCATCGCCAGATAGGTCCAGCACTCTTGGTTGGGCCTTAAACTCAGTCAAACCAGTTTAATACGAGGCCCAATTAGCCTTTACCAGGGTTATAGGATTAACACTTAATCTTAACCCTAATTATGTGCTAACTATAAAATTAAAGATATTTCCTAAGCTAATACAAAGTCCGAAAAGTCAATTCTTCCAACGAGTTTCCGGCGAACTTCTAGCGGTCTTCCGATGAGCCCTCGGACACCATTCTGCGGACTCTCGGTAAACTCTTGGACTTCACGATGATCTTGGTGAGTTTTGATGAGCTTCGTCGGTAAGCTCTGATCTTTCTCGATGACCTCTGCGAACTTCCGATGAACCTTCCGGCAAACTTCCGAAAATCCTTCGTCAAGCTCCCTACTCATTCTCGGCCAGTTCTGATAGCACTTCCGATGAATCTTCGGACTTCCGTCAAACTCTCAAACTCTCAATGATTCCATTGCAATTGACTCTGGCACTTTGTTTCACTTTATGTCTTCATCGTTATCGTAGTTAATCCTACACACTAAGTAAACCTTAGCTCTACTTTGATCTAGTCAATTATACAAATCAACCTTCTATTACTCGGCACGTCATTGGTCGGCACTTCGTCTAGTTCTTCGACGCATCGTCCTCTCTTATGGCCTGTTACCCAATCGATGGTTGACCTCCGCAACCCCGATATCCTTGGCGTAACACCACTCTTCTTGGCCCGATGCCCAATATTCGAAGCCTTCTGCTGATCGTCGACTAGACATCCGGTTCGACATCCAATATACTAACGTGATATGATTCAGCGCAACATTGATTCATTCTGTGTCAACTATCTAATCTTGATCGATAGTAGACCTATGTCACTCAAAATATAATTAGACAACTAAACATAATCAATTAGTTTCATCATCAAAATCCGAGATTCAATAACTAATTATAGGAGACATATCAAAAGGTGATCAAATTCGTTCTTTTTTAAAAAAATTTTATGCTAACCGCTTTTCTTTCTCAAATTGAACCTAAATGCATTGACAAGGCCTTAAAAGATGATTCATGGGTTATCGTAATGCAAGAAGAGTTGAATCAATTTGAGAGAAATGAGGTGTGGAAGCTTGTTCCTAGACCTAATGACCATTTAGTGATTGGTACTAAATGGGTCTTTAGAAACAAGCAAGATGATTTTGGTATTGTGGTTAGAAACAAGGCTAGATTAGTGGTCAAAGGTTTCATCCAAGAAGCAGGTATCAATTATGAAGAAACCTTAGCTCCTGTGATAAGTTAGAAGCCACAAGGATGCTCCTTGCCTATGCTTGTTATAATAATTTTAAGTTATTTCAAATGGATGTCAAAAGTATTTTTTTAAATGGTTTTATTTTTGAAGAAGTTTACATTGAACAACCTCTCAGGTTTGAGAATACTCTTTTTCTTAATCATGTGTTTAAGTTAACTAAGGCTCTCTATGGACTAAAATAAGCCCCAAGGGCTTGGTATAAGAGACTTAGTTCCTTTCTTATTTAAAATAATTTCTCTAATGGCAAGGTCGATACTCCATTGTTTATTAAAAATTTTAAAAATAATTTTCTTGTTGTTCAAATTTATGTTGACGATGTTGTTTTTAGTTCTACAAATAAGTCCTTATGTGAATCATTTGCCACGAGTATGAGCCAAAAGTTTGAAATGAACTTAATGGGTGAACTAACTTTCATCTAAGGCTTTTAAATCAAACAACTTAGTGATGGTATTTTTCTTAGTCAAACCAAATATACATTAAAATTGCTAAAATGATTTAATATGGATGGTTCAAAGGCTATCAATACATCAATGGGTACCTCCTCTAAATTAGATATGGACGAAAGTTGAGAAAGCTTTGATCAAAAACTTATAAGGGTATAAAAGGTAGCTTACTATACCTCACTACAACTAGACCAGATATTATGTTTAGTGTAGGACTTTATACTAGATTTCAATCTAAGCTATCTCATTTTAAAGCTATTAAAAGAATTCTTAGATACCTAAAAGGAACCCCTAATCTAGGATTATGGTATACAAAATCTGAAAATTTTAAATTAATTACTTATACTGATGTTGGTTTTAGTGGATGTAGAATAGATAGAAAAAGCACATTTAGAACATGCCAATTCTTAGGTCATGCACTTATCTCTTGGTCTTCCAAGAAACAAAATTCGGTTGCACTATCTACAGCCGAAGCCGAATACATAGCAGCAAGTGCTTGTTGTGCACAAGTCATATGGATGAAAAATACATTAGAAGATTATAGAATTCACTTAAAGAATATTCTCATAAAATGTAATAATACAAGTGTAATATGTTTAACAAAATGTCATATTCAACACTCTAGAACTAAACATATTGACATTAGGCATCACTTTATATGAGATCATGTTAATAACCATGATGTAACCTTTATTGATATGAAACATTAATTAGCCGATATTTTTATAAAACCTTTAAATAAAGAATAATTTGATTTAATTAGAAGAGAATTAGGCATGTTAAATTATCCGAATGCATGAGTTTCTTATACACTTTTTTGGACTTTTTCGATCTTTCAAAAATGAAAGCTTTTTATCAAATTTATTTCGTATCATCTTCCTCTTATCTTGGTAACAAGTTCATTTCATGAATTTATTACGTATGATTCCCTTGCTCCATCACTTGATGACTTTTGATACTCTTAGAACCCTCCCCTCATTCACAGATTTTATTGACTAATGTATCATTCACAGATTTCACTCTTGTGCAAATTTTAATAATGATTATGAATGAATTTTATTTGATAGAAATAGCATTCACGAATTTTATTTGATAGAAACGGCATTCACAGACTTTACTTGATAAAAATGTCATTCAAAAATTTGTATTTGATAGAAATGTTATTTACGGATTTCATATGTCATGAAATGATGCACTTAACTCTTGTATAAATCTCCTCTTTATTCATATTTTTATGCAATGAGCTCTTGATGAAAAGTAGAAGTTTGATGAATTTTTGAGAGCTTGAATGATTTCTTTTCCTTCTATTATTCATGGATATTTTATTGCTCAATCCTTCTTGATGAATGAACTCTTTCTTTCCCTTTTCAAGAAGAACTCTTGTGGATACTTACCCACTTTAAAGCTATAAAGGAATGCTAGCTTGTGTAGCGCTAGCTTGTACATTTCCTCTTTACTTGGCCACGAATGAAAAATCACTATCTTGCTATCGCAACAATGTAAAATTTTGCTTACATAAAACGATTGCCCATTTTCTTTTTTGTTGATGACAAAGGTGGAGAAAGTGACAAATTGATGAAAACTTGGCAAATTGATGAAAACATGAAATGTGTTATGAATGCTTGAAATAGGCTTGCTATCGTGAAATGTATCATAAATGCATAAAATGTATCATATGTATCGTAAATGCTTGAAATGTATAATAAATACTTGAAATATATCAAATATATCATGAATGCTTGAAATGAATCATAAATGCTTAAAAAGTATCGTAAATGTTTGAAATGTATCATGAATCCTTGAAAAAGTTTTATACTTAAAATGATAACTTTTTATGCTCACTATCATTATGATTTGGTATCAAACTTGAAATGTGGATCATGCTTAACATCCTAATTGAAATTGGTATCGTACTTTGGAATGATGAATTATTATTTGGTATCAAACTTGAAGTTTGTATCATGCAAAATATCATATTTGAAATCGATATCATGCTTTGAAATGATGAATGTCTATCATCATTTGATATCAGACTTGAAAATGGTTGTCATGCTTTGACATCATTTTGGTATCATGATAAATGTGAGATATTGTGTTTTGAGATAAAGAATCATGCTTAGTATCATGTTGTGGATGTTGATAACTTGAAATGCATGTAACTTATCAGTTGGTGCTTGAATTCGAAGGTTTTGAATTCAAGTATATCTTTTCTCAAGTATGGCATATAGATAGAGGGAGTTAAGGTTAACTCCATCATCAATTGGTTGTCATCATAAAAAAGGGGGAGATTATTGAATCTCGAATTTTGATGATGAAATCAATTGATAAATTATTGATCTAATCTATATGTTGAGAAAAATGTGCAGGATTAACTATGATAGTAAATAAGGTATAAAGCAAAACATAGTGCCGGAGTCAAGATTAAAGGATACGTTGGGAGTCTGAGAGTTCGTCAGGAGTGTTGCTGGAATTTGCCGAGAGTTTGTCGGGAGCTTGCCAAAACGTATGTCGGAAGTTCATCGAGAAGTTCATTGGAAGCTCATTGGAGCTCACCGAGAAGATCGGAGCTTACCAAAGAAGCTCATCGGAACCCATTAGGAAGATCGTTGAGAGTCCAGGAGCTTGCCGGGAGTCCACTGGAAGATTACTGAGAGTTCGTCAGAAGTCTGCTGAAAGATTATCCGAAGCATGTCGGAAGAAATTTTGACTTACCATAATTGTTTGCTTTAGTCTATGCTTTAAATATCATAGTTAGGTTATGATTAGAGTTAGATTTGGGAGATAATCCCACTATATCTGTTAGGGGCCAACTAGGCCCGTAATCGGACTGGTTTGGGCCAGACTCATGGTTCAAATAGTGTTGTTGAACCCTATCAGGCAGTGGCACTACCAAACTAGGTGATAGAACCGCCCAAGGCTCAGTCTCCCAAGTGTTTGAGCGATAGTACCGCTAGGTAGTTATTAACTACCAAGTAGTGGTACCACCTAGTTCCAATAGCCAGGACTCTGTTTAGCGGTAGTATCGCCAAACTGGGCGGTGGTATCACCTAGTGTCAGAGTCAACTAGCGATGTTACCACCAGGACCTTGAAAATCCGAGATAAGACCTTTTTTAGCTTCATTTTTGAAGCTAATTGAGGTCTATAAATACCCCTTACTCCTCAGCTTGTTGGACACAGAGAAGTGAACAAAAAGAACTAAGATTATAGTGAAATTACTTATAAACATTGAGAGTTTGCCTCCACCAATTCTAAGTATTAGAAGCTTATATAAGGAGAGTGAGCTACTTGTAAAGAGTTTTATAAATGGGTGATTGATTTTCGCCCTTGAAGAAAGATCAATAGTGGAAGCCAATGACCTCATTGGAGGAGGTATCGGGAGTGGACGTAGGTCGGACGACCGAACCACTATAAATTAGTATGTTCTCTTCTTACTTATGCTCATTTCATTTACTACTTATCTTCTTTACTTAATTGTGACTACATTACTTCTACTTCTCTACTCACTTATGAACATATTTAAGTTAAACGTCTTTCTGAAATGTGTTTTTGTCGAATGAAATATTTTCACCAAAATAATTTTTTGAAATCAACGTTTTTAACCACTGCACTAACTCAACCCCCACAAACCCAAACCCCCCCCCCACCCTTCCCCCCCCCTCTCTTAGTGCCATTCTTAATCCTAACAGGACTTAAGGGAAGCATCTTGCATATTGGAGGTTTAGATCTATAGAGATAGATTCAATAGGATGTTTGGCTTATCCTAGTCCAGGTACATAGACACCATTATCAAAAGGTTTGGTATGAAAAATTTCAAGAGAGGTCTTATACCAATGAGATATAGAATATCATATTCTAGGAGTATGTCCCCAAATACTCCTAAAGAAAGGATAGACTGTTGGGATCGAGAGCGACACTAAGAGGGGGGATGAATTAGTGTAGTAGATAAAGATGATAAATTTTGATGATTAAAACAAGTTTGAAAACTTCATATGAAAGGAATAGTGTTTTGATTGCAAATGGTTTCGGAAAAGCTCTAACTTAAACTTGAGAACGTTTAGAGAAGATAAAATGGAACAACAAGAGAAAATGGTTTGTAGAAATGTAAATAACAATAATAAAAATATAAACCAGAATTTTTATAGTGGTTCGGTCATACGACCTACGTCCACTCTCGATTCCTCTTCTCTTGAGACCATCGGCTTTTCCACTAGCTATCCTCCTTCAAACGGGTGAGGACTAACTCCCTTACAGTACTCTCCTTTTGATAAGCTTAGGAGGAAACCCTTATAAGCACCATCTTCTTTCTTTTGAATCGAATACAAGAGAAAACTAAAGGAGAGATTTCTAGAGAGATTTGAACAGAGTTTTTATGCTTTCAAAGTATATGTGCTTGTATATTCTAACCAAGGATGGGAGGGATTTTTATAGACCCCAAGAGGATTCAAATTTGGAGCCCAAATTTGAATCACCCTGGATTTTAGGGGTACTGGCGGTACCACCGCCCAGGCTTTTTGACATTGTTGGTATACTGGGTGATAACACCGCCCAGACCACCTAGGTTGCTAGACCTGGGTGGTGCCACCGCCAGACAAGTCCAGCACACTTGGTTGGGCCTTAAACTCGACCCAAACTAGTCCATTGTCAAGCCCAGTTGGCCCCTACTTGGGTTATAGGATTAACACCTAATCTTGACCCAAATTAACATACTAAATATGAATTTTAAAGACATTCCTAAGCTATTACAAAGTCCGACAAGTCAAGACTTAGTCCAGTAAGCTTCCGATAAACTTCCGATGGTCTTCCGACGATCCCTCAGACACCATTCTGTGGACACCCGACAAGTGTTAGGGATCGAGTGACACTAAGAGGGGGGGTGAATTAGTATAGTGGTAAAGAACGATAGATTTTCGACGATTAAAACAAGTTTGAAAACTTCATACGAATGAATACAATGTTTCGTTTGAAACTATTTCGATTACGTTTTAACTTTGAAGCATACGTAAGAAGATGAAGAGGAAGTTGAGTAAGTAAGGCAGCAAATGAAGATGGTTTGCAGCAAAGTAAGTTACGAGAAAGTAAATGCAAACTGATTTATAGTGGTTCGGTCATCCGACCTACATCCACTCCCGATTCCTCTTCACTTGAGGCCATCGACTTTTCCACTAGCTATCCTCCTTCCAACGGGCGAGGATAAACTCCCTTATAACTCTCCTTTTGACAGGCTTAGGAGATAACCCTTACAAGGCCTTTTACCCTCTCTTGGACTAGAACACACTTCAAACTAAGAGGGAAGATTTTGAACACTTTCAAGAGAGTTTCCCCCTTCTTTTTTTCAGTTCTAGACCCCCTTTCATCCAAGAATGTGAGGGGTATTTATAGCCCCAAAGAGAATTCAAATTTGGGCTCCAAATTTAAATTCTTTTGGGCTTCCCGATGCTGGCGGTGCTACCGCCTGTTAGTGGCGGTGCCATCGCCTGTCAGTTGTTAGTCTGACAATACACTAGGCAGTTCCATCGCCCAAGGTAGCGGTGGCACCACCTAGCCAGGGGCGGTTCCACCGCCCACCACTTGGCTACTGGGCGGTGCCACCGCCCTGCACAATTTAGCTTATGAGTTTGGGCCGAAAACTTAGCCCAAACCGGTCCCAAACAAGGCCCAATGGGCCCCTACTTGGGTTATAGGATTAACACCTAATCCTAACCAAAATTAATGTGCTAACCATGAAATTAAAGATATTTCATAAGCTATTACAAAGTCCGACAAGTCAGGATTTCTTCTGACGAACTTTCGACGGTCTTCCGATGAACCCTCGAAAACCATTCAATGGACTCCCAGCAAGCTCTTAGACTTCACGATGATCATGGCGAGTTCCAACGGGCTTCATTGGCAAGCTCCAATCTTTCTTGGCAAGCTCCGTGAACTTCCGACGAACCATTCAGTGAACTTTCAAAAACCTTTCGGCAAGTTCCCTACTCGTTCTCGATCGGTTTCGGCAACACTCCCAACGAATCTTCAGACTCCTGTCAAACTCTCGAACTCCCAACGATCCATTATAGTTAACTTCTGGCACTTTGTTTCATTTTATATCTTCATCGTCATCGTAGTTAATCCTGCACACAAACAAACAAACACTCTACTTTGATCTAGATAGTAATTACAATGCGAATTGACATTCAGTTGCCCGGCACGTCATTGGTCGGTGCTTCGTCCGATCCTTCGACATATCATCCTCTCTTGTGGCTTATTGCCTAATCGACGGTTGACTTCCACAATCCCGATATCCTTGGCGTAACTCCGCCCTTCTTGGCCCAATGCCTGACATACGAAGACTTCTGTCGATTGTCGACCGAACCTCCGGCTTGACATCCAATATCCTGACGTGATCACCTCCAATGCAACGTCAATTCCTCCAGTGTCAACTGTCTAATCCTGATCGATAGTAGACCTGTGTAATTCAAGTTAGACCACAAATCATAATCAATTAGTTTCATCATCAAAATATGAGATTCAACAATCTCCCCCTTTTTGATGATGACAACTAATTGATGACTAACGGAGTTAACCTTAACTCCCTGGAGTTTAACCAAACTCCCTCTATCAAAATGCCATTGATAGAACACTTGGATTATCCCAAATCCAAGCAACATATATCATTCATGTTAATAGAATCAAACTAAATCATCATGCAAATATATAAAATATTTAATTCAATACATGAAGTCATTAATCTACTTCTCCCCCTATGTCATCAACAAAAAGGAGAAGTTGCATCATAGCTTAGTTTAAAAGATATGCAAGTTTGACAACACACTAGCTATTAATCACATCATATAACATTTAAGCATAGCTTTGCAATACTCAATCATACTATTCAATCATAGCAAGTTTTTAAGGATGGGCAATGATGGTAATTTTTCATTTGCTTCTTGAGAAGTGCAAGTTTGCACCTTCTTTGCTTCATTTGCGATATACAATCAATTTGTGTAAGCATTTCATCACTTTAAATATGCAAGCAAAAATTACAACATACAAGCATAGAAGCATGGCAAGTGTAGGAATGCAAATTTTGAAGTTTTACATTTTCTTTTCTTGAGATAGGCAAGATAGCAATATTTGCATCCTTTGATTTCTATGTGATATGTCAAGCTAGCAATTTTTCATTTGGGTGTGCAACCTAGCAAAAACTTTTCTCCCCCTTTGTTAGTATCAAAAAGAAAGGGAGGATTAATACTTCAAATAATCTTGCATGAGATTCAACAATAATTTGTAACAAAAGTGCAAGCAATTATGTTGATGAAGTGAAATTGAGCAAGATTTTTGCCTCTCTTGAGATTGCAACTTTTTGCTTCTCAATGTTCAAGCTAACAAAATTTTCATTTAAGGTGCAAGCTAGCAATAAACTTTCTCCCCCTTTATCAATGTCAAAAAGAAGGGAGGATCAAATATGATGATATAAACATTTCACATAAGTTTGCATAAAAAAAAGAGTTTACATCAATCTTCAAATCATGATATATATGTATCCATATAATGGATCAAATCATGATTCGTGATTCATCATAAAAGTTATCAAGAAGAACACAATTTCTTTTACTTCAATATTCAAATCATGACAAGTGATACATATCAAAATTCTACATGAATATTTCAATCATCAAGTCATGAATCATACAAAGACGTATTGAAGCATAGGAGAAAAAAAAATATATTTAAGCATGCAATCAAGTTCAAGTCATGGATACCAATGCTAGCATATTTTGCATATATTTTTATGCCATGATAAAAAGAATAAATCAATGATTCAATCATATCATGTAATGAATTCAAAAGACATGAAGTTATCAAAATCATGGATTCATAAAGATTCAAATATTGAGTTTCAAGAAATCATAATCATGATTCACAAATATTTTCTTTAGCATCAATTTTCAATTCATGATAAAGGGTATACAACCAAGAATCATGATGCATAAAAACATATCATTCTCATAGATCAAGTCATGATTCATTAATTCATCATAAGGTAAATTTCTTTTATATCAATTTTTCAATTGCCACATAAGGCATACAAGCCAAAGAATTCTTGTCATTTCTATATCATGAAGGATATGATGTCAAGGCTCATGATTCATTTGATAGTAAAAGCAACAACTTGATTTATGTATGATAGATCTAAATTCATCATGAATCATAAATATAATTTCAAGTATCACTTATCAAGATATCAATACTTGGATTGTGATAAAGCTCATTCAAGTTCGAATCATCAAAATCATTAACATAGTTTATGAGATTCACAAATGACATAAACTTGAATTGTTCTCCTCTTTGATAAATGATAAAAAGAAGTAATCATAGAGGAAAAGATTTTGATTTCCATAAAAGAATGTCTCAAGTCAAGAGTTCTAGAAATCACAGTCATGATTCATAAACCTTATTCACTTCATCAAAATCATTCTTACAAGATTCATAAATGACATAGATAGACTTGAATAAAACTTATCATCAAAACCATTTTCATAGATCAAGAGACTCACATAAATGAGTTCATTAATCTTGATTAGATTGAAAATTTAGCACATCATCAAAATCTCACTCATAATTCAAGTGATTCACAAAATATCATAAATGAATTTATCTCTTATCGTTTATGGAAAATCGAAAACCTTAGAAAAAGAGAGATGTTCAAGAAATATGCATTTCTCTTTTGGTGATTTTCATTTATTTTATATAAACATGCCTTATCTTTTTATGCCAAATCTAAAATAAGTATTAAAAAACGAAAGGCAAAATTCATTATAAAAATCGTCAAGACAAAAATATAACACATTATTTCAAGACATGATATTTAATTTATCATGATAATGTGTTTCATTTTGTTTCAAACAAGTGTGCTCATGTTTCAAATGATGAGTATCAAATTTAAGACTAAAACATGAGTTTGTCAACAAGATATGACAACTTCAAATTCTCATGATATTATAAAATCATTAAGCATGACAACAAACTTTTAATATTTTCATTTCATCATTATCAATGATGATTTCATAAGGTATGTTCAAATATTTATATGGAAGCCATCATTGTATAAATTCAAAATATAAGTTTGTCATTAAACCAATCAAGATCAAATGAATAAAAAATATCTCATATGAAAATTTTATTAAGAGCAATGGAGATGGTTTACATGTAAGCATGCTCTTATCATTTTCTACTAGATTCATGTATCATTGTATAGATCTGAAAAGTAAGTTTCAAGAGAAATTATTTAAACCAAACGCATGATACATTAATTTATTTTCAAAATTTTCATCATGATTATTTTCATGAGATTCACAAGATTGGTAAAGTGAATTTATTAACCTCAATAGGATAGAAAATGTATTTTCATTTCATGCAATTGTATTCATGTGAGCATATTCAAATCTTTTTATGAAAACATGTATCAACAAGATATAAGTTTAGTCATAAACTCGTCAAGACCAAACACATCAAAAATAAAACATCATGATAACACATTTTCAATTTTTATGTGTTTTATTTTATGTGGTTGATCTCATGTAAGTATGTTCACATTTCACACAAAGGCCAAGCATCATATAAATTTGAAAAACAATTCTCATCATAAAAACCATCAAGTCCAAATATAACATAAGGCAACATCAAAACCACATTTCTTTTATTTTGAAAATTTGTGGGTTAGATCTTTTAGTTTTGCAATTGATTTCATGAAGATATGCATCATCTAACAACCTCATCATAAAAAAGGTTTAAGAGCCATTAATCCAAGATAGAGATTTTCAAATCATAAGCATGATACTTCAAAATTATTACCAAAATATTTTCAAGAATAACATATAGTTGATGTACAATCATTATTACAAAACATTCAATCATCATTCATAGTCGCATGCACCATTCAAAAATTTTACTTTTCAAAAGTACTAGAAAGAAAAGCATAGTATAATTTTTAAAACATTTTTTTTAATTTCCAAAAACACAAGAAAAGCATGAAAAAAAATTCCTACTAACTAAATTAAGCATTCATGAAAAGTTCAAGTAATTTCATAATAAGGTAAAAGCATTTTGGGTGAGTTACTTACCTCATTATCGAAAACCGTCAAAGCCCAATTTGTCGTTTCGTCATTTGATTTTTCTTTGCACTTCTTCTTTATCTTTGGCCTCTTCCTCTATTCAAGTTCATTGTTTATTTTAGATTTTTATTTAATGAACTTGTTAAGATTCATTAAAAGTTCAAGGTTCTCAACAATGTTCTCATCACTTAAGTTATAACTCAAGTGGCATTCATTTGTCTAATGTTCCAAATCCTTCCTGTTCTTTGGAAGGTGGTTCAAGTGTTCATCGAGTTCATTGTGTTCCAAGAATGCCATTTCATAGGTCATTAAAGACCCAATGAATTCTTCAAGAGAGAAGTCATTTAAATTTTTAGCTTCTTGTATAGTTATTACTTTTGGATCCCAACTCTTTGGGAGGGATCTTAAAATCTTGTTAGTGAGTTCAAAGTTCAAAAAACATTTACCAAGATTTTTCAAGCTATTGACGACATCCATGAAGCGAGTGTACATATCGCCGATAGTTTCGCTTGGTGTCATTAGGAAGAGCTCAAAATCATACAATAAGAGATTTACTTTCGAGTACTTAACTCTACTAGTTCCCTCGTGTGTGATTTCAAGTGACTGCCAAATATTGAAAGCCATTTTGCACATTAAAATCCGATTAAACACAGTTTTATCTAAAGAACAATATAAGGCATTTATAGCCTTTGCATTTAAAGAAAATGATCTTTTCTCCAAATCTGACCATTCGTTCGTCGGTTTAGAGGAAAATTGAAATCCATTTTCAATGATGTTCCATAAGTTTAAATCGAGAGAAATCAAGAAAACTCTCATTTGAGTTTTTCAATATGTGTAGTCCCAACTGTTAAAGAACAATAGACGAAAAACCGAAAAGCCCTCTTGAAAGCTATGAAGAGCCATTTCTTATGGATGTAAATCCGAATGAGAAATAACGTGGCTCTAATATCAATTTTTAGGGATCAAGTGGCACTAAGAGAAGGGGGGCTGAATTAGTGCAGTGGTAAAGAACGATAGATTTTCGACGATTAAAACAAGTTTGGAAACTTTGTACGAATGAATGCAACATCTCGTTTGAAACCGTTTTGATTATGTTTTAACTTTAAAGCATACGTAAAAAGATGAAGAGGAAGTTGAGTAAGTAAGGCAGCAAATGAAGATGGTTTGCAGCAAAGTAAGTTGCGAGAAAGAAAATGTAAATCGATTTATAGTGGTTCGGTCATCCGACCTACATCCACTTCTGATTCCTCTTCACTTGAGGCCATCGGCTTTTCCACTAGCTATCCTCCTTCCAACGGGTGAGGATGAACTCCCTTACAACTCCTCTCCTTTTGACGGGCTTAGGAGATAACCCTTACAAGGCCTTTCACCCTCTCTTGGACTAGAACACACTTTAAACTAAGAGGGAAGATTTTGAACACTTTCAAGAGAGTTTCCCCCTTCTTTTTTTCAGTTCTAGACCCCCTTTCATCTAAGAATGTGAGGGGTATTTATAACCCCAAAGAGGATTCAAATTTGAGCTCCAAATTTGAATTTTTTTCGGGCTTCCCGGTGTTGGCGGTGCTATCGCCTGTCAATGGCAGTGCCACCGCCTGTCAGTTGTCAGACTGACAATAATGCACTAGGCGATTCCACCGCCCAACTTGGGGCAGTTCCACCGCCCACCACTTGGCTGCTGGGTGGTGCCACCGCTCAGCACAATTCAGCTTACGAGTTTGGGCCGAAAACTTGGCCCAAACCGGTCCTAAACAAGGCCCATGGGCCCCTACTTGGGTTATAGGATTAACACCTAATCCTAACTCAAATTAACATGCTAATCATGAAATTAAAGATATTTCCTAAGCTACTATAAAGTCCGACAAGTCAAGACTTCTTCCGGTGAACTTTTGATGGTCTTCCGACAAACCCTCGGAAACCATTCAATGGACTCCCGGCAAGCTCCCGGACTTCACGATGATCACGGCGAGTTCCAACGAGCTTTATTGGCAAGCTCCGATCTTTCTTGGCAAGCTCCGTGAACTTCCGACGAACCTTCTAGTGAACTTCCGAAAACCCTTCGGCAAGCTCCCTACTCGTTCTCGGTCGGTTCCAACAACACTCCCAACGAATCTTCGAACTCCTATCGAACTCTCGAACTCCCAACGATCCATCACACTTGACTTTTGGTACTTTGTTTCACTTTACATCTTCATCGTCATCATAGTTAATCCTGCACATAAATAAACAAACACTCTACTTCGATCTAGACAGTAATTACAACGCGAATTGACATTCAGTTGCCCGACACGTCATTGGTCGGTGCTTCATCCAATTCTTCGGCACATCATCCTCTCTTGCAGCTTATTATCTAATCAGCAGTTGACCTCCACAACTTTGATATCCTTGGCGCAACTCCACTCTTCTTGGCCCGATGCCTGATGTACGAAGACTTCTGCCGATTGTCGACTAAACCTCCAGCTCGACATCCAATATCCTGATGTGATCACCTCTAGCACAACGTCAATTCCTCCAGCATCAACTGTCTAATCCTGATCAATAGTAGACCTACATAACTCAAAACGTAGTTAGACCATAAATCATAATCAATTAGTTTCATCATCAAAATCTGAGATTCAACAACAAGCTCCTAGACTTCATGATGATCTTGGCGAGTTTCGACGAGCTTCTTTGGTAAGCTCCAACCTTTCTCGGTGAGCTACGCGAACTTTCGATGAACCTTCCGGTGAACTTCTGAAAACCCTTTGGCAAGTTTCCTACTTGTTCTCGACTAGTTCCGATAGCACTCCGGCGAATCTTCGAACTTCCGTTGAACTCTCGAACTCCCAACGATCCATCGCACTTGACTCCGATACTTTGTTTCACTTTACATCTTCATCGTTATCATAGTTAATCTTGCACACAGACAAAACAAAAACTCTACTTTGATCTAGACAGTTATTACAACGCAAATTGACATTATGTTGCCTGGCATATCATTGGTCGATGCTTCATCAAGTTCTTCGGTGCAACATCCTCTCTTGTGGCATGTTGCCCAATCAGTGGTTGACCTCCACAACCCCGATGCCTTTGGCACAACACTACTCTTCTTAGCCCGATGCCCAATATCCGAAGCCTTCTGCCGATTGTCGATTGGACCTCCGGCTCGACATCCAATATCCTAACATGGTTTCCTCCAGCGCAACGTCAATTCCTCTTGCGTCAACTATCTAATCCTGATCGAGTAGACCTACGTCACTCAAAACACAGTTAGACAATTAAAACATACTCAATTAATTTTATCATCAAAATCCGAGATTCAATAATCTCTCCTTTTTTGATGATGATAACTAATTGATGACTGACGGAGTGAACCTTAACTCCTCAGAGTTTAACCAAACTCCCCCTATCAATATGCCATTGATAGAAATCTTGGATTATTTTAAATCCAAGTATCATTCATCAAATGTTACCAAAAAAATCATGCAAATATTTCAAACTATACAATCAACATTACATTGCATGACATCATCAATCTACTTCTCCCCCTTTATCATCAACAAAAAGGAGAAGTTGCTCTAGCTATTTTAAAAGATATGTAAGTTAAGCATTCACACTAGCTAGATTTACATCACAGTCGACATTCAATCATAGCAATTTTCTTATGATAGTTTAAAAGATATAACATTTTGCTTCTTTTTGCAATACTTCAAGCTAGCATCTTTCTAAGTTTTGCCTTTGTAAGCTCTCAACTTCTTGTTTGCAATGAGCTAGCAATTTTGTATAATTACTTTAAACATGCATACTAAATTTTCATTACAATATAGAAGCATGGCAAGTGTAGGAATACAAACTTTCTAAGTTTTGCATTTTCTCTTCTTGAAATAGGCAAGATAGCAATATTTGCATCATTTGAGATAGCAATTCTTAGCTTCTCATGAAATTGTAAGGTAGCAATTTTGCAAGTTTTAGCTAGCTGATTTTTCATTCAAGCTAGCAATTTTGCTTTGTGATGCACATGCTAGCAATAGTTCTTTCTTGTAATACACAAGCTAGCAAGCTAACTCCCCCTTTATTTTTGTCAAAAAAAAGGGAGGACTAAATGGCTAAAAATTTTAATCATTATATAAGCCATATAAAGAAATCATGTCATGATATCAAGAAAATTCAAGAAGAGCATGATTCATTTGACAAATCTTTTTAATAGAGTGAAAGAATCATACGAGAATGCTTGTGAGAAATCTTGATTCATGTAAGGAAAATCTCAAGTTTATAAGTCCGAGAAATCAAGATTATGATTTATAAATTTTCTTTAGCATCAATTTTCAATTCATGATATGAAAGAGTACATCAATAATTCAAACATATCATGTCAGGAATTCAAAAAGACATCTTAAGTTGTCAAAATCTTATTAGAAAGATATTTTAAAAAGATATATCGCAATTGTAAATATCAATAAGTGATTCATTTGAATGTATCATTTTATTTGTAAAAGAATCAAATGAGAATATGATTCATGCATAAGGAACATCAAGTCATCAAGATCAAAAGAAAATTTCGAGTTTCAAATCATGATAATTAATTCATGCATTCAAACTATCAATGCTTAATAAGTCATAATTCCAACAAAATAAAGATGGGAATACGAAAGTTTAAAAATAGAAGTCGTGAATCATTTTGAAAAATCTCATTCAATTTATCAACTCCAAATTTATCATCAAAATCACATTCAAGAGGTTCACGAGATTCACAAAATTAACTAAATGAATTCATTGATCTCGATAAGATAGAAAATACATTGCATTTCAATTTATGTGAATCTTCATCTAAGTATGCCTTAGCCTTTTAAAAAAAATATCAATATAAAAAAAAATAAGTGGCAAGCATTATCATAAAGATCGTCAAGACAAAAATATAACACATTACTTCAAGACATAAAATTTAATTCAAATCATTAAGATAAATATAATAGTTGAAAAGATTATCAATGATGGCACGAATTCATCACTTGTCTTTTATTGAAAAAAAATTTTAGAGAAAGAGAGATGTTCAAAATACATGCATTTCTCTTTTAGTGATTTTAATTCATGCATTGATTTCATATAAACATGCTTTTGTCTTTTTATGTCAAATAAAAATAAGCTTAAAGGTTTAAGACTTAAAGTCAAATTTTCATAAAACAAATCATAATATGTATTATCATATAAATCCAAAATCAAGTTTCAAGAGAATTCACTAAGACCAAAAACATGATACATACATTTGTTTTCAAAGCATTCATCATGATTATCTTTAACAGATTCATAAGATTCATAAAATGAATTCATTAACCTCAATAGGATAGAAAATACAATAGCTTTCAACCTATAATCATGTCTTTGCCTTTAGTAAAAATAAGTATTAATATTCAAGAACGAAAAGGTAAATTTCATAAAACAATTCATCAAGCATGATTCCATAACTTTCAAGCATGATAACATCCTTTTAATATTGCGATATTCATCATTAAGTATGATTTCAAAAGGTATGTTCAAGATTTTTTATTTGAAAGCCATGTATCATCATACAAATTGGATATTATTATCAAAATCTTTTATTTGAAAATTTTATGTAGAACAATGTAGATTAATTAAATGTAAGCATGCTCAAGTCCTCTTTCTATAAACGTTGTGTATCAAGTTTAAGACCGAAAAGGTGATTTCATCAAAGCCATCAAGATCAAACACATAAAACACGAAAACATCATGATAGCACATTTTTCATTTTTATGAGTTTCAATTTAAGTGATTTGATCTTTCGTAAGAATGTTCAAATTTTTCATATGAAAATGTCATGCATCATTTTTAAAAATGAAAGCATCATGAAAATCATTTTGATTCTTTCTTTCATTAGTTGTAACAAGATGATCAATGCTCAAATTTTTTGCTAAAATCATGTATCATTTTATAAATTTCATCATAAAAATAATTAAGACCTATTAATCCAAGATGAAAGTTTTCAAATTATATGCATGATACACATATCTATTATCAAAAGACTTTCAAGAAATTTATACATAGATATTTATCATGTTTAAAATTAAAAATCAATTTGGAAAGCATACATGAATTTTATCCTTTTAGGTGTACATGCATTATGTCATCTTAATTTGTCATGAGAATGATTAGACCAAAAACACGTTTATCCAAAACATAGAGTTTCAAATCAATATCACTTCAAAAACTCATGCATGATATAAAATCGTCAAGCATCAAGTTTAAAGACAAAAAAATAATATAAAACATCAAGATACACATGCATAGATTAATCCTATTAGAAATGCACGCATTATCACAAATCATGCAAGTATCATTTTAATTTTTACTTTTCAAAAATACTAGAAAGAAAAGCATGATATAATTTTTGAAAATAATTTTTTTATTTCCTACCAACTAAACTAAGCACTCATGAAAAATTTCAAGTAATTTCATAAAGCAAAGGAGCTTTGGTTAAGTTGCTTACCTTGTAGTCGAAGCCTGTCATAGTGCAATTTGCCATTTGCCTTTTGGAAGTTCTTGATTCGTCCTTAGGTGTCTTCCTTTTCTTTGGCCTCTTCCTCCATTCAAGTTCATTCTTAGTTTTATAATTTTTATTTAATAAACTTATTAAATTCATTGTTATGTGTTCAATGTCCTCATTACCATCACTTGAGTTATCATTCAAGAGGTCCTCATTTGTCCAAAATTCCAAATCATTTCTATTCTTTGGAAGGTGGTTCATGTGTTCATCATGTTCATTGTGTTCCAAGAATATCATCTCATAGGTTATTAAAGACCCAATGAGTTCTTCAAAAGGTAAGTCATTTAAATTTTTAGTTTCTTGTATTGCAGTTACTTTAGGATCCCACCTTTTTGGAAGGAATCTTAGAATCTTATTTATGAGATCAAAATCTGAAAAAGATTTATCAAGTGCTTTTAGACTATTGATGACATCCGTGAAACGGGTGTGCATGTCGCCTATAGTTTCGCTTGGTTTCATTCGAAAAAGCTCAAAATCGTGCATCAAAATATTAACTTTTGAGTATTTGACTCTACTCGTTTCTTCATATATGATTTCAAGAGTGTGCCAAATATCGAAAGTCGTTTCACATGTAGAAATCTGATTAAACTCAGTTTTATCTAGAGTGCAAAATAAGGCATTCATAGCCTTTACATTTAAAGAAAAAGATTTCTTCTCTAAGTCTGACCATTCGTTCATCGGTTTAGAGAGAAGTTAAAAATCGTTTTCAATAATATTCCATAAATCTAAATTCATAGAAATCAAGAAAACTCTCATTCGAGTTTTCCAATAAGTGTAGTCCAAATCGTTAAACGGAGGACGAACAATCGAAAAACCCTCTTGAAAGCCATGAAGAGCCATTTCTCACGAGTGTGAATCCGAAAGAGAAATAACGAGGATCTGATACTAATTATTAGGATTGAGAGCAGCACTAAGAGGGGTGGGGGGGGGTGAATTAGTGCAGCAGATAAAGATGACAAATTTCAGTGATTAAAATAAGTTCGAAAACTTCGTATGAAAGGAATAGCGTTTTGATTGCAAACGGTTTCGAAAAAGCTCTGACTTAAACTTGAGAATGTTTAGAGAAGATAAACTGGAATAGCAAGAGAAGATGGTTTGCAGAAATGTAAATAACAATATTGAAATGCAAACTAAAATTTTTATAGTGGTTCGGTCATATGACCTACATCCACTCCCGATTCCTCTTCTCTTGAGGCCACCGGCTTTCCACTAGGTATCTTTCTTCCAAGGACGAAGACCAATTCCCTTTTACAGCGCTTTTTCCTTTTGATGGGCTTAGGAGATAACCCTTACAAGCACTCACTCCTTTCTTTTGAATCGAATACAAGAGAAAACTTAAGGAGGGATTTCTAGATATTTGAACAGAGTTTTTCTGCTTTCAAAGTGTATGTGCTTGCATAGTGCAACCCAGGGATAGGAGGGGTTTTTATAGGCTCCAAGAGGATTCAAATTTGGAGCCTAAATTTGAATCTTCTCGATTTTCTAGGTTACTGGCGATACCACCGCATGATACTGGCAGTACCACCGCTTGACAGAGTCCTCGGGCTTTGTGGTCTAACGGTACCACCACTTGCCAAGCATTAAAATCGACGGTACTACCGCTGACCTGGGGTAGTGCCACCACCCAGAACACCTAGGATTTCGGTCCCTGGGCAGTGCCATCGCCTGGGTCTGGCTGTGCCACTGCCAGACTATTCCAACAAGGCTGAATGGGCCTTGACTTCGGCCTAAATCAGCCCAAATAAGGCCTAATTGGCCCCTATAAGGGTTAAACAGGATTATTACCTAATCCTTACCCTAATTACATGCTAACTAAGGAATTGAAACATAATTCTAAGTAAATTAACAACTAGCAATGTCGAATATTCTTCTGACGAACTTTCAATGGACTTTCGACGCACCCTCGGATTTCTTCCGGTGGATTCCCAGCAGACTCCCGGACTCTATGGCGAGTTCGACGAGTCTTTGGAAAGCTTCCAAACCTTTTAAGTGAGCTCCGCGAACCTTCGATGATCTTTCCGATGAACTTCCAAAACCTTCGACAAGTTCCCGAATCTTTCACGGTTGGTTCCAACAGCACCTCCGACGATCCTTCGAACTTCCGGTGGACTCTCTAACTCCCAACTACTTGACTCCAGTTATTTGGTTTATGTTTTCAAGCTATTGTAGTTAATCCTGCACACTTATCTTAATAATATGGATTAGATCAAATAACCCATCAATTGACTTCATCATCAAACTCCGAGATTCAACAATCTCCCCCTTTTTTATGATGATAATCAATTGATGATAGAGTTAATCTTAGCTCCCCCTATCTATATGCCATATTATGAGAAAGAAAATGCTTGAATTCAATCTTTTTGAATTCAAACCGAAACCGATAAGTTTCATCCGTTGAACTTATCGTCATGCTCAACAAGCATGATTTTTCATCGATAAATATGAAACTTCATATTTTTCACAATGTCATGGCATGACACGTATTTTCAAGTTGAATGATAGACTTTCATCATTTCGATAAGAGATACCAATTATAGTTTGAAATATAATATGTATCAAATGATATCAATATAAAAACCATAAATGTGAGGCATGATATCATTAAGCAATACATCATCAAATGATAACTTATCATATCAATGAAAGATACTAATTATTAAACATGATATGATAGCAAGATTAAAAAAAAATTGTGATACATGTGATACATTACTATACGATACACATTTTATTGCAATGCTTTTAAAGATATCAATCAATTTTCAATTATAACGCATGGCAAAAGCAATTAAATTACAATATAAAACATATAAGACATTTTCATTCCATCATATTGCAATACACTGTTGAATCTCGGATTTTGATGATGAAACTAATTGATTGTGGTTTATTGTTTAACTACATTTTGAGTTACGCAGGCCTACTATCGATCAGGATTAGACAATTGATGCTGGAGGAATTGACGTTGCGCCGGGTGATCACGTCTGGATATTAGATGTCGAGCCGAAGGTTCGATCGACAATCGACTGAAGGCTTCGTACGTCAGGTATCGGGCCAAGATGCATATTGCGCCAAGGATATCGGGGTTGCGGAGGTCATCCGCCGATTGGGCAACAGACCGCAAAAGAGGACGATGTGCTGAAGGTTCGGATGAAGCGCCGACCAATGACATGACGGGCAATTGAATGTCAATTCGTGTCGTAATGACTGTCTAGATCGAAGTAGAGTATTTGTTTGTTTATGTGCAGGATTAACTACGATGACGATGAAGACGTAAAGTGAAACAAAGTACCGAAAGACAAGTGGGATGGATCGTTAGGAGTTCAAGAGTTCGATGGAAGTCTGAAGATTCATTGGGAGTAGTTGCCGGAACCGACCGAGAACGAGTAGGGAGCTTGCCGAAGGGTTTTCGAAAGTTCGCCGGAAGGTTCGTCGGAAGTTCGTGGAGCTTGCCAAGAAAGATCGGAGCTTACCAAAGAAGCTTGATGGAACTCGCCAAGATCATCATAAAGTCCGAGAGCTTGTCGGGAGTCCGCAGAATGGTTTCTGAGGGTTCGTCGGAAGACCACCGGAAGTTCACCGAAAGCTCACCGAAAGAAGTCTTTTCTTATAGACTTTGAAATAGCTTAAAAAATATCTTTAAAATTTATAGTTAGCACATAATTTGATTTAAGATTAGGTGTTAATCCTATAAACCAAACTTGACCGGTTTTGATCGAGTTTTCGGCCACAACCACTGTGCTAAAAATGACCTGGGCGGTAGTACCGCCCAGCCTGGGGCGATAGTACCGTCCAGCTATAAACAACATGGCGGTAGTACCTGCTTTAATGCCTTTGTCGATCGACGACAAAGCAGTAGCACCGCCTCGACAGTAGCACCGCCGCCAAAGACCGAACTCAATTTGATTTCAAATTTGGAGCCCAAATTTGAAACCATTTTGGATCTATAAATACCCCCCCTTTCTCAGCTGAAAGATGAACCCTTCTTTAAAGTTAGAAATTGAGGAAAAGGCTTAGGAAAGTCTAGTTTTCAATAGGTTGTGTTCACCTCATTCTTTCTCTTTGAAAATTTTGTAAGATTGTGAACTTCTTGTAAAAGGGTTGTAAGAGGGGTATTTGGTCCTTCCTCTTCAAAAATATTTGCTAGTGGAAGTTGGGAGCCTCATCGAAGAAGGCTTCGGAAGTGGATGTAGGTCGGATGACCGAACCACTATAAATCGGTTTGCATTTACTTTCTTGTAACTTACTTTGCTGCAAACCATTTTCATATGCTGTCTTATTTACTCAACTTCATCTTCATCTTATTACGTATGCTTTAAAGTTAAAACGCAATCTTTCCGGGTTCAAACGAAACGTTGCATTCATTCGTTCGAAGTTTCCGAACTTGTGTTAATCGCTGAAAAATCTATCGTTCTTTACCGCTGCACTAATTCACCCCCCCCCCCCTCTTAGTGCCACTCGATCCCTAACAATTGGTATCAGAGCCATGTTCTTTCTCTTTCGGATTTACACCCGTGAGAAATGGCTCTAAATGGTTTTCAAGAGGGCTTTTCGGTTTTTCGTCCACCTTTCTTTAACAGTTCGGATTACACATATTGGAAAACTCAAATAAGAGTTTTCATGCTTTCAATGAATTTGGATTTGTGGAACATCATCAAAAGTGGCTTTCAACTTCCCTTTAAACCGACGAACGAATGGTCGGACTTAGAGAGAAAATCTTTTTCCTTGAATGCAAAGGCTATGAATGCCTTATTTTGTTCCTTAGACAAGAACGAATTTAATTGGATTTCTATGTGTGAAACGGCTTTTGACATTTGGCGAACTCTTGAAATCACGCATGAGGGAACTAGTAGAGTTAAAGACTCGAAAGTAAACCTCTTATTGCATGATTTTGTGCTCTTCCGAATGACACCAAGCGAAACTATCGGCGATATGTACACCCGCTTCACGGATGTCGTCAATAGCTTGAAAAGTCTTGGTAAATGTTTTTCAAACTTTGAACTCACTAACAAGATTTTAAGATCCCTCCCAAAGAGTTGGGATCCAAAAGTAACTGCAATACAAGAGACTAAAAATTTAAATAATTTTTCATTGGAAGAACTAATCGGTTCACTAATGACATATGAAATGAGTTTCTTCGAACATTTAGAACATGATGAACATATGAATCACCTTCTAAAGAACAAGAAGGATTTGGAATATCGGACAAATGAATGCCACTTGAGTGATGACTCAAGTGATGAGGACAATGAAGACATTGAACACATAACAATGAATGTTAGCAAGTTCATTAAACAAAAATTAAAAAGCACAAATGAACTTGAATGGAGAAAGAGGCCAAAGAAGAAGAAGAAGGGTTGCAAAGAAGAATCAAGTAAAGAAGAGACAAAATGGGCTTTGACGGTTTTCGACAATGAGATAAGAAACTCACCCAAGTTGTTCTTACCTAAATTACATGATCCTTTCATGAGTTACTTGAAATAGTTGGTAGGATTTTTTTTATACTTTTTCCTTCCTAGTATTTTTGAAAAGTAAAAATTATGAATGATACTTGCATGATTTATGATATTGCCTACGATTAATCCATGCATGTGTATCTTGATATTTTATATTTCGTTTCTAAACATGATGTTTGATCTTTAAATTTTTGTATCATGCTTAATGAAGAATTGAAATGATGAAGATTAAAATCCTACATTTTGGAATAATGTATATTCAAACTTGATGGTTTTCATGATGAAATTATTTTTCATATTTTCATAAAATGATGCATGATTTTAGCAAAATTTGAGCATTGATCATCTTATTATTACAAATGAAAGAAAGAATTAAAATGATTTTGATGATGCATTATGAAAACATGCTTAATGATTGTATCATACTTGATGACTTGAAATCTCATATTTTGAAATAATATATTCATAATGAATCCATGAATCTTGATGATTTTCATATCACTTTTTGGCTTTAAACTTGATACATATCTTTCATGCAAAAAGTTTTTGGGCATGCTTATGTGAAATCTTACTTGATAAATGAAAATGCTCTATACGTATGATCATGATAAATTCATGAATCTTGATGATTTTACATTGCTTTTGATTTCAAACAAGATGCATGATTTTTGACACAAAATTAATAGCATGTTTCAAGATAATGCTTGCACACCAAATAGAATTAAAAGATAGAAGCAAGCATATTGATGATTTTGTTTTTACATGAAAATTTAAACATGCATATATATAAGATCAGCCACATAAAATAAAATACAAAAGTTAAAAATATTTTAATCATGATGTTTTATTTTTGATGTGTTTGGTCTAAACGGTCTTTATGAAGAAACTTATGTCTTGCTTTGAAAAGTTGATACATGCTCACATGTAATCAATTTATGTTGCTCTTATTAAAATTTTCGAATAAAAGATTTTGATGCATTTGATCTTAATGGGCTTAATGACAAACTTGTATTTTGAATTTATACAATGATGGGTTCCATATAAATGTTTAAACATACATTATGAAATCATCATTGAAATGAAAATATTAAAAGTTTGTTATCATGTTTAATGACTTTGTGATATCATATCTTGATGACAAACTCATGTTTTGGTCTTAAATTTGACGCTCATCTTTTGAAATATGAGCACACTTGTTTGAAATAAAGTGAAACACATTATCATGAAAAATTGAATATCATATCTTGAAATAATGTGTTATATTTTTGTTTTGACGATTTTTATAATGAAGTTTGCCTTTCATTTTTTGAATACTTATGTTGATTTGACATATAAAGACATACTTAGATAATAAAAATCATAAAAATAAAATACATGACTTTTGAAATTTGTCTCTCTAAAGTTATCGAATTTTTGATAAAAGACAAATGATGAATCCATGTATATTATGTTCTTGAATCTCGAGAACAATTTTGATAAATTTGATTACGAGTTTTGAGTTAAAAAAATGAGTTTGAATGATTTTATGACTCCTCTCTTAATCTCTTGAAATCATAACTTTAAATTCTTGACTTGAGATATTTTATGTGAATTGAAATACTTTCTTCCTTAATTGCTTCTTTTTATCATTGCTATTATACCTCCCATGATTTATGTTGCAGAGAAAGAATTTATAAATCATGATGCAATGAGATCTCTTATACAATAATGAAATGCTTATGTGATTCTTTGCTAAAGAAAATATCTTGATTCTTATAAAATATGTTCTTGATGAAAATTCTTATACATTAATCAAGTTGCTCTTTGTGCTATATCTTTTCAAATGAATCATGAGCCTTGATGTCATATATTACATGATCCTAGAAGTGACATGATTTCTTTGTCTTGTGTGGTAAATTAAATATTTGATAAATGAAATTTACTTTATGATGAAGAATCATTGAATCATGACTTGATCTATGAGAATGCTATGTTCTTATGCATCATGATTCTAGGTTGTATATCCTTTATCATGAATTGGAACTTGATGCTAAAGAAAATATTTATGAATTATGATTTTGATTTCTTGAAACTATATGCTTAGAATTTGTTTTAAAATTATGATCTTGATCTTGCTAAAAGAAAGTTATGAATCATGAATGATATCTTTTGGTTTTGATTCTTCTTGAATTTACATATTGATATCCTTCATGACATGATTTCTTTGCATTGTTGTCTTATTTGCATCATGTGATGATTAAACAATTAATGTATATTTTTATTGATGGACTAGAACACACTTCAAATGTATAATTGATATGAAAAATGGCTGATATAATCATTGAAATTTTTAGCTATTTAGTCCTCCCTTCTTTTTGACAAAGACAGGGGGAGAAAAATTGCTACCTTGCAATTTCACAAGAAGTTAAGGATTGCTATCTCAAAGGATGTAAATATTGCTATCTTGGCTATTTCAAAAGAAGCAAAATGTAAAACTTCAAAAATTTGAAATATTACACTTGCCATGCCTTTATGTTTGTATGTTTTAATGAAAAGTTAGCATATATGTTTAAAGTGATTATATATAATTGCTAGCTCATTGTAAACAAAAAGTTGATAGCATGCAAAGGTGAAACTTAGTTACAAAAAAGAAGAATTGAAAAGAAGCTAATTTACGTGTCGCAAAGTATGTTAGCTTGCTTATCATTATTGATTGCTTGCTTATCATCCTTTTCTCTCATATCATGATTTTTGACTCCCTTGAATTCATGGCTTAATATGCTAAAAATTCATGTTGTAAATTTGTTATTTTGTCATGATCAAAGCATTGACTATTTGTACTCCACTTTTTTTTTGACAAAAACAAAGGGGGAGAAGATTTATTGCTAGCTTATGTATCACAAAGAAAAAATTTGCTAGCTAGAACATGCAAAGGAAGCAAAGAAAGTACAACTTGCACATCTCAAGAAGCAAGTGAAAAAATTACCATCATTGCCCATCCTTAAAAAACTTACTATGATTGAATGGTATGATTAGATGTTGTATTGCAAAGCTATGATTAAATATGGTATGATCTGATTAATAGCTAGTGTGTTGTCAAATTTGCATATTGTTGAAAACTAGCTATGATGTTACTTCTCCTTTTTGTTGATGACATAGGGGGAGAAGTAGATTGATGACTTCATGCATTGATTGAATATTTTATATATTTGCATGATGGTTTGATTGATTCTCTAAACATTGTGATGAATGATGCTTGGATTTGGGATAATCCAACAGTTTCTATCAATGGCATATTGATAGGGGGAGTTTGGTTAAACTTCGGGGAGTTATGGTTAACTCCGTTAGTCATCAATTAGTTGTTATCATCAAAAAGGGGGAGATTGTTGAATCTCAGATTTTGATGATGAAACTAATTGATTGTGGTTTATTATTTAACTACATTTTGAGTTACACAGGTCTACTATCGATCAGGATTAGACAATTAACGCTGGAGGAATTGACGTTGCGCCGGGTGATCACGTCTGGATATTGGATGTCGAGCCGGAGGTTCGATCGATAATCGGTTGAAGGCTTCGTATGTCGGGCATTGAGCCAAGATGCATGTTGCGCTAAGGATATAGGGGTTACGGAGGTCATCCACCGATTGGGCAACAGACCGCAAAAGAGGACGATGTGCCGAAGGTTCGGACGAAGCACCGACCAATGACGTGCCGGACAACTGAATGTCAATTCATGTTGTAATAACTGTCTAGATCGAAGTAGAGTGTTTGTTTATTTGTGTGCAGGATTAACTACGATGATGATGAAGACGTAAAGCGAAACAAAGTGCCGGAAGACAAGTGGGATGGATCATTGAGAGTTTGAGAGTTCGATGGAAGTCCAAAGATTCATTGGGAGTAGTTGCCGGAACCGACCGAGAACGAGTAGGGAGCTTGTCAAAGGGTTTTCGGAAGTTCACCGAAAGGTTCATCGGAAGTTCACGGAGCTTGCCAAGAAAGATCGGAGCTTGCTAAAGAAGCTCGATGGAACTTTCTAAGATCATCATGAAGTTCGGGAGCTTGCCGGGAGTCCGCAGAATGGTTTCCGAGGGTTCATCGGAAGACCGCCGGAAGTTCACCGAAAGCTCACCGAAAGAAGTCTTATCTTATGGACTTTGAAATAGCTTAAAAAATATCTTTAAAATTTGTAGTTAGCACATAATTTGATTTAGGATTAGGTGTTAATCCTATAAACCAAATTTGAGCCAATTAGGACTTCGTTTGGACCGGTTTCGACCGAGTTTTTGGTCGAAACCACTATGCTGAAAATGACCTGGGCGGTAGTACCGCCCAGCTACAGTAACAGTGGCGGTAGTACCGCCTGCTCCAGGCAGTAGTATCGCCTGTGCACTGTCAGTCTGACGACTGACAGGCAGTAGCACCGCCTCTGACAGGCGGTAGCACCGCCAGCACCGGGAACTCCAATTTGATTTCAAATTTGGAGCCCAAATTTGAAACCATTTTGGATCTATAAATACCCCCCCTTTCTCAGCTAAAAGATGAACCCTTTTTGAAAGTTAAAAATTGAGGAAAAGGCTTAGGAAAGTCTAGTTTTCAATAGGTTGTGTTCACCTCCTTCTTTCTCTTTGAAAAATTTGTAAGAGTGTGAACTTCTTATAAAAGGGTTGTAAGAGGGGTATTTGGTCCTTCTCCTTCAAAAGGATTTGCTAGTGGAAGTTGGGAGCCTCATCGGAGAAGGCTTCGGAAGTGGATGTAGGTCGGATGACCGAACCACTATAAATCGGTTTGTAGTTACTTTCTCGCAACTTACTTTGCTGTAAACCATTTTCATATGCTGCCTTATTTACTCGACTTCATCTTCATCTTATTACGTATACTTTAAGGTTAAAACGCAATCTTTCCGGGTTCAAACGAAACGTTGCATTCATTTGTACGAAATTTCCGAACTTGTGTTAATCGCTGAAAAATCTATCGTTCTTTACCGCTGCACTAATTCACCCTCCCCCCCTCTTAATGCCACTCGTTCCCTAACATACACAACATATAAGTCATTGCGATACAATACGATATATAAGTCATTTGTTTATTTATCATATTCTTCTCAATACGATGCATGCAAGATATTTTATCAAGTCATTTGCACATATCATCAATTTATTTGCACTTTCTTCTCCCCCTTTGTCATCAACAAAAAGGAGGTGCATTTGATAAAAGTGGTCATCATAAGGTATCATCATGCATATCAAACACACATGATGTGTCATCCTCGACGGATAAACCCGAAAGATGTTTTGATCATTTTTGTTCATGTTTATGAAATCCAGAAAAAGATAAATCATCAAAGATTCATTCATGAAGGAGGATGTAAGGCTTAAGATGTGATTTTGTAAATTCAAGAATAAAATAATAAAATGGAAAGATAGATCATTCATCAAACATCTCATATCAATTTTAAGGGAAGATCCATAAAGCTTCAACATGGCATGTATGAATCAACATCAAAAATTTCATAGAAGGATTCAACATGGCATTCTTATTCATGAGGGGAAGACATTAAGTTTTAAAGCTTCGAATTGTAAAAATCCAAAATGAACATTTAAGAGCTTAATTTTTGTAAAAGTAAAATTCATGACATTAATTTATGTATATGTCAAACTTCATATAAAATGTAAGTCATGAAATATCTTTTATCATGCTTAAAGGAGATGGAGGGAGCATAAAATCAACTTTACTACATCATTAAGATCCATCATTCAAAGGAGGAAAGCAACATCATGATACCAAATCATCCAAAACTTTTACATCATCATGAAGGCTTTAAAAATATTATGATTGAAAATGATAGCTTTATTAAAATATTACAATCGAAGAAAAAAATTTGAGAGTGTAAAAATATCATCCAAAATAATATCAAGGTTGAGATTTATCAAATTTGATTTTACCATTTCATCAAAAGGCATGATAGAACTCAAAAATTCATCAATCGAAGAGGAGAATCAAAATATTATGATTGAAGGATAAGAATGAGAACTCTGCTCAAAAGATGATATTGTAAAGATATCATCCGAAATCAAGAAGATAATATCAAGATGAGACAATGAAAGCCGAAGTTGAAAATTTTCGAAAAAAGAATATATGACATCTTCATGTATTAGGATAATTTAACATACCTAATTCTCTTCTAATGAAGTCAAATTATTCTTCATTTAGGGGTTTTGTAAAAATGTCCACTAATTGATGTTTTATATTAATAAATTCTAGAATGACATCATTATTATTGATATGATCTCGTATAAAATGATGCCTAATGTCAATGTGCTTAGTTCTAGAGTGTTGAATGGGATTCTTAGTTAAACAAATAGCACTTGTGTTATCACATTTTATAGGAATATTCTTTAAATGAATTCCATAGTCTTCTAAAGTATTTTTCATCTAAATAACTTGTGCACAACATGCACTAGTGACTATGTATTCAGCTTCCACCGTGGATAGTGTAACCGAGTTTTGTTTCTTGGAAGTCCAAGAAACAAGTGCATGTCCTAAAAATTGACATATTCCAGATGTGTTTTTTCTATCTATTCTACATCTGCCAAAATCGACATCCGCATAGGCTTTTAAATCAAAGTCATCGGATTTTGGATACCATAATCCTAAGTTAAGAGTGCCTTTAAGATATCTAAGGATTCTTTTAATAGCTTTAAGATGAGACAACTTAGGATTAGTTTGAAATCTGGCACAAAGTCCTACACCAAACATGATATCCGGTCTAGTTGCGGTGAGGTAAAGTAAACTATCTATCATTCCCCTATATGTTTTTTGATCAAAATTTTCTCCACTTTCATCCATGTCTAACTTAGTGAAGGTACTCATAGGAGTGTTTATAACTTTCGAACCATCCATGTTAAATCATTTTAACAATTCTAATGTATATTTAGATTGATTAAGAAATATACCATTATTAAGTTGTTTAATTTGTAATCCTAGAAAGAAGGTTAGTTCACCCATTAGACTCATTTCAAATTCATGACTCATACACTTGGCGAATGATTCACATAGTGATTCATTCGAATAACTAAAACTAATATCATCAACATAAATTTGAATAATAAGAAAATTATTTTTAAAATAATTAACAAACAATGTCGTATAAACCTTGCCTTTAGTAAAATTATTTAAAATTAAAAATAAGCTAAGTCTCTTATACCAAGCCCTTGGAGCTTGTTTTAAACCATAGAGAGCCTTAGTCAATTTAAACACATGGTTAGGAAAAGAAGAGTTCTCAAAACCGAGAAGTTGTTTAACAAACACCTCTTCAGAAATAAAGCCATTTAAGAAAGCACTTTTGACATCCATTTGAAATAATTTAAAATTATTACTACTAGCATAGACAAAGAGCATCTGAACGGCTTCTAATCTTGCCATAGGAGTGAAGGTCTCTTCGTAATCGATACCTTCTTCTTGGTTGAAACCTTTGGCCACTAATCTAGCCTTGTTTCTAACCACGATACCACATTCATCTTGTTTGTTTCTAAAGACCCATTTAGTACCAATAACTAAATGGTCACTAGGTCTAGGAACAAGCTTTCATATCTCATTTCTCTCAAATTAATTCAATTCTTCTTACATTGCGATAACCCAAGAATCATCTTTCAAGCTATCGTCAATGAACTTAGGTTCAATTTGAGAAAGAAAAGTGGCATGGGCACAAAATTCTTAAAAGAAGAACGAGTTTGAACCCCTTTCGATGTGTCTCCTATAATTAACTCCTTTAGATGAACATCTACATACTTCCATTCCTTAGGTAAGGAAATTTGGGAAGAAAATGCATCCAAGTTGCTATTTTGAGGAGAGGGTTCATTTAAATTCAAACCATCAAAACAAAGATCATCATCAAAATTATTTTTCTTAAGTTCGAAAACTTCATTAAAAACTACATGAATAGACTCTTCTATAACTAACGTTCTTTTGTTAAAAATATGAAAAGCTTTATAAACCAAAGAGTAACTAAGAAAGATGCCTTCATCGGATTTAGCATCAAATTTTCCTAAGGCATCCTTTTCATTCAAAATAAAGCATTTGCAACCGAAAACTTTAAAATAAGAAACATTTATTTTTTGTTATTCCATAATTCATAAGGGGTTTTGGATAGAGATGGTCTTACTAGAACCTTATTCATGACATAGCAAACCATATTAATGGCTTCAGCCCAAAAGTATTTGGGTAAATTATGTTCATTTAATATAGTTCTTACCATTTCTTGTAAATTTCTATTCTTTCTTTCTACTACTCCATTTTGCTGAGGATTCCTTATAGTAGAGAAGTTATGATTATACTCATTAGATTCATAAAAATTTTGAAAGTCATGGTTTGGAATTCTCCACCATGATCAATTCGAATCGATGAAATCATGAAACTCCTTTTGTTTTGAGTAAGTTTATAAAATTTAGAAAAATATTTAAAGCAATCAATTTTGTGAGCCAAAAAATAGGTTCAAGTGTATCTACTATAGTCATCTACAATGACAAATGTATATTTATGATAGAACCCCAAAAAAATTCTATGTAGATTTGATCTTTGAGGGGGATCAATCCTTGGAACGCTATAAGGGTTCCACCCTCCAAGTAGTTAGCTTGGTGGCTGCAACTGTAGATGAATCTTCTTTTTCTTATTCCAAAGAGGTGGAGGCTACATGCTTATATAGGATTCCAACTCAAGACCCCTAGCATAGCTAGAGTTCTCTATTGTTAGGACTCTTACTCAAGACTCCTACTTTTAATAAACTCTCCTACTCAAGACTCCTACTGCTAATAAACTCTTAATGCTTCTCTAAAAAGCAACCTCCCAACTAATCCTAACTCTAGCCGCCCTCTTCACCTCTTTAATAAGGATCAGCTAAATAGGATTTACATGAATGTCCTTAGCAATGAAACTCAATTAGGACTCTTCTAGCTAGAGTCCCAACAGGTTAGGACTCTCCTAGCTAGAGTCCCAACAGGTTAGGACTCTCCTAGCTAGAGTCCTAACAATTTGCTACCTCCTAGACTTGTTGTGTCAATTAGTCTAAATAAATCTATATGGATCAATTGTAATGGTCTAGAGGTGCTTATTTGATTCTTTGATTTGAAACTAGTTTTTATTTATTTTCCTAGTTGACATGCATCACATACTTTGTCCTTGACAAACTTGGTATTAGGAATTCCTCGTACTAGTTCTCTAAGAAAATTTTAGATATTAGTTTCATGCTTGCATGGCCTAATATCCTATGCCAAAGCCAAGCATCATCATTTAAAATGGAAAAGCACATTTCATTACTAAGTTCTTTAATGTTAATGGTATAGACATTATTTTGTTTTAACGCAATCATGGATATGTTGTTGTTTGGTTTTTTAATGATGTAAGCACTAGATTCAAATCTAACAATGTAACCTTTATCGCATAATTGACTAATGCTCAAAGGATTATATTTTAATCTATCAACTAGTAATACATCATCAATTGAAAAACTTGATTTGTTACCTATGGTTCCCTTGCTAATGATTTTACCATTGTTGTTGTCTTCGAAGGTGACATACCCTTCTTCTTTGCTAGTGAGCATAGAGAATTGAGATGAATCTCCGGTCATGTACCTTAAGCATCCACTATCACGATACCATCTCTTGCTCCTAGCTTGTGAGTCTGTCTACAAAAGATGATGGTTTTTAAGTACCCATTCGATTTTGGGTGCCTAAAAAATTGATCTACTAACTTTATCATTTAGCATTGAATTATTTATGGTTCCTTTAGGAACTCATATCAATTTGCATGGTTTAATTTTCTTAAATGGACATTTGTAAAAAACATGTTCGGATTTACAACAAAAATTGCATTTCAAACGAGGTGATACATGTAGTGTGAGTCCTTTAATGAAGGTGGTAGGATTTTGGTGAGATCCACTCACAAATCCAATTCCACTTCTATTTGCAACATGAATCTTGTTTGCAAAGATCATGTCCAAGCCCTTGCTACTGACCTTAAACTTGTTTAGGGTCTCTTTAAGTAGCAAGTTCTCATTTTTTATTATTTCTAAGTGTTCACACTTAGAGCATGGAGGTGAAGAGGGAGTTTGAAGACTATCAAGTTTATCTAGTAATAAAGCATGCTCCTTTAATAAATTAAACTTCTTTCTAATAGTTCTACACTCATCAAATAATTTATGAAAAGCTTTTGAAAGTTCATCGAAAGGTAAATTTTCATTAATTAAATCACATACCTCTTCTACTAAAGCCATTAGCGCAAAGTTGGCCTCCTCTTTATTGCTTGTTTCTTCATTCTCGGAGTCACTTAAGTCATCCCATGTCATCTTTAAAGCTTTCTTCTTCTTCGGTTGCTTCTTCTTGGCTTGGGGGCATTCATTTTTAAAGTGTCCCAGCTTCTTGCATTCGTAACATATGACTTGGTCCTTTTTTGGTTCAAGTTTGTTTTTAGTGTCATTTTTAAATTTATTCCTTCTTATGAATTTTTTAAATTTTCGAGTTAAGAGTGTAATGTCATCGTCACTGTCCTCATCACTTGATGTTCCTTTCAAGTGGTCTTCTTATGTTCTTAATGTCATATCCTTCCAGTTCTTTGGAAGAGGGTTCTCAAGCTCTTCATAAGCATGACATGTCATTTCATAGGTCATTAGAGACCCAAAAAGTTCTTCAAGATAAAAAGTTTTAAGGTCCTTGGCCTCTTGAATGATCGTTACCTTTGTATCCAACTCTTTGGAAGGGATCTTAAAATTTTGGTTACAAGTTCAAAATTAGGAAAACCTTTATCAAGTGCTTTGAGTCCATTGACGACATCCGTGAAACAGGTATACATGTCTCCAATAGACTCATTTGGTTTCATCCGAAAAAGTTCATAAGAATGCACGAGAATGTTGATTTTGGACTCTTTCATTCGGCTATTGCCTTCATGAGTGATTTCTAGAGTACGCCAAATATCGAAAGTTGATTCACAAATTGAAACATGATTAAACTCATTTTTATTAAGTGCACAAAACAAGGCATTCATAGCCTTTGCATTTAAAGCAAAAACCTTCTTCTCCAATTCATTCCATTCGCTCATCAAAAGAGAGGATTTTTAAAATCCATTTTCAATGATATTCCAAAGCTTAAAGTTCATGAAAATAAGAAAGATCCTTATATGAGTCTTCCAATTCGTGTAATCTGACCCATTGAATATGGGTGGACGTGTAATTGAGTAACCCTCTTGCATGCCAGAATAAGTCATCTCTCTTGGGATTTAAACCAGATGAAAGTGACCAAGCTCTGATACCAATTGTTAGGGATCGAGCGGCACTAAGAGGGGGGGTGAATTAGTGTAGCGGTTAATAACGATAACTTTTCGGTGATTTAAAGCAACTTTGGAAACTTTATGCGACAAAATTATATTTCGATGAAATCCGATTTCAATTGCATCTAAACTTAAATTGATTTGTAAGAAAGTGAGGACGAAGCAGAGTAGGTAAATGAATAAGTTTGTAGAAATGTAAATAACAATATTGAAACGCAAACCAGAATTTTTATAGTGGTTCGGTCATACGACCTACGTCCACTCCTAATTCCTCTTCTCTTGAGGCCACTAGCTTTCCACTAGGTGTCTTCCTTCCCAGGGCGAAGACCAATTCCCTTTTACAGCGCTTTCTCCTTTTGACGAGCTTAGGAGACAACCCTTACAAGCACTCACTCCTTTCTTTTGAATCGAATACAAGAAAACACTTAAGGAGGGATTTCTAGAGATTTGAACAGAGTTTTTCTGCTTTCAAAGTGTATGTGCTTGCATACTGCAACCTAGGAATGGGAGGAGTTTTTATAGGCTCCAAGAGGATTCAAATTTGGAGCCCAAATTTGAATCTTCTTGGTTTTCTAGGTTACTAAAGGTACCACCACCTAACACTAACGGTACCATCGCCTGACAGAGTCCTCGGGCTCTATGGTCTGGCGGTACTACTGCCTGCCAGGCATTAAAGTTAGCGGTACCATCGCTAACCTGGGGTGGTGCCACCGCCCAGAACACTTGGGATTTCGGTCCCTGGGTGGTGCCACCACCTAGGTCTGGCGGTGCCACCACCAGACTATTCTAGCAAGGCTGAATGCACCCTGACTTCGGCCCAAATCAGTCCAAATAAGGCCCATTGGCCCCTACAAAGGTTAAATAGGATTATTACCTAATCCTTACCCAAATTACATACTAACTATGAAATTGAAACATAATTATAAGTAAATTAACAACCAACAATGTCGAGTCTTCTTCCGACGAGCTTTCCAGTGAACTTTCGATAGACTTTTGATGCACCCTCGGATTTCTTCTGGCAGATTCCCAACAAGCTCCTGACTCTGTGGTGAGTTCGATGAGTCTTTGGCCAGCTTTCGAACCTTCTTGGTGAGCTCCGCGAACCTCTGACGATCTTTCCAGTGAACTTCTGAAACCTTCGGCAAGTTCCCGATTCTTTCTCGGTTGGTTCTGGCAGCACCTCCGACGATCCTTCGAACTTCTGGTGGACTCTCGAACTCCCAACTATTTGACTTCGATAATTTGCTTTATATCTTCAAGCTATCATAGTTAATCTTGCACACTTATCTCAATAATATGGATTAGATCAAATAACCCATCAATTAACTTCATGATCAAAATCCGAGATTCAACACTTTTGACGGGCTTAGGAGGAAACCCTTATAAGCACCCTCTCCTTTCTTTTGAATCGAATACAAGAGAAAATAATAGGTGGGATTTCTAGAGAGATTTGAATAGAGTTTTTATGCTTTCAAAGTGTATGTGCTTGTATATTCTAACTAGGGATAGAAGGGGTTTTTATAGACCCTAAGAGGATTCAAATTTGGAGCCCAAATTTGAATCATCTCGGATTTTAGGGGTACTGCAATACCACCTCCAGTGCTGTGTGGTACCATCACCCAGCCTTTTTGACCTTGTCAGTGGACTGGGCGGTACCACCGCCCAGCCTGACAGTACCACCACCTGGCACACTAACATGGTCAGTGTACTGGGTAGTAACACCGCCCCAACAAGTGGTGCCACCGCTCAGGGCACTCTGCTCTAGGCGGTACGAATGCCTAGTCTGGGCGGTACCACCACCCAGACCACCTGGGTTGCTGGACTTGGGTGGTGCCACCTGTTGGGAAATCCTATAGGGCGACATCTCATACGCAGTGGAAGAATAAAAAATAAAACCACATATTTCCCATAAAAAGGTTCCACCATCATGCGAAGATCGGTGCGCCAAAACAAATCCGCGAAAATTACATGTGTAAAAGAAATTACCCAAGGAGATCGCATATCCCTAAATCCCTACAGATCTGTAGGAAGGATGAAGAAGGTCAAGCATCCTCCTCTCTAGAGGTATCCACACAGTAGGGACTACGACGATGCACCTCTTTAGGGAGAGGAGAACAGAAGGTGGCTACCAAAAGAAACCCCAGCCTATAGAGCTTTGGTTCCCTCTTATTTATAAAGGCCCCCTGTAAACCTTAATGGATCTTGCCCTGTTGGGTATTGGATCTCCATCCAATTACCCAAGCCTCTTGGATTAGTGGGTCTCTACCCAATAATCTCTTATTAGCAATTATTGGATCTCATCTTAGGATTTAATAATTTAGGGGCTTAATGGATATCCAATAAGATAGGGACTCCAGCGGATATCTTATATTCAAACCTCTACTCATCGTAACACCTACCATATGTGTGTGATCCTCTAGACCCAATATCGAGCTGGCCGTGAGTTATACTTGTCAGAACCCCTTCTGACTTAGTGAATTATTATCTCTATAATAATTCACCCAACTCATCGACTGTAGATGTACTAAACCACTACACCGCAGCCCCTAAACGATACAGGGGAATCCAATCCTTTAGATATATTTGTCCTCAGTTACTATGTATCTGTACTCCCTCATCCATCTAATATCCAAGAGACTCTATATTGGGCATGGTGCTGTCAGGACCATACGGTCTCTCCTCGAGTCTTGCTCTGGTTGGATTCTCCCGGAGAACTCTTTCTCTCTCAATCCGAATAACCTTGGCCAAGGATTTATTCGAGCAAGAATACATGGGATATTCGTCTCATGATACCGAGAGCGGATGATCCTCTATTGACACTCAATAACCCTCATAAGGTTAGCTACCACTCCCAATAACCGACTGTACTATATTTGAAACTTTCCAAACTTATAAGTCCGATATCAAAAAGTGGAGTACTTATATAGGACATCCTTGGTGTCTCAAGTCTAAGGACCAGATACACTACTGGGACTACGGAATCGCTGTCTGACATGAGGTATTGATAACCATCCAGCATTTTCTAGGCGGATCAATCAGTGAACTCATTCCCCAATGAGCACTTGTACTGTACCTTTAGTGTCCCCACACGAATAGCTATGAGACTAGCCACCTTCATCATTTGGATGGGTATATAGCACACCAGTCTATCCGATTGTCTCGATGTCTCTCTCGAGTAACCTATGACTAGGATTATTTAGGGTCTGAGTTTAAAGGTGAATCGGTCTCATTATTGTGATCTCATCATGATCCGATTCCCATTGCACAGATCCAAGGACATCGTAATATATACAACATGCAAGATAAAGTGATAAAATGCCTAAGAATAAGCAAAGAGAAAGAGTGTATATTAAATCACAAGTGCCATCACTCATGTGATTGGCTTATAGGGCATATATGACTAGCAATCTCCCACTTACCTAAAGCCAATCACCAATATGTCTGATCCCCATCAGACCTTTGTGATGCTCAAAGACAATATGAGTCAATAGCTTTGTCAATGGATCTGCAATGTTATCTTCGATTGGAACTCTTTCCATTACTATATCTCTTCGGGCCATGATCTCTCTAATAAGCTAGAACCTCCTTAGAACACTTCTGATGAGACCCGAGTTCTCTTATTTGAATAATCACCTCGTATTTATCGTAATATAAGGGAATCAGCTCCTCGCTGCTCGACATGACTCCCAAATCTGTGATGAACTTTTTCATCCAAACTCCCTCCTTTGCTGCCTTTGACGTAGCAATGTATTCTGCCTCTATGGTCGAGTCAGCAATAGTGTCTTGCTTGAAACTCTTCTAGTATACTGCTCCTCCATTCAGGGTGAACACATACCCTAAATTAGACTTGCTTTCATCGACATCGGACTGGAAGCTCGAGTCCATGTAGCTCTCAACCCTGAGGCTACTGCCTCTATATACCAGTAAAAGATCCTTAGTCCTTCTCAAGGACTTAAGGATACATTTTACTATTTTTCAGTGCTCCAAGCCTAGATCTGCCTGATACCTGCTCGTGACACTCAGAGCATGCGCTATATCAGGCCTGGTACATAGCATAGCATATATGATATATCCTATCGCTAAGGCATATGGTATCATATCCATGTGTGCCCTTTCTTCAGGAGTCTTTGGGGACATACTCCTAGAAAGTAATATTCCATGTCTCATTAGTATGAGACCTCTCTTGGAATTTTTCATACCAAACCTTTTGACAATGATGTCTATGTACCTAGACTAGGACAAGCCAAGCATCCTCTTGGATCTATCTCTATAGATCCGTATCCCCAATACGTAGGATGCTTCCACTAAGTTCTTCATGGAAAAGTGCCTAGATAGCTAAGCCTTTACTATAGAGAGCATTCCTACATCATTCCCAATGATCATGATGTCTTTCACATATAATACCAAAAAGGTGATAATGCTCCCACTTACCTTCCTGTACACACAAAGCTCATCTTCGTTCTTAACAAAATCATAAGATCTGATTGCCTCATCAAATCTTATGTTTCAACTTCAGAAAGCTTGCTTCAGTTCATAAATGGACCTAAGCAACCTGCACACCTTATCTGGGTTATCCCTAGACACGAATCCCTCAAGCTGTATCATATATAGCCTCTCCTTGAGATTGCCATTGAGGAATGCGGTTTTGACATCCATCTGCTAGATCTTATAATCATAGTGTGCTATAATAGCCAATAGAAATCGAATGGATTTTAGCATGACTACAAGTGAGAAAGTTTCGTCATAGTCAACACCTTGCCTTTAACGATACCCCTTAGCCACTAGCCATGCTTTATAGATCTCTACCTTTCCATCTACTCCAATCTTCTTTTTGAAGATCCACTTGCAGCCAATGGGTATAATACCCTCAGGTGCATCAACTAGGTTCCAAACCTTGTTGGAGTACATGGAATCCATTTCTGAATTAATGGCTTCTTGCTATTTCCCAGAGTCTATGCTCATAATAGCCTCCTCGTAGGTTTGAGGATCAATATCCTCAACATCCTCTCCTCTAATATGTCCCACATATCTCTCAGGAGGATGGGATACTCTACCGGACCTATGTAATATTGGAACTTGTGTGCTAGGTATCTGAACAGATTCTAGTTGTGGAATGGTGCTTAAGCTAGGTTCTCCAATCTAGCTCAACTCTATCATGCTCCCACTATCTCCACCAAGAATGTGTTCCTTCTCAAGGAACATTACTCTCTTAGCTACAAAGATCATTTGGTCCTCAGGGTGATAAAAATAATACCCATAATTTCTTTGGGGTACCCCATGAACTTGCACCGTTCTGTCCTAGATTCCAACTTGTCGGGGTTGTGTCTCTTAACATGGGCAGGGCAGCCCTAAATCTTAATAACCTTAAGATCAGGTTTCTTCCCATTCCATAACTCATATGGAGTAGACATTACTGACTTAGTTGGAATTCTATTCATAAGATAAGCTGCAGTCTTTAGGGCATATCCCTAGAATGAGATGGGTAGGTCGGCGAAACTCATCATGGAATGCACCATGTCTAACAGTGTGCGATTCCTCCTTTCTGATACACCATTAAGCTGCGGTGTATAAGGAGGTGTCCATTGGGATAAAACCCATGGTCTTTGAGGAACTAGGTGAACTCTGTACTTAAGTACTCACCTCCTCAATCTGATCGAAAGTTTTTAATACTCTTTCTTGTCTGGTTCTCCACTTCATTCTTATATTTTCTAAATTTCTCAAAAGCCTTAGACTTGTACTTCATCAAGTACACATGTCCATATCTTGAGAAATCATCAGTGAAAGTAATGAAGTAGGAGTAACCACATATGGCATGAGTCGACATGGGACCACATACATCACTTTGTATAAGTTCCAATAACTCAATGGCTCTCTCTCCAATTTCACTAAATAGAGAGTTGATCATCTTTCTCCGAAGGTAAGGTTCATAAGTCGCATATGACTCATAGTCAAATAGATCTAGATATCCATTCTTTAGTAACTTTTGAATCCTTCCCTCATGGATGTGACATAGCCTACAATATCACAGATATGCATTATTCACCTCTTCTTGTTTCCTTGTAGACTCATGTACACTCATGATATGTGGAGTTGTATCTAGCATAACTATATCATTATGTAATGTTCCTCTCATGATGATCTCATCATCTAATATTATTGAACAACCATTATTCTCAAAAACTAATTTATATCCACTAACTATCAAACATGAAATGGATATAATATTTTTCATAATAGAAGGAACATAATAGCATGCATCTAATGCAATAATTGCTCCACCAAGCAGATGTAAGGTGACCTTGCCAACATCCATTACAGCAACCTTTGCTCCATTGTCCATCTTAAGGTCCATCTCACCTCTATCCAATCTCCTAGGTTCTGCTAGAACCTGCAATGAATTGCAGATATGATAAGCACTCCTGGTATCCAATACCCATGTGTTATCATAAGATTCTGATAAATGGAGACTGATCATGAATGTAATTGAAAATTCTCCAAGCTTTTATTTCGCCCTCTCTCCAAGGTACTCTTTGTAGTTCCTCTTCTAGTGCCCATCTTTGTCGTAGTGGAAGCACTGGCCTTTGTCCTTTGTTGAGTCTTTCTTGGCAACCTTTGCCTTACCCATTTTTCCATTGCCCTTGCCCTTCTTAAAGGACTTCTTAGCCTTCTTTTTCTTTCTGGTCTCACCAGCATAGAGAACTGGCTTCTCTTTCTTGATGGTGCTCCCTGCTTCTCTCTACATATTGAGGAGCTCTGGGAGGATCACCTCAAGTTTGTTCATATTAAAATTCATTATAAACTGAGAAAAGGAATCTGATAGGGACTGAAGCACAAGATCCACACACAGATTATCCTCTAGAACCATTCCTAGACCTGTGAGTTTCTCGATCCACTCAATCATCTTAAGGACATGGTTCTGAACCGACGTCCCCTTAGTCATCCTGGCACAGAAAAGACTCTTTGATATCTCATATCGCTGAGTTCTTCCCTGTTCCTCAAACGGTTTATGGAGATACATGAGTATGGAATTAGTATCCATATTTTTCATGCTGTCTCTGTAACTCAATAGTCATAGAGGCCAACATATAACACTGAGCAAGAGTGGAATCATCTATGTACTTCACATAACGCTCATCCTCACTTGCCCCTTCATCGGGCGTAGGGATCACTGTATCAAGGACATACGTGATTTTCTTCGTTATGAGAACGATTCTCAGATTGCGAAGCCAATCCATATAATTTGGACCAATGAGGCGGTTGGCATCAAGTATTCCATGTAAAGGATTTGAAAGCGATATTTTTTTAAAATTAAAGATATAGCAGAAATAAATAACATGCAGACTTTCTAAAAATTAAACAATTAAGACAAGGACTTCTATCTTAATGTACTCCCACTAATTTTTTACGAGACACACAACACCCTCCGGTATATGAATCGAAGACCCCCAACGGATCTCTAGTGGGGATCAGGATCCAATCGGCATCTTAACGTAACCTCGAGGGACTCGACCAATCACATTAAGTCCATAAAGGTAGGCAACTCTTGCCAATCACAACTCCTTGTGATTCCCGTCCTGTTCGACCTCTGAACCACCATGGCCTCGAGGGACTTGACCATCTATGATGTTCGGTTAAGTCATCACCATCGTTACAAGATGAGTCTGATTCAATGATATACTCTCAAGGGACTCGACCAAGCATATCATGTCCTCAGGTCATCGGTGACATCTCTATGTCATAGATAAGATAGCGAAACACGATATAGGTAAGTCTCGAGGGACTCAACTAACTCAACCTACACTGGAAATCGGTTCCTACCTATAATGATGGAAGACCACATGGGTTAATCTAATTGCCTGACAAATATCAATTTAATATTATTAATGAAGGGGATTTTGATTTGGTCTCTTAACATAATGTGTCACACACATACATAATTAATATATATACATACATCGTATACAAATATATATACATATCTAGTAGGTGTATAATTAATCACACATCACATGAGCAATCACATCAGATGATCATGGACCACATCCTAATGTGATCAGGCCCAAGCCAATGGGCCCAATAACTCACATCAAGATCTATGTGTACTTCGGCGCATCCCCATGCCCTGTGATCATCTTTCTCGCTTCGTCGCTTCCGTTAGCATCTTCATGCGTCGGATCGTCCGTCTCGACCTCGTGGGTCCCGCTACCACTATGCCTCCTCATGTAATTACAACATAATTACAAGCACATAAGCCCAACAATAAACGAGAAAAATAGAGACTCGCAGGCCCTAATAATAATAATCACATGTACACATCACATTACAAGGTCCATGATTATCTGTCCACATCATACATCATATGTATATGTTAATTTATAGGACTACTAGATAAATAATAATAGTTAATTAAACTATTTAATTAACATAAATATTTTTTTGAAATCAGGGACAGAGGGAATTTTCTAAATTCTAAAGGGTATTTTGGTCATTCGGCCAAAAGGATAAAAGTAAAATTTTTGAAATTCTGAGGGGAAAAATATATTTTGCCAAGGAAACCCTAATCCCTCTTCTACCTATTGCGTTGCGGCGTTGTGGCCGCCGCCACCCTGCCCGCGGCGGCCACTACTCGCAGGCGCACCGCCCTTGCCCACGGTGGGTGCCGCCTCAACGGTTGCTTCTGCTCGTGGGCGAGCATCGCTGCCCCACAGGCAGCGATACCCCATGGGTGAGCACCGCTGCCCCGTAGGCAGCGTTGCCGCCACAGGTGCCTTTGCCCGCGGGCTACGGGGTAGCGCCCGTAGCCGTCGCTGTCGCCGCGGGTGTTTTTGCCTACGCCTTGCAAGTAGGCACCAGGCCGTCGGCCACCTGTTGATGCCCGCAGTATGCCTGTGGGCTCCTTGCATGCAACCGATGCCACCACTACCGTTGTAAGCAGCCTTGTGGTCGCTGTACGAGTGCAGCAAGGGCAGCAACACTTGCTGCCCTTCTATTAGGACTCTAGTTAGGAGAATCCTAATTTGGTTTCATTGATAAGGGCATTCATATAAATCCTATCTAGCCAACCCCTATTAAAGTGGTGAAGAGGCCGGCTAGGTTAGGGTTAGGTTGCTTCTTAGAAAAGGAGTCCTATTAGAGAAAGAGTCCTATTAGGAAAAGAGTCATATTAGAAGTATGAGTCCTATTAGGGAAAGAGTCCTATTAGAATTAGGAGTCCTATTAGGAAAAGAGTCCTATTAGAAGTAGGAGTCCTATTAGGGAAAGAGTCCCATTAGAATTAGGAGTCCTACTAGAGAAGGAGTCCTAATTAGAAGTTGGTTAGAAGTAGGAGTCTTGAGTAAGAGTCCTATTAGGAGTTGGGGTTTAGAAGCCCTATAAATAGCCATGTATCATCCTCTTTTCATCAATGAATAGATCAATCTTTTAGCAGCCTTTGAGCAGCAACTTGGAGGAAGGAACCCCTATAGAGTTCCAAGGAGGCCGATCCCCTATAGAGATCAACCCTAAGCTTAGAATTCACAAGGGTTCTAACACTTAGTATCATAGCAGTGTTCTTGGTATCTCGCTGCCCTTCCATAGCCATCCACCAGCCCTCCACAACTGCCCAAAGCAATTCCCACAATTGCTTAAAAGATCATCATTGAATTCTGCCATCATCTCCACCACCGTAGATCATCCTTTGATCTTCCCGTGAATTACAATAGGTTCTAGTTATCTACCTTACTGCTGCTACAATTTAGTTATCCTTATTCAAAAAAAATCCAAAAAATTCGTTCCTATATTGCTGCATAAACTTTTCGTCGCAAAGTTTTCATCTCTACAACGAAAGTTGCACTACAGAATTTCAGCCGCATAGAGCACTGTCTTTTTTATCTTGCTATTGTGTTTTCTCTATCCAAATCTCTATGAAATTTTTACGACGGCTTTGACACTTCCTAACAGTGGTTTTTTCCTTTAGTTTTGTTAAAAAATTCTCAATATAAATCACTTATCTTTTACATCCAAACTGCTGCACTTTAGACATAAAAATCTGCTATAATACCTCTCTGTGATCCTCAATTTTGCTAAACATCTTGCTATCGTTTCTTTCTACAAAATTTTTAGCAGCATTACCTATTCCTTATCAGTAGATCCCCTTTGAGTTTTACTTGAATCTCTTTTGAAAATTTTTGGAAAAAATTACATATTTACCGTTGGAATTTTTTCGATGAAAAATCTAGTGTTGCACCTTTGTCCTTTTTTCTTCTCCGTAATCTACCAAACCCTAGCCACCTTGCTGCCACAAACCAAGATTTCTTTAGGGAATCCCTCTAGCCTTAAGATAGTCATCATAACCTAGTTTCATAACCCTAACAGCATCAAAAATCACAGCCCAAAACAGTAAACCATTACAGTTGAACCCTTCAATCACCGATCTATTGTCCGAACATTCCACCAACCCATGCCATTAACCCATCAACAGAAAAAAGACAAGGGCATCTCTAATCTACAAGCATATGTTATGGCTTCTCAAGATCCAATTGATGTCAAATTTGAAGCATGGGAATCTCGGATTGAATCACGGCTTGAATCGCGCTTGGAAGACAAATTGCGCGCTTTGTTTGTAAAATTCAGAATTGGACAACCACCGAGTCCAACCAAACTACAGTAAGGAGAGAATTTAGAAAGGACTACAGAGAAGGAGGGACAGCACTTGGACATGTTTCAGCCATGCATGAGGGTGGACTTCCCACAATGGGAAGAAGGAGACCCGGTGGGGTGGATTTCGCGCCCGAACGTTACATTTGCTACTACCGAACGTTGGATAATGCTATGGTGGAGATTGCTATCATCCATCTTGAAGGTGATGCTATTCAATGATATAATTGGCTGGAATATAATCATGGGGCTCCGACGTGGAATCAATTTAAGAATGCACTGCTGAACCATTTCGGACCTACAGAGTATGAAAATATCGACGGTCAACTCGTAAAGATTCGACAAATCTCTACGATTCAAGAGTACCAAACCAGGTTTGAGAAGCTATCCTACCTTGCTCATGATTGGACTAACCATCAATTGTTAGGAACATTTATCGAAGGACTCAAGCCAGAGATAAAAGGGGAAGTTAAGGCGCAATAGCTCCGTACCGTGATGGTTGCGATTTCTTTTGCCCGAATACAAGAAGAATGGCTCAACCAAGATGCTTGGAGGATGAGAACCACTCCTAGAACCTCAACATATAAACCCCCTTCTGCTCCCAGCCATCCTTTGCTGCCCAAAAAATTGACAAGAGAAGAACTACGTGACCGATCAGCAAAGGGTCTTTATTGGCATTGCAACGAGCCGTGGAACAGCGATCATCGCTGCAAAAGGGGCTGCCTCCTATTGATTGAACCTCTTGAAGACATGGAGGAAGAGGTCTAGGAGCATGAGGAAGAGGTCACGGATGAAGAACAGCAGCTAATTGATATTACGATGCATGCCCTTGCCGGTTACGTGAACCCGCAAATAATGAAAGTGGGAGGATTTCTAAAGCAACAACTGATCACTGTTCTTATTGACACCGGGAGCACTAATAATTTTATGAATAGCAAGGTTGCTGTCCGGATGGCCTTACCTATTGAGAATTGTAGCAGGTTTGATGTTAAAGTCACAGATGGATGAATTTTGAAGTATGATCGTAGATGCCCACGAGTGAAACTATTGCTGCAGGACCAAGAGATAATTATAGATTTTTTCCTCCTCTCTCTCGATGATTATGAGGCCATGCTTGGAATTGAATGGTTGATGATATTAGGTGATATTTCTTGGAATTTTTTGAAATTAATTATGAAATTTTACAGTAAGGGGAAATAGGTGATATTGTGCGGGAAACGTGGGGGCGACGTAACGACAATTTGCACACAACGAATGGAGAAAATTTTACACAAAGTATGCAGTGGCTTTTTGATATAACTTGAGCAGCAATCTAAGGGAGAGCCAACCAAATTTGAAGATTCAAACCTACTTCCATTGTTTGCTGAATTTTCAGATATATTTGACGAACCACGCAGCCTACCTCCTAATCGCCAGCATGATCATCGTATACCGATTCTTCCAGGCATACCTCCAGCAAATACTTGACCATATCAGTATCCACATCTCCAAAAAGATGAAATAGAAAGGATTGTAAAAGAGATGCTTGAAACAGGAGTTATTCAACCAAGTTGCAGCCCCTATTCTTCACCAGTGCTCCTCGTACGAAAGAAAGACGGAACATGGCAAATGTGCATTGATTACCGAGCTCTCAACGACATAACCGTCAAGGACAAGTATCCTATTCCAGTAGTAGATGAATTGTTTGATGAATTAAAGGGAGCACGAGTCTTCACAAAGCTGGACCTTCGATCTGGGTATCATCAAATACGAGTATGCAAAGAAGACATACCGAAAATTGCCTTTCGAATGCACAACGGTCACTACGAATTTCTGGTAATCCCCTTTGGTCTCACCAATACTCCCTCCACCTTCCAAAGCCTTATGAATAATATTTTTTGGAGTTATCTTCGAAAGTTTGTGCTAATTTTCTTTGACGATATCCTTATTTGTAGCCCTTCTCTTGAAAGTCATATTCAGCACTTACGACTTGTTTTGACAATTTTGCGAGAACATGTTCTTTTTGTCAAAAAAATGAAGTGCAGCTTTCTTCAACAAAAGGTGGAATATCTTGGGCTTATCATATCAGAGGAAGGGGTGGTAGTGGACCCCTCTAAAATTGAAGCAATGCAGAATTGGCCAACCCCGAGGAACATAAAATTGCTGCACGGCTTTCTCGGTTTAACAGGTTACTACCGTAAGTTCATAAAAAACTATAGAAGGATCAGTGTACCCCTTACTTCCTTGCTGAAAAGAGATGCTTTCCAGTGGTCGGACAAAGCCACCACCGCCTTCAACAAACTTAAAGTCGCAATGATAACAACGTTGGTACAAGCGTTACCCGACTTCGGCAAGACTTTTATTATTGAAGCCGATGCCTCTGGAGTCAGAATTGGTGTTGTACTAATAAAAGATGGCCGCCCCCTCACTTATACCAGTAAGGCATTATCTCCTTCCCATCTCAAGATGACTATTTACGATAAGGAGATTCTCGCGATTGTGCATGCGATAGCCAAATGGAGATCGTACTTGATCGGGCGACGCTTTCAAATCAAGACCGACCATAAAAGCCTAAAATATTTCTTGGAGCAGAAAATATCTTCTCTTGAGTGGCAAAAATGGATAATAAAGCTTCTTGGATATGATTATGAAATAACTTATAAAAGGGGGAAAGAGAATGTTGTTACAGATACACTTTCGTGGCTACCCGAGTAAGCTAAATTTTTGGCCATTTCACTTTCAACCAGCGACTTTCCTGAGGATATTAGGAGGGAATGGCAAGATGATCCGAAGACCAAAGCATCTATGAAACTTTTACCTCGGTTTTATGGATCCTACTAGATTTTGGAGCACATCAAAATAGTAGCATACAGATTGGACTTACCCGCTAGCCCTCGAATCCATCTAGTCTTTCATGTGTTATGTTTGAAGCTCAAGTTGGGACAAAACGAGATAGCCCAAAGCTATCTACCAAATATAACTACCCAAGGAGAGCTCCAGATCCAACCAAGTGCTATTATTGATCAATGGATCGTGACTCGACGACGACGACCTGCTATTGAAGTGCTAATATAGTGGGCAAACCTACCAACAGAAGATGCCACTTGGGAGAACTATGATGACTTGAATATCAAATTATCAGAATTCATGGAGCGTCAGCCTCGAGAACAAGGCTGATTTAAAGAGGACGGGTCTGTTAGGACTCTAGCTAGGAGAATCCTAATTTGGTTTCATTGATAAGGGTATTTATGTAAATCCTGTTAGGGATCGAGCGGCACTAAGAGGGGGGGGGGGTGAATTAGTGCAACGGATAAAATGATGGATTTTTCAGCGATTTAAAACAAGCTTCGGACACTTCGTACGATGAAAGCAATGTTTCATTTGAAACCGATTTTTGCGTTCTAACTTTAAAGCATGCGTACAAAGATAAAAAGAAAGTGGAGCAAGTAAAGTAAAGGCTTGCAGCAAAGTAAAACAGAAATTTAAACACTCACACAATCAAGACGCAGCGATGTATAGTGGTTCGGTCAAAGTGACCTACATCCACTTCCGAAGCCTTCTCCGATGAGGCTCCCTTCTTCCACTATCAAATTCTTTGAAGGGGAAGGATCAAATACCCCTCTTACAACCCTTTACAAGTGGTTCACACTCTTACAAGATTTCTCAAGGAGAAGAAGGAGGTGAACACTTAGCAAGAACAAGACTTTTCAAGACTTTTCAAAAGCTCAAAACTAAGATTCTAACTCTCAAAAGGGTTCTATTTTTCAGCTGAAAAGGAAGGGGTATTTATAAGCCTCAAAGTGATTCAAATTTGGAGCCCAAACTTGGAGCCAAAAATTTGAATCTTTTGAGTTTTTTTTGGTGTTGTCGATCTTGGCAGATGACACACCCAAAGCGATTCTACCGCCCTAGCCAGTGGTGCTACTACGCTGGCTTTCCACGCACCAGGCGGTGCTACAGCTGACGCAGCGGTACTACCGCTTTGCTACATAGTCGACTCACAATGCCATGCTACAAGAATAACATGCACGTAGCATGCGTTGGTGCTGTTTGGGCCAAAAACTTTGGCCCAAACTAAGGCCCATGGCCCCTACTTCGGGTTAAAGGATTAACCCCTAATCCTAACATAAATTAATGTGCTAACTACAAAATTAAAGACATTCCTAAGCTATTACAAAGTCCACAAGTCAAGTCTTCTTCCGTCGAGCTTCCGGCGAACTTCCGGCGGTCTTCCGACGATCCCTCAGAAACCATCCTGCGGACTCCCGGCAAGCTCTCGGACTCCACGATGATCTTGGCGAGTTCCCCCGAGCTTCTTTGGCAAGCTCCGATCTTTCTTGGCAAGCTCCGCGAACTTCTGACGAACCTCCCGGCAAACTTTGAAAACCCTTCGGCAAGCTCCTACTCATTCTCGGCCCGACAAAGACCTCCCACGAATCTTTGGACTTCCGTCAAACTCTCGAACTCCCAAGGATCCATCGCACTTGACTTCGACCCTTTGTTTCGCTTTACGTCTTCATCCTTATCGTAGTTACTCCTGCACACAAACAACAAACACTCTACTTCGATCTAGACAGTTATTACAACGCGAATTGACATTCAGTTGCCCGGCACATCATTGGTCAGCGCTTCATCCGATCCTTCGGCACATCACCCTCTCTAGCGGCTTGTTGCCCAATCGGCGGTTGACCTCTGCAACCCCGATATCCATGGTGCAACTCTGCACTTCTTGGTCCGATGCCCGACGTACGAAGCCTCCTGCCAATAGTCGACCGAACCTCCGGCTCGACATCCAATATCCTGACGTGATCACCTCCAAATGTATAACGTCAATTCCTCCAAATCAAATGTCTAATCCTGATCGATAGTAGACCTGCGTAACTCAAAACATAGTTAGACAACAAAACACACTCAATTAGTTTCATCATCAAAATCCGAGATTCAACAATCTCCCCCTTTTTGATGATGACAACTAATTGATGACTGACGGAGTTAACCACAACTCCCCGGAGTTTAACCAAACTCCCCCTATCAATATGCCATTGATAGAATACTTGGATTATCCCAAATCCAAGCAACATTCATCACAATATTATGAGAATTGTCAAACCATCATGCAAATATATAAAATATTCAATACAAAGCATGAAGTCATCAATCTACTTCTCCCCCTATGTCATCAACAAAAAGAAGAAGTAACATCATAGCTAGTTTTCAAGAATATGCAAATCTTTATAACATACTAGCTATTTATCACATCATACAATATTTTTACAATACAACATCAAATAATACCATTCAATCATAGCAAGTTTCAAGGATGGACAATGATAGTAATTTTCACTTGCTTCTTGAGATATGCAAGTAGGCACCTTGTTTCTCATGATAGCAATATTTGCATCCTTTGATATAACAATTCTTAGCTTCTCATGAAGTTGCAAAATAGGAATTAAGATGGCAAATTTTTGTAATGTTCGAACTAAAAACTTTCTCCCCCTTTGTTAGCATCAAAAAGAAAGGGAGGATCAAATATTTCAAATAATCTTGCATGAGATTCAACAATAATTTGTAACAAAAAATATAAGCAATTTTGAAGAAGTGAAATTGAGCAAGATTTTTGCCTCTCTTGAGATAACAACTTTTTGCTTCTCAATGTTCAAGCTAGCAAAATTTTTCTTTTGATGCACAAGCTAGCAATTTTCTTTCTCTTGAATGAGCTAGCAAATTAATCATGCAAGCTAGCAATAAATCTTCTCCTCCTTTGATTTTGTCAAAAAGAAGGGAAGAATATAATTCTTTTCCCTTTACATGAGTGCTTCCATCATAACAAAATAACAAATTTCCATCATGAATTTTTAACATATCAAGTCATGAATTCAAGAGAGTCATAAACAAATCATGGTATGAGGGAAATTTATGACAAGCAATAATGATAAGCTAGTATACTTTGCAATACGCAAACTAGCTCTCTTTCAATTTTTCTCATTTGCACCTAAGTTTTCCTTTTGCAAGTAATCAACTTCATGTTTGCAATGAGCTAGTAATTTTTATAAAATTTATAACATTTTAAACATGCAAACTTATGAGTTAAAAAATAATGTAACTTTGCAATTTCTTTCTTCTCATTTTGAGAAGTGCAAGTTTTGCCTTTTGCAAGTTCTAGCTAGCTATGTTTGCCACTTTCACTTGTGATGCATAAGCTAGCAAGCTAACTCCCCCTTTGTCACTATCGAAAAGAAGGGATGAATAATATTTCAATGCAATAATTTTGCATCAATCAATATTTCAATATTTTTCAAGATGCATACAAGATGGTATTAAAACATGAGAAATCATGTCATGAAGGATATCAATATGTAAATTCAACAAGAATCAAAACCAAAAGATATCATCCATGATTAATAACTTTTCATTTTAGCAAGATCTAGATTCATATTTATCAATTTTTAATTCAAGATAAATGTCATACAACCAAGAATCATGATATATAAAAGCATATTAATATTAAGGATCAAATCATGATTACAAGTGCCAACATATTTTCTTTTCATTCATTTTTAAGCCATGATAAATGATTCAAATATTAAGCACATTTTTTTTTATCAAATTTTTAATCATCACATAAGGCATTCAAGGAAGTATTGAAACAATAAAAAGAATCAATTTTAGCATATAATGTTTCAATCTTCAATCTTGAGTCATGAATCCAAAAGTCATGAATCAAAAGGTTTATGAATCATTTTGACAAGTCTTTTTTTAGGAAATAACAAGTGGAAGTCTTAGGAGATCACACACAAGATCTTGATTCATACATAGGAATTTTTACCAAGATCACATTTCATAAGAATCAAGACACAAATTCATAAAAATTCAAGTATTGAATTCCGAGAAATCAAAAGACAAGTTACATTTCATTTAAGGAATTTTCTTTTGATAAGACGGAAGGAGCATGGTAAAAGATCTTGATTTATAAAGAGTTTCAAGTCATAGTTGTCAAGATCATGATTTCAATAAAATTTCTTTATAGCAAAATGAAATCTTTTAGATCTTGATTCAAGCATTAAATATGTCTTAACAAGTCATAATTCCAAAAGATTCAAGAATCATTAAAAAAAAAATCATTCAAGCTCAATTCATCAACTCAAGACTCATAATCAAATTATTATTTTTGAGATTCATAATATGAATAAAGTTATTACTGTATCATCAAAATCATTTGTAATTCTAGTGATTTACAAAATATCATAAATGAATTTATCACTTGTCTTTCTTCAAAAATAAAAAACTTTAGAGATAGAAAGATTTCAAGAAACATACATTAATGTTTCAATCATCAAGTCATGTATATTGAAACATAGGAGAAAAATCAAGTTATGCATGCAATGTTTCAATTTTCAAAACATATTTTCTCATGTTGAGTATCAATAAGTTAAGAGAAAATAATTTATGATTCATTTAGATTTTTCTTCAACAACATGGGAGAATCATGATATGAAGTGAGAGATCTTGAAAGACTCAAGTTATCAAGATCACAATGTAGTTTAAACTCAATCAAATCAAATTATTAACTTGGAACTCATAATCGAATCATCAAAATTAATTTCGAGATTCACAAAATATCATGAAATCATTAATCTCGATAAGATAGGAAAAATATCTTCTTTTTAAGTTATTTGTTTCATACAAGTGTGCTCATGTTTCTAAAAATAGTATCAAATTTAAGACCAAAACATGAGTTTGTCATCAAGATATGATATCACAAAGTCATTAAGCATGATCACAAACTTTTAGTATTTTCATTTCAATGATGATTTCATAATATATGTTCAAACATTTATATGGAATCCATCATTGTAGAAATTCAAAACATAAGTTTGTCATTAAATCCATCAAAATCATATGCATCAAACATCATAATAGTATATTTTCTCATCTTTATGAGTTTCAATTTATGTGATTTGATCTTTCATAAGAATGTTCAAATTTTTCATATGAAAATGTCATGCATCATATTCAAAAACAAAAATATCATCAAAATCATTTTAATTCTTTCTTACATTAGTTATAACAAGATGATCGATGCTCAAATTTTTTGGTAAAATCATGCATCATTTTATAAATCTGAAAAATAATTTTCGTCATGAAAATCATCAAGTCCAAATGTAATACAAGGCAACATTAAAATCACATTTCTTTTATTTAGAAAATTTATGGGTTAGGTCTTTATAATTGATTTCATGAAGACATGTATCATCTAAAAATTTCATCATAAAAAGGGTCAAGACCCATTAATCCAAGATAGAAGTTTTTAAATCAACATCACTTCAAGAACTCATGCATGATATAAAATCATCAAGCATCATGTTTAAAGACAATGTAAACTATCAAGATACTCATGCATGGGTTGATTCTATTAGGTGTCTAAACATTATCACAAATCATACAATCATCATTCATATTTTTATTTTTTAAAAATACTATAAAGAAAAGCATAGTATAATTTTGAATTTTTTTAAATTTCTAAAAAACACATAAAAAAATTCCTACTAACTAAGATAAGCATTCATGGAAATCATCATGTAATTTCAAAATAATTCAAGGAAGTTGAGTTACTTACCTCATTGTCGAAGCCCATTAAAGCATAGTTTGCTTCTTCTTTCCTTGATTCTTCTTGGTGAGCCTTCTTCTTCTTCATTGGTCTCTTCCTCCATTCAAGTTCATTGTTGATTTTAGATTTTTGTTTAATGAACTTATTAAAATCGATTAAAGGTTTAAAGTCCTCTTCATTGTCCTCATCACTTGAGTCATCACTCAAGTGGCATTCTCTTGTTCTAAGTTCAAAAACCTTCTTATTCTTTAGAAGGTGGTTCAAATGTTCATCATGTTCATCATGTTCCAAGAGTGTCATTTCATAGGTTATTAATGACCCGATTAATTCTTCAAGTGAATAATCATTCAAGTTTTTAGATTCTTGAATAGCCGTAATTTTTGGATCCCAACTCTTTGTGAGGGATCTTAAAATCTTGTTTACTAAATCAAAACTTGAAAATGATTTACCAAGACTTTTCAAGCTATTGACGACATCCATAAAGCGGGTGTACATATCGCCAATAGTTTCGCTTGGTGTCATTCGGAAGAGCTCAAAATCATGCAACAAGATAATAACTTTCGAGTCTTTGACTCTACTCGTTCCTTCGTGCATGATTTCAAGAGTTCGCCAAATGTTGAAAGTCGTTTCGCATGTAGAAATCCGGTTGAACTCATTTTTGTCTAAAGCACAAAATAAGGCATTTATAGCCTTTGCGTTTAAAGAAAATAACCTTTTCTCTAAATCCGACCATTCGTTCGTTGGTTTAGAGGAAGGTTGAAAGCCATTTTCGATGATGTTCCACAAATCCAAGTTCATTGAAAGCATGAAAACTCTCATTCGATTTTTCCAATATGTGTAGTCCGAACCGTTAAAAAACGATGGACGAAAAACCGGAAAGCCCTCTTGAAAACCATTTAGAGCCATTTCTCACGGGTGTGAATCCGAAAGAGAAAGAACGTGGCTCTGATACCAATTGTTAGGGATCGAGCAGCACTAAGAGGGGGGGGGGTGAATTAGTGCAGCGGATAAAATGATGGAATTTTCAGCGATTTAAAACAAGCTTCGGACACTTCGTACGATGAAAGCAACGTTTCATTTGAAACTGATTTTTGCGTTCTAACTTTAAAGCATGCGTACAAAGATAAAAAGGAAGTGGAGCAAGTAAAGTAAAGGCTTGCAGCAAAGTAAAACAGAAATTTAAACACTCACACAATCAAGATGCAGCGATGTATAGTGGTTCGGTCAAAGTGACCTACATCCACTTCCGAAGCCTTCTCCGATGAGGCTCCCTTCTTCCACTACCAAATCCTTTGAAGGGGAAGGATCAAATACCCCTCTTACAACCCTTTACAAGTGGTTCACACTCTTACAAGATTTCTCAAGGAGAAGAAGGAGGTGAACACTTAGCAAGAATAAGACTTTTCAAGACTTTTCAAAAGCTCAAAACTAAGATTCTAACTAACAAAAGGGTTCTATTTTTTAGCTGAAAAGGAAGGGGTATTTATAAGCCTCAAAGTGATTCAAATTTGGAGCCCAAATTTGGAGCCAAAAATTTGAATCTTTTGAGTTTTTCGGTGCTGTCAGTCTTGGCAGACTGACACACCCAGGCGGTTCTACCGCCCCAGCCAAGCGGTGCTACCGCCTGGCTTTCCACGCACCAGGCGGTGCTACCGCCCCAGCCAGGCGGTACTACCGCTGGCTCACGATGCTGGGCGGTGCTACCGCCCAGCGGTGGTACTACAAGCACTGCTGAGCTTCGGCTACAATAATCAAGCTCTGATGCATGCACGTAGCATGCGTTGGTGTTGTTTGGGCCAAAAACTTTGGCCCAAACTAAGGCCCAATGGCCCCTACTTCGGGTTAAAGGATTAACCCCTAATCCTAACCTAAATTAATGTGCTAACTACGAAATTAAAGACATTCCTAAGCTATTACAAAGTCCGCAAGTCAAGTCTTCTTCCGTCGAGCTTCCGGCGAACTTCCGGCGGTCTTCCGACGATCCCTCGGAAACCATCCTGCGGACTCCCGGCAAGCTCTCGGACTCCACGATGATCTTGGCGAGTTCCCCCGAGCTTCTTTGGCAAGCTCCAATCTTTCTTAGCAAGCTCCGCGAACTTCCGACGAACCTCCCGGCAAACTTCCGAAAACCCTTCGGCAAGCTCCCTACTCATTCTCGGCCAGTTCCGACAGCACTCCCAACGAATCTTCGGACTTCCGTCAAACTCTCGAACTCCCAAGGATCCATCGCACTTGACTTCGACCCTTTGTTTCGCTTTACGTCTTCATCCTTATCGTAGTTACTCCTGCACACAAACAACAAACACTCTACTTCGATCTAGACAGTTATTACAATGCGAATTGACATTCAGTTGCCCGGCACATCATTGGTCAGCGCTTCATCCGATCCTTCGGCACATCACCCTCTCTAGTGGCTTGTTGCCCAATCGACGGTTGACCTCCGCAACCCCGATATCCATGGTGCAACTCCGCACTTCTTGGTCCAATGCCCGACGTACGAAGCCTCCTGCCAATAGTCGACCGAACCTCCGACTCGACATCCAATATCCTGACGTGATCACCTCCGGCGCAACATCAATTCCTCCAGCATCAACTGTCTAATCCTGATCGATAGTAGACCTGCGTAACTCAAAACACAGTTAGACAACAAAACACACTCAATTAGTTTCATCATCAAAATCCGAGATTCAACAAATCCTATCTAGCCGACCCCTATTAAAGGGGTGAAGAGGTCGACTAGGTTAGGGTTAGGTTGTTTTTTAGTAAAGGAGTCTTATTAGAAATAGAAGTCCTATTAGAGAAAGAGTCATATTAGAAGTAGGAGTCCTATTAGGAAAAGAGTCCTATTAGAAGTACGAGTCCTATTAGGGAAAGAGTCCTATTAGAATTATGAGTCCTATTAGGAAAAGAGTCATATTAGAAGTAGGAGTCCTATTAGGGAAAGAGTCCCATTAGAATTAGGAGTCCTACTAGAGAAGGAGTCCTAATTAGAAGTTGGTTAGAAGTACGAGTCTTGAATAAGAGTCTTATTAGGAGTTGGGGTTTAGAAGCCCTATAAATAGCCATGTATTCATCCTCTTTTCATCAATGAATAGATTAATCTTTTAGCAGCCTTTGAGCAGCAACTTGGAGGAAGGAACCCCTGTAGAGTTCTAAGGAGGCTGATCCCCTATAGAGATAAACCCCAAGCTTAGAATCCACAAGGGTTCTAACACCTTCCTCACCTTTTACGCCAATGATTTTGATGACAAAAACTAGTCTAGATCATAACACACGTAGTTTAAGATCCAAACTTCGCACGAACAACCTAGCTCTGACACCACTATTGGGAAATCCTATAGGGTGACATCTCATGCGTAGCAGAAGAACATAAAACAAAACCATAGATTTCCCGTAGAGAGGTTCCATCGTCGTGCGAAGATCGGTGTGTCAAAACAAATCCGCGAAAACTGCATATGTAAAAGAAAATACATTGGGAGATCGTATATCCCTGAATCCCTGCAGGTCTATAGGAAGGATGAAGGAGGTCAAGCATCCTCCTCTCTAGCGGTATCCACACGACAGGGACTGCGACAATGCACCTCTCTAGGGAGAGGAGAACAGAAGATGGCTACCAAAAGAACCCCCGAGCCTATAGAGCTTTGGTTCCCTCCTATTTATAGAGGCCCCTTGTAAACCCTAATGGATCTTGCCCTGTTGGGTATTGGATCTCCATCGAATTATCCAAGTCTCTTGGATTAGTGGGTCTCTACCCAATAATCTCTTATTAGCAATTATTGGATCTCATCTTAGGATCCAATAATTCAGGGGCTTAATGGATATCCAATAAGATAGGGGCTCCAACGGATATCTCATATCCGAACCTCTACTCATCGCAACACCTACCATATGTGTGTGACCCTCTAGGCCCAATATCGAGCTGGCCGTGAGTTATTCTTGTTAGAATTCCTTCTGACTTAATGAATTATTATCTCTATAATAATTCATCCAACTCATCGACTGCGGACGTACTAGGCCACTATGCCATAGCCCCTAAATGATACAGGGGAATCCAATCCTTTGGACCTATCTATTCTCAGTTACAATGTATCTATAGTCCCTCATCCATCTAATATCCTAGAGACTCTATATTGGGCATAGTGTTTCCAAGCCTATACAGTCTCTTCTCGAGTCTTGTTTTGGTCGGATTCTCCCAGAGAACTCTTTCTCTCTCAATCCAAATAACCTTGGCCAAGGATTTGTTCGAGCAAGAATACATGGGATATTCCTCTCATGATACTGAAAGCGGATGATCCTCTATTGACACTCAATAGCCCTCGTAAGGTTGGCTACCACTCCCAATAACTTGTTGTACTAGGTCTAAAACTTTTCAAATCTATAAGTTCGGTATCAAAGAGTAGAGTACTCATACAGGACATCCTTGGTGTCTCAAGTCTAAGGACCAGATATACTATTGGGGCTACGGAATCACTGTCTGATGTCAGGTATCAATAACCATCCAGCATTTCGTAGGCAGATCAATCAGTGAACTCATTCCCCAATAAGCACCTGCACTATACCTTTAGTGTCCCCACATGAGTAGCTATGAAACCAGCCACCTCCATCATATGGACGGGTATACAGTACACTAGTTTATCTAGTTGTCTTGATGTCCCTCTCGAGTAACCTATGATCAGGATTATTTAGGGTCTATGTTTAAAGATGAATCGATCTCATTATCATAATCTCATCATAATCTGATTCTCATTGCATAGATCCAAGGACATCACAATATATGCAACACACAAGATAAAGTAATAAAATGCCTAAGAATAAGCAAAGAGAAAAATTGCATATCAAATCATGAGTGTCATCATTCATGTGATTAGCTTGCAGGGCACATATGACTAGCACCACCACCCTAGTCTGGCGGTGCCACTGCCAGACAGGTCTAGCACACTTGGTTGAGCCTTAAACTCAGCCCAAACTAGTCCGTTATCAAGCCCAGTTGGCCCCTACTTGGGTTATAGGATTAACACCTAATCCTATCCCAAATTAACATGCTAACTATGAATTTTAAAGACATTTCTAAGCTATTACAAAGTCCGACAAGTCAAGACTTAGTCTGGTGAGCTTCCGACAAACTTTTAGTGGTCTTCCGATGATCCCTCGGACACCATTCTGTGAACACCTAGCAAGCTCTTGGACTTCACGATGATCTTGGCAAGTTCCGACGAGCTTCTTCAGTAAGCTTCGACCTTTCTCGGTGAGCTTTGCGAACTTCAGACGAACCATCCAACGAACTTCCGAAAACCCTTCGGCAAGTTCCCTACTTGTTCGCAACCAGTTCTGGTAGCACTCCGACGAATCTTCGGACTTCCATTGAACTCTCGAACTCCTAACGATCTATCGCACTTGACTCTAGCACTTTATTTCACTTTGCGTTTTTATCCTTATCGTAGTTAATCCTGCACACAGACAAAACAAAAACTCTACTTTGATCTAGATAGTTATTAAAACGCGAATTGACATTTTATTGCCCGGCACGTCATTAGTCGACGGTTCATCCAGTTCTTTAGTGCACCATCCTCTCTTGTGGACTGTTGTCCAATCGACGGTTGACCTCTGCAACACCGATGTCCTTCGCGTAACACTACACTTCTTGGCCCGATACCCGATGTCTGAAGCCTTCTACCGATTGTCGATCGGACCTCCAGCTCGACGTCCAATATCCTAACATGATTTCCTCCAATGCAACTTCAATTCCTCTTGTATCAACTGTCTAATCCTGATCGAGTAGACCTGCGTCACTCAAAATGCAATTATACAATTAAAACATACTTAATTAGTTTCATCATCAAAATCCGAGATTCAACATAGACCTGGATAGAATACCCTATGCCTTAACAATAGGGTCTATCATGTATCCTATGCCATATACCAGTTCTAATATAGCGCATGCTCTGAGTGTCACAAGTAAGTATTAGGTGGATCCAGGTTTAGAATACTAGAAAGTAGTAAAGTGTATCCTTAAGTACTTGGGAATAACTAAGGATCTTTTACTAGTATATAGAGGCAGTAGTCTCAGGGTTGAGGGCTACACAAACTTAAGCTTCCAGTCTGATGTCGATGATAGCAAGTCTAATTCAGGGTATGTTTTCACCTTGAATGGAGAAGTAGTGTACTGAAAGAGTTCCAAGCAAGACACTATTGCTGACTCGACCACAAAGACGGAGTACATTATTATAATAGAGGCAGTAAAGGAAAGAGTCTAGATGCTGAAGTTGATCACAAATCTAAGAGTCGTGCCAAGTAACGAGAAGCTAATTCCCTTATATTACAATAAGAATGGGGCGATTGCTCAAGAGAAGGAACCCAGGTCTTATTAGAAATCAAAGCACTTTCTGAGGAGGTTCCACCTGATCAGAGAGATTGTCGCCCAAAGAGATGTAATAATGGAAAGAGTTCCATCCGAAGATAACATCACAGATCCACTAACGAAGCCGTTATCTCAGATTATTTTTTAGCATCACAGGGGCCTGATGGGGATCAAACACGTACGTGATTGGCTTTAGGTCAAGTGGGAGATTGTAAGTCATAGGTGCCATACAAGACAATCACATGAGTGATGGCATATATGACATGGCATGCACTTTTTTTGTTTATTATTATTATTTAGCATTTTATGACTTTATCTTGTGTGCTGCATATATTATGATGTTTATAGATCTGTACAATGAAAATCAGATCGTGATGAGATCACAATAATGAGACTGATTCATTTTAAACATAGACCATAAATAATCTCGGTCACAGGTTACTTGAGAAGGACATCGAGATAACCGGATAGACTGGTGTGCTATATACCCGTTCATATGATTAAGGTAGTTGGTCTCACAATTGCTCATGTAGGGACACTAAGGATACAGTACAAGTGCTCATTAGAGAATGAGTTCACTAATTGATTCGCTCATGGAATGTTGAATAGTTGATGATACCTTATTGTCAAATAACGATTTTGTGGTCCTACTAGTATATCTGGTCCTTAAACTTGAGACACAAGGATGTCCTGTATGAGTACTCCACTCTTTGATACTAGACTTATAGGTTTGGAAATTTTAGATCTAGTACAATCGATCATCAAGAATGGTAGCCAACCTTACGAGGACTATTGAGTATCGATAGAGGATCATCCGCTCTTAGTATCATGAGAGGAATATCTCATATATTCTTGCTCAGACAAATCCTTGGCCAAGATCGTTTGGATTAAGAGAGAAAGAATTCTCCAAGAGAATCCGATTAGAGCGAGACTTGATGAGAGACCGTATGAGCCTAACATCATCATGTCCGGTATAGGGTCTGAGATATTAGATATATAAGGGAATAAAGGTACATACTAACTGAGGACAGATAGGTCCAATGGATTGAATTCTCCTATATCATCTGGAGACTACGGCATAGTGGCCTAGTACATCCACTATCGATGAGTCAAGTGAATTATTATGGAGATAATAATTCATTGAGTTAGAAGGAGTTTTAACAGGTATGACTCATGGCCAACTTGATATTAGGCCTAGAGGACACACATATATGGTAGGTGTTGCGACGAGTAAAGGTTCGAATATGAGATATCCACTAGAGTTCCTATCTTATTGGATATCTAATAAGCCCCTGAATTGTTGGATCCTATAGATAAGTTCCAATAAGATATTATTGGATAGAGACTCACTAATCTAAGAGACTTGGGTAGTTTGATGGAGATCCAATACTCAATAGAGCAGAATCTATTAGGGTTAAGTTGATAGGAGGCATCTATAAATATAAGGGAATCAAAAGCCCATAGGCTAAGGCTTTTTGGCAGCCATCTCCTATTCTCCACCCCCTCTCCTCCTCAACCAGTAACCCCAGTTTAGGCTGTGTGAATAGCAAGAAGAGCCAACCCCTTCTTAATTACGTGGTGTGCGCAGCGAGGATGATTTGAGGAGCGTCATCACAGCCCCTACTATCCCTTCTTGATTACGTGGTGTGCGCAGCGAGGATGATTTGAGGAGCATCATCACAGCCCCTACTATGTGGATCATCGCTAAAGAGGAGGGCACTTGAACTCCTTCATTCAGTCTTAGGTAATTTTCTTATGCATAGTTTTTCAGTTTCGTGGGTTTTTACACACTAACTTTTGCATGACAATAAGAACCCTTTTATCTGTGAAAAATCTATGAATTTTTAATTTTGTTCTTCCGCTACGCATATAATGTCACCACAGATTTCCCAACAGTTAACTCGCGCAACATCCAATCTTAGCGCAATATCTGATTCTTCCAACACGATGCCCGATCTCCGACTCCGACCCAACATCTGATTCTTCTGCTTCAATTATTTTATCTTTTCATGATCAAAGTTAGTACTACATTACTTTTCTTAAAACACAGATTAGATGTAAACTCATTAATTGATTTCATCATCAAAATCTAGAATTCAACAATCTCCCCTTTTTGATGATGATAACTAATTGATGATGGAATTTAAACTAAACTTCCCCTATATATGACATCAAAATAAACTGAAATTCAAAAATTGATAAGTTTAGAATACAAGTTGAAATAATTTTAATCATGATAATATGCAACACAGCATATCAACATCATTAGTTAAAGTATTACATAATACCAAATGATTATGCATAATTTTCAAATATAAAATCATTATACATGATACCAAAATATTAAATTTTCAAATCATCATTACTTGGGTATAACATGCATGATACCAAAGCATGAAAATTTTCAAATCATCATTACTTCTTCCCCTTTGTCATCAACAAAAAGAAGAAAAGTGCATCTAGTAAGTTATTGAAATATGCAAGCTTAGCAAGTTTTACTTCTTTAGAGATATGCAAGCTAACTGGTTTTGCTTCTCTTGAGATGTGCAAGATAGCAAATTTTTACGATGTGCAAATTAGCAATTTTACTTCTCTTGAGATATACAAAATAATAATTTTTTTTTTTAAGATATACAAGCTAGCAGTTCTTGCTTCTCTTTTAAGATGTATAAGCTAACATGTTTTGCTTTTCTTAAGATGTGCAAGATAGCAAATTTTTTCAATGTGCAAATTAATAATTTTGCTTCTCTTGAGATGTACAAAATATCATTTTTTGCTTCTTAAGATTTACAAGCTAGTAGTTCTTGCTTCTCTTTTGAGATGTGCAAGCTAACAAGTTTTGCTTCTCTTGAGATATGCAAGATAGCAAGATTTTATGATGTGCAAATTAGCAATTTTGCTTATCTTGAGATATAGAAAATAACGGTTTTTGCTTCTTAAGATGTACAAGCTAGCAGTTCTTGCTTCTCTTTTGAGATGTGCAAGCTAGCAATTATCTTTCTACCCCTTTGTTGTCATCAAAAAGAAAAGAAGGGAAGGGTATAAAAATTTTGCATCAGTGTTCCAATCATCACATGAAAGATATCAAAAATCATGAAAAATTAGTGTGAAAGATCATGATTCATTTTAACAAATCTCTTCTTTTATAAATAGCGAAAAGAAGGAATCATAGTAAGCAATCTTGATTCAAGAGAAAACTCAAGTTAAGAATATCGAGAAATCTAGAGAAGGATCATGATTCATTTGAAAGAAAATATTCTCTTTAGCAAAAGAAAGAGTCATAGGAAATGATTTGATTTAAAAGAAAACTTAAGTCATGAAAACTAAGAAATCAAGATAACGAACCGAAAAAAAAATTATGCATTTCGGAGATTTAACATACCTAATTCTCTTCTAATAAAATCAAATTGTTTCTCATTCAATGGTTTAATGAAAATATCTGCTAATTAATGTTTTGTATCAATAGAATCTAAAGATATATCATGATTACATCATCCATAATAAAGTGATATCTAATATCAATGTGTTTAGTTCTAGAGTGTTGAATGAGATTCTTTGTTAAACAAATAGCACTAGTATTATCGCATTTTATAGAGATCTTTTTTAAGTAAAGTTCATAGTCTTTTAAAGTATTTTTCATCCAAATAACTTATGCACAACATACACCTACTATATATACTCAGCTTCAACTATAGATAATGCAACCAAATTTTATTTCTTAGAATATCAAGAGACAAGTACATGGCATAGGAGTTGACATATTCCATATGTGTTTTTTCTATCTATTCTTTATCCTGCAAAGTCTGTATCGGCATATGCAATCAAATCAAAATTTTTAGATTTTGGATACCATAATCCTAGATTGGGAGTTTCTTTTAGGTATTTAAAAATCCTATTAACTGCTTTATAATGAGATTGCTTTGGGTTAGATTAAAATCTAGCATAGAGTCCAACACTAAATATAATATTAGGTCTAGTTGCTGTGAGGTAAAGGAAACTACCTATTATAACCCTATAAGTCTTTTGATCAAGACATTTTCCATCATGGTCCATATCTAATTTTATAGAAGTACTCATTAGTGTGTTAATAGCCTTAGCACTATTCATATTAAATCATTTTAATAGATCTAAAGCATACTTAGTTCGACTAATAAAAGTTTCACCACTTAGTTACCTAATTTGTAATCCTAAGAAAAAAGTCAATTCACCCATTAAACTTATTTTGAATTCTTGGCTCATACTTTTGACAAATGATTCACATAAAAATTCATTTAAAGATCCAAAAATAATATCATCAACATAAATTTAAATAATAAAAAAATTATTAATAAATTATTAATAAATAATGAGGTATTGACCTTGTCTTTCAAAAAATTATTCTTAATAAGAAATGAACTAAGTCTCTCGTACCAAGCCCTAGAGGCTTTAGTCCATAGAGAGTTTTAGATAACTTATAAACATGATTTGAAAAAAGAGTGTTTTCAAAATCGAGTGGTTGCTAAACATAAACTTCTTTAGAAATAAAACCATTAAGAAAAGCACTTTTGACATTTATTTAAAATAACTTAAAATTATTACAACATGCATAGGCAAGGAGTATCCTTATGGCTTCAAGTCATACCATAAAAGTGAAGGTTTCTTTATAGTCGATATCTTCTTCTTAGTTAAAACCTTTAGCCACTAATATAGCCTTGTTTCGAACCACGATACCAAGTTCATTTTGCTTGTTTCTAAAGACCCATTTAGTGCCAATTACTATATGGTCACTAGGTCAGGAACAAGCTTCCACATCTTATTTCTCTTAAATTGATTTAACTCATGCATTGCAAAATCCTATGAATCATCTTTTAGAGTATCATCAATGCATTTTAGTTCAATTTGAGACAAAAAGGCTACATTCGCATAAAAAATTTTAAAAGAAGAACGAATTTGAACACCTTTGATTATCTCCTATAATTAGCTCCTTAGAATAAGCATCTACATATTTCTATTTCTTGGATAAGGATTCCTTGGAAGTAGATGCATTCAAGTTGCTTGGGAGAGGAGAATTTTTCATTCAAATTGAAAGTATCAAAATCAAAATCTTTATCAAAATTATTTTTCTTAAATTCATAAAACGAATTAAAAACAATATGGATGGATTTCTCAATAACAAAATTTCTTTTATTAAAGACACAATAAGCTTTAGAAATAGAGGAATATCCAAGATATATGCCTTCATTGGATTTTGCATTAAATTTTCCTAAGGTATCTTTTTCATTTAAAATAAATTATTTATAATTAAAAACTTTAAAATATAAAATATTGGGTCTTTTGCTGTTTCACAATTTATAGGGAGTTTTAGATAGAAGTGGTCTTATGAGAATCTTGTTCATGATATAGCATGTCGTGGCAACGGTTTTGGTCTAAAAGTATTTAAGTAGGCTATGTTCATTAAGCATGGTTCTTGCCATCACTTGTAAACTCCTATTTTTTTCTCTCAACGACTCCATTTTGTTGTGAATTTCTTAGAGTAAAAAATTTATTATTGTACCCATTTAAATCGTAAAAATCTTGAAAATCATGGTTTTTAAACTTACCACCATGATTACTACGAATAGAAGAAATCATAAAACTATTTTCATTTTGAACTAGTTTACAAAATTTTAAAAAACACTTAAAGTGATCACTTTTATGTGCCAAGAGGTATGTCTAAGTATATCTACTATAATCATCAATAATTACGAAAGTGTATTTACTACCTACTAGAGTTGTTATATCAATTGGTCCAAATAAATTCATATAGAATAATTGTAGTGGTCGAGAGGTGTTTATTTGGATTTTTGATTTAAAACTACTCTTTGTTTGTTTTCCTAGTTGGCATGCATCATAAACTTTATCTTTGATAAATTTAATTCTAGGCATACCTCTTACGAGTTCTTTAGTTATAATTTATGAAATTAGTTTCATACTAGTATGACCTAGTCTCCTATGCCAAAGCCATGCATCATCATTGAAAGCAAAAAAATAAGTTTCATCATAAAAATCATCAAGATCAATAATATACACATATTACTTCTCAAGGCAATCATAGATTTATTTTTGTATGGTATTTCTATAATACAAGCATTATATTCAAATTTGATGTTATATCATTTATCACATAATTGATTAATGCTTAGTAGTTTATGTTTCAAAACATCTACTAACAAAACATGTTTAATCAAAAGGTTTGATTTGTTACCTATATTTCCTTTGCCAATAATTTTTCCCTTATTGTTGTCTTCGAATGTGACATATCTTTCATCTTGACTAGTGAGCCTAAAGAAATGTATTAGATCTCCGGTCATATATCTTGAGCATCCACTATCAAGCTATCATCTCTTGCTCCTAGCTTTTGATTATAGACACATCTACAAGAAAAGAGGTTTACTTTTAGGTACCCATTTAACATTGGATCCCTCATGAATAGATCTACCTATCTTGACTATTGGCATTGAGTTATTTATGGTTCCTTTAGGAACCCAAACTAACTTATGTGAGCTATAATTTTTAAATACATATTTATAGGCATGATGACCTCATCTCCCATAAAAATTATATTTGATTCTTGGAGGAACATGTACTATGGGTCTTTTAGCAAATTTAGTTGGCTTTTGTTGAGTGTTACTACTCATAAAGTCGATTTTTTTTTCTATGAACATGACCCTTATTGGCAAGAATAATATTTAATAATTTGTTGCCACTTTTAATTTTTTTTAATATTTATTATAGTAATACATTTTCCTTCTTAATTGAATTTAACTTTTTAAGAAGTTAACAAGCATTTCTCATTCTCATTTTTTAATTTATCAAATTCACTAGAAAAAGAAGCATGATCCTTTTTTAACAATTTATATTTTTTACCAATTAATTTGAATTCATAAAATAAATCATAAAATACATTAAGTAATTCATTGCAAGATAAAAGAGATTCGTTTGAGTTACATATCTCATTGCCAAATGCTATTAATGCATAGTTTGCCACTTCTTGGTTTGCTTTCATCTTCGGATATACTCGATTCGTCCTAAGTTGCCTTGAGTACTTTTTTTTCTTTGATAGCTTCTTCTTCACTTGGGGACGTTCACTTTTGAAGTACCCCGGCTTTTTGCATTCATAGCAGATGATCATGTCTTTTTTTAGTTCATTTTTGTTATTAGTGTTTTGTTTTACAAGATTTGTTTTGTTCCTTTTTATGAATTTTTTAAATTTTCTTATGAGAAGTGCCAAGTCATCATCATCATCATCATCACTTAAGTTTTCACTCAAGTGATCTTCTTTGGTTCTAAGTGTCATATCCTTCCTATTCTTTGGAAGATTATTCTCATGTTTATCATGTGTCATATAAGTCATTTCATAGGTCATTAAAGAACCAATAAGTTCTTCAAGTGAAAAATTATTCATCCTTTGCTTCTTATATTACCATTACTTTTAGATCCTAACTTTTTAGAAGAGATCTTAGAATTTTGTTAACAAGTTTAAAATTAGTAAAACTTTTACCAAGTACTTTCAAACAATTGACAACATCTGTAGAACAAGTATACATATCACTAATAGTTTCGCTTGGTTTCATTCGAAACAACTTATAATTATACACTAAAAGATTAATCTTAGACTCTTTAACTCTACTTATGCCTTCATATGTGACTTCGAGTATGTGCCAAATATCATGTGCACTTTCTCATATAGAAATACGATTAAATTTACTTTTGTCTAAAGTATAAAAGAAAGTGTTCATCGCTTTAGCATTCAAAGAAAAAGTTTTCTTCTCTAAATTATTCCATTCAGTCATTGGTTTAGAAAACTTTTGAAAACCACTTTCAACTATATTCCATAAATCAAAATCTTTAAAAATCAAAAAAATTTGCAAGTGTTTTCTAGTAAGTGTAGTCCGTCCCATTGAACATGGGAGGACGAGTGATAGAGTGACCCTCTTGATTGCTGAAAAAAATTATTTTTCTTGCATGTTAAACCAAATGAGAAAAACTTGACTCTAATACTAAATGTTAGGGTCATAGTGGCATTAAGAGGGGGTGGGGGGTGAATTAGTGCTTTCGAAAATTTTCGATGATTTTAAAATTTTCGTATGATGAAAACTGAAATTGAAAGTGAGCTTGATTTAGAGTAAGTGTAAAGTGAAGTAAGCATCTAAGTAAGTAATAAAAGTAAACAACAAAGGAATAGAGCACACTGAATTTATAGTAGTTTGGTTATCGTGACCTACATCCACTCCCGATTCCTCCTCCGTTGAGGCCACCGATTTTCACTAACTATATTCTTTCAATAGGTAAAGATCAACTACTCTTTTACAACCCATTCTCCTTTTCACAGGTTTAGGAGAGAATCTTTATAAGTATCACACTGTTAGGAACCTTTTATTTTTTTTATTTTCTAAGCTTGAATAATGTTAATGGAGTTATTTAGTTCAGTAGAGAGTCGGATAATAATTTATTTAATATTTAATTATTAAGTGTCTGAGTCCTAATGGACTCTATAAATATAGATGAAACTATTTCTTTGGGTAATGAAAAATTATTCAGTCTTTTGGCTAAACCTAGGAGGTCGATCCTCTCGAAGTGATTAAGGAGGTCGATCCCCTCGAAGTGATCAAACCCTTTTCTTCTGCTACTTCCTCTTTTCTATATTAAAACCCTAAAGGGTCTTAACATTTGGTATCAGAGCAGCGATCCTTGGTGTTCTCATTGTAATTTTGCATTAACTTTGCCGTAGCCATCATCATCATCCAAAAACAAAGGAAGAAAAGAGAGAGAAAGGGCAAACATAGAAGAACGCAACCACGCAATGGATTTCCACCGGCGGCCATACACCTCTACGTTGACCTCCCTGGCGGCCACGCACCTCTGCGTTCATCCTCCTGGCAAATGCAGCATCGCAGCCGCTGCTGCTCTCGGCCTGCAATCGTCGCTATCGCAACCTCCGACCAACGATCATCTCCCCAACTACTGTAGCTCGAGAGGGACCACCTCCACTACCCCACGGCTTGTGGACCAACCCACCCCCCCGTCGCTCCCTCGCAACACCATTCTAGCCGTGCAACCACTACTATGACCTGACCTCGGCAGCAACCACTTCCGGCTACTGTAGTGCGCGAAGGGTCACCACTGCTTCCCAACCCTCACACCCCCATCACCCTTACTTCTCAACCATAACCCCCCTCAGCCACTACTTTATCGGCAGCCACACACCCCTCTTCGTTGATGGCCTCAACAATAATTGCCGCAACCAGTGTGCGGTGCGAAAGAAACAGGGCAATGCCGCCGATCCCCCTCCTCATGGTGACTCCCCACGACACCACTGCTTTTGCCCCACGATGCTACTGTCTTCCAACAGCCCTTGTTCTATGGTGAAATAGAGTTATTCCCATGACTACCGCAAGTGCTGGCTGCCTCCATAAACTCCATAAACACCACGATTGTTGCAGTTGCCCATGATGCTGCAACCTTCTTCCCATGATGCTGCCACTACGTTGTTGCCCTCTCCCATGAATACTACCTTCTAACTTTTTTTCTAACTGCACCACCGCAATCTCAACCCCAGCTGCTCGACGATCGCCTCTTTGCATCGCAGCACCTACAGTAACACTGCACACAGCACGCAATGATAGAAATTTTCCTCTTCACAGCGACTGCAGCAAGCCTTAACGCTGCACTTGCCACAAGTCATGCCTATAGTGCTAATGCTTTTAACTAGACATCAGAAGTAAGAACTATGAATTACAGATTGATAGTCTTATGCAATGGCTACTGAAATCTCAGTAAAGGCCCAAATGGAAGCATTAGAAACTAGAATTAAGAACCGACTACAGGAGACCCTTAATGAATTTAAAAGAAGCCTGTTGGAGAATTTTAGTAAATTATAATAAGATGAAAGTTCAAGCTTTATGATGAACAGATCTAGAGATATGGGAAAGGGGCCTCGAGAATATGACTTAGGCTACCCACGCATTAAAGTGGAATTTCCAAGATGGGAAGATGGAGATCCGCCTAGTTGGATTTCGAGGGCAGAGAAATTCTTTCGTTTCAACAGAACCCTAGAGGAATCCAAGGTAGAAATAGCCTCAATCCAGTTAGATGGTGATGCAATTCAATAGTATGATTGGTATAAAACTTGCCACAGAGTTCCTTCATGGGAGCAATTCAAGAGAGGGCTTCTTGTTCCATTTGGACCGTCCGAGTACAAGAATATAGATGTACAGCTTGTAAAAATTCGTCAAACTTCTATAGTGTTAGAATATCAAGGTAGATTCAAGCGATTGTTAAATTAAGCTGAGATTAGTCTAAATGACAGCTAGTGGGTACCTTTATTGAAGGGCTTAATCCGGATATTAGATGTGAAGTTAAGGCTCGACAACCCTACACTATGATAGCTGCAATTTCATTTGTGTGCCTACATAAGGAAAAAATTAGTATAAAAAATTATCGAAACATGGGTGTCAACAAACAGTTGATTAGCAAGCCATCTAGCCTATCTACTCCCAACCGAAACCCTAACACTCGAAGACTGACTCGAGAAGAACTCAAAGAAAGATCAGCAAAAGGGTTGTGTTGGCACTATGACGAAAAATGGAGTTAGGAGCACTATTGCAAACAAGGAAAACTCTTGATGATTGAGCCAATTGAGGAGGAACTAGAAGCAAAAGAGTTGGATTCCGACCATGGAGGTATAGAAACTAATGAAGATATTGAACCTATCACACACACTATGTATGCATTGGTTGACTACTCTAACCCACAAACGATGAAAGTTGAAGGAATTTTGAAATATCAACCTATCACTATTTTGATTGACGCAGGTAACACTAACAATTTTATAGACAAAAAGGTCGCCGCCCAATTATCCTACCATATTGAAAGCTGTAATAAATTTGAAGTAAAAGTTACTGATGGATGAATTCTAACCTGTGATAGCAAGTGCTCAAAGATAAATCTCACTATGTAGGGTCAAGAGTTGCTCGTGGATTTCTTTTTACTACCCCTAGAAAACTATGAAGTGGTGCTTGGAATCGAATGGCTATCGATTTTGAGTGATGTTTCCTGGAACTTTTCTAAACTAGTAATGAAGTTTTTTGTTAATGGAAAGCTTGTGATTCTAAAGGGACGGTGCGGAAGTAAGATCACAACTATCACTAGCCATCGGATGAAGAAGGTTCTTTGGAAGACACACACTGGTTTCTTGATAAAATTGCAACACATAGAACAAGAAATAGTAGGGCACATTCCAACCGAAAGTATTGAATTATTGCTTAAAGAGTTTGCAGATGTATTTGCAGAACCACAAGGACTCCCACCTCTTCGACATTGTAATCATCGGATTCCAATAGTACCTAGGAAAGCACCAACTAATGTTCGACCCTATAGATATCCATATTTACAGAAGCTAGAAATAGAGAGGATTATCACAGAATTGCTAGAAACAGGGATTATAAGAGCTAGCGTTAGCCCCTACTCCTCCCCAATTTTGCTGGTCAAAAAGAAGGATGGCTCATGATGGATGTGTATTGACTACCGAGCACTCAATAGTATTATGGTGAAAGATAATATCTTATTCCAATAGTAGACGAACTGTTGGATGAGTTGGGAGGAGCCCAAGTATTCACTAAATTAGACCTAAGATCGGGCTATCATCAAATTCGAGTACATGAAGATGATATTCAAAAAACTGCCTTCAGGACACATAACGGCCACTATGAATTTCTAGTCATGTCTTTTGGTTGACTAATGCACCCTCTACCTTTCAGAGTTTAATGAATGGTATATTTCGAGCTTATCTTTGTAAGTTTGTTCAAGTTTTCTTTGATGATATTTTGATATATAATCCCTTCTTAGAGAGCTATTTATTACATTTGTGAACTGTCTTTACTATTCTTCGTGAGCATTGTCTTTTTGTCAAGAAATCCAAGTGCAGTTTTGGGCAACCAGAGGTTGAGTATCTCGGCCATTTCATCTCCCAAGGGTGTATTGCTGTTGATCTTTCTAGAATCCAAGTGATAAAAGATTGGTTGATTCCAAAGTCAATTAAAGTTTTAAGGGGACTCTTAGGACTGACAAGATATTACCAAAAGTTTATAAAGAATTATGGCAAAATCAATACTCCCTTCACGGCACTTCTGAAGAAAGATGTATGTAAATAGTCAGAAGAGGTAAACACGCATTTAATTCCTTGAAGATTGCATTGACTACTACCTCAGTGCTTGCTCTACCTGATTTTAGTAAGTTATTTATAATTGAATCTGATGCTTCTGGAGTAGGTATAGGAGCTGTACTAATGCCGGAAGGCCGACCCTTTGCTTATGCTAGTAAGACTCTCTCTCTCTCTCCCATCTGAGTTTATCTATTTATGATAATGAGATGCTAGCCATTATACATGCAGTCACAATGTGCAGACCCTACTTAATTGGCTGATGGTTCCAAATACGCACTGATCACAAAAACCTCAAATATTTTTTGGAGTAAAAGATTTCTTCTTTAAAGCAACAGAAATGGGTTATAAATCTACTGGGATTCGATTATGAGATTATCTATAAAAGGGGGAGCAAGAATCTAGTTGTGAGACTTTGGAAATTATCATAAGGGAATGGTCAAATAATCCCGAGATCCAGAAAATTATTAAAAGAATAGAAGAAGCTCTAGATACTATTTCAAATTATAGTTGGGATTTAGCGAACTTGCACTATAAAGGCTGAATAGTTGTAGCCCTATATTCTTCTTGCCAGGAGATAATTTTGAAAGAGTTCCATTCGTCTCTAATTGCTGGTCATTCTGGATTTCTTTGCACTTATAGATGAGTTCGATAACTTTTTTACTAAAAAGGTATGAAAACTTTTATCAAAATATTTGTTGCTGAATGTGATGTTTGCCAACGCCACAAGAGTGAGATAGTAGCCACTCTCGGGCTGCTTCAGCCCCTCCCTATTCCTGATGTTGCTTGGATTGACATATCCATGGACTTCATTAATGGACTTTCATCATCACAAGGGAAGAGTACTATACTTATAGTTGTGGATAGGTTTATAAAGTATGCTCATTTTTGTGCTTTACGACATCCTTATACTACAACAGGTGTTGTCTGTATCTTTGTAGAGAACATAGCTAAATTGCATGGGAGTCCCTGTTCCATTATTAGTGATAGAGATAAGATTTTTACTAGCTCCTTTTGGATAGAGCTTTTCCATTTACAAGATACCCAGCTAAATATGAGCACTGCTTATCATCCATAAACAGATGGACAAACTGAAGTGGTAAATAGGTGTCTCAAAAATTACCTCAGATTCTTTACCAGTGACAAGCTGAAGGAATGGATTAAATGGCTTCCCTATGTGGAATGGTGTTATAATACCTCTTATCATTCTTCAATTAAAATGACTCCCTTTAAAACAGTTTATGGCCCACCCCCACCTTCAATTCCAACATATGTACCCAGTTCTTCCAAAGTTGATCAAGTGGACAAGGAATTACTTGATAGAGATAAGATTATTCAGCTTTTAAAGAATAACCTCATAGCTGCATAAGCAAGAATGAAATAGCAAGCTGATAAACACCTAAGTGAATGAGAATATGCCGTCGATGATTGGGTTTTCCTTCGTCTTCAGCTCTACAAGCAAACTTCCATAAAGGTCCAATCTTTTACGAAGTTGTCTCCTCGATTTTTTGGGTCTTATAAAATATTGGAGTACATTGGGCCAGTTGCATACCACTTAGATCTGCCTACTAGCTCTAAGATACATCTAGTTTTTTATTGAATCTCGAATTTTGATGATGAAGTCAATTGATGGGTTAATTGATCTAATCCATATTATTGAGATAAGTGTGCAGGATTAACTACGATAGCTTGAAGACATAAAGCAAATTACCGGAGTCAAGTTATTAGGAGTTCAAGAGTCCATCAGAAGTCCGAAGGATCATCGGAAGTGCTGCCGGAACCAACCGAGAAAGAATTGGGGACTTGCCGAAGGTTTCGGAAGTTCGCCAAAAAGATCGTCGGAGGTTCGTTAAGAACATCAAGAAGGTTTGAAAGCTTGCCCAACATTCGTCAAAATCATCATAAGTCTGGAAGCCTACTGGGAGTTTACCGAAAGAAATCCGAGGGTGCATCGGAAGTTCGTCGAAAGCTCGCCGGAAGATAACTCGATGCTACTGGTTTAGTCTTTACTTAGAATTATGTCTAAATTTATAGTTAGCATATAATTAGGATAAGGATTAGGTAATAATCTTGTTTAACCCTTGTATGGGCCAACTGGGCCTTATTTGGGCTAAGTCAGGGCCCATTCAACCTTGCTAGAATAATCTAACGGTGGCACCGCCCTAGGACCGAACTCCTAGGTGTTTTGGGTGGTGGTACTACCCTTGGTCAGCAGTGGTATCACCGACTTTAATACCTGGCAAGCGGTGGTATCGCCCCAAGTTAGCGGTAGTATCGTTGATAGTTATTACCTACCAGTGGTGGTACTGCCAGACCACAGAGCCCGAGGACTCTGTCAGGCGGTGGTACCACTAGTGCCAAGCGATGGTACCGCCAGTACCAGAAAATTCAGGATGTGACTCTTTTTGGCTCAATTTTTATACAGCCAATTGAGTCTATAAATACCCCTCTTTTCTCAGCTGAGATAATAATCTTTTGAGAAGTTGAAAACTAAGTCAAAGCTTTAGCAAAGTCTTATTTCAATAGCTTAAGTGTTTACCTCCCTCTTTCTTTGTAAAAAAATCTGTAAGAGAGTGAACTACTTGTAAAAGTTTATAAGAGGGGTATTTGGTCCTTTCCCCTTCAAGAGATTTGATAATAGAAGTTGGGAGCCTCATCAAAGTAGGCTTCGGAAGTGGACGTAGGTCATTTTGACCGAACCACTATACATCACTACGTACCTTATCAGTGTAAGTGTTTAAATATTCTGCATCATTACTTAGCTGCAAATAGCTCATTTTTGTTCTCCCTACTCTCAATTGCATTCACTCGAACTATTTTAGCTAAATCTTTTTTCGTCAGATCGAAATTTTCATGCGAATCAACTATCTCCGAAATCAGTTTCACGTTTACGAGTTTTAATCCGCTGCACAAATTCACCTCCCCCCCCTCTTAGTGCCGCTTAGATCCTAACAATTGGTATTAGAGCCTGGTCACTCTCATTTGGTTTAAAATCAAAGAGAGATGGCTTACTCTTACATGCAAGAGGGTCATTCAATTACATGTCCACCCATGTTCAATGGGTCGGATTACACATATTGAAAGACTCGTATGAGGATCTTTCTTATTTCCATGGACTTTAAACTTTGGAATATCATTGAAAATGGATTTTAAAAATCTTCTCTTCCGATGAGCGAATGGAATGAACCAGAGAAGAAGGTTTTTGCTTTAAATGCAAAGGCTATGAATGCCTTATTTTGTGCACTTGATAAAAATAAATTTAATCACGTCTCGATTTTCAATCGACTTTTAATATTTGGCGTACTCTTGAGATCACTTATGGAGGCACTAGCCGAGTGAAAGAGTCCAAAATCAACATTCTAATACATTCTTATGAATTTTTTCGAATGAAACCAAGTTAGTCCATCGGAGACATGTACACCCGCTTCACGGATGTCATCAATGGACTCAAAGCACTTAGTAAAGGTTTTTCTAATTTTGAACTTATAACTAAAATTTTAAGATCTCTTCTAAAGAGTTGGGATCAAAAAGTTATGGCCATTCAAGAGGCCAAGGACCTAAAACTTTTCCTCTCGAAGAACTCATTGGGTCTCTAATGACCTAGAAATGACCTGCCATATTCATGAACAGCTCGAGAACCCCCTTCCAAAGAATAGGAAGGATATGGCATTAAGAACATAAGAAGACCACTTGAAAGGAACATCAAGTGATAAGGACAGTGACGATGACATTGCACTCTTAACTTAAAAATTTAAAAAATTCATAAGAAGGAATAAATTTAAAAATGACACTAAAAATAAACTTGAACCAAAAAGGGACCAAGTCATATGTTACGAATGCAAAAAGCCGAGGCACTTCAAAAATGAATGCCCCCAAGCCAAGAAGAAGCAACCGAAGAAGAAGAAAGCTTTAAAGGTGACATGGGACAACTCAAGTGACTCCGAGAATGAAGAAGTAAGTAACAAAGAGAAGGCCAACTTTGCGCTAATGGCTTTAGAAGAAGAGGTATGTGATTTAATTAATGAAGATTTATCTTTCGACAAACTTTCAATAGCTTTTCATGAAGTATTTGATGAGTGTAGAACTATTAGTAAAAAGTTCAATTTATTAAAGGAGCATGCTTTATTACTAGATAAACTTGATAGTCTTCAAACTCCCTCTTCACCTCCATGCTCTATGTGTGAACACTTAGAAGTAATAAAAACTGAGAACTTGCTACTTAAAGAGACCCTAAACAAGTTTAAGGTCAGTAGCAATGGCTTGGACATAATCCTTGCAAACAAGGGTCCCATTGCAAATAGAATTGGAATTGGATTTGTGAGTGGATCTCACCAAAATCCTACTAGCTTCATTAAAGGACCCATATTACATATATCACCTCGTTTGATATGCAATTTTTGTTGTAAATTCGGACATGTTGTTTATAAATGTCCATTTAAGAAAATTAGTCCACACAAATTGATATGGGTTCCTAAAGGAACCATAAATAATTCAATGCTAAATGACAAAGTTAGTAGATCAATTTTTTAGGCACCCAAAATCAATTGGGTACCTAAAAACCATCCTCTTTTGTAGACACACTCACCATCACAAGCTAGGAGTAAGAAATGGTATCTTGATAGTGGATGCTCAAGGCACATTACTGGAGATCCATCTCAATTCTCTATGCTCACTAGCAAAGAAGAAGGGTATATCACCTTTGGAGACAATAACAAGGGTAAAATCATTGGCAAGGGAACCATAGATAATAAAATAAGTTTTTCAATTAATGATGTGTTACTAGTTGATGGATTAAAATATAATCTTTTGAGCATTAGTCAATTATGTAATAAAGGTTACATCGTTAGATTTGAATCTAATGTTTACATCATTGAAAAATCAAACAACAACATATCCATGATTGCATTAAAACAAAATAATATCTACACCATCAACATTGAAAAACTTAGTAATGAAATGTGCTTTTCCATTTTAAATGATGATACTTGGCTTTGGCATAGGAGATTAGGCCATGCAAGCATGAAACTAATATCTAAAATTTCATCTAGAGAACTAGTATGAGGAATTCCTAATATCAAGTTTGTCAAAAATAAAGTATGTGATGCATGTCAACAAAGAAAATAAATAAAAACTAGCTTCAAATCATAAAATCAAATAAGCACTTCTAGACCATTACAATTGATCCATATGGATTTATTTAGACCAATTGACATAACAAGTCTAAGTGGTAGCAAATATATATTTGTCATTGTAGATGACTATAGTAGATATACTTGGAACTAATTTTTGGCTAATAAAAGTGACTACTTTAAATGTTTCTCTAAATTTTGTAAACTTACTCAAAACGAAAAGGGTTTCATGATTTCATCGATTCAGAGTGATCATAGTGGATAATTCCAAAACCATGACTTCTAAACATTTTATGAATCTAATGGATATAACCATAACTTTTCTACTCTGAGGAATCCTTAACAAAATGGAGTAGTAGAAAGAAAGAATATAAATTTATAAGAAATGACAAGAACCTTGTTAAATGAACATAGCTTACCCAAGTATTTTTGGGCCAAAGTCGTTAATACGATTTGCTATGTCATGAATAGGGTTCTAGGAAGACCATCTCTATCCAAGACTCCATATGAATTGTAGAATAAAAAAAACCTAATGTTTCTTACATTAAGGTTTTCGGTTGCAAATGCTTTATCTTGAATGAAAAAGGATGCCTTAGGAAAATTCGATGCTAAATCCGATGAAGGCATCTTTCTTGGTTACTCTTCCTTTTCTAAAGCTTTTCATGTTTTTAACAAAAGAATGTTAGTTATAGAAGAGTTTATTCATGTAGTTTTAAATGAAGTTTTCGAATTTAAGAAAAAATGATTTTAATGATAATCTTGGTTTTGATGGTTTAAATTTGAATGAACCCTCTCCTCAAAATAGCACCTTGGATGCATCTTCTTCTGAATTTTTCTTACCTAAAGAATAGAAGTATGTAGATGCTCATCCTAAGGAGCTAATTATAGGAGACACATCAAAAGGGGTTCAAACTTATTCCTCTTTTAAAAATTTTTGTGCCCATGCCATTTTTCTTTCTCAAATTGAACCTAAGTGCATTGACAATGCCTTGAAAGATGATTCTTGGGTTATCGCAATGCAAGAAGAGTTAAATCAATTTGAGAAGAATGAGGTATGGAAGCTTATTCCTAGACCTAGTGACCATTTAGTTATTGGTATTAAATGGGTCTTTAGAAACAAGCAAGATAAATGTGGTATCGTGGTTAAAAACAAGGCTAGATTAGTGGCCAAAGGTTTCAACCAAGAAGAAGGTATCGATTACGAAGAAACTTTTGCTCCTATAGCAAGATTAGAAGCCATTAGGATACTCATTGCCTATGCTAGTAGTAATAATTTTAAACTTTTTCAAATAGATGTCAAAAGTGCTTTCTTAAATGGCTTTATTTCCAAAGAAGTGTATGTTGAGCAACCACTCAGAACTGAAAACTCTCTTCTTCTTAATCATATGTTTAAATTAACTAAGGTTCTATATAGATTAAAATAAGCCCCTTGAGCTTGGTATGAGAGGCTTACTTCCTTTCTTATTTCAAATAATTTTACTAAAGGCAAGGTTGATACTACATTATATTTTAATTATTTTAAAAATAATTTTCTTATTGTTCAAATCTATGTTGATGATATTATTTTTGGTTCTTCGAATGAATCACTATGTGAATCATTTGCTAAGTGTACGAGTCATGAATTTGAAATGAATCTAATGGGTGAATTAACCTTCTTTTTATGATTACAAATTAAAAAACTTAGTGCTTGTATATTTTTTAATCAAATAAAGTATACATTAGAATTGTTAAAATGATTTAACATGGATGGTTCAAAAGCTATAGGTACTCCTATGAGCACTTCCACTAAGTTAGATTTGGATGAAAGTGGAAAAAATTTTGATAAAAAAACTTATAGAGGAATGATAGGTAGCTTACTTTTCCTCATCGTAACTAGACCGGATATCATGTTTAGTGTAGGTCTATGTGCAAGATTCCAAGCTAATCCTAAGTTATCTCACCTTAAAACCGTTAAAAAAATCTTTAGATATCTTAAAGGAACTCCTAACCTAGGATTATGGTATCCAAAATCCGATGACTTTGATTTAAAAGCCTATGCGGATGCAGATTTTGGCAGATGTAGAATAGATAGAAAAAGCACATCCGGAACATGCCAATTTTTAAGACATGCACTTGTTTCTTGGACTTCTAAGAAATAAAATTCAGTTGCATTATCTATGACGGAAGCCGAATACATAGCCGCAAGTGCATGTTATGCACATGTTGTTTGGATGAAAAATACTTTAGAAGACTATGGAATTCATTTAAAAAACATTCCCATAAAATGTGATAATACGATACTATTTGTCTAACAAAAAATCTCATTCAACACTCTAGAACTAAGTATATTGACATTAGGTATCATTTTATATGAGATCATGTAAATAATAACGATGTCATTCTAGAATTTATTGACACAAAACATCAATTAGCGGACATTTTTACAAAACCTTTAAATGAAGAATAATTTGACTTTATTAGAAGGGAATTAGGTATATTGAATTATCCTCATGAATGAGTTTATTTTATGCCTTTTTTAAAAAGTTTTCATCATCTTTTCGATTTTCGTGGATTTGACTTCATCCTTTTTGATTTTGTATTATCTTATGACATCTTAAAGAGTGATACAAGATATTATTCTAGTTTAATTAAACACATTAAACTTCTATGATATAAAGGATATATAAATATATATATATAATAAAAAAGGGGAGCAAATTAATCAAAAAAGGAATTGTTGTAACCCTCCTAAAATCATCTAAGGGTGCCAGTGGTGGCACCGCCAAGACTGGTGGTAGCACCGCTTGGGCATTCTGTTCCCAAGCGGTGGCACCGCTCGGTTGGCGGTGGCACCGCCCGAGAGCCCCCTTATATAAAGGGGAGTTAGGGCCGGTGGTGGAACCACCCCCAACCTGTGGAACAACTCCCTAAACCTCATCTTCTCCTTTCCCATCCTCTCTAAACCTTATCTTCTCCCTTTAGAAGACTAAGAGAGGGTTCCATCTTGGATCAAGACCTCTACCTCCCAAGAAATCTCATATAAGGTAACATTTAAACTTTCTTTTCTTCTTCTCAATACATGGCCTATTCTTTAAAATTTTTCTTGCTCTATCATCATGATTAGATATGGCTCCTAGGAGATCATCAAGGGATAAAGGGAGAAGGATGGTAGGAGATTCACATGACCCATCTCTTTTTATATCTAATGAAGTAGCCCTTAGGTATCCTAGTTTCAAAGTAAGAATGGTGCATAAGGGAAAACATGTTGATTTATGTGAACTAGGAAACCTAGAACCCATTAGGTGGTTTGCCAATTTGGATGTCTTGCTCATCTTACAAATCAATGAACCAATTTACCCTAGGTTAGTTAGGTTGTTTTATCTAAATTTAAGCTTGGATGATGATAACATGACAACCTACCTTTTAGGAACCTGAATTTGAATTTTTAATAGTACGATATGTGAGCTAATTAGAATCTCAGAAAAGGATAGGGGTTGTTATTTCAGAGGATAGTGGGATATGAATACAATTGGAGTAACCTACTCCAAGGCTTTAGTGACTATTTTTGTAAATCCTAACCTAGGCATAGTCCCTAAAAGCTGTGAGCATTTATTACCTTTCAGTTCTAAAATTCTTCATCACATCATCATAAGCATCCTTATTCCTAAACAATATCACCATGATGAGATTAGTCAATTAGAATTAGGAACCATGTATTGGATAATGACCGGATAAAATAACTATTTTGGATATCTGATCCGGCAACATATGATGGAAATAATGTCTAAAGACTTGATATTACCATACGGGGGATTAATCACTAGATTGCTACATGCCCATAATATCATAATATCACCTGATGAAGAAGTGATAAGAGTAGATAGATATAACACTATTAACAGAAAACTACTCAAGAGACTTAGGTATATTTTTACAAATGAAATATGGACTAGGCAGCCTCGAAGAACTGATCCAGCTCCCCCTCCAATAGAACAACCTAAAATACCAGTCTTTAGGGGAAGTGAATCTCCTCCTCCTAGTCACTTTGGTGCAGCACCATTAGAACCAGCTCCTGCTCCATCTTTTGAATATCCAATCATGATAAAAATAAATCAAATCAAATCACAACAAGCTAAAATTTTGAGTGAAATACGACAAATGAACTGAAAGTTAGATCACTTGTATAGGTATTTTGATATTCCACCCGAGGAATAGTTATTGTATTGAACCTTTTGACTCTTAACATACTTTTGAAATTGTTCTAATATATGATGTTGTATGTTTCTTTTCGAATTTTTCTTTTTCTTTTTCTCTCAACTACGAGTATCTTCATGATATTATCTATTCAGATTTTGAATGACATCTTTTGAATGGAGTTCTCTCTTTTATCCTTCGATCATAATATTTTTAATCTTGATGATGCTTTCATGATGTTGTAATATTTTGAATAATTTGGTGTCTTCTTCGAATGATGGATCTTAATGATATAGTAAAATTAATTTTATACTCTCTTCACCTCCTTTAAGCATGTTTCATTTCATAAATTCATAAATGCCAAGTTGAAGCTTGATGAATTTTGATAGCCTTTTAGGCTTATCCATCCTCGATAACATATGATAGCCTCATTTTTTTTTATATATTATGAATGACCAGCATCATAACACTATATGTGACTACTTTTATCATGTTATTATAAGTCACCTCCTTTTTATTGACGACAAAGGGGGAGAAGAATGTAGCAAATGAATTGATGACTTGATCGCATTGAGAAGAATAATGCCAAAATGAATTGACATTTTTTTTTTTGCTTGTGCCATGCTTTGTAATGAAAAATGCTTGCCATCATTAAAAGCATCGTAATGCATCGCAATTATATGTAGCGTATCGCAATTGTGTGGAATGTATCGCATACATCTCAAATGGTTCATGCATACATAAAATGTTAATATAAGATCGCTATTGTATCATGTTTAAATTTGGTATTTTCCATTGATATGATAAGTTATCACTTCATATGAATGAATGATATCATGCTTTGGATTTGTAAATTTTATTTTGATGTCATTTAATCCTTGCTACTTTTCAAAATTTTAGTTGATATCATTTGTCGAAATAATGATTGTATATCATCATTCGACATTGAATTGGAAAATGGATGTCATGCCGACATTATTTTCAAATAGTGAACAATACGGAGTTTCGTATAAAAAATCATGCTTGTTGAGCATGACAATAAGTTCAACGAATGAAACAAATCAATTTCGACTTGAATTCAAGGGGTTTGAATCAAGTGTTTCCTTTCTCAAAATATGATATATAGATAGGAGGAGTTAAGGTTAACTCCATCATCAATTGATTATTATCATCAAAAAGGGAGAGATTGTTGAATCTCAAATTTTGATGATGAAGTCAATTGATGGGTTATTTGATCTAATCCATGTTATTGAGATAAGTGTGCAGGATTAACTACGATAGCTTGAAGACATAAAGAAAATTACTGGAGTCAAGTTATTAGGAGTTCGAGAGTCCACTAGAAGTCTGAAGGATCGTCGAAAGTGCTACCGGAACTAACTGAAAAAGAATCGGGGACTTGCCGAAGGTTTCGGAAGTTCGCCGAAAAGATCGTCGAAGGTTCATGGAGAATACCGAGAAGGTTTGGAAGGTTGCCCAAGATTCATCAAAATCGCCACAAATCTAGGAGCCTGTTGGGAATCTGCTGGAAGAAATCCAAGGGTGCATCGGAAGTTTGCCGGAAGATCGTCGGAAGCTCACCGAAAGATAACTCAATGTTTCCGGTTTAGTCTTTGCTTAGAATTATATCTAAATTTCAAAGTTAGTACATAATTAGGGTAAGGATTAGGTAGTAATCCTGTTTAACCCTTATAGGGGCCAACTAGGCCTTATTTGGGCTGATTTAGGCTGAAGTCATGGCCCATTCAACCTTGCTAGAATAGTTTGGTGGTGGCACAGCTAGACCCAGGCAGTGGCACCATCCTAGGACCGAATTTCTAGGTGTTCTGGGCGTGGTACCACCCTTGGTCAGCGGTGGTACCGTCGACTTTAATACCTGGCAGGCAGTGGTATCGCCCCAAGTCAGCGGTAGTACCGTTGACAGTTATTACTTGCCAGTGGTGGTACTGCCTAGTAGGTGGTGGTACCGCCAGACCACAGAGCCCGAGGACTCTGTTAGGCGGTGGTACCGCTAGTGCTAGGCGATGGTACCACTAGTACTCGAAAATCCAGGATGTGACTCTTTTTGGCTCTATTTTTGAAAGCCAATTGAGCCTATAAATACCCCTCTTTTCTTAATTGAGATAACAATCTTTTGAGAAGTTGAAAATTAAGTCAAAGCTTTAGCAAAGTCTTGTTTCAATAGCTTAAGTGTTCACCTCCCTTTTACTTTGTGAAAAAATCTATAAGAGAGTGAACTACTTATAAAAGTTTGTAAGAGGGGTATTTGGTCCTTCCCCCTTCAAGAGATTTGATAGTGGAAGTTGGGAGCCTCATCAAAGGAGGCTTCGGAAGTGGACGTAGGTCATTTTGACCGAACCACTATACATCACTACGTACCTTGTTTGTGTGAGTGTTTAAATATTCTGCATCATTACTTAGCTATAAATCGCTCGTTTCTCTTCTCCCTACTCTCAATCGCATTCACTCGAACTATTTTAGCTAAATCCTTTTTTGTCATATCAAAATTTCCATACGAATTAACTATCTCTGAAATCAGTTTTAAGTTTATGAGCTTTAATCCACTACACAAATTCACCCCCCCCCCTTCTCTTAGTGCCGCTCATATCCTAACATTTTTCATGTTTCCTTCCTTAAGAAGAAATTGGGTGAGGATGAGATAGTATAACGTCATTTACCAGATATCTCTGCTTCTAGGGAAGTCCAAACTCAACCACAAGCCATTCTGGATCAACAAGTTGTAATGTACCGCAAACATCCTATGATAGAAGTGCTGGTGCAATGGGCCAATTTACCAAAGGAAGATGCCACTTGGGAGTCCTATAGGGCGTTGCGAGAGAAGTTTCCAGAATTTGTTACTACTTAGCCTTGAGGACAAGGCTGATTTAAAGAGGGTAGAACTGTTAGGAACCTTTTATTTCTTTTTTTTCTAAGCTTGAATAATGTTTATGGAGTTATTTAGTTCAGTAGAGAGTCAGACAATAATTTATTTATTATTTAATTATTAAGTGTCCGAGTCCCGATGGGCTCTATAAATAGGGATGTAACTATTTCTTTGAGGGTAATGAAAAATTATTCAGTCTTTTGGCTAAACCTAGGAGACTGATCCCCACGAAGTGATCAAGGAGGCCGATCCCCTCGAAGTGATCAAACCCTTTTCTTCCTCTACTTCATCTTTTCTATGTTAAAACCCTAAAGGATCTTAACACACACCTCCCTTAGACAGAATTCTAAGCTTTAATGAAGAGGAGGGGAACATTTAAAAGATTACAATAGAGTTTTCTCACTTAGAGTCATAAGTTTTCATTCATAGTTCTTCTATAACCAAGCAAGGATGAGTGGGGTCTTTATAGGCCCCAAATGGCTTCAAAAATAGAGCAAAAAAAAAGGTCTTATCTTGGATTCTTGGAGTACCGACTACTGCTAGTACTGTGCGGTACTACTGCTTGACACTCCTGCACTGATGGTACCATCGCCCAGTTTAGATAGTACTATTGCTTGACAGAGCTTGGGAGACCGGGCTCTAGTGATACCACCACCTGCTTGGGCGGTACCATTGCCTAACAGCATTAACTACTAGTGGTACCATTGCCCAGTTTGGGCAATACTACCACTTGGCAACATGGGAGACTGTATACTTCATTTTTCCAACTCATAGGTGGTTCTACCACCAGTCTGGCGGTACTATCGCTTGACTTAACTATGGGTCACTAAATGGGCCTCCCAATGGGCCCAAATCAATCCCAATTTAGGCCTAATGGGCCCTTAATTAAGTTAACATGGTTACACTAAAAACTAACTCTATTAGACCTAAACGACGACACTCAAGATATAAACAATTATAAGACAAGAAATTTATATTGTCCGACATGCTATCGGTTCATCCAAACTTCGTTTGAACCTCTAGTGATCAACTGAATCTTCGATGTATCACCTGATCCATTAGCATGTTGACTCTCGTAACATCGAATCTTAGTGCAATGTCTGATTCTTCCGACACGATGCACGATCTCTGACTCTGATCTAATATTCAATTCTTCTACTTTAATTATTTTATCTTTTCATAATCGAAGTTAGTCCTATATTACTTTTCTCAAAACACAAATTAGATCGTAAACTCATCAATTGACTTTATCATCAAAATCCAGGATTTAATAAATATAAGAGAATCTAATCCATTGGACATGTTTATCCTTAGTTACTGTATATCTATAATCCCTCATCCATCTAATATTTCAGAGACCGTATACCAGGCATGGTGTTGTTAGATCTATACGGAATCTCCTCGAGTCTTGCTCTATCAAATTCTCTTAGAGAACTTTTTCTCTCTCAATCAAATGACCCTGGTTAGGGATTTACCTGAGCAGATATTTTTCTCGTGACACCAAGAGCGGATGATCCTCTATCGATACTTAATTACCCTCTTAAGATTGGATCTCACTCCTAATGATCAATTGTGCTAGATCTAGTACTTCCAGGCCTATAAGTCTGGTATCAAAGAGTTGGATGCTCATACAGGACATCCTTTGTGTCTAAAGTCTGAGGACCAGATACACAACTAAGACGACGAAATTGTTATTTGATAATGAGGTATCATCAACCATCCAGCATTCTGTTAGTAGATTAAATAAGGAAATCATTCTCCAATGAGCACCTGCACTGTATCCCTAATATCCCTATACAAGCAGTTATGAGACCAATTATCTTTATCATATGGATGAGTATACAACATACTAGTCAATCCGGTTATCTCAATGTTCCTCTCGAGTAACCTATGATTGAGATTATTTATGGTCTGTGTTTAAAGACGAATCGATCTCATTATCGTAATCTCATCATGATCCAATTCTCATTGCACATATCCATAAACATCACAATATATGTAATAGATAATAAAAAGTAAAAAATATATAAAATAAATAATAAATAAAAAAATTATGTATCATATCATATATGTTATCACTGACGTGATTAGCTTGTAAGACATTTGATTAATACTTGCACAACCTACCAATGGTGCTCAACTATCACAAAATCACCCTTATGACAATGCAAATATGAGTAAGCAAATTTACATTAAATTAAATCTTTATCATCACGTGGCACAAATGCAAGATCTATTTGACAAATAACATTATATAAATCAAATCCAATTTATTCAAATTCTACGAATCAATCTAAATCAAATCCAAAATCATACACGTGTTCTAAATCGAATCGGAGTTTCATGATTTACCTCGACCTCGCAGGATTTCTATCAGTAGTGTTTAAGCTCGACCACACATACATGTATGGTGCCTCCCAAAATGTACTATTTCTTATATATTTCCTCTGCTGATGATTTAATGCTGGACGGCTGTCATACGTATCCATATGTATTCTGGTAATTATTCAAGGGCGAAGAATCCTGTGAGCACACATTAGTGGTCCTCAGCTTCTGTGTTCCTAAACTTGCACTGTTAATTTCCGGGGCTTGCATGCTCTTTATATAATTCAGTAGAGGTTAACGGATATGTGAGAAATGTTTGTTTGGTTGCTTTAAGTTAATTATATGTACCTAAAAAGTGACTTTGATGGATATAACAATTGAAAAAAAATCTGATTTTGTACATTTCCCTAGCAAAGTTGCCGGAAAGCACAAACAAATTTTCATATGGATCAAAGTTTGACTTGCATTTTCTATCTTTTATTTTTTGCATCTCATTTTGTAATTTTTTCATTGTCAATTTAGCGACTTGTCTTTACGTAATTGCGGAATTATGGTTTGATACAGGATGGAGAAGACGATATAGAGAAGAAAGCGCAAAAGAATGAAGCCATGAAGATATTGTTTTTATCTTTGATGCCGGATCCCAAAGACATACAATTTTTTTTTCAAGATGATGTGAATTTTGAGATTGTATCAACTCTACTATTGATCTTTTTGGACGAAATGAACATCGTAATGTGAAGTTTCAAATACCAATGTTTTCTATTTTTAATCTTGAAATTAATGAAAACTGATATGATTTTAAAATTATTAAAAATTGATAGGTCGAGATAGTCAATCACTAAAATAATACTAGTTTGTCACGAAAATTTTTTATTTAAATTTTTAGTGATAGATCACTACCTTTTTCATTTAATCAACCGTAAGTGACAAATTTAATTATGTTGTCATTAAAAATTTTTATCAAGACTTTTAGTGACAGAGTTTAAATGTATTATCGATCACAAAAACAAAAAGTCATCACTAAAAGAATAATTTACCGATAAGTGTTTTTTTTTCTTATGGTAAAGCCTTTAACCAAGAGACCAATCTTTTATTGATCAATGTGTTACTAAATGTTTTATTGATATTGAGTTTTAGTGATAACTCTGGCTAATCACCATTCCCATTCCACCAATCTTTATGCAAGAGAAGTTTGTTAGATTATGTGGCCTGTTATAATTGGATAAGATATATGATAGATCTAATTGGATTCTGTTAATAGTATCGGCCAATAAAAAAGAAGTCTATATCATGGTACGATTCCTTAGGGGATACCTTTGATGGAAGGAACTCCTCTAATAACTTATCCTATACCCTCTACTCTCACTTATAAATAGATAGGGCATTTGGGGATCTATAAATAACAGAAGCAACACAGAAGCATCTAAGAGTTGCATAAAGAATAGCAACACAGATGCATCTAAGAGTTACATAAAAGGAAAATATTTCACAAGCAGTTGAGAGATTATAGTTTTCCTCTCAACCTCCCTGAGTCATCAATCAAAGTGGTCCTGTGAAAAGATAGGAAGAGAGGAGAAGGAGTCTAGTTCTCCTTGCATATTGACAACGACATTGGATCTAAATAAGGTATTCAGATCAGAGATTCTTTTTCTTCTTTTTCAGATAGCATCAAAAGGTACACATCGTAAAACTGATCTATCATTATTTGATTTCAATCCTAACATAAAGGTTTTTTTTTGTATTATAGAAGCATGATTAAAGTTTTTTATGCTTACAATTAGTATCAGAGCCTAGGTTCTTGAAATAAAAAACTTTAGATTTGTTATTTTTTTGATTTACGATGTTTGGATGATCCGTATTCTATTAATCTGTATTCCTATCCATTTCGATTTATCGTCTACTTGTCGACGATGTTGAGGAAACAGCAACGGTTGCTATGTAGCACCGCTACCAACCACGCTGCGTACGGCCATAAGGGCCATGGGCGACCGCACCGCAATAACCATAGGGCTATAGATCGGTCGCGCAAGGGCAGCAACTGCGCATGGGCACAGGCCGCGCACCGGTTGGTGCTGTTGGGGGGCTGCATAGTCGGTAGCCACCCACAAGCAGCGGTCGCACGGGCGGCAACCGCCAGCTGGCGAAGGCCGCACCGACGACAGCCCCATGCGAGCACAACCGCACCTAGGCGACGCTCAAGCGAGCGAGGCCACACGCCAGGCAACAGCCACATGGTGCAACATCACACTGGTGGTGCCTGCCCATGGGCACCGGTGGCAGCCGCGCAAGCATGAGCCGCGTACGAGGCGGCGGCAGCATAGGCAAAGGTAGGCAAAATTATAGTTTTGCCATTAGGGTTTTGTTAAAATAAAATTATAGGTTTGCCCTTAAGTATTTTATTAAAACTATGACAGTTCAATCCTTTACAAATATGATAATTTTGATTTATGTCCTATTAATATATTTACAATTTTACCCTTATGCAATTGAGAATTTTTTTATTATTTATATTCTCAATTATAAAATTGATTAATAAAATTTAATTAAATTTGATCATGATTATATTTTGATTAATTATTGATTAAATTTAATTTTGATCAAATTTAGAAAGGATTAAATTTTAATCAATTTCTGATTTTGATTGACTTATTTAATTGGGCTAATATTTAGTCAAGGCTTGCCCAAATTAAATAAAATCAATTAGTTTCATTTAATAATAAAAAAAATATAAATTATTATTCCTTTTATGGTTTTTCTCATATGATTTATTGATTACATGTGATAAATAAAATCCAATTATTGTTTTTGGATATTTCTTTAGTTATTCATATGTATATAATTGAAAATATGAAATAATGTCTATCTTTCACATGAAGGCATGATTTATATGTTATCATGATTATTATATGAGTTTTTTCTTTTACTGATTAAAGTTTAATAATTATTATGGTTATTGTTGTATTATTGAACTACTTAGCATGAAATGAATTGAAGACATTTGATGAATATTATTTGTAATTTATTTTCCTAAGTTTTATCTAACCAACAGCTGCCAAAGTGGCCTAGGATGATAGACTTTTGAAATGTGAATTACAATAAAAGTCTTATCATTTATAGGACATTTTAAGCTATATTTTGTATTATTATATTGGTCTTGTAGCCATCAAAGTGACTTAGACTAATAACTTATAAAATAACATTGAGGGATTAGTCCTAAATGATACCAAGGAAATAATATTCATAAGGACAAACATAATTAGGAGATTTAGATAATCCGAAAGGAGTATCTACTTCAAATAATTATATGATGGGGTAGGATGATATTATTTTGGATATTCTTGCAGTTTAGGGTTGTATACCCAAAAGTAACAATACTATTCCACAAGGATGGTATCAGTCCTCCATAGATGATTTTGAGTGAATACTAGATATGTCAATATTTCACCCAAAGATGAAATGTAGATGATATCAATAGTTCATCATATTTTGGAACTCAAAGCATTAATATTATTTTATATTTTTACAGTGGTACGTTCATCCATGCATTCTTATGCTTCTAGTGTCCATGTACTCTCTGGATCAAATTATTCAGAATGGTTAGAGCATGTGCAATTCACACTAGGCGTATTAGAACTTGATTTAGCATTGCTTATTGAAAAGCCCGCAGACTTAACTGATAAAAGTACTGTGGAACAAGTTAATGAAATGAAGGCTTAGGAAAGATTTGATAGGCTTAGTTTAATATTTATAAGAATGATGATTGCAAATAACATAAAGACTTTATTACCGATTGCAAATAGCACATAGGAATATTTAAATGTTATTGAAGATAGATTTAAATCTATTGATAAGTCATTGGCTGACACATTAATGAAAGAACTGACTACAGCTCAGTATGATGACACTCGAGGAATTTAGGATCACTTCCTCAATATGGCTGATAAAGCTACAAAACTTAAAGCATTAGACATGAACGTTGATGAGTCTTTCCTTGTGCAGTTCATTCTTAATTCTCTTCTCAGTTTGGCCCATTCAAGATCCGCTATAATACAAATAAGGATAAGTGGGATTTGAATGAGTTAACTAGTATGTGTATTCAGAAAGAATTGAGATTAAGGTAGGAAAGTCCATTCAATATCATAACTACTACTCAAGGAGTTGGTAGCAAGAAAAGAAAATTGAAGCATCATCCATCAAAGTAATTTGTCGGATTTGGAAATGTTAAACAGACTAATGAAAAGAAAGCTTTTATAGTAAAGTGCTTCTTCTGTAGCAAGAAAGAACATATGAAGAAGGATTGCATTAAACGTAAAACTTGGATCGAAAAGAAAGGTATAAACTCGACCTTTGTATGTTTTGAATCAAACATTATAGAAGTTCCTTCTAATACTTGGTGGATTGATTCTGGTGCTTCAACTTATATTACCAATAATATGCAGGGATTTCTTTCAATCCAGAAACCAAAAGAATATGAAAGATTTATTATTATGGGAAATCATCTCAAAACGAAAGTGGTATCAATGGGAACTTATCGCTTACACCTAGAGACAGGTTATCTGATGGATCTTATTGACACATGTTATGTTCCTACTATTTCTAGAAATTTAGTTTTTTTATCTAGAATTGATGAGTTAGGATATTGTCTTTCTTTTGGTAATGGTAAACTCGGTATATTTTATGATTCAATAAAAGTTGGTTTTGGAATTCTATGTGATGGTATGTACAGAATTAATTTGAATATTGAGTTTGCAAAGATATTATTGACCCTACAATCAAATATTGGATTGAAACGTAGTTTCAATAATGAAAGATCTTCTATACTATGGCATAGACGATTGGGGCATATCTCTAAGGAAAGAATTGAAAGATTAGTGAACGATAATATTTTGAAAGATTTAGACTTCACTAATTTTGATGTTTGTATAGATTGCATTAAGAGAAAACAAACTAAACATATAAAAAAAATATCACAAGAAGTAAAGAACTCCTTGAGATTATTCATACTGATATCTACGAACCACTCCATATTCCTTGTTTTAGTGGAGAATAGTATTTCATCACCTTTATAGATGACCTATCTAGATATGACTATATTTATCTAATATATGAAAAGTCTCAGATTGTTGACACTCTTGAAGTATACATAAATGAGGTCGAGAGACAATTAGATAGAAAAGTTAAAATTATCAAATCTGATAGGGGTAGTGAATTTTATGGCAGATATGATGAATCCGGTTAGAATATTGGTCCTTCTGCTAGATTCGTAGAACAACAGGGTATTTGTGCTCAATATGTCTTACCAGGTGTGCCACAGTAGAATGGTGTTGCTAAAAGGCAAAATCGTACTCTTATGGATATGGTTAGGAGCATAATAAGTTATTCCTTTATACTTAATTCAATATAGGGTGAAGCTCTTAGGACAGCTATGTACATCTTGAATAGGGTTCCTAGTAAGTCTGTTCCATCAACTCTATTTGAGTTATAGATCAGTAGGAAGCCCAGTCTGAGACATTTACATATTTGAGAGTATCCTGCAGAGATAAAAATATTCAATCCACATGAAAAGAAATTGGATCCAAGAACTATTTCTAGATATTTTATTAGTTATCCAAAAAAGTCTAAGGGATACAGATTTTATTATCCTAATCATAGTATGAGGATAATAGAATATGGTAATGTAAGATTCCTAAAAAATGACAAAATTAGTGGGAGTGAAAAATCTCGAATGATCAATTTTGATATTGAAGAGATTCAGGTTAATTCTCCTGTATCATCTCCTATTCAAGAAATTGTTGTTCCTCAAATCAATGAGAGAATTGACAAGGGTGAACAACAAAATTACATTGATGAACTCTCACATGATGTTAATGTAGCCGCTGATGATCTTGTAGAACAATCACAATTGACAACTTTGAGAAGGTCTAAAAGGAAGAGGAAACATACTATTTCTGATGATTATGTATTATATCTATAAGAATTAGATTATGATATAGGAATAAAAGGAGACCCCTTATCATTTTCACAAGCCATAGAAAGTAACGATTCTGAAAAATGGTATGATGCAATGAAAGAAGAGTTAAAATCAATGGAGCAGAATGGTGTCAGGGAACTCGTTGAATTGCCTGATAATTATAAAAGAGTCAGTTGTAAATGGGTCTTTAAGATAAAACGTGACTCAACAGGCAATATCGAACGATATAAAGCTAGACTTGTGATCAAAGATTTTTCTCAGAAAGAAGACATCGACTATAACGAGACTTTCTCTCTGGTTTCTAAAAAGGACTCGTTAAGAATCATTATGGCTCTAGTAGCTTAATATGATCTTGAGTTACATCAGATGGATGTGAAAACAATATTTCTGAATGGGGATCTGGATGAGGAAATCTATATGGAACAACCTAAAGGATTCATAAAAAAGGGAAAAGAAAGTTGGGCTTGTAAATTTAAAAAATCCATTTATGGCCCTAAACAAGCTTCTAAATAATGGTGTATAAAGTTTCATGATACCATTACATCCTTCACATTTAAAGAGAACACTATTGATCAGTGTATATATCTGAAGATAAATAGGAACAAGTTTATTATATTGGTCTTATATGTGAATGATATTTTACTTATCAGTAGTGATCTTGGTTTATTGCACGAAACCAAGATATTTCTCAATAAAAACTTTAAGATGGTTGATATGAATGAGGCAGCCTATGTTATTGGCATTGAGATATTCAGGGATAGATCTCAAGGATTATTAGGACTGTCTTAGAAGGGATATATTAATCGTATCTTGGAGAGATTTAATATGCAGTTTTGCTCAGCCAATGATACACCTATTACTAAAGATAAAAAATTTAGCCAAAACCAATACTCAAAAAATGACTTAGAAAGGAATCAAATGAAGAACATTCCTTATGGGTGCACAATTGAAAGTCTGTTATATGCTCAAACTTGTACAAGACCATATATCAGTTTTACAGTTGCAATGCTAGATAGATACCAGAGCAACCTAGGAATGGAACATTGAAAAGCTGCAAAGAAAGTAATGAGATATCTATAGGGGACAAAAGATTATATACTCACATATAAGAGTTCAGATCAACTTGAAGTAACAGGATATTCAAATGTTGATTTTGAAAATTGCCTCGACAATAGGAAGTCCACTTCAGAATTTATATTCATGTTAGCTGGTGGGGCAATTTCTTAGAAAAGTGCAAAGCAATCGCTTATTGCATCATCTACAATGAAAGCTGAATTTGTGGCATACTTTGAGGCCACAAATCAAGCTTTATGACTGTGAAATTTCATCTCAGGACTTGGTGTGGTCGACTCAATTGTCAAGCCGCTAAAGATATTTTGTGATAATACCACAGCAGTTTTCTTCTCTAAGAATGACAAGTACTATAGTGGTTTCAAGCACATTGAGATAAAGTACTTAGTGGTTAGAGAAAGAGTCCAGAAACAACAAGTGTCAATTAAAAATCAGAGCACCACTATGAAGATTGCTGATCCATTTACTAAAGTCTTATAGTGTAAAATATTTAAAGAATATGTTCTTAGAATGAGGCTTGTGAGCAAGCCATAAAAGATATGGTGATGCATGTTTAAGTAGACGCTATTATTGACATTTTTTCTTGCATAATTAAAGTTATTTATTTTTGCTATCTTGTTTACATTTATGTTTATGCATATTATAGTTGAATATAATAACAGGATTGTCTTGACAAGATAAATTACATGGGTCATTATGGACTATATTAAGAAAGACTAATGATGTTGTAGTACATAGAAGGAAATATGACATTGATGATATACAACCGTTATAACTCGCATAGATGGTTAAACTTAATATAGTATTATTGTGTTTACTAGACATTGACTTGTTTTAAAAATTCATGGCCATGTATAAAATATTTTTCAAAATTTTTCAGGATCCAATTAAGTAAAATTATTTTAAAACAAATTTTATTTTTTATTTATTTTGATTTTGAATATCTTTTATATCTTATCAATTAATGGACCAAGTGGAAGAATGTTAGATTATATGGCCCGTTATAATTGGATAAGATATATGATAGATCTAATTAGATTCCGATAACAATATCAATCAATAGAAAAGAAGTTCATATTATGATAGGATTCCTTAGGGGATGCCCTTGATGGAAGGAACTCCTCTAATAACTTATCCTAAACTCTCTGCTCTCGCCTATAAATAGACAGGATCTCTAGGGATCTATAGATAACAGAAGCAACACAGAAACATCTAAGAGTTGCATAAAGAATAGCAACACAGATGCATCTAAGAGTTGCATAAAAGAAAAACATTTCACAGGCATCAGTTGAGATATTACAGTTTCCATCTCAATCTCCCTGAGCCATCAATCAAAGTGATCCTGTGAAAGGATAGGAAGAGAGGAGTCTAGTTCTCCTTACAGATTGACAACGATATTATATCTAAAAAAGATATTCAGATCAGATATTCTTTTTCTTGTGTTTCAAATGACATCAAAAGGTATATATCATAAAATTCATCTATTGTTATTTGATTTTAATCTTGACATAAAATTTTTTTCGTATTATAAAAACATGATTAAAATTTTTTATGCTTACAAAGGTACCATGAAACATGGGACGACATCGAGATAGTCCCCAATCATTTCTATCATCATTTCATCATCATTTCATCGAACGCTCTAACGTTTGAAACAAACGATATCCCGAGACCAGTGAAACCACTTCTCGAGTATTAGATCTCGATCAGACGACCATCGGACTAAGTCATCGACGAAACCAGATTCATCATCTACCCAGTCAAATTTCGCACACAAACCGATCACCACCGACCGGAGTACGACTCCCCGTCTAACCTCTTGGCTTTTGATTTCAAGAAAGAGATTCTTGCATGGCCTCAGAATGCAGTCGTGGATGCCACTAATTGCTACATTTGTTGACAGAAGTTGGCGAGATGGTCGGGTCAGTCCTTTGCGGTGGTGGTAAAGTTGGCTTGGCTTGGGATCGGAAACTTGGATAGCGAAGGGAGATTGATTTGATGGAAATTTGTGCCATTGACGTCAGGTTTGGAGCCTAACAGGGTCTATGCATAATATGCTAACCATGCATGTTTGTATTCATGGCTTCGGTTTGAGATCTGTGTATGCCAGGGGAAAGTCGGGAATGAATCAAGGTTTGGATTGCAGCTTTGATAAATATATATTTGAAATATGAAAAATAATTTATTAAATTATATATATTGTGTAAAAAAAATTATTAAAAAAAACCCTCAATGGTTACAGATGAAGGATACGACTTTTGCAAAAATATTGACTTTATGAACATAATTGTGTATATGATGACAACTTGCTGTAGAAACATGCACTCAGCTGCTTCTACGGATCACATCTTCAGAAACATGCATTCATTAGGTCTCACCAAACTATGATTTATTATTTCCCTGCTTAAACTGAAATATTCTACGACATAACCGTCCTTGTATTGCGAAGGTTCTCCAAACACAATTGTCACAGCAAAACTAGATGTTATTAGACGATCGTTAGAGGGCAGAAAGCCGACCGCTGGACCGTTGGACTCACATGATCGGATTGAGGAGCTACGATTCCCAAAACACGGAGCATGGCCAAACCGCTCAAGGCCGGTTCCAATTCAGTTTGGAATCGACGAAACGCTTGGCCAACTCGATTTTCCAACCCAGTCTGATTCCGATTTGAATCGAACCTTGGTCGAGTCTAATTTTCATGATCCTAAATAATTTGATCCTTTGAAAAAGATTAAATTTAAATGATTTTCATGCAAAAAGAACTTAATATGTTAAATAGAATTAATATTTGTGATATTGTTTCAAGAACTAGTGATTATTCCATGATTGATATTAAATGTGTTTAAAATAAATCAGATGAATTTGAAAGCATGATTAAAGGCCCAAGGTTTAAAGTAATTGGAACCAATCAATTATTTGGATTTTACGTGTACTTATATTTTAAAGATTTTGAAATATTTTCAAATGGACATAAAAGACATTTTTTCTTAACAACCCTATGTGGAGGAAGGTTATGTCGGGTAATCTTGCAATTCTAAATTCATTTCTTTTATAAATTTCAAAAATCATTATTTGATGTATTATTATACATCAAATAATGATTTGAAACTTATAAAACTTCAAATAATAATAATAAAACTGAAACCCTGGTTTGAAAAAAAAAAGTTCTCTTATTAATAATGATTTTTTAAGGTAAATCTGATTAAGCATGAATTTAATGATATGATCTGTGCAGATTATACAGATAATATGATTAAGAAACTTGAAATGAGAATCATGAGTAACTTTACTTTTTTTCATGGTTAATAAATTAAAATAATAAAAATAACAATCACTCATTGGACTTTTGCTAATGATCTATTTATTCTTTTCAAAACTGAGATTACATCTGCTGCAACCATCCAAAGCTGATGGTAAGCATCATTTTTCAAAATAGTGAACCTACACAATTATTCAAGAGAATTGATTGGTCAACACCAAAACGAAAAAACAAACAAAAAACAAAAAAAAACAAAAGAAAGAAACATGACAGTGAAAGTTGAAGCTAACACGAGTGAACAATCTTCCAGACTGTCAGCAATTAAACTCTGCTACCCTGAGGTAGTGGAACAACCCCATCAAAGAAATCTCCGAAGTAGCCATGTGGCTCATGAACCAATCTAGAGATTATATCTCTAAGTGTGATCACGCCCTCCAAATTCTCATTTTGGTCCACGACATATATCCTTTGTATCTTCTCCATGTCGAGACTCAGAATAATGTCTTTAACTGTGTCATACCTTTTACAAGTTACGACATTCTTCATCGTTGATGAAACCACTTGCTGCTCTTCCACATAAGCGTTTATTTTGATGATGAAGTCCTTGGTAGTGATGGACCTTTAAGAAAAGTTTAAGCAATTTTTGTAAGGACATATAACAAATTTATATCTTGCCAACATAATGTTAAATATGTTAGATCAGTTCAATTCGCACTTCAAAAGGTCATACTAATAGAACTCATGGAAATAAGGAAGCTGTGAATATTTCATGGCGATCTGTATCTACCTCAAATGTGAGAAGTTGATTTTTAAGAAAATGATGCATATTATGTATTCATGTAGTACATATTGACACAGTTCTCCTAAATTATGTACCACAATTTTTTATTTAACTCATGAATTTGTTATTCTGGTATACAAAAGTCAGTGGTCATCTCCCATGAACATTGGCCTGCTTTTTATTTAAATTGTAGGCCCAAGAGAAATCTTGTAAAATAGAAAAAACAACATTTCAATATTCATAAGCAATAGTTTCAGGTTGTGTAAAATAATATTTATCAAGATGATGAGAAATTTTTGCATTGTAAATTAAATCTATCAAGACAACTAGAAATTTTTGGGCACACAAACCTGTACTTGTCACACAGTGCAGGTTGAGTTAAGAGATAGTGGATATCTCTTATGCTTATAGTTCCTATTGCCTTTCTTCCACTTCCATCAACTACTGGAAGTCCGCCAACTCCTTTATTGCTCATTAGCTGGAAGGCATTTAGAACTGGTTCATCCTCCCTCACCTGCATAAGATGCCAGGAAGATATTATTAAAGTTCCGCTCTTCCATCAACTTCTAACACATACATATTTGAATTGAACAATAGTAATAATAGTCATATTATCTCTCAGATCGATATAGAATGACATATAATCCTACATGCATTCAACCACAGATGCAATTTGATATTACTCAGTTTATGCTTATACATGAATTTCCTTCCTTTTTAATGCAAGGATACTTTTGGTATAAATGATTAATTTTGTAGTATTTTATTATCTCAAAATTTAATTAATTGTTGTTAGCCAGGTAGCATTAGATACATTATCTATACTAGGTGTACATTGTCAAAAAATCGAGTGCATAAAGTACTGAAGTTGAGCAAATTTAAGATATTGCAGCATTATGTACCTTTATTAGTTTCTTAGGCATCATAATAGGAAGTCCCAGCTCAAAGAGTTTCTTAGTTCCCCAATTTTCAAACCAGTGAAGCCCAACACATTCCGCAAGCATGTGAATTATAGCAGATTGAGTGATAATATTATCAATCTTCTCTTCACCAAGGTCAACTACTGGAAGACTCTTCATTTTGTACTTGGACAGAAGCAATAGCATGGTTAAAAAGGAATCAGACTTCTGCAACGCAAGAAAGGGTGCCCAACGGAATGAACCCGAGATATCAGAAACCTATACAAAGTCATTATTGTAGAGGAAACCAAAATTAGTTTCAGTATGTTTCACTATTTCTGAAATAACTTGAAAAAGAGAGGGACCTTTGTAATTTTGTACAAGTCTGAAGAAGTGAATACTTCAAATATATTTCCTGCAATTGTTGCTTCAGCAGCTCCTGATCCTGTGGAATGAACTTTGTCTTTGATCTCACCATTAGCTTCCACAGTAATTGCTGAGCTGTCTAGTCCTGACGTTGTTCTTTCCAATGTAACAACTGTGCCTAGCTTTGCTGCTAATTTATTGGCATCTCTTGTTGCTGCAGAACTTGCCTTCATCCCATTTGCGACAACTTCTGACTGCAATGGATGTACATTGAAGTTTTTAGCTTGCTAGAATCAATAAGCAGATCAAAGCGTGAAGTTCACTTGATATTTTATTGTCTCGAATCTCGACCAAAATTTCAAGGTAAGTGCAAGCATATATTTCCTATTAAATATGAAAATGCTCAACATGATTACTTAATACATACTCATTTTTAGTTCATGTCAAATTACTCCTTTTAGAGTTGATTCTCCAATTGATTTAATTAAAAATTTAGTAAATATTACCATGGTTAAATTAGTATTAATTCCTTTTGTTTCAGCTTATTTTCAAATTTTAGTAATCTTTGAGAAAATTTCTTTCTATTCAAAACTAAAGTTCTAAGAATTAACCTTGAAGTTCCTTGATGACATAAATAATATGGTCATATTTGTGTATTACAAATCTTCTTAAATTCTTGATCCTTCAATATCAACCTATTTAAATATGTTAAGACATGAAATATGCTGTTAGATGATAAACGTTATTCATCCTAGTTCAAGAGCATTCAGAAACTCCATAATGGGAGCTGCATGAATCTTCAACTTAAATTAATTGGGATGGATCATTGGTTTGTGTTTCATATAAGCTACCAAAGTATAATTTATTGTGTGTTATCTATAAACTGTACTGGTAGTAACCAAAATAATGAATGAAATGCTTCATATTAAGTTCATATTGAAACATATGGTCATAGATGAAGTTATCTGTGTTTGTGCACTCTAAATACATTAGTTGGTTATAGGCAGTTTTTCCATATGATGAAACACTTAGTAGTACTTCTGTGCAATTTACAGAGCTATGCCAAACTAATTGACCACTCAATAGTCATATCAAGAACTACATAAAATGTTTTAGTTATGTGCATGTCCATGTGACATCACACTAGGTCTGATTTGACTAGAAGAAAATTTTCACAAATAAAAAATTTTATATCAAAAACAGGTGAATTTGTTGTTGTTTCCACTTTCTTTCTTTTTCTCCCTAGTTCTTCTTTCCTTTACTTTCTTCCTTCATATCAAGCCCCCATATATATAGTGCTTCCATGATTCTACATTATTAATGTATCGCCTCAATCTCTTAGTTTGGTAAAAGTCTGCACATCACTTGATTAGTTTGACATTTAGCTTTGGGAACTATCTCACATCCCTTTGGTATGTGCAAGTCCTTCTCTTACTTGATTTAGAAAGATATATTTAGAACAATCATGAAATATAAGTAAGAAAAATCAAAATGTAATCATTGTTATACAATGACTTTCTTTAGTTTTTTACCTTTTCCACGGCCTTTCTTTCTTCTCATTATTCCTTTCTTTCTCAACCCTCAATAGACATTCAAAGATCACTTTTATATATCCCTCCACTTTTATGTCCACTGCCGTCCACATCTTACACCCTCAACGTCCACGGCATTAGCCTCTGGTTCAAAATCTCCTTCCAACTTAGCAGTCATCACTATCCGGATCATTTTCATGCAATTTGTAACAGTATAAACTACAGCAGGGCCATTGCCACATGCCTCCACGCCCTAATACTCCTCTGAATCAATGAACAGTGTTGATTCCCCCAATTTCCATCATGTTGACCTCTACATACATCCCCCTTCAGTTATGGCCCATGTTGACCATCTTCATCTCAGTATCTCTCTCCACCTTTATGCTCACATCCGCATATGTGCCTCCTGCAGTGTCCATGAGGCATGGTTTCAATCAACCATGGCAAAGCTATGCTGCTATCCTCCATGTCCTCATCTTTCTCACTTTACACGACCATGGCTAGCTAAAGCTACCTCACCAATGGTTTCATCCTATTTGAATGTGTCAAAGGTTATAGGAAGGGCATGTCTCATAACAAAACCAGCCTGTAAGCTATAGTTAAGTTTCCTTATTCAGAATTTCATGAAACTTATTTGTACAAACCTTGCTGGTGCTTTTGTTGTTTTCTCTTCATGAACTGTAGATGCATATAAGATTAAGCATATACCTCTGAGGTTTTGCTCTATTTTCCTATGTATTTTATTTATTTTGGAGGCACAAATTAAATTCTAAGCATATATTGGTTGAATGCTACTTGGTAAAAGGGATCTGGGTAACTACTAACAAGTTTGAAAGGTCCAAAGTTCCTGTTGAAATAATGGACCATCATGTTAAACCAAATAAAATTGTGGTTGTTGATGAATCAAGGACTGCTGTACCATTTGAAACAGTATGAGATGGGTGGTATGTATTGGTCTGAGCATGGGCCAATACATGAACCACTGCCATTTCGGGCAGCCAGTCCAGTTAAGTAAGAAAATAATGAAAACATCAAAATTAGGGCTCATGAACACGAGCCCACTTCTTGAGTTCAATGCTTCTGCCACTGTCGTTGCTTCACTGCTTCGTGATACTGCTGCCACTACTGCTGCTTCATGATGCCGCTGCCACCGTCGCTACTTTGTGATGCTGCTGCCAACGTTGTTGCCGCCACGTTCATTATTCTTACCAAATACGCTCTCACCTCTTCTTCTTCCTTCTTCATTCTTCTTCACTGCTTCTTCCTTCTTCCTCCTCCACCACTTCCCTTTCTTTCGTCTTCCTTCCACCTTCCTTCTTCCTCCTCTATTCCTCCACTGGCCCTTTCTCTTCTTCCTCTTTTCCTTTCTCTTTGAAACACCGGTAAATACTAGTGTACCAGTACTAATCGATACGTACTGGTCCGACAGATCACTGAAACGGGTCCAGTACCCAAGACGATGATCCTTGGTTGATCAAGCTACCATTTGTGTTTCCTTTTGATTGGTTATTTGTCTTTGTTCTCTCTAATACAAAATCCAGTTTTTATAACTTTGAACTTATGTAGTAAATCACACAATAACATAATATGTGCATGCTGCAATACAGAATGGTGAGAGTGGGTCTTTTCAAAATTTTGTCAAAGTTTTCACCAACAAATGTCATGCCTTGTTATAACTTTACTCACCGTATCAAGGTTTTTCTCATACAATAAATAAACTGTTTCATGACTATTTTTAACCTATTCTAAATTCTATAATGCAAAGTTTACAACTGAAACCTAAATTAGCTATATCAGCTCAAGGGATTGACATTTCCCAGGAAACTAATATTTATTTGCTTAGTTAACAAGCTTCTTTCTGATGAATTTTGTCCTTGAATTGTTGTACTTAAGTTTATACACTGCATGGTTTATGAACTATGCATTTTGATACACAATATATACAAATTTACGATATTAAAGAGCATTTGGTTTAAACCCATCAGCAAACCTGATGCAGAATCCATACAGCAATGCCAGCAAATTCTACAATCCCAATGTATCTATCGATCCAACTCGCATTCTCTGGCGCTTCCACATCTCGAACTGGTGCACTCACTATCTTGTGCTTGGATAGGATTTCAATAGCATTGGCCAGAGTAGAATCAGAAGGTATCTCAACCACTGATGGCAAGGACTCCAAATTAGAATGGTATATTCCATCAGCTAATCAATCTTAAACTTAGACAAACTGAAAGAAACTTATAGAGAAAGCAATTTAAAAGGAACAACTAAAAAGTAATGCACCATATCTGTAATATGAAGTGTAAACTTCTAGGTTGGACAGGTAGAGATATCAGCAATACTAGAATAATCATAAATATGAGTAATGATCCATGTTAAACTACCAAAACATGAGCTTTAGGTGGTTCTGATAAGATAAGATTTTGATTCCCTATGTTGATGCCAATAGTTGTATTTATTGGTATCATGATAAAACAAAGATAAGCTCTTAGCCTCTCACAATAGCATGTTCATGGACAACTCATCTGTCAACCAATCTAACTTGTAGAGATCACCTTTTATGTAGTTAGGAGTTGCACATTTGTAATGTTTGCTCGTTTCATGTTAAGTCACATAAATTGCGTTCCTTGCTCATTACTTTAAATGTGGATTCAACTCTTATTTGTATCTTCATGTTGTTCAATCTTTTCTAGTTGTGCATCATTAAAGTTCAACTTGTTTTTATGAAAAAGGACTGTACCCAATGCATAAGCCTACCATGAATGTGGGTTAAGAGTCAATATATCCAACCTTACCCTTCAATATCGAAGCACTGTTTTAGCAACCTTATTGTTGTACCATCCACCCTTTTTCTATATGAAAATAGAAAAAAAAAAGAATCATCATGTATATAAATATACTATAAACATTAACAACCATTATAATCCACTTCTATTTATGTCTTGACATTATGAAAAAATAACTGCCATAATAGAAACTCATAGTTGTTCTATATAATATTGAATGACTATACTCGATTGGAATATACAAATCTTTTTCTTGTGACAATTATCAATTTTTTTTTAATAACAATCATCATTTTCCATTATACCCTAATATAAACTATAAAATAATGAATAAATAGAAACTACACGTAATGGAAGGAGCATTTGGTACTAATATAACCATCTTAGTGGTTTTAATAGTGTTCATTATGCATATTATCAAATTAGAGCCTTGTTCCTAAATCAAAATGCAAGTAGTCTTACTATTTTTCTCACCTTTTTGCTTATCACATCGACCCTTTTTTCTATTTTCTAAAGATTGCAAGTAAAATTACGAGCAACGGCTTAATTAGCCTCTAACTACTTGTCGCCTTTTTGCTTATCACATCGACCCTTTTTTTCTATTTTCTAAAGATTGCAAGTAAAACTACGAGCAACGGCTTAATTAGCCTCTAACTACTAGTCTCGTTTTTTGTCTCCCATTTTATCGAACAAATGGTGGGGACAGTGGTAGAAGCATCTTATAAGAAAACAAAACGGATGTTTGTGATCAATATGATGAATAAGATATCTCCTAAAGACATAAGCAACAGCTACAAATACATCAGAAGAACAGCAGTCGCGTGCCTTCGGAGGATGGGGCTGGAGGGAAGGCAGCAACAAGGATGCTCTCAAAGCAGGAGTTGAGCTTCTCGGTGGGGCTAAGTTGCGGCTCCTGAATGTCCCACAAATCCTCCAATCGATGACCCAACTCCGCCTCCGGGCTCGACTTCGCGCTCCCTGGGGGGCTATCCATCAATCAATGCTCCCGCTTGACTCCCTTTGATCGCCCTCCTCTCTCTCTCTCTCTCTCTCTGATGGCTCACCTTCCTCCCTTGCTCCTCCCGATGAAAGATTCTATATTTAACCGTCTTCATGAGGAGACCGAGGTGATCGGAGGAAGGGAGGGAGAGATTAGCGGATTGGAAGCTTGGAGCGAGGAGAGTGCTGGGTGGGACATGGACAAGTGGAAAAGAACCCGAGAAAAACTCCACTTTGATTAGGCTCGACTCCATTTTACCACAAAAATTACAAGAATTTTCATTTCCTTTCAAATACCGGGGCAGCTTTTCCATGTTCAGCGCAAGATAATAATTTAACGTGTACACTTAACTAATTGTGCTATGAACATTCGTTTATATTTTTTGCCATCTCTACTGTAACCAAACTCAATACTATAAGATGAAACCAAACTTTTATATATGAGAGAAATAAAAAGAGACCTTTTCTTTCTCAAGAGATAATTAAGGGTTAGTAGCTCAAAATATAAGAGCTTGATAAGATTTGAAAAATAAGAATATCCTACCAATCTTTTTTTTTCCTTTTTATAGATCCTCATACATTAAATCCCTCAATCGCCTAGTTAATGAGTCATAATTTACGAAAAATTAAATATAAATTAATATATATATATATATATATATATATTAGATTCATGGTGCATTGTACTTAGTGATTTTAATTTTTCATAATTATCCTATGATATGAATCATTTTCTTATAATTTGATAGATTAGAGTTTGAAATTTATTGTCTTGAAACTTGGGAGTATTTAATACGCACCATGCACTGCATCATTCTTCCTAGGTTGGAAAGAACTCGTCTACTAGTTATCGTCGTTATTGCTATCGTAAACTGATAAATCCTGAATGTCAAATGTGGAGTGATGTTAGGAGGAAGTTCAATCTTATAAAAATTATCATTAATTCTCTTGAGAACTTGACAATTTTCTTCTTTTCAAGTTTATTGTAAGTTCTTGTTAGATAATATTCTTTTTTTAAAAAAAAACCCAAACAAGTCTCCTTCAAAGATCATCACACGATGATCTTTTTTTCAAATATTCTTGTTGGTCTTTTCTTTATAAAGTTAGTTGATGGCTTCAAGGTTTTTCTTTACTTTTTCATAAATTTTTATCATGGTAATAGGAAAATCCTCTCTCTTTGAACTTGATAAAGGTGATTCAAAAACTTTAATAAGATCTAAATAATGAGGTAAAATATGACCTTAAATAGTTGTAAATAAACTCTTGCCCATAAAACGATTAACCATAGAGTTACAAGTAAATTCAGCACGAGGTAGATGGGATCCCATTATTTTGATCTTTGTGCAACAAAGTATCATAGCAAATTATCCAAAGTTTTATTAATAACCTCAGCTTGTCTATTTGTTTGAGGATGATAAGTATTATTATATAATAGGTGGCTGTCAAATTTCTTCCATAAGCTTCTCTAAAAATGATTAAAAAATTTTATATCTCTATCTAATGTGAAGGATTTAAGAATTTCATAAAGTTTGACCACTTTATTAAAATAAAAATTAGTAATATAAGAAGCATTCATAATCTTTTTACAAAGAATAAAATGTCTTATTTAAAAAAATCGATCAACAACAACAAAGATTGAATCTATACTTTTTTGAGTTTTTGATTGACCAATCACGAAATAGATACTAATGTCTTCCGAAAGAGCATTAGGAATTGGTAAAAAAATATATTCACTAAGTTTACCTTTTTTGAAGTTTGGCATATTTTATATTTTTTCACATAACGTGTTATATCTTGATAGATTGTAAGCCAAAAATATTTTACTTTGACGAGAAGTATTATTTTATCTCTCACAAAATAACCTCCTAATTCACGAGTATAGCTCATGGATAATATGTTCTCTTACAAAATATTTAGGAATAATACAAAGTTGAGTTTAAAGAAAGATAAAATCATTTTTAATAACACAATCTTTATGATGACTCTTCATGCATAACTTTGTTTCTTCAAAATCTTCATCATTAAAATAAATATTTATTATTTCATTAAATTAGGCTCACATAGTATTAAGAAGTATCAGTCGACGAAGTGCATTTGTAACCTTTTACATATTTTATTTTTATGCTTCAAGATAAAAGTATACTCTTGTAAAAATGTCACTCATCTTGCATATCGACTATGAAGATTTGTTTGATAATTTATATTTTTAAGAGTTTGATGATTAGAATTTAAAATAAATTCTCTTTAATCAAATAAGATCTCCAATATCACAATATTTGAGCAATAGCATAAAATTCAATATCATAGGTTAAATAGTTCTTTCTTGTATTATTAAACTTTTCACTAAAGATTGTAAGTGGATGTCCTTATTGGCTAAATACTCCACTAATACTCACATGAAAGGCATCACAATTAACTTCAAATATCCTAGAAAAATTCAGTAATGCAAGAACATGGGCTGTTTATAATTTCACAAAGACTTGATGCTAAAAGTTAAGATAGATCAAACCATAAAGGATCCAAAATTAAATGGGTTCCTATAATAAACCTATCTTTCTTGTAAGTATGTCTCCAAATAAGAGCTAGGAGCAAAAATAAATATCTTGATTGTAGATGCTCAAGGCTTATGCCTAGAGATCCAACACACTTCTCAAAGCTCATTAGCCAAAATAATAATAATAATAAAAAATCATTAATATTGGTATCATTGGTAATAAATTAAATCTTTTGATTGAAGATATTTTGATGGTTTAAAACATAACTTACTATATGATAAGTGATATAATATTGAATTTAAATCTAATGCTTGCATCATAGTGATACTAAATAAAAATAATTCTATGAATGCTTTAAGAAGCAAAAATGTTTACCTTAATGATTTTCATGATGAAACTTATTTTTTTTTGTTGTAAATGATGATGCATGGCTTTGGGATAGAAGACTAGGGCATGCTAGTGTGAAATCAATCAGACAAATTGGAACTAAAGAATTTTAGTTATTTTTAATCTTATAGGAATCTATCTATGTTGCTTTTAATGAATTTTCCAAATGTAAGAAAAGTGATTTTGATAATGATTTTAGATTTGATAAATTGAATTTGAATGAAGTTTATCCAAATGAATCATCAACTTTCTCTTGACTTTTTGATATTCATGACTTAAGGTTTCTTTTATGAATCAAGATTTTTTACTATTTAATCTCTTATGATTCTTTCTTTTTGCTATTTACTAAAGAGGAGACTTATCCAAACAAATCATGAACTTGATTTTTTGATATTTATAACTTGAGATTTATTTTATATGAATTAATATCTTTTATTATTTGTTCCCGTATGACTCTTTCTTTTTACTAAAGAGAATATTTATCCAAATGAATCATGATTTTTTACTTGACCTCTTGATGTTTATGGCTTAAGATTTATTATGTATGATTGTTTATGTATTCATGATGTATATACCCCATCATCAAATTGATCTCTTATGATTTAAATTTATCTTTGATATCTTTCATGTTATGATTGGAACATTAATGTAAATGAAGAAAAATAGTATCATGAATCTATGATATCCTTCTCTTATTTTTGATGATAACAAAGGTAGAGAAAGATAAGTAGTAGCTTTCAAATGGAAGCACAAAAAAAAAAAAAAAACTTGCCAGCTTATACATTACAAAGAGAAGCAAAAACTTGCTAGCTTACACATTGCAAAGAGAAGCAAAAACTTGCTAGCTTGCACATATCAAAGAGAAGCAAAAACTTACATATTTTTCTTTTTTATTGAATCTTGAATTTTGATGATGAAACTAATTAATTATGTTTTGGCTATCTAACTATGTTTTGTGTCACGCAGGTCTACTATAATCATGATTAGACAATTGATGCTGGAAGAATCGACATTGCATCAGAGGAAATCACATCAAAAAATTGGGCATCGAGTTAGAGGTTTGGTCGATAATCGGCAGAAGACTTCGGACAAACATATTGGGCATCGGGCCAAGAAGAGCAGAGTTATGCCAAGGAGATCGGGGTTGCATTGCAGGGGTCAACTCGCGATTGGGTAATAGGTTGCAAGAGAGGACGATGCGCTGAAGAACCAGACGAAGCGTCAACTAATGACGTGCTGGGCAATAAGATGTTGATTTGTGTTGTAATTGTCTAGATCGAAGTAAGGTTAAGACTTAATTAGTGTGCAGGATTATCTACGATAACGATGAAGGCATAAAGTGAAATGAAGTATCGGAGTCAAGTACGATTGAATCGTTGGAAGTTTGAGAGTCCGCTAGAAGTCTGAAGGTTTGTCGGAAGTATTGTCGGAATTAGCCGAGAATGAATCGAGGGCTTGCCGAAGGGTTGTCGAAAGTTTACCGGAAGGTTCATCGGAAGTTCGTAGAGCTCATCGAAAAAGATCGAAGCTTGCTAAAGAAGACTCATCGGAACTTGCCAAGATCATCGTGAAGTCCAAGAGCTTATCGAGAGTCCACTGGAAGGTATCCAAGGGTTCGTCGGAAGACCGTCGAAAGTTCGTTGAAAGCTTGCTGGAGGAAGACTTGATCTGTCGGACTTTGTTTTACTTAGAAAATATCTTTAAATTTATAGTTTACATATAATTAGGGTTAAGATTGGGAGATAATCCCATTAACCCTAGTAGGTGCTAGTTGTAGGTGCCCTACAATTCAATCACGTAAGTGATTGCACTTGTTATATGTTATATCGATCACTTCGTATATTATTATTGGTATTTCTCACATTATCTGGATGAATATTGTGATGTCCATGGATCTGTGCAATGGGAATTAGATCGTGATGAGATCATGATAATGAGACCAATATACTTTTAAATATAGATCCTAAATCATCCTGGTCATAGGTTACTCGATGAGGATAACGAGATAATCGGATAGACTAGTGCGCTATATACTCGTCTATATGATGGAGGTGATTAGTGTCATAGTCGCTTGTGTGAGGACACTAGAGGTATAGTGCAGGTGCTCATTGGAGAATGAGTTCACTGATTGATCTGTTTATAGATTATTATATGGTTAATGATACCTAATGTTAGACAACGATTCTGTAGTTCTAGTAGTGTGTCTGGTCCTTAGACTTGAGACACCAAAGATGCCTTGTTTGAGTACTCCATTCTTTGACATCGAACTTACAGGTTTGGAGAGCTCCAGATCTGGCATAGTCGATTTTCGAGAATGGTAGCCAATCTTACGAAGGTAATTGTGTGTCAATAGAGGATCATCCACTCTCGGTATCATGAGAGATATATCCCGTGTGTGCTCGGTCAGGTAAAATTTTTAGCCAAGGTCGTTCAGATTAAGAGAGAAGGAGTTCTCTAGGAGAATCCGATTAGAGCGAGACTTAGATAGGATTCTGAATGGGCCTAACTCTACTATACCCAATATATGATCTCTGGGATATTAGATGGATGAGGGACTATATATACATGGTAATTGAGGATAGACAAGTCCGATGGATTATATCCCCTTGTACCGTTCGGGGACTATGGTGTAGTGGCCTAGTACGTCCATAGTCGATGAATCGAGTGAATTATTATAGAGATAATAATTCACTATATTAGAAGGTGTTCTAAGTCAGAAGGAGTTCTGATGGGAGCAACTCATAGCTAGCTTGGTATCAGGCCTAGAGGGTCACACACATAAGGTGGATGTTGTGACGAGTAGAGGTGCGGATATGAGATATCTGCGAAGCCCCTAGTTTGGATCCTATGGATGAGATCCAATTGGGTAATTGGATGAGATCCAATTAAATGATTGGATAAGATCCAATTGGATGAGATCAAATTGGATCCTATGGATAAGATCCAATGAGATCCAACTGGATAGAGATCCAGTGTGACCAGGATTTGTTGAGGATAAGTTTTCTCCACCTCTATAAATAGGAGGAACCTCCTGGTTCATATGCAGAGAGCTTTTGGTAGTCATCTTCCTATTCTCCTCAGTCTCCTGTCCTCCTCCTTGGCTCCGGCAGCCTTGTGGTGCATGTAGATAGAGATCCCACGGTGATTTGTGGAGCGTTGTTGCTACGTCCGTTGTGTGGATTACCGCTAGAGAGGAGTACGCTAGTGCTCCTTCATCCTCTACATCAGATCTGAAATTTCAGGGATATACGATCTCCCCAAGTAACGCTTCTGACATGATAAATGCAGATTTTTTGGATTTACGATTTATGCTCACCAATCATCGCACGACGATCAAGTACGTAACTATAGGAAATCCGGTCTTGTTTTTATTTTCCACTGCGCATGAGATGCCGAATCTCCCGATTTACTAGCAATGGTATCAGAGCCAGGTTCGTTGTGCGATGATTGACTTATAAACTGCATGTGTTGTGATTTAGAACAATTTTATCGTCAAAATCGTTAACGCAAAAGTGGTGAGGAAGGGCAGCAACTATTGCTACCCTTGCTACGCTCGCAAAATGGCTAATGGCTGCTTGTAGCCATGGCCATGCTGTCACGCACTTAGCAAGAATTGCCTAAGTGGTGAGGCACCCTTGCGGCAAGCCACCGACTTAGCTGAAGTTGCCTAAGTCAAGAATCGCCTTTGCGCCCACTTCGATCGGACTTAGCTTGGATTGCCTAAGTCTTGAAGCGCCCTTGCGACATATGCGTCCATGAAAGGGTCACCGAGCTGCAACCTCGTCTGCAGTCCCGTAGGACTGTAAAAGAGAAGTTGATTAGTTGTTGGAACGAGCGACGGACAAGTCCCGACGTCTCGCGAAGAGGGAAGCTTTACAAGCAATTGAGCGAGCACTTGGAGTGCAAGAAAGTAGAGAAAGAGAGGAGGAAAACAAGGACTTTAGAGGGGTGAATGAGCAGCTGCAAGTCCGCAAATAACTACTCCCCAAGTGCCGGGCGCGAGGCAAGTTTCCGTCAAATTGACGTGCAAACTTATGAAAGTGTTCAACGCCCGACACTATACTGAAGCCCCATCCAGCCATGTGCCACCCGGGTGGTTCCAGGGTGCTGAGATGGCTGACAAAATTTTCGTGGCCGCGACCTGCAGAAATCAGCCCGCAGCACATGAAAACGGAGCTGTTTTTGGATTTCTGGGCAGATGCAGCGAGCGATCGTTCTGCTACACTGCAACCGCTATTTTCTGTTGTTTTACAAGGAAAAACATACCAAAACATGGAAAAACAGGCTGCCAAGGATATGTACAAGCATGGGCAAGCGACGAACGGAACATTGAACGAAGTGGCTGCGAGTGTGCGACGACCGTTCGTGACATTTTCCCCCACTTAAGCTGTCGACGCCCTCGTTGACGCTCTTTGGTAGGCTTTGATAGCTGCTTCTTCATGTCGGAGGGTGTCTTCTAGCTCCCAACTGGCTTCGGTTTTGGGAAGTTTCTGCCACTTCACCAAGTATTCAATCTGTTCAGCTCCATTGGGTAGCGTTGTCCTGCGATCTGCTAAAATGGTTTCAACTCGCTTCTCGTAGGAAGCTCTGGTGGGAGGTTGACGAGTTGAAACGCCTCGAGAAGCATCTTGCGGATCGGAGTGGTAGGCTTTCAAGTTGCTGGCATGGAAAACATTATGCATCTTGAGCCACGCCGGCAGTTGCAACTTGTAGGAAACATTGCCCACCCTACTGATAATTGGGAAGGGGCCATCATACTTGCGCACCAATCCTTTATGCACCTTGTTTCTAAAGAATTGGATGATGTTTGGTTGAGCTTCACCAACACCAAATCGCCGACTTTGTATTCCTGGGGTCGCCTTCCCAAGTCTGCCCACTTCTTCATCTTCCTGGCCGCCTTCTCCAAGTAGGCCCGCATAATATCTGCATTTCGATGCCATTCTTTTGCCAAGTGATACGCGGACGGACTACTCCCTGTATATCCAATAGCCAAAGTGTGAGGGGTCAATGGCTATTGTCCAGTGATGATCTCAAAGGGGCTCTTGTTGGATGTAGAGCTCCGCTGCAGGTTGTAGGAGAATTGGGCTATGTCCAACAACTTCACCCAATCTCGTTGATTGGCACTCACGTAGTGCCGAAGATATTGCTCTAGGAGCGAGTTTATTCTTTCGCTTTGGCCATCCGTCTGGGGGTGGAGGCTTGTGGAGAAGTATAGCTTCGATCCCAACAATTTGAACAACTCGGTCCAGAATCGTCCCAGAAACCGAGCATCTCGATCACTTATAATATTGTGCGGGACTCCCCAATACTTCACCACATTCTTCATCATTAGCTTCGCCGCTTCCTCTGCAGAACAGTGTAGGGGTGCGGCAATGAAGGTTGCATACTTTGAAAATCGGTCGACCACCACCAGTATCGATCCGAGTCCCCCTACTGTCGGCAAGCTAGATATGAAGTCCAGAGAAATGCTCTCCCACGGCCTTTCTGGTACCGGCAACGGCTCTAAAAGTCCCACCGGCTTCCGTTGCTCCACTTTGTCTTGTTGACAAGTTAGGCACGTCCGAACATATTCCTCCACATCCGTCCCCATTTTTGGCCAATAGAAGGCCCTCTCCATGAGAGCCAATGTTCGATGAATACCCGGATGTCCTGCCCAAAGGGAATCATGACACTCCTTCAAAAGCTCACGCCTCAGATTATCCACCCGAGGAACATAAACTCTATTCCCTTTGGTGTAGACGAGTCCCTCCTGGACCCAAAATCGTCGTGCCTTGCCTTCTTGGATCAACTGCATCAAGGTTACTGCTTGGGGATCACTGCACAGTCCATCCTTGATTCGGGAAAGGAAGTTGGATTGCAACTGACTTGCTTGGCCTCTGCCCTCTAGTTGCATAGCATTCACGGCCTCCACTTTTCGACTCAAGGCATCAGCTACGACATTTGCTCTTCCGGGCTTGTACTCCATTGCCATGTCAAATTCCGCCAGGAAGTCCTGCCATCGTGCCTGCTTTGGGGAGAGTTTCTTTTGAGTCTGAAAGTAACTCAAAGCGATGTTGTCTGTCCTCAGTACAAATCGTGATCCGAGAAGGTAGTGTCGCCACACTCGTAAGCAGTGGATCACCGCTGTCATCTCCTTCTCGTGTACAGGATACCGCCGCTCAGTCTCGTTGAGCTTACGGCTTTCATAGGCCACCGGGTGGCCCTCCTGCATAAGTACTCCCCCGATAGCGAAGTCTGAAGCATCTGTATGGACTTCGAAGGGCTTCCCATAGTCTGGCAATTTGAGCACTGGTTCTTCCAGAATGGCAGCCTTTAGGTCTTGGAATGCCGCTTCACATTTGTCGGACCATCTCCAAGGCTGCTCTTTCTTCAGCAACTCTGTTAGTGGAGTTGCGCGCTTCGAATACCCCAGTATGAAGCGTCGATAGTAGTTCACAAACCCAAGGAAGGATCTCAGTTCGGGCACCTTCTTTGGAGTTTGCCAGTCCACAACTGCTTGCACCTTTGCTTTATCCATCTGAATGGAACCGTCGCCGATCCGATGCCCCAAGAATAAGATCTCTTTCTGAGCAAAGTAGCACTTCTCTCTTTTTACGAACAATGAATTCTCCCTGAGAACTTTGAAGATTGTTCGGAGGTGTTCAATATGCTCCTCAAGTGTTCGGCTATAGACGACGATATCGTCCAAGTAGACAACCACAAACTTGTCCAGATACTCCTTGAATAGCTGGTTCATAAGAGTGCAGAATGTGGCTGGAGCGTTGGTTAAACCGAAAGGCATCACCAGGAACTCAAACGCTCCATACCTGGTCACACAGGTAGTCTTCGCTTCATCACCTTCAGCAATACGCACCTGCCAATACCCCGACCGAAGGTCGAGTTTTGAGAAATACTTTGCTTTGCCCAGTTGGTCGAACAAGTCCGCAATGAGAGGGATGGGATACTTGTTCTTCACAGTCACCTTGTTAAGGGCTCGATAATCGACGCATAGTCGGAGACTCCCATCTTGTTTCTTCTGAAAGAGAACTGGAGCTCCGAATGGTGCTTTGGAACTGCGGATGAGACCACCACTTAGCAGTTCATCTAATTGCTTTCTGAGCTCTGCTAACTCAGGAGGGGGCATGCAGTATGGTGGTCTCGCTGGAGGCTTCACTCTTGGCTCCAGCTCAATAAGATGGTCTACGCCTCTGCGTGGCGGTAAAGTTTTCGGCAACTCAGGTGGCATAACATCTTCGAACTCCTTCAGGACATTTGTCACCATAGCAGGTTCTTTACGACCCTCCCCATCGAGTGTTTCTAACTTCATCGCAGCCACAAAGGTTAACTCTCCTTTGCGTACCCCCTTCTTCAATTGCAACGCTGATAGTTGCTGGGGATCTTGGGTTCCTCTTCGAGTGACAGAAACCACACAGGGGTTGTCACCTCCCATTAGACATATGGAGCCTAGGAACGGCATCGGCACCAACTTTGCTGCATGCATGAACTCCATTCCAAGAATCACTTGGAAGTCATCCAATGGCATCGCCATCATGTTTGTGCGCCCGTTCCACGATCCGATCTTGATGGAGACTCCCTTTGCTAGCCCGAAGATCCGCTTGGCCTCCGAGTTGACTGCCTTCATCCGACTTGGGTTCTTCTCCAAGATTAGTCCAAGCCGCTTTGCTTCTCGGTCGGCAATGAAGTTGTGAGTAGCACCCGTGTCCACCATTGCTCGGGTGGTTTGGCCATTGAGTCTAATGTTTACATACATCAACTCACTGCTTCCTGCTTTTTGTTGCTTCGGCTTCAGGTTCTCCCCCACTTGACCCCGCAATGCATTCAACAAACGCATCGCACCCATTCGGGGTCCTTGCGACTTCTCATCGTCGCTGCCCGACTCAGAGCTACTCGAACTGAGGGCGACTGCCTTGCCCTTGTCTGGCTTAGGGGTCTTGATGGAAGCCGACAAGGCATTGAGTGCCTGTTTTTGCGGGCACTCCCATACACTGTGTGGTCCTCCGCACAAGAAACATCTCCTAGGTTTTGAGGCCCTGCCATTTGAGTTCGGCCCCTTATGGAAACTCTTCTTCCTTTGCTCACCCCTAGGTTCCTTCCCAGGAGGGTGCCTTGGTTGGTGATTTCCTGTGGACTGTTTCTTCTTCCGCGGGTCCTCTAAGGAAGCAAAGTCGGTAAGCCTTTTTGCGGTTGCAATTGCTCCGACCAAATCAGTGACATTCCGTCGATGAAGTTCCTGTTGAGCCCATGGCTTCAAGCCATCAAGAAAGCTAAACAGCTTATCTTTTTCAGACATGTCCTGAATGTCCAGCATCAGTGCAGAAAATTGCTTCACATAGTCCCGAATGGAAGTTGTTTGGTGGAGTTGTCTCAACTTCCTCCTTGCGACGAACTCAGTGTTCTTAGGCAGGAATTGAGTTCTTAACTCACGCTTCAAGTCGTCCCATGTGTCCACCCGGCACCGACCTTGTTGAATCTCTTCCCAACGGGTTCTCCACCAAAGCTTTGCATCTCCGTTCAGATACATAGTTGCTATTGAAACTTTGGTGTCCTCAGAGTCTGGCCTCGTAGCTCGGAAGTACTGTTCCATATTAAACAGAAAATTCTCGAGCTCCTTCGCATCTCTAGCACCCCCATAACAATGTGGGTCGGGTGCCCTGAAGCTTTGTGTTGGCGCAACACGGGTGTTGTTTCCCCCCGCATTCAACACCCTTGTGAGCATTGCAACTTTGGAAGTGAGTTCCGTCACTAAATCTTGCAAATGTTGCACGGAGTCCTTTGTGTCATCCGTTAGTCGGTCAACTAAGGCTTCAACCTTGTCGATCCGGGATTCAGCTTCTTCTTGCGAGCTCTCTACACCAAGAAGCCTACTTTGGCCTTGGTAGAGTTTGTCCAAGCTCGCTTCAAGAACATCCAAGCGGGTTTCCACCGCTGTGACCCTCTCTCTATGGCTCTTTCTTTCGGTTGGCGCTCCAGATTGCGCCTCCTCCGCTCGTGGAGAGTAGCCCACTTCTCGCTCCTCATGCTCACTGCCCCGTTCCTCATGAACGGCTCCTGCAGCGAGTGAGCGAGTTTGCACATGCAGCCCTCCTGCGGCTGCTTGGGGCAACATTCCGGCTTGCCCCATCTTGCTTGATTCACCACGTTGTTTTGCCATGGTGAGATTGCGAAGTTTCTTCGCTGCTTGCTCAAATTGCTTGCCTGCTCTGATACCACAATGTCACGCACTTAGCAAGAATTGCCTAAGTGGTGAGGCACCCTTGCGGCAAGCCACCGACTTAGCTGAAGTTGCCTAAGTCAAGAATCGCCTTTGCGCCCACTTCGATCGGACTTAGCATGGATTGCCTAAGTCTTGAAGCGCCCTTGCGACATATGCGTCTGCAAAGGGTCAGCCAAGCAGCAACCTCGTGCAGGTCCTGTAGGACCTGTAAAAAGAGAAGTTGATTAGTTGTTGGAACGAGCTACGGACAAGTCCCGACGTCACGCGAAGAGGGAAGCTTTACAAGCAATTGAGCGAGCACTTGGAGTGCAAGAAAGCAGAGAAAGAGAGGAGGAAAACAAGGAATTTAGAGGGGTGAATGAGCAGCTACAAGTCCGCAAACAACTACTCCCCAAGTGCTGGGCACGAGGCAAGTTTCCGTCAAGTTGACGTGCAAACTTGTGAAAGTGTTCAACGCCCGACACTATACTGAAGCCCCATCCAACCATGTGCCACCCGGGTGGTTCCAGGGTGCTGAGATGGCTGACAAAATTTTTGTGGTCGTGGCTGCAGAAATCAGCCATGCGCACACAAAAACGGAGTTGTTTTTGGATTTCGGGCGATGCAGCGAAGCGATCGTTTCGCTGTGCACTGCATTGCTGTTTTCTGCTGTTTTACAAGGAAAAACACACCAAAACATGGCTAAACAGGCTGCCAAGGATATGTACAAGCATGGGCAAGCGACGAACGGAACGTTGAACGAAGTGGCTACGAGTGTGCGACGACCGTTCGTGACAATGCATGCAAGGGCCACCGGGCGACCGACGTTGGCCGCCAGGCAGGCAACACCTACAGTTTGCCTACACAGGTGCCCTGCTTGCAAGGGGCGACCACTATTGCCCATGGCCATGTAGGTAGCACCTACAGCCACCCGAAGTGTTAGGAAATCATTCTAGGGAGCGACATCTCATGCGCAGCAGAAGAACAAAAAACAAAATACCCTAGATTTCCCATAGAAAGGTTCCATCGTCGTGCGAAGATCAATGCGTCAAAACAAATTCGTGAAAACCGCTTGTATAAAAGAAAGTACCTAGGGAGATCATATATCCTTGAATCCCTGCAGATCTTTAGGAGAGGATGAAGGAGGTTAAGCGTCCTCCTCTCTAGCGGTTTTCACACGATAGAGATTGCGACGATGTACCTCTCTAGGGAGAGGCGAACAGAAGGTGGCTATCAAAAGAAACCCTCAGCCTATAGAGCTTTGGTTCCCTCCTATTTATAGAGGCCCCCTATAAACCCTAATGGATCTTGCCCTGTTGGGTATTGAATCTCTATCCAATTACCCAAGCATCTTGGATTAGTGGGTCTCTACCCAATAATCTCTTATTAGCAATTATTGGATCTCATCTTAGGATCCAATAATTCAAGGGCTTAATGGATATCCAATAAGATAGGGGCTCCAGCAGATATCTTATATCCGAACCTCTACTCGTCGCAACACCTACCATATGTGTGTGACCCTCTAGGCCCAATATCGAGCTGGCCATGAGTCATACTTGTCAGAACTCCTTCTGACTTAGTGAATTATTATCTCTATAATAATTCACCTAACTCATCGATTGCTGACGTGCTAGGCTATTACGCCGTAGCCCCCAGATGATATAGGGGAATCCAATCCTTTGGACCTATCTGTCCTCAGTTACCATATATCTATAGTCCCTTATCCATCTAATATCCCAAAGATCCTATACCTGGCATGGTGCTATCAGGCCCATACGGTCTCTCCTCGAGTCTTACTTTTATCGGATTCTCCCAGAGAACTCTTTCTCTCTCAATTCAAATAACCTTGGCTAAGGATTTGTTCAAGCAAGAATACATGGGATATTCCTCTTATGATATCGAGAGCGGATGATCCTCTATTGACACTCAATAGCCCTCGTAAGGTTGGCTATCACTTCCAATAACCGGCTGTACTAGATCTGGAACTTTCCAAACCTTGGTGTCTCAAGTCTAAGGACCAGATACACTACTGGGACTATGGAATCACTGTCTGACGCGAGGTATCAATAACTATCCAGTATTCCGTAGGCAGATCAATCAGTGAACTCATTCCCCATTGAGCACCTGCACTGTACTCTTAGTGTCCCCACATGAGTAACTATGAGACCAGCCACTTTCATCATATGGATGGGTATATAGCACACCAGTCTATCCGGTTATCTCGATTTCCTTCTCGAGTAACCTATAACCAGGATAATTTAGAGTTTGTGTTTAAAGGTGAATTGGTCTCATTATCGTGTTCTCATCACGATCTGATTCTTATTGCACATATCCAAGGACATTACAATATATGCAATACGCAAGATAAAGTGATAAAACACCTAATAATACATAAAGAGAAAAAGTGCATATCAAGTCACAAGTGCCATCACTCATGTGATTGGCTTGCAGGGCATATATGACTAGCAAAAGTGGTGAGGAAGGGCAGCAACTGTTGTTACCCTTGCTGCGCTCGCAGAACGGCCAAAGGCTGCTTGCAGCCATGGCCATGCGCACAAGGGTCGTCGGGTGGCCAACGTTGGCTACCAGGCAGGCAGCGCCTATAGGCTGCTTGCGCAGGTGCCCTGCCTACAAGGGGCGGGCGGCGCCCGCAGGGGCAACCGTCGTCGCCCGTGGCCATGCAGGTAGCGCTTGTAGCCACTCGAAGGGGCAATGCTCGCAAGGGGCAAGGCCGCCTGAGGAGGCGGCGCCCGCTAGGCAGCACCCGTAGGCGGTTCCCCATAGGGGTGGCACTGCAGGGGCATCGACGGGGAGCTCGCATGCAGCTGCGATGCCTCCCGCAAGCACAGGAGGGGCGCCCCCTTCCCCCGCAGCACCCCGCACACATGGCCACCGCCGGCAGGGTGGCAGCGGCCGTAGCCACACAACTGCAGAGGAGGGAATTAGGGCTTTCGGGGCAAAAGATAGTTTTGCCCCTGGGAATTACAAAAATTTCAGTTTTATCCTTTTGGCCGAATGACCAAAATGCCTTTTAGAATTTAAAAAATTTTGCTGCATGTCCCTGATTTCAAATTTTAGTTATTTAAAAGGTTTAAGTAACTATTATTATTTATCTAGTAATCTTATATGATATATATATATATATATATATATATATATATATATATATATATATGATGTGATATGATGTGGAAAGATGATCATAGACTTTGTGATGTGTGTATGTGATTATTAGGGCCTATGAGCCTTCATTTTTCTTTGATTGTCGGGTCTGCGTGCTTGTAATTATGTTGTAATTATCATAGAGGTGCAGTAGAAGCCTGGAGGTGGTAGCAGGACTCTTGAGTCCGATTCAGATGATCGCGACGCATGGAGATGCATCGAGGTGCCGGCAGATCCGACGATGTGTCACGGACAAAATTGTAAACGGCTTGTTCGGTGTAACACTTATGTGTGTCCATATCCCTTTTGGTTTGTTATTACTTGTAAAGGGCTTGCTAAAGGCTAAATGCCCAATTTGAGTGAGTTTGGCAGCCATTATTGGCTTGTACAAAAAGTTTGTGTCATGTGGACACTTGTACTAGATTCGGTCTGTAGTGGACCAATTTTATGCCTTTGTTGTGCAATCATTCTGAGCTTGTAATATCCATGGTTGGAATGTGCATCGGCTATAAAGTGTTTGCTAAAAGAGTGGCTTGCGGATCCCGTGTGAAGTGCTTTCTCTGTCCCGTCTTCTCTTTCATAGGTCTTAAGGGATTGTAGGAGATTTTGGGGAGGCTGACCCTTGCGGTGATACGCATTGGTGCCGCACGGCTTAGGCAAAACCAGCTAAGTCCATGACAGATGGTATCAGAGCGGGACAAGCCCACTTACAAACACTTAGCATGCAGACGTGGGGGACCTAGCGAGGCACCACGTGTACAGCAAGCTAAGAAGAATTGCGGAGCGCACAAAGGTTGGGATAGCCGAGTTCGAGCAGTGGCTCGACGTTAACACCCAACCTTGATGGTGCTCGAGGCAAGCAGAGTGCTTGGCAAAGGATGAGACCGTGCAAGGTGGAGTGGGTTGTTCAACGATCGAAAGAGTTGTAAACTTAAGGAATTCGATACTTATGCACGGCCTTGCATGCGGATGATGGATTGTTCGCGGCCATCCCAAGGCGACCGAAGGTCGGCGCCATGGAGCATTAAAACTTTCTCTTCGGCATGTGCAGGATACTTACGTAAGAGGCTGAAGTGTGCAGCGAGTTCAGCTTTTGCTAGACCCAGAGGGGTGCAGTGCGAGCTGTATTGGTGAAGTATCACAATCTAGCAAGTGCATTTGCAAAGGCAGAATTGGGCACAGTTTGTTCAGCAGAGGCGAAGTAGTCCAAGAGGATGGTGGTCTCCTAAACTTCCAAAGGGAAGGATGCGAAGAGAGAAGTTGCTCCAACGGGGCAGATACCCAGGAGGGATAAGTCTCGGTTCTACAGAAGTAGAATAATGTGCAATGAACTGCATTAGTTGAGTACCTCAAGACGAAGCTCGATGGATCAAGTAAGCGGTAAGGAGTCATTGCATGATCTCGTAAGCGGTGATACGTTGGTGGACGTATAGTGAGATCAAGTGGGGGAGCAACCGAGGCAACACAAAGTGAAGGCACACTTGGAGCCGATAGCGAGATCGGACTCAATAGAGGGCTAACCCATGGAATGGTTGGCGTGAGGGCCACCATTAATGCAATGCAAATCGAGAAGCGGAACAACTTGGGGGTAACTTGTTGATGTACCTAAACCGCATGAAGGGAGTTGGCAAAGAAGATAGAACGTGGAGCGGAGGCGTGGAGCTTTCCTTAGATAGAAGTCAAGGACATGGACTCTTGCAGAGACAAGAGTAGGATCATGTCGTTCCATGAGTTTTCTATTCTGATGAAGCAGACTCATCTTGTATGGTGCCAAAGACGAAGGGAACTTCGAGGCATATTCACCTCGTCTCGGTGAAGCATTTGACGGAGTAACTAAGGCGATACAACTTGCAGTGGCGAAGTTGGTGTTAGTAGGCCTTAGCATGGGGCAAGAGGATGCTAAGGCAGATGCTCTTGAAGAATATGCCATAGTGTTGCTATTCGAGTTGCCATGAGGAAAGCGGTGCGCAGCGGAGATTGTGCTGGTAGGGGCAGAGTCCCAGGATCCAGACAAATGTGCACCTATTTCAGCAAAGTCAGGGGACTTCAGAGGAGCTGCTAGGCGATGGACTATCCTAGAGCTAGGCTTCGTCCGAGTGTGACTTGAGAGTGGATGGATGAAGGTTGATTGCCAAAGGAGCAAACATAATCGAAGCTGGCAAAGGCCCTGCAATGTGTTGGCGGAGTCCACACATGGAGATATCGCAGTTCGAGTTCATACCACAGGGATCAGAATGCAAGGAGATATCACCAGGCGATGACATGATGCAGCGGATCGTGGTGGAATGGTTCGGGGCAAGTCGACACACACGGTGAGTCCCATGGGGGGACTAGATCATGCAGAGGTATGATCGGGAGCGCGACTAGGAGCTCCAAGTCGGTGAACAACACGACGGCAAGAAGAGCTATGGATTCAAGCAGTGAATGCCATGGTTTCGCAAAGGCGGGTCTTCTGTGCATGCACCGAATGCTGCATTGAATGGAAGCCTTGGACCTCAGCTTATGGGGGCTGTGCCCTATCGAGGAAGAAGTTCAGATGCAAGTACCAGGGAGTCCCATGTGAGGACTGGATCATGCAGAGGTATGATCGGAGCAGCTGAAGAGTGGAACTGCTTCAGAGCTCACATTCGCTTAAGGGAGCCCGGCAAGTCAGAGGACAAGGCCGAGTAAGCGAGCGTTGCGACCAATGAACCTAAGGAGGACAGAAGCGGTGCAAACCCTACAACATGATGGCAGAGGCCATAATGGGAGTTGTAGTCTATCTTTCCATCGACCAAGTAGAACTGCTCAGAGAACACAGAGGTGTTGAAGCAGATGGTCGAAAAGGGCGAGGAAGCAATGACGAGTCCAGAGGGACTCAGCTACCTAAGATCAGTCATCGGTTAGAAGGAAGGTGGACTCAAAGGAGTGCTGCATTGCCGCAGAGGTAGATCTACCGATCACGAAGAAGGGATGCAGATGCGAGACAACGGATAGTAGCGCCATGGACATTGTAGTGTCATGGTACCGCAGAGGCGGGACTTCCGGGGAGTCATTAATCCCTTGCTCTCATAGAGGGAGAGCGCTTGGTCGTGATATGGGCCATGGAGGAAGAGAATGCTTTGGCAAACTCTATGTACCAAGACAAGGCTGAAGGATAGAAGCTAGAGAATTTCGTAAGACCAGTGTCAACAGACTTTCCATCAAGATAGCCATGAGTGAAGGACTTCGGGTCGATGCAAGAGTGCATGACCAAGGATCAGAGCAGGCAGTACGCGGTGCTGTACCTTTGCTACTCAGAGGAGTCGGCGACAGAAATGATGGAGAAGGCGGTACAATCCCAAAGGCGACCAAATTTATCGGAGACTTACTCCAAGTTGGAGTGATAACTTCTTGCATTCCAGAAGTTTAAGGGTAATGAGAAGGCGAATCATAGTAGCTGACTCAGTGCAAGGATTGCAAACACTTCAAGTGCTTCGGAAGTGTGAGCTAAGAGCAGGTGAAGTCTAGTAACCAACTTGATGCACGAAGTACAACCTCAAGGAGGCGGGCGAAGTCAAGTAACCTTTGCCTTCTCAACTCTCAAGAGAATGGGCGAAACCAAGTACCCCAGCTCTCTTAGTTATCTGCGAGGAGCTCTGCACAAATTTGAAGACCCTTCAAGTAACTAATGGAAGATAACAGCTTGTCAAGCCCTCACCAACGGTGATCGCTCTTGAGAGTAGACTGTCTGCTTCATTTCCCAACTGAATACCAATCGAAAGCGGAAGTGATGCGAGCCTACTTGGGCAAGACAACTAAGTGGAAGAAAATTCGATGGGCAAATTTTGCGGAGGAAGGACCTGAAAAATTTAAAGGTTGCGAGGCGATGCTCATTAAAGCTCCAACAAGCATCTATCCAGTTCAAGAGACAAGAAGAATTTGAAGACTAGCGCATATCAAAGATGGTCTTTTCCCTTCATCAGATGAATCCGCAAGACTCAGCAAGGATCAGCACAACTTCGCCGACCCCACACCAGAGTCAGAGTTATTGGCGAGTTGAAGCAGCATGGCGAATTAAAGTTCGACGACTCAACAATAAGTGGAGAACAATTGGGAACCAAGAGGCGCATCGCAGTAGGAGCAGAAGATCGAAGATCCAACAAGGAAAAGAAGTTGCAGCATCAGCAAAGGCTTCGACGAGAACGTCGAAGGAATAAGTGGGGGAGAATGTCATGGACAAAATTGTAAACGGCTTGTTCAGTGTAACACTAATGTGTATCCATGTCCCTTTTGGTTTGTTATTACTTGTAAAGGGCTTGCCAAAGGTTAAATGCCCAATTTAATTGAGTTTGGTAGCCATTGTCGGCTTGTACAAAAAGTTTGTGTCATGTGAACACTTGTACTAGATTCGGTCTGTAGTGGACCAATTTTATGCCTTTGTTGTGCAACCGTTCTGAGCTTATAATATCCATGGTTGGAATGTGCATCGGCTATAAAGTGTTTGCTAAAAGAGTGGCTTGCGGATCCCGTGTGAAGCGCTTTCTCTGTCTCGTCTTCTCTTTCGTAGGTCTTAAGGGATTGTAGAAGATTTCGGGGAGGCTGACCTTTGCGGTGATACGCATTGGTGCCGCACGGCTTAGGCAAAACCAGCTAAGTCCGTGACAGATGACTAGATGGATGATCACCGTGCATAGAGATGCACTAATATGAACATAGATTCTGATGTAAATGATTAGGTCTATTGGCTCAGGCCTAATCATATTAGGTTAAAGTTTATGAACATCTGGTGTGCCTGTGCATGTGAATGCTATACACCTACTAGATAAGTATCTATATATTTGCATGCAATGTAAAAATATATTAAATATGTATGTCTGTGACATGTCATATCATGAGATGGAACCTAAAAACCCTCCTATGATAATATTAAGTCGGTAAGTGCAAGGCAATAAGATTGACCCATGTGGCCTTCCATCGTTAGGGGCAGGAACCGATTCTCGATGTAGACTGAGTTGGTTGAGTCCCTCGAGGCTCACCTATTTCGCGTCTCACTTTTTTGTCTTCAACATAGAGATGTCACTAGTGACCTAAGAATATGGTATGCTTGGTCGAGTTCCTCGAGAGCATATCACCGAATCAAACTCATCTTGTAATGATGGTGATGACTTAACTCGACATCATGGTTGGTCGAGTCCCTTGAGGCCATGGTGGTTCGGAGGCCAAATATGATGGGAATCACAAGGAGTTGTGATTGGCAAGTGTTGTCTACCTTTTGGGCTTAGTGTGATTAGTCAAGTCCCTCGAGGTTGCACTAAGATGCTGATTGGATCCCGATCCCCACTAGAAGTCTACTGTAGATTTTCTTTCACGTGCATGAGGGTGTCATGTGACTCACTAGAAAAATTAGTATGAGCATGTCAAGATAGAAGTCCATATCTTGATTGTTCATTTTTACGAAATCTGCATGTTATTCACTTATGTTATATCTCTTATTTATCAAAAACATGTCGTCATCAAACCCTCTATGTAGTATACTTGATGCCAACTGCCTCACTGGTCCAAATTATATGGATTGGCTCTGCAACCTAAGAATAGTTCTTACAGTGGAGAAAATCACATATGTCTTAGATACGGTCATGCCCTAACCTGAGGCAGAAGCTCCTCAAGAAGAGTTTGCCCAATATATGAAGTATATAGATGATTCCACTCTCACCCAATGTTACATGTTAGCCTCTATAACTCTTGAGTTACAGAGACAACATGAAAACATGGATACTCATTCCATACTCATGCACCTCCGTAAACTGTTTGAGGAACAGGGAAGAACTCAACGATATGAGATATCCAAGAGTCTCTTTCGTGCTAGGATGACTGAGGGGACACCAATTCAGAGCCATATCTTGAAGATGATAGAGTGGATTGAAAAATTCACAGGTTTAGGAATGTTCCTAGATAACCTATGTGTTGATCTTATACTTCAGTCCCTACCAGATTCCTTTTCTAAGTTCATCATAAATTTCAATATAAACAAACTTGATGTATCTCTCCCTGAGCTCCTCAATATGTTGAGGGAGGTGGAGAGCACTATCAAAAAAGAGAAATTAGTTCTCTATGTTGGTGAGACCAAAAGGAAAAGGAAGGCTGGGAAGACCCTTGAGAAGGGTAAGGGCAAGGGCAAACGGGGTAAGGCAAAGGTTGCTAAAATTGACCCAGTAAAGGACAAAGGCCAATGCTTCCATTATGGTCAAGATGGGCATTGGAAGAGGAACTGCAAGGCGTATCTTGCAGAAAAAGTGAAACAGAAGCTTGGAAAAGCTTCAGGTACTTTCATGATCAATCTCCATGTGTTAGATTCTTATGATAATGCATGGGTATTGGATACCGGTAGTGCTTATCATATCTGTAATTCGTTATAGGTTCTGACAAGGCATAGGAGATTGGCAAAAGGCGAGATGGACCTTAAGATGGGCAATGAAGCAAGAGTTGCTATTGTTGCTATTAGCGAGGTCACTCTACATCTACCGGATGGAGCTATTATTGCATTAGATGTATGTTATTTTGTTCCCTCTATTATCAAAAACGTTATTTTCATTTCATGTTTGACATTAAATGGTTATAAAGTGCTTTTTGAGAACAACTGTTGTTCAATCAGTAAGAATGATAAGATCATTACTAGAGGGACATTACATAATGGTTTGTTTATGCTAAATACTGCTTCATACATCATCAATGTAAGCATGGCCAAGAGGAAACGAGAAGAGGTGAACAATGCATATTTGTGGCATTCTAGGCTAGGTCATATCCATGAGGGAAGGATTCAAAAGTTGTTAAAAAATGGATACTTAGATCCATTTAACTACGAGTTATATACAACTTGCGAGCCTTGCCTTCATGGAAAATTGACTAACTCTCCATTTAGTGGAACTGGAGAGAGAGTCATTGAGTTACTAAAACTTATACATAGTGATATATGTGGTCTTATGTCAACTCATGCCATAAGTGGTTATTCCTACTTCATTACTTTCACTGATGATTTCTCTAGGTATGGGCGTATGTACTTGATGAAGTTAAGTCTGAAGCCTTCGAAAAATTCAGGGAGTATAAGAATGAAGTAAAGAACCAGACTGGAAAGAGTATTATAACTCTTCGATCAAAAAGAGGAGGAGAATACCTGAGTACAGAATTCACTCAATTCCTCAAGGACCATGAGATTCTGTCCCAATAGACACCTCATTATACACCACAGCTCATTGGTGTATCAGAAAGGAGGAATCACACACTATTAGATATGGTGCGGTTTATGATGAGTTTTGCTGATCTACCTATCTCATTTTGGGGATATACCCTACAGACAGTAATTTACCTTCTGAACAGAGTTTCATCGAGATCGATAGTGTCTACACCATATAAGATATGGAGAGGGAAGAAGCCCGATCTTAAGGTTATTAAGATTTGGGGCTACCCTGCCCACGTTAAAAGATACGACCCCAATAAGTTGGAATCTAGGACGGAACGGTACAAGTTCGTGGGATACCCCAAGGAAACTTATGATTATTATTTCTATCACCCTGAGGACCAAAAGGTCTTTGTTGCTAAGAGAGTAGTGTTTCTTGAGAAGGAACACATTCTTGGTGGAAACAGTTGGAGCATGATAGAATTGAGCGAGGTTGGAGAACCTAACTCAGGCACCATTCCAGTGATCGAGTTTGTTCAGGTACATAACACACAAGTTTCAATTTTGTGTATGACTGGTAGAGTGTCACACCCTCCTGAAAGATATGTGGGACATATTAGTGAAGAGGACATTCAGGGCATTGATCCTTAGACCTACGAGGAGGCTATTATGAGTATAGACTCCGGGAAGTGACAAGAAGCTATGAATTTTGAGATGGAATCCTGTACTTAACAAGGTTTGGAACCTTGTTGATGCACCTGAGGGTATCGTACCTATTGGCTGTAAATGGATATTCAAGAAGAAGATCGGGGTAGATGAAAAGGTGGAGACCTATAAGGCAAGGCTAGTGGCTAAGGGGTATCGTTAGAAGCAAGGTATTGACTATGACGAAACCTTTACACCCGCAGCTATATTGAAATCCATTCGAATTCTATTAGCTGTTGCAACACATTATGACTATGAGATTTGGCAGATGGACGTGAAAACTACATTCCTTAATGGCAACCTTGAAGAGGAAGTGTATATGAGACACCCTGAGGGTTTCTTGTCCAAGCACAATCTAGATAAGGTGTGTAGATTGCTTAAGTCAATTTATGGACTAAAGCAAGCTTCCTGAAGTTGGAACATAAGATTTGATGAGGCGATCAGATCTTATGACTTCATTAAGAACGAAGATGAGCCTTGTGTGTATAGGAAGGTAAGTGGGAGTGCTATCACCTTCTTGATGTTATATGTAGATAATATCTTAATCATTGGGAATGATGTAGGAATGCTCTCTATAATAAAAGCTTAGCTATCTAGACACTTCTCCATGAAGGACTTAGGAGAAGTATCCTATATTTTGGGGATTCAGATCTATAGAGATAGATCCAAGAGGATGCTTGGCTTGTCCTAGTCTAGGTACATAGACTCCATTGTCAAAAGGTTTGGTATAAAAAATTTCAAGAGAGGTCTCATACCTATGAGACATGGAATATCACTTTCTAGGAGTATGTCCTCAAAGACTCCTAAAGAAAGGGCATACATGGATAAAATACCATACGCTTTAGTGATAGGGTATATCATGTATGCTATGCTATATACCCGGCCTGATGTAGCACATGCAATGAGTGTCACGAGCAAGTATAAGGTAGATTCAGGCTTGGAGCACTAGAAAATAGTAAAGTGTATCCTTAAGTACTTGAGAAGGAATAAGAATCTTTTACTAGTATATGGAGGCAGTAGCCTTAGAGTTAAGGGCTACACAGACTCGAGCTTCCAGTCCGATGTTGATGATAGTAAGTCGAATTTAGGGTATGTCTTCACCCTGAATGGAGGAGCAATATGCTGGAGAAGTTCTAAGTAAGATACGACTACTGACTCGACCATAGAGGCAGAATATATTATTACAGTAGAGATGACAAAAGAGGGTGTTTGGATGAATAAGTTCATTACAGGGAATCTTATCGAACAACGTGAAGTTGATTCCCATATAGGGTGACAATAACAAGGTGATCGATGAAGCTGGGGAACCCAGGTCTCGTCAGAAGTGTTCTAAGGAGGTTCCACCTAATCAATGCGATCGCAACCTATGGAGATGTAGTAGTGGAAAGAGTTCCATCCGAAGATAACATTGCAGATCCACTGACAAAGCCATTGACTCATATTATATTTGAGCATCATAGAGATCTAATGGGGATCAGACACGTAGGTGATTCGCTTTAGGTCAATTGGGAGATTATTGGTTGTAGGTGCCGTACAAGCCAATCATGTAAGTGATGGCACCTGTTACATGTTATGTCGATCTCTTCACATATTATTATTGGTATTTTCTTACGTTATCTGGATGAATATTATGATGTCCATGGATCTGTACAATAGGAATCAGATTGTGATGAGATCACAATAATGAGACCGATATACCTTTAAACACAGATCCTAAATCATCATGGTCATAGGTTACTCGATGAGGACATCGAGTTAACTAGATAGACTGATGTGCTGTATACTCATCTATATGATGGAGGCGATTGGTCTCATAGTTGCTTGTGTGGGGACACTAGAGGTACAGTGCAGGTGCTCATTGGAGAATGAGTTCAATGATTAATCCGCTTACAGAATGCTATATGGTTAATGATACCTAATGTCATATAGTGATTTCGTAGTCCCAATAGTATGTCTGGTCTTTAGACTTAAGGCACCAAAGATGTCTTGTTTGAGTACTTCATTCTTTAACGTCGGACTTATAGGTTTGGAGAGCTCCAGATCTGGTATAGTTGGTTCTCGAGAATGGTAGCCAACCTTACGAAGATAATTGTGTGTCAATAGAGGATGATCCACTCTCGATATCATGAGAGATATATCCCGCATGTGCTCGCTCAGGCAAAATCCCTGGCCAGGGTCATTCGGATCGAGAGAGGAGTTCCCTAGGAGAATCCGATTAGAGCGAGACTCGGGTAGGATTCCATATGGGCCTAACTCTACCATGCCCAATATACAGTCTATGGGATATTAGATGAATGAGGGACTATAGATATATGGTAACTGAGGACAAACATGTCCGATGAATTATATCCCCCTGTATCATCTATGGACTATGGCGTAGTGGACTAGTACATCTATAGTCGATGAGTTGAGTGAATTATTATGGAGATAATAATTCACTATATCAGAAGGTGTTCTGAGTCAGAAGGAGTTCTAATGGGAGCGACTCACGGCTAGCTCGGTATCGGGCCTAGAGGGTTACACACATAAGGTGGATGTTATGACGAGTAGAGGTGTGGATATGAGATATCTACGAAGCTCTTAGTTTGGATCCTATGGATGAGATCCAATTGGGTAATTGGATGAGATCTAATTAAATGATTAGATAATATCCAATTGGATGAGATCAAATTGGATCCTATGGATAAGATCCAATGAGATCCAACTGGATAGAGATCTAGTGTGAATAGGATCTGTTAAGGATAAGCTTCCTTCACCTCTATAAATAGGAGGAACCTCCTGGTTCATATGCTGAGAGCTCTTGGTAGTTATCCTCTTATTTTCCTCAGTCTCATCTCCTCCTCTTTGGCTCCGACAACCTTGTGGTGCACGTGGAGAGATATCCCGCAGTAATCTGAGGAGCATCATTACTACATCCGCTATGTGGATTACCGCTAGAGAGGAGTACACTAGTGCTCCTTCATCCTCTATATCGGATCTGGAATTTCAGGGATATACGATCTCTCCAAGTAATGCTTCTCACATGATACATGTGGATTTTTCGAATTTGTGATTTATGCGCACCAATCGTCGCACGACGACCAAGTACATAACTATGGAAAATCTGATATTGTTTTATTTTTCACTACATATGAGATGTCGAATCTCCCGATTTACCAATAGTAGGGGCCAATTGGGCCCTAATTAGGGTTATGTTGGGCCGGATGAAAGGTCCAAATAGTGCCCAAGTGTCACGTCAGGTAGTGGCACTGCCAGTTAGGCAGTGGAACCGCTTAAAGGCTCAGTCTTCAAGACTGAGTCTGGGCTGTGGTACCGCCTAGTGATAGTATGTTTAGGTGGTGGTACCACTAGATTGGGTGATGGTACTACCTAGTATAGACTGCTCTAGCGGTAGTACCGCCAGATTGGGCGGTGGTACTGCCCAATGTCAAAACCCACTAGCGGTGGTACCGCTAGCACTAGCGATGATACCACTAGTACCCAGAAAATCTGAGATGAGATGATTTCTGGCTCTAAGTTTAAATCCACTTGAAGCCTATAAATACTCCTCTCATCCCTGGGTTGTACTTGTATAAGCACACAAACTTTGAAAGTAGAAAAACTCTACCCAAATCACTTTAGAAATCCCTCCTCTAGTCCTCATTATATTCCACCTAAAGAGAGGAGTGAAGTGCTTATAAGAGTTATCTCCTAAGCTCGTCAAAAGGAGAAGGTGCTGTAAAGGAATTAGTCTTCGCCCATTAGAAGGAAGACAACTAGTGAAAAGTCGGTGGTCTCATGTGAATAGAAATCGGGAGTGGATACAGGTCAGATGACCGAACCACTATAAAAATAGTTTGTGTTTACTTTCTTGCAAATTACATTTCAGCAAACCTTCTTTACTCACTGCCCTACTTCTTCTCTAAATGCTCTCAAGTTTAAGCACTTTCGATATGCTTTCAATCGAAAACGATTTTAATCGAAACATGATTTTTATCATACGAGGTTTTTTGAAATCGTGTAAATTTTATCATAACTTTACTATTGCACTAATTCACTGATAGAACCCTAGAGGAATTCTATGGAGATTGATTTTTGAGGGGATCAACACTTGAAATGCTATAGGAGTTCCATCCTTCTTAGTAGTCAGCCAAATGGCTACAAAGTAGATTGATCTTTTCTTATTCCAAAGAGATGGAGGCTACATGCTTATATAGAGCTCCAAACCCTAGTCCTAGGGGCTGTTTCCTAAGTGAACTACCCAATTTTCCCTCCACCTTAGCCGACCGGCCCAATAACAAGGAGGGTGGCAGCTAAGAAGCCCAAAGACCCAAATGTAAACCCTAGCCTCTCTTCTTTATAGGATAGAGGTGGCTAGGTGAGATTTATTATGCTCTCAGAGGGTTTTTATTAGCTGCTACATAGTTGAGTATGATCCAACCCTGCTAGGGTCCTATTAAGCCCGCCCTCTTTAAATTAGCCTTGTCCTCAAGGCTAGGGTTCCATGAACTCAGGGAACTGGGTCTTCAGCTCCTCGTATGATTCCCATGTGGCATCTTCGAGTGGTAAATTAGTCCAATGCACTAGTACTTCAGTAGAGGGACATCGATGACGCATCATGATTCTATGGTCGAGAATGCTTGTGGTTAGGCTTGAATATTTTCATCATCAGTGGTATTGGGCAATTGGATCTGGGGTGACTCGTGTTCTCCCAACTTGGGCTTCAGGCATGACATGTGTAAGACAGGGTGAATTTTGGCATCTTCAAGTAATTTAAGTCTGTACGCCACAGCTCCAATACGCTCTATAATCTGATAAGGCCCATAAAAATGTGGAGATAACTTCATTGAGGCTCGTGTGTTGATGGAGAGCTACTTGTATGGCTGTAAGCGAAGATAAACCCAATCTCCTACTAAAAATTCTCTTTCGCTTCGTCGTGTGTCAGCTTACTGTTTCATTTTGACTTGAGTGGTAGAGAGATTATCCTTTAGCAGTTGTAGGAGTTCGTCCTTGTTAATTAGATCTTGGTCGACCTGATCTACCTTGGCTAAGCCAATTACATACTTTGGAATCACAAGGGCCGACCGACCATACAATGCTTCATATGGGGTACATTTTGTAGATGAATGATACGTAATATTATACCACCATTTGGCCCAAGGGAGCCATTTCATCCACTCTTTCGATCGGTCACTAGCGAAACACCGAAGGTATATTTCTAAACACCTATTCACTACCTCTGTTTGGCCGTCAGTTTGTGGATGATATGCTGTGCTCATCTTGAGTTTGGTGCCCTACAATTGGAATAACTCAGTCCAAAATTTACTGGTGAAGACCCTATCATGATCACTTACAATGGACCTTGGCATCCCATGCAATTTAATAATATTTTATTTAAAAATCTGAGCAATAATAGCAGTAGTGTAAGGATTTCGTACAGCACAAAAATGAGCATATTTCGTAAGTCAATCAATCACTATGAGGATTGTGCTTTTACCTTTGGAAGGTGGCAGCCCTTCAATGAAATCCATGGAGATGTCAGTCCACACTAAGTCCGGTATAGGTAGCGGTTGTAGTTTCACTGGACTCGCCACTGTTTCACCCTTTTATTGTTGACATACATCACATTGTGCCACGTATTCAGAAATAAATTTTTTCATCTCTCTCCAATAAAAATTTTGCTTCACTCTTTTGTAGGTTCTCAGAAATCCAGAGTGTCTTGCTGAAGGTGTGGAGTGCATTTCGTGCAAAATGACTTTGATGCAAGGGGAGTCAAGTATAAGCACAATACGACCTTTGTAGCGTAGATCCCTCGAATCCCAGGTATAGTGAGCTATTGTGCCTGGATCCTCCTCTAATTTTTTAATGATGTTGCTGGTCTCTGGGTCCTTCTTCCATTCCTCCCTAATGTCCTCAAGGAAGCTAGTGGTAGGAAGAGAGACGACTGAAAATTCAGCTTGCTCAAGTGGCTGTAAGAGCACATCTGCAATAATATTTTCATTCCCTTTTTTGTAAATAATTTCATAATCAAATCCTAGAAGTTTGGTTACCTATTTTTGCTACTCCGGGGATGATATCTTTTGCTCCAAAAAGTACTTGAGGCTTCTATGGTTGATTTTAATCTGAAATCATCGGCCGATTAGGTAGGGTCTCCACTTTGTTACTGTGTGCACAATGGCGAGCATCTCCTTATCATAGATAGATATTTTTTGATGGGAGGGAGACAATGCCTTGCTGGTGTATGCGAGCGGTCGACCCTCTTGTATGAGAACAGCTCCAATTCTGACTCCAGATGCGTCGGCCTCAGTGATGAAGGGTCGGCTAAAATCTGGTAATGCTAGCACCGGCATCGTCGTTATGGCTGCCTTAAGTTTATCGAAGGTAGCGAAGGCTTCGTCTGACCTTTGAAAGGCATCTTTTTTTAGTAGAGAAGTGAGGGGTGTATTGATCTTCCCATAGTTCTTCATGAATTTTCAGTAGTAGCCCGTTAGTCCAAGGAACCCACGCAGCAATTTCACATTTGTAGGTTTCGGCTAGCTCTGCATTGCCTCAATTTTTGTTGGGTTTGCTGCCACTCCTTCTGATATTATGTGCTCAAGGTACTCTACTTTTTTCTAAAGAAAGATGCATTTTGATAGTTTAACAAAAAGAGTATTCTCCCGAAGGATCGTCAAAACAGACCGCAAGTGCTGAAAGTGAGTCTCAAGAGAAGGGTTGTAAATGAGAATATCCTCGAAAAATACCAGCACGAATTTGTGAAGAAAGCTTTGAAAAATATCGATCATGAGACTTTGGACGATTGAAAGAGCATTAGTGAGTCCAAAAGGCATTACCAAGAATTCATAGTGGCTGTTATGAGTGCGGAAAGCTATTTTTGGGATGTCATCTTCACATATCCGAATTTGGTGGTAACCGGATTGGAGGTCCAACTTCGTGAAGACTCGAGCTCCTCTTAACTCATCAAGAAGTTCATCCACCACTGGTATTGGGTATTTATCCTTGATGGTGATGCCATTTAGAGCTCGGTAGTCAATGCACATCCGCAAAGTTCCGTCCTTCTTGCGTACAAGTAGCACTGGTCAGGAATAGGGGCTGCAGCTTGGCCGAATCACCCCTGTTTCAAGCATCTCCTTTACAATCTTCTCAATCTCATCCTTCTAGACATGAGGATAGTGGTATGGCTGAGTGTTCATTAGTGGTTTGCTTGGAAGAATTTGAATTTGGTGGTCATGTTGCCGAGTAGGAGGAAGACCGCGCGGTTCGATAAAATCATCATCAAATTCAATAAGAAATTGGGTGAGATTTTGATCTTCAATTTCTATTTTCTTCCCCTCTAGTTGCTGCTAGAGATGTATAAAAAAGACACCATTTATCTTGTGTAAAACTTCCTACATTCATTGGGTCAAAACGGTGGTTATGTTGCTTTCACGCTTCCCGCATAGGGTGACCTGTTTGCCCTTGCAGTAGAATTTCATAATTAATTTGGAAAAGTTTCAAGAGACATCACATAGAATTGTCAGCCATTCTATGCCCAGCACAGCCTCATAATCATCAATTGATAGGAGAAAGAAGTCGATGACAATTTCTTGGTCTTGCAATAATAGTTTCACCTGCGGGCATCTTTGATTGCATTTTAGGATTCGACCGTCGGCGACCTTTACGTCGAACTTGCTGCAACCTTCGATGTGGAGCAACATCTGAGCAGTGACCTTATTATTTAGGAAGTTATTTGTGCTACTCGTATCGATGAGAACAATGATCAGTTGTTGTTTGAGAAGGCCTCCAACTTTCATCGTATGCGGATTTGAGTAGCCCACTAACGCGTGTACCATAAAGTCGGTCGATTGTGGCTCTTCTTCCGTATTTTCTTTCTCATGTTCAAGACTCTCTTCTGGTTATTCAATGACCTATTCTTCCACTGGTTCGATCATAAGAATTCCCCCCTTTTTACAGTGATGCTCGCGGCTCCATGGCTCGTCGTAATGCCAACATAACCCCTTTGTAGATCGCTCCCGAAGCTCTTCTCTTGTCAACTTTTTCAGTGCAGGAGCTCGGTTGATAGTAGGGGAGGCTGAGGGCTTCGGTACTACTGGTCGAGGAGTGACCCTAGTCCTCCAGGCTTCGTGGTTCAATCGCTCCTCTTGAAGTCATGCGAAAGAGATGGCTACCATAAGCGTGTACGACTATCGCGCTTTAACTTGTCTTCGAATTTTTGGCTTCAAGCCCTTAGTAAATATTCCCAATAGCTGTTTTTCAGACCAATCATAAGTTTGATTAGATAATCATTCAAACCTAGTATGATACTCCTGAATGGTGGAGGTTTGTTGGATCTTCGCTAGTTGTCCGTCGATGTTCACTTACTCGGTTGGTCCGAAGCGGATCAGCAGTCCTTCTTTGAATTGTAGCTATAAGAGGACTCCATGAGTATGTTCAAACCACTGTATGGCATCCCCTTCAAGATGTATAGCTGCAATTTTCACCATAAATGCATCCGTGGTTTTGTGGTACCGAAAATATCGCTCTGCACGCGAGATCCAACCAATCGGGTCTCCTTCTTCCCATCTAGGGAAGTCTATCCTCATGCATGGATAGTAGGGATTGATCATAGAGCCTCCCCTCTCCTGGAAGTTATCTCTTCGATTAGAGCTCTCTCCTTGATATGATTACTTTGGGCTCGGTGGTCGACCTAAACTGAGTTCGGCAAAGAGGGTCCAAATCTTCTCCTCCATCCGCGTCTCGAAGGCTTCGAACTTAGCATTGATTGCCTCCTTAGATGCCTTAGTATATGCCTCCAGATCTATAATATTAAGATTTCTTTTTTATTGTCAGGTTAAAGGCATGTATTGTTTGAGGGAAGTGGTGGCCGAAAGGGTTTGTGGATTGGTGGATGTGGGCTACGGTTTAGACTTGTTTTATGACTATTTTGGGTGCGATTTAGGGGTGTGATTTGATGGAGTTTTGGACTGTGATGGTAGTGGATGAAGGTTAGGGAAGAGGGTTTTAGATCTGTGGTAGATGGTAGTATAGATTTGACAAAATTCAGTGGAAGTTGCTGCCGATATGCGCTGTCTCGTAAGAGCAGAATTATCGTCAAAGAAACAATGGTTTCTCGACGAAATTTCTAGTGAGAACCCAGAAATTTGAGGAGGGGATTTGATAGCAGAATCTCAGTTTAAATAACAGCAAGGATGACAACTTGGATCAAGAAAATTTTGGAAGCATAACAGCAAAGAATTTGGTGCAAGTTGCGATAGCAGAATTCTTGTCGAAAAATTTCAGCGGTTTACGATGAAAACTTGTAGCAACACAGTAATGTTTTAGACATGAATTCCATGATAGATCAATCCTAGATAAAAGCCAAGATGATCTATGAGGTACTCAAGAAATTTCATTCAAAAAGGATAGCAATAGATCAGTTTAAAGGCAGCAATATGCGGCTGAAATTTTCTACAGCAATCCTTCGTTCGCAAAGATGATAACTTTTTCGACGAAAGGAATTCGCAGCAAGGGATAGATAGTAAGACCTTTTTTTTTCTATTTTGAATGGCAAATTGTAGCAGCAAAAGGTATTAGTGATAGGAGAATACCAGATCTCTGATGCAATTGGAAGTGGCGGTAGTAGATTGATTTGATCTACGGTAGAAGATGAAGGTGGAGACAGCAACATCAAGAGCAATTGTGGGAATTTCTTGGTTGATGGTAGGCGACAGGGATGGTAGCAAAAGCAGTAAGATCGCTGCTCTGATACTAAATGATAAAACCATATAGGAATTTTATGGAGATTGTTCTTTGAGGGGGATCAACCCTTGGAATGCTATGGGGGTTCCACCCTCCTTGGTAGTCGGCCAAATGGCTGCAAAGTAGATTGATCTTTTCTTATTCTAAAGAGATGGAGGCTACATGCTTATATAAAGCTCCAAACCCTAGCCCTAAGGGCTGCTTCCTAAGTGAACTATCCAATTTGCCCTCAACCTTAGCCAACCGGCCTAGTAACAAGGAGGGCGATGGCTAAGAAGCCCAAAGACTTAAATGTAAACCCTAGCCGCTCTTCTTTATAGGATAGAGGTGGCTAGGTGGGGTTTATTACACTCTCATAGGGTTTTTATTAGCTGCTATATGGTTGAGTAGGACCCAACCCTACTAGGGTCCTATCAGAGTCCGTCGGAAGATATCCGAGGGTGTGTCGGAAATCCATCGGAAGTTCACCGGAAGCTTGCCGAAAAAAGACTCGACATCCCCATATTATAATTTGCCGAGAAATATGTTTCAATTTCGTAGTTAGCATGTAATTAGGGTTAGAATTAAGTGATAATCCTAATGAACCCTTGTAGGAGCCAATTGGGCCTTAATTGAACTAAATTGGGCAAGATTCAGGGCCCATTCAATAGTGCTGGACTAAGTCTGGCGGTGGCACCGCTAGACTAGGGTGGTGGCATCGCCTCAGGAACTAGTTCTAGGGTGGTCTGGGTGGTGGTACTGTCCCAAGTCAGTGGTGGTACCACCCTTGCTAGTTATAGGTGCCCTATAAGCCAATCACGTGAGTGATGACACTTATAACACGCTGCATCAATCTCTTTCCATATGATTATTGATATTTTCTCACATTATCTAGATGTATATTGTGATGTCCTTGGAACTATGCAATGAGAATCAGATCGTGATGAGATCACGATAATGAGACCAATTCACCTTTAAACATAGACCCTAAATAATCTCGGTCATAGGTTACTCAAGAGGGACATCGAGATAACCAGATAGACTGGTGTGTTGTATACCCATCCATATAATGGAGGTGGCTGGTCTCATAGCTACTCGTGTGGGGACACTAAGAGTACAATACAGGTACTCATTGGAGAATAAGTTCACTGATTGATCTGCTTACGAAATGCTAGATAGTTATTCATACCTCACATCAGACAGTGATTCCATAGTCATAGTAGTGTATCTGGTCCTTAGACTTGAGACACCAAGGATGTCCTGTATGAGTACTCCACTTTTTGATACTGGACTTATAGGTTTGGAAGTTCCAAATCTAGTACAGCCGATTATTGGGAGTGGTAGGCAACCTTACAAAGGCTATTGAGTATCAATAGAGGAACATCCACTCTCGGTATCATGAGAGGAATATCCCATATATTCTTGCTTAGGCAAATCCTTAGTCAGGGTCATTTGGATTGAGAGGGAAAGAGTTCCCTGAGAGAATCAAATTAGAGCTATACTCGATTGGAAACCGTATAGGCTTGACAGAACCTTGCCCAATATATGGTTTCTGGGATATTAAATGGATGAAGGACTATAGGTACATGGTAACTGAGATCAAATAGGTCCAAAGAATTGGATTTCCCTGTATCGTTTGGGGATTACGGCGTAGTGGCCTGGTATGCCCGCAGTTGATGAGTCAAGTGAATTATTATAAAGATAATAATTCACTGAATCAGAAGGAGTTCTGATAGGTATGACTCACAACCAGCTCAATATTGGGCCTAGAGGGTCACACACATATGGTAGGTGTTGTGATGAGTAGAGGTTCGGATATAAGATATCCGTCGGAGCCCCTATCTTATTGTATATCCAATAAGCCCCTATATTATTGGATCTCATGGATGAGATCCAATAAGAGCTAGATTATTGGGTAGACCCATTATCTAAGAGGCTTGGGTAATTGGATAGAGATCCAATACCAAATAGGGCTAGATCCATTAGGGTTGACAAGGGGCCTCTATAAATATGAGGGAACCAAAGGCCCATAGGTTGGGGTTTTTGGTAGCCACCTTCTATTCTCCTCTCCCCAAGAGAAGAGCATCATTGCAATCCCTACCGTGTGGATACCGCTAGAGAGGAGGACGCTTGACATCCTTCATCCTCCCACACGGATCTGCAAGAATTCAGGGATATAGGATCTCCCTAGGTACTATCATTCTTCTTACACACGTAGTTTCAGATCTGCGGATTTATTTTTGACACATTGTTCTTTGCATGATGATGGGACCTTTCATGGAAATTCAAAATTTTTGTTTTCTATTCTTCCACTGTGCATGAGATATTGCCCCCTGAATTTTCCAACAATGGTATCAAAGATAGGTTGTTCGTGCGAAAATCAGATTTTAAGTATATGTGTTATATTTTGGATACGCTTTTGACTTCAAAATTATTGACACAATAGCAAGAAAGGGGCAGCAACTGTTGTTGCCTCGCAAAACGGCTAAAGGCTGCTTGTAGCCTTGGTCGACGCCGACAGTTTACATACATCCGGCCGGTGGGCTGCAGGCTGCAAGCAAGCAGCGCCTACAGGCTCCCTGCACCAGCGGCCTACGGCCTACCTGCAAGGGGCAGGCGGTGCCCGCTTGTAGGCAGCCTGCCCGCATGGCTGGCGTCGCCCGTAGGCAGGGGCAGCACTCCCCCGTAATGCCACCGCCAGCTTGGTGGCGACGATGGCATCCACAACATAGGCAATAGAGGAAGGAGGGATTAGGGTTTTTGGGCAAAAGATAGTTTTGCCCTTGTGAATTTCAGAAATTTCAATTTTGTCCCTTCTAGTCGAATGACCAAAATGCCCTTCAGAATTTAGAAAATTTTGTATATGTCCCTATTTTCATAAAATATTAGTTAATTAAAATATTTAATTAACTATTATTATTTATCTAGTAGTCCTATATAATAACATATACATGTAATGTATGATATGGATAAATGATCATGGACCGTATGATGTGATGTGTATGTTGTGATCATTATTATTATTGGGGCTTACGAGCCTATATTTTTTTCGTTTATTGTCGGACCAACGTACTTGTAATTGATTTATAATTACATGAGAAAGCATAGCAGGAGCGTAGAAGTGATAGCGAGACCCATGAGGTCGAGATGGACGATCCGACGCATGGAGATGCGTTGAGATGTGGATGAAACCGACAAACCGAGATGGACGATCACAGGGTATGGAGATGTGCCGAGGCACATATAGATCTTGATGTGAGTGATTGGACCCATTAGCTCGGGCTTGATCACATTAGTATGTGGTCCATGATCATCTGGTGTGATTGCTCATATGATGTGTGATTGGTTATATACCTACTAGATATGTATATATATTTACATATGATGTAGATATATATTAAATATGTATGTGTATGACACATTATATTAGGAGATCAAATAAAAAATCTCCTTTCTCGATAATATTAAGTCAGTAAATGTGAGGTAATTAGATTGACCCACGTGGCCTTCCATCGTTATAGGTAGGAACTGATTCCCGGTGTAAGTTGAGTTGGTCAAGTCCCTTGAGACTCACCTATATCGCGATTCGCTATCTTATCTATGATATAAAGATGTCATCGGTGACCTGAGGACATGGTATGCTTGGTCGAGTCCCTCGATGGTATATCATTGAATCAGACTTATCTTGTAAAGATGGTGATGACTTAACTGAACATCATGGTTAGTCAAGTCTCTTGAGGTTACACTGAGATGCTGATTGGATCTCGATCCCCACTAGAAGTCTACTGGAAACTTTCGTTTCATGTGCTGAGGGTGTCACGTGACTCGTTAGAAAAATAGTGAGAGTATATCAAGATAGAAGTCCATATCTTGATTATTTATATTTTTATAAAATATGCATGTTATTTATTTATGTTATATCTTTATTTTTTTTAAATATCGCTATTAGACTCTCTATGTGGCATATTGATACCAACCACCTCACTGGTCAAAACTATGTGAATTGACTCCGTAACCTGAGAATAGTTCTCACAATAAAGAAAATTGTATATGTCCTTAAAATAGTGATGCCTATGCCCAAGGAAGGGGCAAGGGAGGATGAGATCACTCGCTACATGAAGTACATAAATGACACTACTCTTGCTCAGTATTACATGTTGGGCTCCATGACTCTCGAGTTATAGAGACAACATAAAAGGATGGATGGCAGATCTATACTCCTACATCTCTGCAAATTGTTTGAGGAATAGGGAAGAACTTAACGATATGAGATATCAAAGAGTCTCTTCCATGCCAGAATGACAGAGAGGACACTAGTTCAGAACCATGTCCTTAAGATAATTGAGTGAATAGAGACACTCACAGGTCTAGGAATGATCCTAGAGAATAACCTATGTGTATATCTTGTGCTTCAGTCCCTACTCGATTCCTTTTCATAGTTCTCTATGCTAGTAAGACCAAAAAGAAAAGGAAGATAGAGAAGTTCCTTGAGAAGGGCAAAAGGCAAGGGTAAATCGGGTAAAGCAAAGGTTGCTAAGAAGACCCAGAAGAAGACAAAAGCCAATGCTTCCACTATGGCAAAGACAGGCATTGGAAGAGGAACTACAAAGAGTATATTGTAGAGAAGGCGAAATAGAAGCTTAGAGAAGCTTCAGATAGGCATTCATGATTAGTCTCTATTTGTCAAACTTATATGATAATACATAGGTATTGGATACTGATAGTGTTTATCATATTTACAATTCGTTGTAGGTTTTGACAGGACCTAGGAGAATAATGAGAGGCAAGATAGACCTTAAGATGAGCAATGAAGGAAGAGTTGCTACTACTGCTATTGGCGAGGTCACCCTACGTCTGCCTGGTGGAGATACTATTGCATTAGATGCATATTATTTTGTTCCTTCTATTATCAAAAAAAATATTATTTCTATTTCATGTTTGACATTGAATGGTTATAAAGTAGTTTGTGAGAAAAATAATTGTTCAATTCTTAAGGATGATGAGATCATCACGAGAGGAACATTGCATAATAGTTTGATTATGCTAGACACTACTCCACATATTATGAATATAAGTGAGTCCAAGAGGAAACGAGATGAGGTAAATAGTGCAAACCTATGGCATTGTAGGCTGGGTCATATCTATGAGGGAAGGATTCAAAAGTTGCGGTTAGATGGATATCTAGATTCATTTGACTATGAGTTATATGCGACTTGCGAACCTTGCTTTTATGAAAAGATGACCAACTTTCCATTTAGTGGAACTGGAGAGAAAGCCACTGAGTTGTTGGTATTTATACATAGTGATGTATGTGGTCCCATGTCAACTCAGGCCATTAGTAATTATTTCTACTTTATTATTTTCACTAACGATTTCTCTAGGTACGGACACATGTACTTGATGAAGTACAAGCTTGAAAACTTCGAGAAATTCAGGGAGTATAAGAATGAAGTAGAAGTTCATACTGGAAAGAGTATCAAGACTCTTCGATCAGATCGAGGATGTGAGTACTTATGTATAGAGTTCACCTAGTCCCTCAAGGATAGGGGATTCTATCCCAATGGACACCTCCTTATACATCCTAGCTCAATGGTATATTCGAAAGGAGGAATCACACACTGTTAGACATGGTGCAGTCCATGATTAGTTTCGTCGACCTACCCATCTCATTCTAGGGATATGCCCTAGAGTTCATAACTTACCTTCTGAATAGAGTTTTAACTAAATCGGTAGTGTTAATACAATATGAGATATGGAAAGGGAAGTCCGATCTTAAGGTTGTTAAGATTTGGGGCTGCCCTGCCCACGTTAAGAGACACATACCCGATAAGTTGGAATCTAAGATGGAATGGTGAAAGTTCATGGGATACCCCAAGAAAACTTATGGGTATTATTTCTATCAACCCATCTTTGTAGCTAAGATAGTAGTGTTCCTTGAGAAGGAACACATTCTTGGTGGAGACAGTGGGAGCATGATAGAGTTGAGCGAGGTTAGAGAACCTACCTTAAGCTGGTCTCATAGCTACTCATGTGGGGACACTAAGGTTACAGTGCAGGTGCTCATTGGAGAATGAGTTCACTAATTGATCCGCCTATGAAATACTGGATGGTTATTGATACCTCACGTCAGACAGCAATTCCATAGTCCCAGTAGTGTATTTGGTCCTTAGACTTGAGATACCAAGGATGTCCTATATGAGTACTCCACTCTTTGATACTGGACTTATAGGTTTGGAAAGTTTCAAATCTAGTACAGCCGGTCATTGGGAGTGGTAGCCAACCTTACGAGGGCTATTAAGTGTTAATAGAGGATCATCCACTTTCGATATCATGAGAGGAATATCCCATGTGTTCTTGCTCGAACAAATCCTTGGCCAAGGTTATTCGAATTAAGAGAAAGGATTCTCCAGGAGAATCCGACAAGAGCAAGACTCAAGGAGAGACCGTATGGGCCTGACAGCACCATGCTCGGTATAGGGTCTCTGGGATATTAGATGGATGAGAGATTATAGATACATGATAATTGAGGACAGATAGGTCCAAAGGATTGGATTCCCTTGTATAGTCTGGGGGCCGCGGCGTAGTAGCCTGGTACATCCGTAATCGATGAGTTGGGTGAATTATTATAGAGATAATAATTCACTAAGTCAGAAGGAGTTTTGACAAGTATGACTCACGGCCAACTTGATATTGGGCCTAGAGGGTCATACACATATGGTAGGTGTTGCGACGAGTAGAGGTTCGGATATAAGATATCCGCTGAACCCCCTATCTTGAATTATTGGATATCCATTAAGCCATTGAATTATTGGATCCTGAGATGAGATCCAATAATTGTTAATAAGAGATTATTGGGTAGAGACCCACTAATCTAAGAGGCTTGGGTAATTGGATGGAGATCCAATACCCAATAGGGCAAAAGATCCATTAGGGTATTCAGGGGGCCTCTATAAATAGGAGGGAACCAAAGCTCTGTAGGCTGAGGGTTTTCTTTTGGTAGCCATCTCCTGTTCTCTTCTCCCCAAAGAATTACATCGTCGCAGTCCCTACCATATGGATATCGCTAGAGAGAAGGACACTTGATCTTCTTCATCCTCTTATATAGATCTATAGGGATTCAGGGATATACGATCTTCCTAGGTATTTTCTTTAACACATGTAGTTTTCATGGATTTGTTTTGATGCACCGATCTTCGCACGACGACGAAAACTTTCTACGGGAAATTTGGTATGTTTTTGTTTTTGTTCTTCTGCTACGCATGAGATGTCACTCCCCCAACGGATTTTCCAATAGTGGTATCAGAGCCAGGTTGTTCGTGCAAAGATCGGATCTTAAACTGCGTGTGTTATGTTTTAGATCTGCTTTTGACGCCAAAATCATTGGCACGAAGAGCGAGAAAGGGCAGCAAATGTTGTTACCCGCTCGTGTAGCAACCACAAGGCTACTTGTAGCCTTGCTGCTTGCACAGGCAGCAGCCAGCGGCCTGCCCGCAGGGGCGCTGGCGAGCTGCCAGCAGAGCAGCGCATGCGGGCGCTGCGCCCGTGGGCCAATGGCGTAGAGGCGTCGGCACTACGCGTGGGACAGCGCCGCTGGGTAGCGGCATCGTCGCCACCCTGCCCGCGCGCAGGGGCCACCGCCGACAGGGTGGCGGCGGCCATAGGCGCAACGTAGCACAGCAAAGGGGTTTGGGTTTTTAGGGCAAAAGACGATTTTACACCTCAAAATTTTAAAAATCTCAAATTCTGTCCCTTTCAAAAGAATTACCAAAATACCCTTCAGAATTTCAAAAATTTCTGATTCTATTCCTTTTAACAGAATTACCAAAATAACTCTCGAAATTTTAGAAATTCTAATTTTTGTCCATCTGGTCGAATGACCAAAATACCCTTGGGAATTCAGAAAATTACCTCTATGTCCCTAAATTCAGAAAAATAAATATGTTAATTAAATATTTTAATTAACTATTATTTTTTTTATCTAGTAGTCCTACAAAATAACATATACATGTGATGTATGATGTGGACAGATGATCATGGATTTGTGATGTGATGTGTGTACATGTGATTATTATTATTAGGGCCTGCGAGCCTCTATTTTTCTTGTTTATTGTCGAGCTTGCGTGCCTGTAATTATGTTGTAATTACATAAGGAGGCGTAGCGATAGCTGGACCCACGAGGCCGAGACGAATTATCCGACGCATGGAGATGTGTTGAGATACCAACGGAACCGACGAAGCGAGAAGGACGAGCACAAGGCATGGAGATGCGCCGAAGCATACATAGATCTTGATGTGAGTGATTGGGCCCACTGGCTCAGGCTTGATCACATTAGGATGTGGCCCATGATCATCTGGTGTGATTGCTCATGTGATGTGTGATTGAATATATACCTACTAGATATGTATATATATATTTGCATGCGATGTAGATATATATTAAATATGTATGTGTGTGACACATTATGTTAGGAGACCAAATCAAAATCTCCTCTATTAATAATATTAAGTCGGTAAACGTGAGATAATTAGATTGACCCACGTGGCCTTCCATCGTTATAGGTAGGAACCGATTCCCAGTGTAGGTTGAGTTGGTCGAGTCCCTCGAGACTCACCTATATCACGTTTCGCTATCTTATCTATGACATAGAGATGTCACCAGTGACCTGAGGATATGGTATGCTTGGTCGAGTCCCTCGAGAGTATATCACCGAATCAAACTCATCTTGTAACGATGGTGATGACTTAACCGAACATCATGGTTGGTCGAGTCCCTTGAGGCCATGGTGGTTTGGAGGCCGAACAGGATGGGAATCATAAGGAGTTATGATTGGCAAGAGTTGCCTACCTTTACGGGATTAACATGAATGGTCGAGTCCCTCAAGGTTACGTTAAGATGCCGATTGGATCCCGATCCCTACTAGAGATCCGCCGGGGGTCTCCGATTCATATACCAGAGGGTGTTGTGCATCTCATGAAAAATTAGTGGGAATGCACTAAGATAGAAGTCCTTATCTTAATTTTTTAATTTTTACAAAGTCTACATGTTATTTATTTCTGCTACATCTTTAATTTCAAAAAATGTCACTTTCAAATCCTTTACATGGCATACTTGATGCCAACCGCCTCACTAGTCCAAATTATACGGATTGGCTTCGCAATCTGAGAATCATTCTCATGGCGGAGAAAATTACATATGTCCTTGATACAGTGATCCCTACGCCTGACAAAGGGGCAAGCAAGGATGAGATCGCTCGTTATGTGAAGTACTTTGATGATTCCACTCTTGCTTAGTGTTATATGTTGGGCTCTATGTCTACTGAGTTATAAAGACAATATGAAAATATGGATGCTAATTCCATACTCCTGCATCTTCGCAAACTATTTGAGGAACAAGGAAGAACTCAGTGATATGAGATTTCAAAGAGTCTTTTCCGTGCTAGGATGACTAAAGGGACACTGGTTCAGAACCATGTCCTTAAAATGATTGAGTGGATCGAGAAACTCACAAGTCTAGGAATGGTCCTAGAGAATAACCTGTGTGTGGATCTTGTGCTTCAGTCCCTACCAGATTCCTTTTCTTAGTTCATAATGAATTTTAATATGAACAAACTTGAGGTGACCCTCCCAGAGCTCCTCAATATATTGAGAGAAGTAGAGAGCACCATCAAGAAAGAGAAGCCGGTTCTCTACACTAGTGAGACCAGAAAAAAAGGAAGGCTGAGAAGACCCTTAAGAAGGGCAAAGGCAAGGGCAAAATGGGTAAGGCAAAGGTTGTCAAGAAAGACCTAACAAAGGACAAAGATCAGTGCTTCCACTACGACAAAGATGGGCACTGGAAGAGGAACTACAAAGAGTATCTTGTAGAGAGGGCAAAACAGAAGCTTGCAGAAGCTTCAAGTACATTCATGATCAGTCTCCATTTGTTAGAATCTTTTGATAACATATGAGTATTGGATACTGGGAGTGCTTATCATATTTGCAATTCATTGCAGGTTCTGGTAGGACCTAGGAGATTGAATAGAGGTGAGATTGACCTTAAGATGGGCAATGGAGCAAAGGTTGCTGCATTCGTTGTTGGCAAGGTCACCTTACATCTGCTTGGTGGAGCTATTATTGCATTAGATGCATGCTATTATGTTCCTTCTATTATCAAAAATATTATTTCTATTTCATATTTGACAGTTATTAGATATAAATTAGTTATTGAGAACAATGGTTATTCAACAATATTAGATGATCAGATCATCATGAGAGGAACATTGCATAATGGTTTATTTATGCTAGATACAGCTCCACATATAATGAGTGAAAGTGAGTCTTAGAGGAAATGAGAAGAGATGAACAATGCATATATTTGGCATTGTAGGCTGGGTTACATCCACGAGGGAAGGATTCAAAAGTTTCTAAAGAATGGATATCTAGATCCATTTGACTATAAGTCATATGCGACATGTGAACCTTACCTTCGGGAAAAGATGACCAACTCTCCATTTAGTGGAACTGGAGAGAGAGCCACTGAGTTACTAGAACTCATACATAGTGATGTATGCGGTCCCATGTCGACTCATGCCATAGGTGGTTATTCCTACTTTATTACTTTCACTGAAGATTTCTTAAGGTACGAACATGTGTACTTGATGAAGTATAAGTCTAAGGCTTTTGAGAAATTCAGGGAATATAAAAATGAAGTGGAGCACCAAACAGGAAAGAGTATTAAAACCCTTCGATCAGATCGAGGAGGTGAGTACTTGAGTACAGAGTTTACCCAGTTCCTCAAAGACTATGGGATTTTATCTCAATGGACACCTCCTTATACACCACAGCTTAATGGTGTATCAGAAAGGAGGAATTACACACTGTTAGATATGTTGCGTTCCATGATGTGTTTCGCCGACCTACCCATCTCATTCTGGGGATATGCCCTAGAAACTTTAGTTTTCCTTTTTAACAGAATTCCAACTAAGTCAGTGATGTCTACTATATATGAGATATGGAATGGGAAGAAGCTCGATCTTAAGATTGTTAAGATTTGGGGCTGCCCTGCTCACGTTAAGAGACACAACCCTAACAAGTTGGAATCTAGAATGGAATGGTGCAAGTTCGTGGGATACCCTAAGGAAACTTATGGGTATTATTTCTATCACCCTGAGGACTAAAAAGTCTTTGTAGCTAAGAGAGCAATGTTCCTTGAGAAGGAACACATTCTTGGTGAAGACAGTGGAAGCATGATAGAGTTGAGCAAGGTTGGAGAACCTAGCTCAAGCACCATTCCAGAATCTGTTCAGATAGCTAACACACAAGTTCCAACTTTATGTAGGTCCGATAGAGTATCTCATCCTCCTGAGAGATATGTGGGACATATCAGAGGAGAGGATTTTACGGATATTGATCCTCAGACCTACGAGGAGGCTATTATGAGCATAGACTCCGGGAAATGGCAAGAAGCCATGAATTCAGAAATGGATTCTATGTACTCCAACAAAGTTTGGAACCTAGTTGATGCACCCGAGGGTATTGCACCCATTGGTTGCAAGTGGATCTTCAAAAAGAAGATTGGAGTAGATGGAAAGGTAGAGACCTATAAAGTAAGGCTAATGGCTAAGGGGTATCATCAAAGGCAAGATGTTGACTATGACAAAACTTTCTCACTTGTAGCCATGCTAAAATTCATTCGAATTCTATTGGCTATTGCAGCATACTTTAATTATGAGATCTGGCAGATGGACGTCAAAACCGTATTCCTCAATGGCAACCTCAAGGAGGAGGTGTATATGATACAGCTTGATGGATTCGTGTCCAGGGATAACTCAGATAAGGTGTGCAGGTTGCTTAGGTCCATTTATGGATTGAAGTAAGCTTCCCGAAGTTGAAACATAAGATTTGACGAGGCGATCAGATCTTATGACTTCGTTAAGAACAAATATGAACCTTTTGTGTACAGGAAATTAAATGGGAGTACTATCACCTTTTTGGTATTATATGTGGATGACATCCTGATCATTGGGAATGATGTAGGAATGCTCTCCACAGTAAAGACTTGGTTATCTAGGCACTTCTCCATAAAGGACTTAGGGGAAGCATCCTGTATATTGGGGAAACGAATCTATAGAGATAGATCTAAGAGGATGCTTAGCTTGTCCCAGTCCAAGTACATAGACACCATTGTCAAAAAGTTTGGCATGAAAAATTCCAAGAGAGGTCTCATACCAATGAGATGTGGAATATCATTTTCTAGGAGTATGTCCCCAAAGACTATTGAAGAAAGGGCACACATGGATATGATGCCATATGCATCAGCGATAGGATCTATCATATATGCTATGTACCAAGCCTAATATAGCGCATACTCTGAGTGTCACGAGCAGATATCAGGCAGATCCAGGCTTGGAGCACTGGAAATCAGTAAAATGTATCCTTAAGTACTTGAGAAAGACTCAGGATCTTTTACTGGTATATGGGGGTAGTAGCCTCAGGGTTGAGGGCTACACGGACTCGAGCTTCCAGTCCGATGTCAATGATAGCAAGTCTAGTTCAGGGTATGTGTTCACCTTGAATGGAGGAGCAGTATGCTAGAAGAGTTCTAAGCAAGACACTACTGCTGACTCAACCATAGAGGTGGAATACATTGCTATGGTAGAGGCAGTAAAGGAGGGAGTCTGGATGAAGAAGTTCATCACAGATCTAGGAGTCGTCTCGAGCAGCGAGGAGCTGATTCCCTTATAATGCGACAACTATGGGGCGATTACTCAAATAAGGAAACCTGGGTCTCATCAGAAATGTTCTGAGGAGGTTCCACTTGATAAGAGAGATTGTCATCAGAAAAGATATAGTAATGGAAAGAATTCCATCCGAAGATAACATTACAGATCCATTGACAAAGCCATTAACTCAGATTGTCTTTGAGCATCACAGAGGTCTGATGGGGATCAGACATATTAGTGATTGGCTTTAGGTCAAGTGGGAGATTGCTAGTCATATATGTCCTGCAAGCCAATCACATGAGTGATGGCACTTGTGACTTGATATACACTTTATCTCTTTGCCTATTATTAGGCATTTTATCACTTTATCTTGCGTGTTGCATATATTGTGATGTCCTTAGAACTGTGCAATGGGAATCGGATCGTGATGAGATCACGATAATGAGACCGATTCACCTTTAAACATAGACCCTAAGTTATCCTAGTCATAGGTTACTCGAGAAGGACATCGAGATAACCGGATAGACTAGTGTGTTATATACCCATTCATATGATGGAGGTAGCTAGTCTCATAGCTACTCATGTGGGGACACTAAGGTTACAATGTAGGTGCTCATTGGAGAATAAGTTCACTGATTGATCTGCCTACGGAATGCTGGATGGTTATTGATACCTTACGTCAGACAACGATTCCATAGTCCCAGTAGTGTATCTGGTCCTTAGACTTGAGACACCAAGGATGTCCTGTATAAGTACTCCACTCTTTGATACCGGACTTATAGGTTTGAAAAGTTCCAAATCTAGTACAGCCGGTCATTGGGAGTAGTAGCTAACCTTACGAGAGCTATTGAGTGTCAATAGAGGATCATCCGCTCTTGATATCATGAGAGGAATATTCTATGTGTTCTTACTCGAACAAATCCTTGGCCAAGGTTATTCAGATTGCGAGAGAAAGGGTTCTTCGGGAGAATCCAACAAGAGCAAGACTCGAGGAGAGACCGTATGGGCCTAACAGCACCATGCTCGATATAGGGTCTCTGGGATATTAGATGGATGAGAGATTATGGATACATGGTAATTGAGGATAGATAGGTCCAAAGGATTAGATTCCCTTGTATCGTCTAGGGACCACGGCATAGTGGCCTGGTACGTCCGTAGTCCATGAGTTGGGTGAATTATTATAGAGATAATAATTCACTAAGTCAGAAGGAGTTCTGACAAGTATGACTTACGGCCAGCTCGATATTAGGCCTAGAGAGTCATACACATATAGTAGGTATTACGATTAGTAGAGGTTCAGATATGAGATATCCGTTGAACCCCCTATCTTATTGGATATCTATTAAGCCCCTGAATTATTGGATCTTGAGATGAGATCCAGTAATTGCTAATAAGAGATTATTAGGTAGAGACCCACTAATCCAAGAGGCTTGGGTAATTGGATGGAGATCCAATACCCAATAGGGCAAAAGATCCATTAGGGTTTTAGGGGGCTTCTATAAATAGGAGGGAACCAAAGCTCTATAGGCTGAGGGTTTTCTTTTGGTAGCCATCTCCTATTCTCTTCTCCCTAGAAAATTGCATCGTCGCAGTCCCTACTATGTGGATACCACTAGAGAGGAGGACACTTGACCTTCTTCATCCTCTCCTATAGATCTATAGGGATTCAGGGGTATACGATCTCCCTAGGTATTTTCTTTAACACGTAGGTTTCATGGATTTATTTTGATGCACTGATCTTCACACGACGACGGAAGCTTTCTACCTGAAATCTAAGGTGTTTTTGTTTTTGTTCTTCCACTGTGCATGAGATGTCGCTCCCCTGACGGATTTCCCAACAACCCTTTGGCTGCAAATGGATCTTCAAGAAAAAGATCAGAGTAAATGAAAAGGTAGAGACTTGTAAAGTAAGGCTAGTGGTTAGAGGTTCTCATCAAAGCTAAGGTGTTGACAATGATGAAACCTTCTCACCTATAGCCATGCTAAAATCTATCCAAATTCTATTGGCTATTGTAGTACACCTTGATTATGAGATTTGGTAGATGGATATGAAAATTGTGTTCCTCAACAACAACCTCGAGAAGGAGGTGTATATGATATAGCTTGAGAGATTCATGTTCAAGGATAGTCCAAATAAGGTGTACAGGTTGCTTAGGTCCATCTATGGATTGAAGCAAGCTTCCCGAAGTTGGAACATAAGATTTGATGAGGCGATCAGATCTTATGACTTCGTTAAGAACGAAGATGAGCCTTGTGTGTATAGGAAGGTAAGTGGGAGTGCTATCACCTTTTTGGTGTTGTATGTGGATGACATCAAAATTATTGAAAATGATATAGGAATGCTCTCCATGCTAAAATCTTAGCTATCTAGACACTTCTCCATGAAGGACTTAGGGGAAGCATCCTACTTATTGGAGATTCAGATCTATAGAGATAGATCTAAGTAGATGCTTAGCTTGTCCCAGTCCAGGTATATAGACACCATTATCAAAAGGTTTGACATAGAAAATTTCAAGAGAGGTCTCATAACGATAAGACATAGGCTATCACTTTCTAGGAGTATGTCCCCAAAGACTCCTAAAAAAAGGGCAGACATGGATAGGATACCCTATGCCTTAGCGATAGGATCTATCATGTATGTTATGCTATGTACCAAGCCTGATATAGCATATGCTCTTAGTGTCATGAGCAGGTATCAAACAGATCTAGACTTGGAGTACTGGAAAGCAGTAAAGTGTGTCATTAAGTACTTGAGAAGGAATAAGGATCTTTAACTGGTATATGGAGAAAATAGCCTTAGGATTGAGGGCTACACAGACTCGAGCTTCCAATCTGATGTCGATGATGGCAAGTCTAATTCAGGGCATGTATTCACTCTGAATGGAGGAGCAATATGTTGGTAGTGTTCCAAGCAAGACACTACTGTTGACTCGACCACAGAGAGGTGGAATATATTACTGTGGTAGAGGCAGTAAAGGAAAGAGTCTAGATAAAGCAGTTCATCATAGATTTGGGAGTCATGCCAAGAAGCGAGGAGCTAATTCCCTTATATTACGACAACTATAGGGCGATTACTCAAATAAGAGAACCCGAGTCTCATCAGAAGTGTTCTGAGGAGGTTCCAACTTATTAAAGAGATTGTGGCCTGAAGAGATGTAATAGTGGAAAGAGTTTCATCCGAAGATAACATTGCAGATCCACTAATAAAGCCATTGACTCAGATTGTCTTTGAGCATCACAAAGGTCTGATGAGGATCAGACACATAGGTGATTGGCTTTAAGTCAAGTGGGAGATTGTGATAGGACCTTAGCAGGGTTAGGTCCTACTCAACCATGTAACAGCTAATAAAAACCCTGTGAGAATGTAATAAACCCCACCTAGCCGCCTCTATCCTATAAAGAAGAGAGACTAGGGTTTATATTTGGGTCTTTGAGCTTCTTAGCCGTCGCCCCCCTTGTTACTGGGCCGGCCCGCTAAGGTTGAGGGCAAATTGGGTAGTTCACTTAGGAAGCAACCCCTAGGGTTAGGGTTTGGAGCTCTATATAAGCTTGTAGCCTCCACCTCTTTGGAATAAAAAAAGATCAATCTACAATTGCAGCCACCAGGCTACTTGGAGGGTGGAACCCCTATAGCATTCCAAGGGTTGATCCCCCTCAAAGATCAATCTCTATAGAATTCCTCTAGGGTTCTATCATCTGGTATCAGAGCAGCGATCTTGCTGCTTTTGCTGCCATCCCTGCCACCCACCATTAGCCAAGCAATTCCCACAATTGCTCTTAACGTCGTCATCTCCACCGTCATCTCTTGACGTAGATCAAATCAATCTATAGTCGCCACCTCCAATTGCATCAGAGATCTGGTATTTTTCTACCACCAATACCTTTTGCTGCTGTAATTTTTCATCTAAAATATCAAAAAGAAGTTTTTCTATCGATCCCTTGCTGCGAATTCCTTGCGTCGCAAAAGTTACCATCTTTGCGAATGAAGGATTGCTGCAGAAAAGTGTTGCTGCCTTTAACCGATCTAATTGTTATCCTTTTTGAACGAAATTTTTTGTGCACCTCATAGATCATCTTGGCTCCCATCCGTGATTGATCTATTGTGGAATTTATCACAAAAACAAATTCGTGTGTTGCTGCAATCTCTCGTCACAAACTGCTAAAATTTTTTGACGAGAATTCTGCTATCGCAACTTGCACCGATTTCTTACTGCTTTGCTGCCGAAATTTCTTGATCCAATTTGTTATCCTTGTTGCTATCTAAACTAAGATTCTACCATCAAAACCCCTCCTCAAATCCCTGAGTTTTCGCTAGAAATTTCATCGAGAAATCGCTATTTCTTCGACGATAATTCTGCTCTTATGAGGCAGCGCACATAGGCAGCAATTGCTACTGATTTTTGTCAAATCTTTGCTGCGATCTACCACAGATCTAAAACCCTCTTCCCTAACCTTTATCCACTACCATCTCAGCCCAAAACTCCATCAAATTGCAGCCCCAAACAGCACCCAAAACAGCCACAAAATAAGCCTAAACCGTAACCTACATCCACCGATCCACAAACCCTTTCAACCACCACTTCCCTCAAACAATTCATGCCTTTAACCCGGCAACAAAAGAGAGATCTTAATATTACAGATCTGGAGTCATATACTATGGCATCCGAGGAGACGATAAATGCTAAATTTGAAGCCTTCGAGACGCGAATGGAGGATAAGATTCGGGCTCTCTTTGCCGAACTCAGTTTCGGTAGAACACCGAGCCCAAAGAAATCTCATCAAGGAGAGAGCTCTGACTGAAGAGATGACTCCCAAGAGAAGGGAGGCTCTATGATCGATCCCTACTATCCACGCATGAGGGTGGACTTCCCTAGATGGGAAGAAGGAGACCCGATTGGTTGGATCTCGCGCGCGGAGCGATATTTTCGGTACCACAAAACCGCAGATGCATCTATGGTAGAAATTGCAGCTATACATCTTGAAGGAGATGCCATACAATGGTTTGATTGGTTTGAACATACTCATGGAGTCCTCTCATGGCAACAATTCAAAGAAGGACTGCTGATCCATTTCGGACCAACCGATTACGAGAACATCGACGGACAACTAGCAAAGATCCGACAAACCTCCACCATCCAGGAGTATCAAACCAGGTTTGAAAGGTTATCTAATCAAACTCGTGATTGGTCTGAAAAATAGTTATTGGGGACATTTATTGAGGGCTTGAAGCCGGAGATCCGGGGAGAAGTTAAAGCGCGACAACCGTACACGCTTATGGCAGCCATCTCTTTCGCACGACTTCAGGAGGAGCGATTGAACCATGAAGCCCGGAGGACTAGGGTTGCTCCCCGACCAAAAATATTGAAGCCCTCAGCATCGCCTACTATCAGCCGAGCTCCTGCACCAAAAAGGTTGATAAGAGAAGAGCTTCGAGACCGATCTGCTAAGGGGTTATGTTGGCATTGTAACGAGCCGTGGAGCCGCGAGCATCGTTGTAAAAAGGGGAGACTTCTTGTAATTGAACCAGTGGAAGAAAAGATCAGTGAACAGCCAGAAGAGAGTCTTGAACATGAGGATGAAGATGTGGAAGAAGAGCCACGATCAACCAACTTTATGGTACATGCGCTAGCCGGCTACTCAAATCCGCAAACGATGAAAGTTGGAGGCCTGCTCAAACAACAACCAATCACTGTTCTCATCGATACAGGCAGTACTAATAATTTTCTAAATAGTAAGGTTGCTGCTCGGTTGGCGCTCTATATCGAAGGTTACAGCAAGTTCGACATAAAGGTTGCCGACGGCCGAATCCTAAAATGCGACGAAAGATGCCCACAGGTGAAACTATTACTGCAGGGCCAAGAAATTGTTGCCGACTTCTTCCTCCTACCAATTAATGATTATGAGGCTGTGCTGGGCATAGAATGGTTGACGACACTAGGTGATGTCTCTTGGAACTTTTCCAAATTGATTATGAAATTCTATTGCAAAGGTAAATAGGTCACCCTATGCGGGAAGCGTGGAAGTAACGTAACCACCGTTTCAACCCAACGAATGGAGAAAGTTTTACACAAGATAAATGGTGGCTTTCTTATGCATCTCCAGCACTAACCAGAGGGGGAGGAATGGAAGAAGGATCCAGAAACCAGTAACATCATCAAAAAATTAGAGGAGGATCCAAGCGCAATAGCTCACTATACTTGGGATTCGAGGGATCTATGCTATAAAGGTCGTATTGTGATACCAAACTCCCTTGCATCAAAGTCATTCTGCACGAAATGCACTCCACACCTTTTGCAGGGGCACTCGGATTTCTAAGAACCTACAAAAGAGTGAAGCAAAACTTTTATTGGAAAGGGATGAAAAAATTATTTCTGAATACGTAGCACAATGTGATGTATGTCAACAAAAAAAGGTGAAACAGTTAGCGAGTCCAGTGGAAACTACAACCACTACCTATACCAGACTCGGTATGGACTGACATCTCCATGGACTTCATCGAAGGGTTGCCACCTTCCAAAGGTAAAAGCACAATCCTTGTGGTGGTTGATCGACTTACGAAATATGCTCATTTTTGTGCTTTGTCTGAAATCCCTACAATCGCTATTAGTATTGCTCAGATGTTCATAGAAAATATTGTTAAACTACATGGGATGCCAAGGTCCATCGTAAGTGATCGTGATAGGGTCTTCACTAGTAAATTTTGGACTGAGTTATTTCAGTTACAGGGCACCAAACTCAAGATGAACACTGTATATCATCCACAAACTGACGGCCAAACAGAAGTGGTGAACAGATGTTTAGAGACATACCTTCGGTGTTTCGCTAGTGATCGACCAAAGGAGTGGACGAAATGGCTCCCCTGGGCCGAATGGTGGTATAATACTACATATCATTCATCTACAAAATGTACCCCATATGAAGCATTATATGGTCGGCCGGCTCCTGTGATTCCAAAGTATATAATTGGCTCAGCTAAGGTAGATCAGTCGACCAAGATTTAATTGACAGGACAAACTCCTCAAATTTGCTAAAGAATAATCTCTCTACCGCTCAAGCTAGAATGAAGCAGCAAGCTGACACACGAAGAAGTGAAAGAGAATTTTTAGTAGGAGACTGGGTTTATCTTCGCCTACAACCATATAAGCAACTATCCATCAACACACGAGCCTCCATGAAGCTATCTCCACGTTTTTATGGGCCCTATCTAATCATAGAGCGTATTGGAGCTGTGGCGTACAGACTTAAATTACCTAAAGATGCCAAAATTCACCCTGTCTTCCATGTGTCATGCTTGAAGCCCAAGTTGGGAGAACACGAGGCATTCCAGATCCAACTACCCAACACCACTGATGATGGAAATATTCAAGCCCAACCACAAGCCATCCTCGACCGCAGAGTCGTGATGCGTACTAGTACATTGGACTAATTTACCACTTGAAGATGCCACATGGGAATCATATGAGGAGCTGAAGTCCCGATTCCCTGAGTTCATGGAACCCCAGCCTTGAGGACAAGGCTGATTTGAAGAGGGCGGGCTTGATAGGACCCTAGCAGGGTTAGGTCCTACTCAACCATGTAACAGCTAATAAAAATCATGTGAGAATGTAATAAACCTCACCTAGCCGCCTCTATCCTATAAAGAAGAGAGGCTAGGGTTTATATTTGGGTCTTTGGGCTTCTTAGCCGCCGCCCCCCTTGTTACTGGGCCGGCCCGCTAAGGTTGAGGGCAAATTGGGTAGTTCACTTAGGAAGCAACCCCTAGGGTTAGGGTTTGGAGCTCTATATAAGCTTGTAGCCTCCACCTCTTTGGAATAAAAAAGATCAATCTACAATTGCAGCCACCAGGCTACTTGGAGGGTGGAACCCCTATAGCGTTCCAAGGGTTGATCCCCCTCAAAGATCAATCTCTATAGAATTCCTCTAGGGTTCTATCAGATTGCTAGTTATAAGTGCCCTGCAAGCCAATCACGTGAGTGATGTCACTTGTAATATGCTATGTCATTCTCTTTGCTTATGATTATTGGTATTTTCTCATATTATCAAGATGTATATTGTGATGTCCTTGGATCTATGTAATGGAAATCAGATCATGATGAGATCACGATAATAAGACCGATTCACCTTTAAACACAGACCCTAAATAATCCTGGCCATAGGTTACTCGAGAGGGACATCGAGATAACCAAATAAACAATTATGTTATATACACGTCCATATGATAGAGGCGGTTGGTCTCATAGCTACTCATGTGGGGACACTAATGGTACAATACAGGTGCTCATTAGAGAATGAGTTTACTGATTGATCCACTTACGGAATGCTAGATGGTTATTGATACCTCACATCAAATAGCGATTCTATAGTCCCAGTAGTGTATCTGGTCCTTAGACTTGAGATACCAAGGATGTCCTGTATTAGTACTCCACTCTTTGATACCGGACTTATAGGTTTAGAAGTTCCAGATCTAGTATAACCGGTTATTAGGAGTGACAGCCAACCTTACGAGGGCTATTGAGTGTCAATAAAGGATTATCCACTCTCAGTATCATGAGAAGAACATCCCATGTGTTCTTGCTTAGGCAAATCCCTAGCTAGGGTCATTTGGATTGAGAGGAAAAGAGTTCTTTGGGAGAATCCGATTAGAGCAAGACTCGATTGGAAACCATATGGGCCTAACAAAACCATGCCCAATATATGGTTTATAGGATATTAGATGGATGAAGGACTATAGGTACATGGTAACTGAGGGCAGATAGGTTTAAAGGATTGGATTCCCTAGTATCGTTTAGGGACTATGACGTAGTGGCCTAGTACGTCCAAAGTTGATGAGTCGAGTGAATTATTATAGAGATAATAATTCATTGAGTCAGAAGGAGTTTTGATAGGTATGACTCACAGCCAGCTCGATATTGAGCGTAGAGGATCACACACATATGGTAGGTGTTACGACGAGTAGAGGTTCGGATATGAGATATCCGCCGGAGCCCATATCTTATTGGATATCCAATAAGCCCCTATATTATTGGATCTCATGGATGAGATCCAATAAGAGCTAGATTATTGGGTAGAGACCCATTAATCTAAGAGGCTAGGATAATTGGATTGAGATCTAATACCCAATAAGGCTGGATCCATTAAGGTTTACAAGGGGCCTCTATAAATAGGAGGGAACCAAAGGCCCATAGGCTAGGTGTTTTGGTAGCCACCTTCTATTCTCCTCTCTCTAAGAGAGGAGCATCGTTGCAGTCCCTGCCATGTGGATACCACTAGAGAGGAGGATGCTTGACCTCATTCATCCTCCCCCATGGATCTGTATGAATTCAGGGATATACAATCTCCCTAGGTACTATCATTCTTCTTACACATGTAGTTTTTGGATTTACGGATTTGTTTTGACTCATCGATCTTCGCACGATGACGGAATCTTTCATAAAAATCCAGGATTTTTGTTTTCTGTTCTTCTGCTATGCATGAGATGTTGCCCTTTGGATTTCCCAACAGCCCCAAGTCAGCGGTGGTACTGTTGATAGTTATTACTTGTCAATAGTGGTACCACCCCTCCATAGAGTCCGAGGACCCTGTCAGGCAGTAGTACCATGAGACTGGATGGTGGTACCGCCCAGTACACTAATAGAGTAGGGTCAACTAGCGGTGGTACCACTAGTGCCAAGTGGTAGTACCATTAGTACACGGAAATTCGGGATGTGACTCTTTTTGGCTCCAATTCTGAAGCCAATTAAGTCTATAAATACCACTTACTTCTCAGCTAGCTAAGTACATTGAGAAGTGAAAAAAACTGAGTCAAAGCTCTAGTAAAATCGCATTTGATTGCTTGAGTGTTCACCTCCCAAGTCTCATTTGTAAAAGTTCTGTAAGAGAGTGTGAACCACTTATAAAAGTTCATAAGATAGGTGCTTGGTCCTTCCTCTTTAAGAAGAATTGATAGTGGAAGTTTGGACCTCATGGGAGGAGGTTTCGGAAGTGGACGTAGGTCATTTGACCGAACCATTATACATCGCTGTGTACTTCTCTTGATGTGTGAGTTTTAAATTGCTACATTTCAATCATCACTTAGCTGCAATCTCTCAATCTCCTCCTCTCTACTTTCTATCGTATTCACTCGAATCACTTAGCTGAAATTATTTTTGTCAAACCGAAACTTCTTAACGCACATCTTTTTTTTTAATCGTTTTGAATTTATGATTTTTATCCACTGTACTAATTCACCCCCCCTCTTAGTGCCACTCTAAATCCTAACACCAGTGCAGGCAGTGGCAATGCCAGACTGCACAGTGGTACCACCTAGTGTTAGTGCTACAAGCGGTGGTACCATTAGTATCCTGAAATCTCGGGGTGTTTAAAATTTTAGCTCCATTTTTGAAGCCATTTGGGGTCTATAGATACTCTAGCTATTCCTGCATAGAAGTGTAAGAAAGTAGAACATAACTCTATGATTCTAAAGCTATAAACCCTGTTAAAAAATTAAGTTTCCTCCTCCATATACTTAAAGGTTGTTTTAAGGGAGAGTGTGAGGGAATACTTGTTAAATCTTGGTTTTTGATGATGAAACCAATTGATAATATTTGTGATCTAACTACGTTTTAAGTGATGTAGGACTACCTTTGATCAGGAATAGATAATTGAAGTAGGAAGAATCGATGTTGGGCTAGAGGAGAACATGTCAGATGATTGGACGTCGAGCTAAAGGATCGATCAACGTATCGGCAAAAGGCTTCAGATGATAGATTCTAGCATCGGGCCAAGAAGAGCAAAATTGCACCAAGGAGATCGGAGTTGTGGAGGTCAATCACTGATTGGGTAATTGGCCGCAAGAGAGGATGATGCGCTGAAGAATCGGATGAAGCGTCGATAAACAAATGACATGCCGGACAAATTGATTCATGCTTTGTAATAATTATCTAGATCGAAATAGGTTTTAGGTCTAATTAAGTTAGAATTGAGCCAACTAAATTAGGGGCCAATTGAGCCCAAGTGTGGGCTATGTTGAGCCAAGTGAAAGGCCCAAAAATGTGACTCAAGAGATGGGTCAAGCGGTGGCACCACCTAGAACAGACAGTGGAATAGTCGGTGGCTTGGTCTTCAAGACACAGTCTCCGAGACTATGTCAAGCGATGGTACCGCTAGACTGGGTGGTACCACCCAATGCCAGACAGTGGTATTGCCTAGTGTCAAGGTAGATTGGGCGACGATACCGCCCAATACTGGAGGTGGAATCGCCAACACCTTGAAGTTCGGGGTGATTCAAACTTTGGCTCCAAGTTTGAATCCCCTTGAGACCTATAAATATCCCTCTCATCCCTAGTTAGAACACACACAGAAAGAAAAGAGAGAAAAACTCTATTGAAATATTGTCAAAATGCCTCCCTTCTTGTTTAGTGTTGGTTAAGTTTAAGAGAGGGGTGAGTGGGCTTGTAAGAGTTAACTCCTGAACCTGTTAAAAGGAAAAGAGAGCTGTAATAGTGGTTGGCCTTTGCCCATTTAAGGAAGACCGATAGTGAAACCCAGTGGCCTCGTCAAAAGAGGAATCGGGGGTGGATGTAGGTCAGACGATCGAACCACTATAAAAATTCAGTTTGTTATATGCTTTGCTTGTTTACTTATCTTGCAAGTGTTTTACCTGCTTATTCTATCTTGCACTTACTTTAATTTCAAGCATAATCGAAATTGATTTTCATCAATAAGGCTTTCATCGTAAGAACTGAAGTTTTTTTAAAATCGAAATCAACGTATTTATCGTTGCACTAATTCACCCCATCCCCCACTTAGTGCCGAACTTGATTCTATCAATTGGCATCAGAGCCTTGTTATTTTTCACTTGGATTAACACCTAAGAGAAATAGCTCTTTTTGACTTCCAAGAGAGTCACTCTATCATTTGTCCTCCCATGTTCAATGGGATGGAGTACCCTTATTGAAAAACTCGAATGAGAGTTTTCTTACTTTCTTTGGATTTGGATTTATAAAATATCATTGAAAATGATTGTCAAACGCCCTCTAAATCCATGAATGAATGGAACAATTTTGAGAACAACTAATTTTCATTAAATCCAAAGGCTATGGATACTTTGTTTTATGCCTTGGACAAAAATGAGTTTAATCGGATTTTTAATTGCGAAACGGCTTAAGACATTTGGCATACACTTGAAATCATACACGAAGGCACTAGTAGAGTCAAAGACTCGAAAATAAATCTTTTGATGCATGATTTTGAACTTTTTCGAATGACACCAAGTGAAACTATTGGTGACATTTACACCCATTTTACGGATATCGTTAATAGTTTGAAAAGTCTTAGTAAATGTTTTTCTAATTTTAAACTTATAAATAAGATTTTAATATCCCTTCCAAAAAGTTCAAAATCCGAAAGTAACCGCGATATAAGAAGCCAAGGACTTGAACAATTTTTCACTCGAAGAACTTACTAGGTCTTTGATGACCTACAAAATAACTTTCTTGATACAATATGAACATGATAACAACCTTCCAAAGAACAGGAAGGATTTGGAACTTCAAACAATAGTATACCACTTGAGTGATAACTCAAATGAGGATGATGATGATCATGATAACCTTGAACTTGTGACTATAAAATTTAAAAAATTCATAAAACAAGAATTAAAGAACAAAAATAAACTTGAAAAGAAGGTGCCAAAGAAGAAGAAGGCACTCAAGGACGAATCAAGTGACGAAGTCGCAAACTACGCTTTGACAACTATCAACAATGAGGTAAGCAACTCAACCAATTCCCCTTTATTATGAAATTACTTGATGTTTTTCATGAGTTGCTTAATTTAGTTTGTAAGAAATAAAAAAATTACAAAAATATATCATGCTTTTCTTTCTAGTAATTTTTGAAAATTAAAAATTATAAATGATAATTGCATGTTTTATCATAAAGAAACAAAATGTTGATCTAATGCTTGTACACCAAATAAGATTAAATCTATATATGCTTTAAGAAGCAATCATGTGTATCTTGATGATTTTGTATTGCTTTCGGTTCTAAACATGATGCTTGGCCTTTGAATAAAAAATTTGAACATGCTCACTTAAATTGAAACACATAAAATAATTGTATTACCATAAATCAAATTTTTTGTTTGAAAATGATGTATGTTTAACGTGTTATATTTTTGGCCTTGATGATTTCTACCTTTCGGTCTTGAACGTTGATGCTTGTTTTTATTTTGCATTAAAAGAAAAGGTATGCTTATAAGAAGTAAATCACATAAATTGAAACAAATAAAAAGGAAATACATTTTATCTCTTATCAATTTTTCAATAAGAAATTATTGAATCTATTTATGATATTTTATGAATCTCATGAATATCTAGAAAGTGATTTTGATGATTTGATGCTTTGAATGAGCTTTATTGATATCATGATCTTGAATTCTTAAAATTATAACTTGGAATTTTCTTTATGAATCAAGATCCTTGATATCTTTTCGTTATTTGGTAAAAATGAGATTTGTCAAAATGATTCATAGACTTTTGAATTTATGACTTTTGGATTCATGACTTGATTTTTCATTCATTTATGTGATGATTAAAATTTTTGTACCTTTGAATTCTTCCCTTCCCTTTCATTTTTTCCTTTAATAACAAAAGGGGGAGAAAGAAAATTGTTAGCCTTAAGTGTTAGCTTGAATGTTAAATTGGTTTTCATAATTTAATTTTGATGATTGAATTATTGATGTAATTTTTTGATATCCTATTGATCACTCTTGATGAATATTTATCTTTGTTGATTATCATGATTTGAAAATTTATGTAAAAGGAAAAAAGAATTACAACATTGTACTCTTCCCTTCTTTTTGATGAAAACAAAGGGGGAGATAGTTTGCTCACTTGTGCATCGCAAATGAAAGCAAAATTTGCTAGCTCAAACATCACAAAGAAAGGCAAAATTGCTAGCATGCAAAGGAAGCAAAATTTGCTAGGCTTGTACTTCTCAAAAGAGAAGAAAGAACTTGTCATCTCAAACATCACTAAAAATTGCAAGCTTGCAATCTCAAGAGAAGTAAAGTGTTATCTTGCCTATCTTAAGAATCAAAAGTGCAAACTTGCACATCTCAAGAAGCAAGTGATAAATTGCTATGCTTGCACATCGTTAAAACTTGCTATGCTTGCATGATGTAAAGTGATAAATTGCTAGCTTGTATGTTGTAAAACTTGCATATCTCAAAAGCTAGCTAGATACGCATCTCCTTTTTATTAATGACAAAGGGAGAGAAGTATGATGATGATCATGCATTGAATGATGTATTGAATATTTTGATTATTGCATGATTTTTTGAATTTAAAGGATCTATCAATATGTCATATTGATAGGGGGAGTTAAAGTTAACTTCGTCATCAATTAGTTGTCATTATAAAAAAGGGAAGATTGTTGAATCTCGAATTTTGATAATGAAAACAATTGATAATGTTTGTGATCTAATTGCGTTTTGAGTGAGCAGGACTACCTTTAATCAAGAATAGATAATTGAAGCAAGAAGAATTGACATTGGGCTAGAGGAGAACATGTCAAATGATTGGACGTCGAGCCAAAGGATCGATCGACGTATCGGCAGAAGGCTTTTGATGATGGATTCAGGAATTGGGCCAAGAAGAGCGGAATTGCGTCAAGGAGATCGGAGTTGTGGAGGTCAACCATCGATTGGGAAATAGGTCACAAGAGAGAACGATACGCTGAAGAATCGGACAAAGTGCCGATGGACCAATGACATATCGAACAAATTAATTCATGCTTTGTAATAATTATCTAGATCAAAGTAGGTTTTAGGACTAATTGGATTAGAATTGGGCCAACTCAATTAAGGGCCAATTGAGCCCAAGTGTGGGCTATGTTGGGCCAAGTGAAAGGCCCAAAAAAGTGACCCAAGAGGTAGGTCAGGCGGTGGCACTACTAGAACAAGCGAAGGCACTGCCAGAACAGGTTGTGGAATTATCGGTGGCTCGGTCTTCAAGACATAGTATATGAGATTGTGTTATATGGTGGTACCACCCAGTATTGATGATGGAACTGGCAACATCCTGAAGACCGAGGTGATTTAAATTTTGGCTCCATATTTGAATCCCCTTGAGGCCTATAAATACCCCTCTGATCCCTGGTTAGAATGCACACTAATTGAAAAAGAAAAGAGGGAAGAACTCTATTGAAATATTATCAAAATTCCTCCCCTCTAGTTTAGTATTGGTTAAGTTTAAGAGAGGGGTGAGTGGGCTTATAAGAGGTTAACTCTTGAACTTGTTAAAAGGAGAAGAGAGCTATAAGGGTGGTCGCCCATTGAAGGAAGATCGATAGTGAAAGCCGATAGCCTCGACGAAGAAGGAATCGGGAGTGGACGTAGGTCGGATGACCGAACCACTATAAAAATTTGACGTGTTTTATGCTTTGCTTGTTTATTTATCTTGCAAGTGTTTTACCTGCTTATTATATCTTGCACTTTCTTTAATTCCAAGCATAATCGAAATTGATTTTCATCAATAAGGCTTTCATCGTATGAACCGAAGGTTTTTTGAAATCGAAATCAATGTATTTACCATTGCACTAATTCACCCCTCCCCTCGACCCCGCCCCCCCCCCCCCCTCTTAGTGCTGAACTTGATCTTATCAATACTTATAAAAGAGGTTGTAAAGGTTATCTCCTAAACCTGTAAAAATAGAGAAGAGGGTTGTAAGAGGGTAGTTGATCTTTGCTCATTGAAGAAGACCATTAGTAGATGCCGGTGACCTTGACGGTTAAGGAATATGGAGTGGACGTAGGTCACGATGTCCGAACTATAATAAAATTAGTGTGTCTTCTCTTCTTTACCATTTCTATTCTACTTTTTCTTTATATTACTTACTGATTTGGCTGCACACTCCATTTTACATTTTCCTTAAGTTTAAATGCTTTTTCGATATGAGTTTGATCGAAATGAAGTTTATTGAATCGTCGATATTTTACATACGCACTAATCCAAACCCCCCCTCTCTTTAGTGCTAATTTCGATCCTAACAGTTGGTATTAGAGCTACATTTCTCTTTGTTTGGTTTAACACCCAAGAGAGATGACTTTTGTTGATATTCAAGAGGGTTACTCTATCTTTCGTCCTCCTATGTTCAATGGGATGGACTACATGTATTAAAAAACTAAAATGAGAGTTTTCTTGATTTCTATGAACTTTGATTTATGGAATATCATTAAAAATAATTTTCAAAAGTCTTATCAACTAATGAATGAATGGAATGATTTAGAAAAGAAGACTTTTTCTTTGAATGCTAAAGCGATGAATACTTTATATTGTGCCTTAGACAAAAATAAATTTAATCATGTTTCTATTTTCAAAACTGCACATGAGATTTGATATACTCTTGAAGTCACACACGAAGACACTAATAGAGTTAAAGATTCTAAAATTAATCTTTTGATGTATAGTTTCAAATTGTTTCGAATGGAACCAGGCAAAACTATTAGAGACATGTACACCTGGTTTACAGATGTTGTCAATGGTTTAAAAAGTCTTGGTAATTTTTTTTTAATTTTGAACTTGTTAACAAAATACTAAGATCTCTTCTAAAAAGTTAGGATTTAAAAGTGATGATGATACAAGAAATAAAGGACTTGGACTATTTTCTTATTAAAGAACTTAACGGGTCATTAATGACCTATAAGATGATATTTATGACACGTGACGAATATGAGAACAACCTTTCAAAAAACAAGAAGGATTAGGCACTTAGAAAAATATAAGACCACTCGAGCGAGAGCTCAAGTGAAGATTGTTAGTTATAGGTGTCCTACAAGCCAATCACGTGAGTGATGGCACCTGTGATATGCTGCGTTAATCTCTTTACTTATTATTACTAGCACTTTCTCACATTATCTGGATGAATATTGTGATGTCCTTGGATTTATGCAATGGAAATCATATCGTGATGAGATCATGATAATGAGACAGATATATTTTTAAACACAGATCCTAAATCATCCTAGTCATAGGTTACTCGAAAAGGACATCGAGATAATCGAATAGACTAGTGCATTGTATACTCATCTATATGATGAAGGTGACTGGTCTCATAGTCGCTTGTGTGGGGACACTAAAGGTACAGTGCAGGTGCTCATTGGAGAATGAGTTCACTGATTGATCCACTTATGGAATGCTAGATGGTTAATGATACCTAACGTCAAAAAGCAATTTTGTAGTCTCAGTTATGTGTCTGGTCCTTAAACTTGAGACACTAAAGATGTCTTGTATAAGTACACCATTCTTTGACACCAGACTTATAGGTTTGAAAAGCTCCAAATCTGGAATAACCGGTACTTGGGAATGGTAGCCAACCTTACGAAGGCAATTGAGTGTCAATAAAGGATCATCCACTCTCGGTATCATGAGAGGAATATTTCACATGTGCTCGCTCAAGCAAAATCCCTAGCCAGGGTCATTTGGATTGAGAGAGAATGAGTTCTCTAAGAGAATCCGATTAGAGCGAGTCTCGAAAAAGATTCCGTATGGGCCTGACATTACCATGCCCAATATATAGTTTGTGGGATATTAGATTCATGAGGGACTATAGATACATGGTAACTGAAGACAGACAGGTTCGATGGATTAGATCCCCCAGTACCGTCTTGGGACTATGGCATAGTGGCCTAGTACGTCCATAGTCGATGAGTCAAGTGAATTATTATGGAGATAATAATTCACTATATCAAAAGGAGTTTTGATAAGAGAGACTCACGGTCAGCTCGGTATCGGGCCTAGAGAGTCACACACATTAGGTGGATGTTACGACGAGTGGATGTGCAGATATGAGATATCCGCGAAGCTCTTAGTTTGGATCCTATGGATAAGATCCAATTTGATAATTGGATGAGATCTAATTAAATAATTGGATGAGATCCAATTGGATGATTGGGTAAGATCCAACTGGATAGAGATCCAATTGGATAATTAAATAGAGATCTAATACGAACAGGATCCATTAAGAATAAGCTTCATGCACCTCTATAAATATGAAGAACTTCTTGGCTCATAGGCTAAAGCTATTGGTAGTTGCCCCTCCTATTCTCCTCAGCCTCTTCTCCTCCCTTTTGACTTCGGCAGCTTTGTGGTGCACGTAGAGAGAGAGATCCCGTGGTGATCTGAGGAGCATCCTTGCTGCATTTGCTGTATGGATTACCGCTAGAGAGGAGTACGCTAGTGCTCCTTCATCCTCTTCATCGAATCTAAAAATTTCAAGGATACATGATCTCCCTGGTAATGCTTCTAATATGATATGTGCGATTTCTCTGATTTATAGTTTTTTCGCGCACTAATCATTGTACAATGATCATGTACTTAACTATGAGAAATCTGGTCTTGTTTTTTGTTTTTCGCTGCGCATGAGATACTGATTCATGATTTTTCAATAGTAGTATCAGAGCTAGGTTATGATCCTAGGACTTGTGGGTTATGTTATGTTTGCTGCTTCTTTATACTAGGTCTGATATAACACATGCTTTGAGTGTCATGAGTAGATATCAAGCAGATCCAGGCTTAGAGCACTAGAAAGCAGCAAAGTGTATTCTTAAGTACTTAAGAAGGACTAAGGATCATTTACCGGTATACGGAGGAGGTACTTTAGATTAAGGGCTGCATGGACTCAAGTTTTTTATTCGATGTCGATGATAGCAAGTCAAATTCAGGATATGTGTTCACCCTGAATAGATTAGTAGTAAGTTAGAAAAGTTCCAAGCGAGATACTACTATTGACTCGACCACAGAGGTAGAATATATTGCTACGACAGAAGCAGCAAAAGAGGGTGTCTAGATGAAGAAGTTCATTACAGATTTGGGAATTGTATCGAGCAACGTGAAACTGATAAGACCCTAGTAGGGTTGGATCCTACTCAACCATATAGTAGCTAATAAAAACCCTATGAGAGTGTAATAAACCCCACCTAGCCGCCTCTATCCTATAAAGAAGAGAGGCTAGGGATTACATTTGGGTCTTTGGGCTTCTTAGCCGCCGCCCTCCTTACTGGGCCGGTCGATTAAGGTTGAGGGCAAATTGGGTAATCACTTAAGAAGCAGCTCCTAGAGCTAGGATTTGGAGCTCTATATAAGCATGTAGCCTCCATCTCTTTGGAATAAGAAAAGATCAATCTACTTTGTAGCCATTTGGCTGGCTACCAAGGAGGGCGGAACCCCTATAGCGTTATAAGGGTTGAGCCCCCTCAAAGATCAATCTTCATAGAATTCCTCTAGGGTTCTATCATCTGGTATTAGAGCAGCAATCTTGCTACTTTTACTGGCATCCTTGTCGCCCACCATCAATCAAGCAATTCCCACAATTACTCTTGATGTCGCCGTCTCCACCTTCATCTTCTGTCATAGATCAAATCAATCTACTATCATCGCTTCCAATTGCATCAGAGATATGGTATTCTCCTATCACTAATACCTTTTGCTAATGTAATTAGCCATTCAAAATACCCAAATAAAAAAAAGGTCTTACTATCTATCCCTTGCTGTGAATTCCTTTTGTCACAAAAGTTATCATCTTTACGAACGAAAGATTACTGCAGAAAATTTCAACTGCATATTGCTGCCTTTAAACCGATCTATTGCTATCCTTTTTGAACAAAATTTCTTGAGCACCTTATAGATCATCTTGGCTTTCATCTAAAATTGATCTATTGTAGAATTCATCTCTGAAACATTACTGTGTTGCTGCAAGTTTTCATCGCAAATCGCTGAAATTTTTCGACGAGAATTCTGCTATTGCAACTTACACCGAATTCTTTGCTGTTATGCTGCCAAAATTTTCTTGATCCAAGTTATCATCCTTGCTGTTATTTAAACTGAGATTCTGCTATCAAATCCCCTCCTCAAATTTCTGGGTTCTCATTGGAAATTTCATCGAGAAATCGTTGTTTCTTCGACGACAATTCTGCTCTTATGAGATAGCACATATCGGCAGCAACTTCCACTGAATTCTGTCAAATCTCTACTACCATCTATCACAGATCTAAAACCCTCTTCCCTAACCTTCATCCACTACCATCACAGCCCAAAACTCTATCAAATCGCAGCCCCAAATTGCACCCAAAACAGCTACAAAACAAGCCTAAACTGTAGCCCACATCCACCAATCCATAAACCCTTTCGGCCACCACTTCCCTCAAACAATACATGCCTTTAACCTTACAACAAAAGAGAGATCTTAATATTACAGATCTAGAGGCATATACTATGGCTTCTGAGGAGGCAATCAAAGCTAAGTTCGAAGCCTTCGAGATGCGGATGGAGGAGAAGATTCAGACCCTCTCTGCCGAACTCAGTTTGGGTCGACCACCGAGCCCAAAGAAATCACATCAAGGAGAGAGCTCTGATTGAAGAGATGACTTCCAAGAGAGGGAAGGCTGTATGACTGATCTCTACTACCCACGCATGAGGATGGACTTACCTAGATGGGAAGGAGACCCGATTGGTTGGATCTCGCGTGTAGAGCGATATTTTCAGTACCACAAAACCACAGACGCATCTATGATGGAAATTATGACTATACATCTTGAAGGGGATGTCATATAGTGGTTTGATTGGTTTGAACATACTCATGGTGTCCTCTCATGGTGACAATTCAAAGAAGGACTGCTGATCCGCTTCGGACCAACTGATTATGAGAACATCGATGGACAACTAGCATCCGACAAACCTCCACCATTCAAGAGTATCAAACTAAGTTTGGATGGTTACCTAATCAAACTCATGATTGGTCTAAAAAATAGCTATTGGGAATGTTTATTGAGGGCTTCAAGCCAAAAATTCGAGGAGAAGTTAAAGCGTGATAGCGGTACACTCTTATGGCAGTCATCTCTTTCGCATGACTTCAAGAGGAGCGATTGAACCATGAAGCTCGGAGGACTAGGGTCACTCCCCGACTAGTAGTACCGAAGCCCTCAGCCCCCCCTATAGTTAGCTGAGCTCCTGCACTAAAAAAGTCGATAAGAGAAGAGCTTCGGGAGCGATCTACAAAGAGGTTATGTTGGCATTATGACAAGCCATGGAGCCACGAGCATCATTGTAAAAATAGGAGAATTCTTATGATCGAACTAGTGGAAGAATAGGTCATTGAATAGTCAGAAGAGAGCCTTGAACATGAGAAAGAAGATGTGAAAGAAGAGCCATAATTGACCGACTTTATGATACATGTGTTAGCGGGCTACTCAAATCTGCAAATGATGAAAGTTGGAGGCCTTCTCAAACAACAACCGATCACCATTCTCATCGACACGGGCAGCACAAATAACTTCCTAAACAGTAAGGTTACTATTCGGATGGCACTCCACATCAAAGGTTGTAGCAAGTTTGATGTAAAGGTCACCGACGGTCGAATCCTAAAGTGCGACCAAAGATGCCCGCAGGTGAAACTATTATTGCAAGACCAAGAAATTGTCACCGACTTCTTCCTCTTACCAATTAATGATTATGAGGCTGTGCTGGGCATAGAATGGCTGACAATGCTAGGTGATGTCTCTTGGAACTTTTTCAAATTAATTATGTAATTCTACTGCAAGGGCAAACAGGTCACCCTACGCGGGAAGCACGGAAGCAATGTAACCACCGTTTCGACCCAACGAATGGAGAAAGTTTTACACAAGATAAATGGTGGCTTTTTTATGCATCTCTAGCAGCAACCAGAGGAGAAGAAAATAGAAATTTAAGATCAAAATCTCACCCAATTGCTTGTTGAATTTGATGATGTTTTTACCGAACTGTGCGGTCTTCCTCCTACTCGGCAACATGACCACTGAATTCCAATTTTTTCGAGCAAACCACCAGTGAACACTAGGTCATACCGCTATCCTCACCTCCAAAAGGATGAGATTGAGAAGATCATAAAGGAGATGCTTGAAACAGAGATGATTCGGCCAAGCTGTAGCCCCTATTCCTCACTAGTGCTACTTGTACATAAGAAGGACAGAACTTGACGGATGTGTATCGACTACCGAGCTCTAAATGGTATCACCGTCAAGGATAAATACCCAATACTAGTGGTGGATGAACTTTTTGATGAGTTAAGAGGAGCTCGAGTCTTAATGAAGTTGGACCTCCGATCCGATTATCACCAAATTCGGGTATGTGAAGACGACATCCCAAAAATAGTTTCCCGCACTCATAACAGCCACTATGAATTCTTGGTAACGACTTTTGGACTCACTAATGCTACTTCAATCTTCCAAAGTCTCATGAACAATATTTTTTAGAGCTTTCTTCATAAATTTGTGTTGGTATTTTTTGATGATATTCTCATTTATAGCTCTTTTCTTGAGACTCACTTGTGGTCTGTTCTGACAATCCTTTGTGAGAATACTCTTTTTGTTAAACTATCAAAGTGCAGCTTTTTCTAGCAAAAAATAGAGTACCTTGGGCACATAATATCAAAAAAAGGATAGGTAGTAGACCCAACAAAAATCGAGGCAATGTAGAGCTGGCCGAAACCTACAAATGTGAAATTGCTACGTGGGTTCCTTGGACTAATGGGCTACTACCGAAAATTTATGAACTATGGGAAGATCAGTGCACCCCTCACTTCTCTACTGAAAAAAGGTGTCTTCCAATGGTCAGATGAAGCCTCCACTGCCTTCGATAAACTTAAGGCAGCCATGACGACGACGCCGGTGCTAGCATTACTAGATTTCAGCCAACCCTTCATCATTGAGGCCGACGCATATGGAGTCAGAATTGGAGCTGTTCTCATGCAAGAGGGTCGACTGCTCGTATACACTAGTAGGCATTGTCTCCCTCCCATCAAAAAATGTCTATCTATGATAAGGAGATGCTCATCATTGTGCACACAGTAACAAAGTGGAGACCCTACCTAATCGGCCGACGATTTCAGATTAAAACCGACCATAGAAGCCTCAAGTACTTTTTAGAGTAGAAGATATCATCCCCGGAGCAGCAAAAATGAGTAACCAAACTTCTAGGATTTGATTATGCAATTATTTACAAAAAGGGGAAAGAAAATGTTGTTGCAAATGCGCTCTCACGGCTACTTGAGGAATCTAAATTTTTAGTTGTCTCTCTTCCTACCACCGGCTTCCTTGAGGACATTAGGGAGGAATAGAAGAAGGACCCAGAGACCAACAACATCATTAAAAAATTGAAGGAGGATCCAGGTGCAATAGCTCATTATACCTAGGATTCGAGGGATCTATGCTACAAAGGTCGTATTGTGCTTACACTCGACTCCCCTTGTATCAAAGTCATTCTGCACGAAATGCACTCCACACCTTCAGCAAGACACTCTAGATTTCTAAGAACCTACAAAAGAGTGAAACAAAATTTTTATTGGAGAGGGATGAAAAAATTTATTTCTGAATACATGGCACAATGTGATGTATGTCAACAACAAAAGGGTGAAATAGTGGCAAGTCTAGAGAAACTATAACCGCTACCCATACCAGACTTAGTGTGGACTGACATCTCCATGGATTTCATCGAAGGGCTACCACCTTCCAAAGGTGAAAGCACAATCCTTGTGGTAGTTGATCGACTTACAAAATATACTCATTTTTGTGCTGTACAAAATCCCTACACTACTGCTAGTATTGCTCAGATTTTCATAGAAAATATTATTAAATTGTATGGGATGCCAAAGTCCATTGTAAGTGATCATGACAGGGTCTTCACCAGTAAATTTTAGACCGAGTTATTCCAATTGTAGGGCACCAAACTCAAGATGAGCACAGCATATCATCCACAAACTAACGGCCAAAGAGAGGTGGTGAACAGGTGTTTAGAGATGTACCTTCGATGTTTCACCAGTGACCGACTGAAAGAGTGGACGAAATGGCTCCCCTAAGCCGAATGGTGGTATAATACTACATATCATTCATCTACAAATTGTACCCTATATGAAGCATTATATGGTTGGCCAGCCCTTGTGATTCCAAAGTATGTAATTGGCTCAGCCAAGGTAGATCAGGTCAACCAAGATTTAATTGACAGGGACGAACTCCTACAACTGCTAAAGGATAATCTCTCTACCACTCAAGCCAGAATAAAATAGCAAGCCGACACACGATGAAGCGAAAGAGAATTTTCAATAGGAGATTGAGTTTATCTTCGCTTATAGCCATACAAGCAGCTCTCCATCAACACACGAGCCTCCATGAAGCTATCTCCATGTTTTTATGGGCCCTATCAAATCATAGAGCATATTGGAGCTGTGGCATACAAACTTAAATTACCTGAAGATGCCAAAATTCACCCTGTCTTCCACATGTCATGCTTGAAACCCAAGTTGGGAGTGTTGAATCTCGGATTTTGATGATGAAACTAATTGAGTGTGATTTGTGGTCTAACTGCGTGTTGAGTTACACAGGTCTACTTTCGATCAGGATTAGACAGTTGACGCTGGAGGAATTGACGCTATACGCGAGGTGATCACGTCAGATATTGGATGTCGAGCCGGAGGTTCGGTCGACTATCGGCAGGAGGCTTTGTACGTCGGGCATCGGGCCAAGAAGAGCATGTTACGCCAAGGATATCGGGATTGCGGAGGTCAATCACCGATTGGGCAATGGACCGCAAGAGAGGATGATATGCCGAAGGATCGGATGAGGCGCCGACCAATGACGTACCGGGCAACTGAATGTCAATTCGTGTTATAATAACTGTCTAGATCGAAGTAGAGTGTTTGTTGTTTATGTGCAGGAGTAACTACGATAAGGATGAAGACGCAAAGCGAAACAAAGGGTTGAAGTCAAGTGCGATGGATCATTGGGAGTTCGAGTGTTCGATGGAAGTCTAAAGATTCATTGGGAGTGCTGCCGGAATTGGCCGAGAACGAGTAGGGAGCTTGCCGAAGGGTTTTTGGAAGTTCGCCGAGAGGTTCGTCGGAAGTTCGCGGAGCTTATCAAGAAAGATCGAAGCTTGCCAAAGAAGCTCGGGGGAACTCGCCAATATCATCGCGGAGTCCGAGAGCTTGCCGGGAGTCCACAGGATGGTTTCCGAGGGATCGTCGGAAGACCGTCGGAAGTTTTCCGGAAGCTCGACGAAAGAAGACTTGACTTGTGGACTTTGTAATAGCTTAGGAATGTCTTTAATTTCATAGTTAGCACATTAATTTGGGTTAGGATTAGGGGTTAATCCTTTAACCCGAAGTAGGGGCCATTGGGCCTTAGTTTGGGCCAAAGTTTTTGGCCCAAACAGCACCAACGCATGCTACGTGCATGCTACGTGCATGCTACGTGCATGCTACGTGCATGCTACTGTAGCATGGCACTGTAGCGGTTACTGTAGCCGGCTACTATAGCCAGGCGGTAGTACCGCCTGGTGCGTGGAAAGCCAGGCGGTAGCACCGCTTGGTGGGGCGGTAGAACTGCCTGGGTGTGTCAGTCTACCAAGACCGACAGCACCGAAAAACTCAAAAGATTCAAATTTTTAGCTCCATGTTTAGGCTCCAAATTTGAATCACTTTGAGGCTTATAAATACCCCTTTCTTTTTAGCTGAAAAACACAACCCTTAGAGAGTTAGATTTTGAAAATAAGTCTTGGGAAAGTCTTGTTCTTCATTTGCTTAAGTGTTCACCTCATTCTTCTTGTGAAATCTTGTAAGAGTATGAACCACTTGTAAAGGGTTGTAAGAGGGGTATTTGATCCTTCCCCTTCAAAGGATTTGATAGTGGAAGAAGGGAGCCTCATCGGAGAAGGCTTCGGAAGTGGATGTAGGTCACTTTGACCGAACCACTATACATCGCTGCGTCTTGATTGTGTGAGTATTTAAATTTCTATTTTACTTTGCTGCAAGCCTTTACTTTACTTGCTCCACTTCCTTTTTATCTTTGTACACATGCTTTAAAGTTAGAACGCAAAAATCGGTTTCAAACGAAACGTTGCTTTCATCGTCGGTTTCCGGCTTGTTTTAAATCGCTGAAAAATCTATCGTTTTATCCGCTGCACTAATTCACCCCCCCTCTTAGTGCCACTCGATCCCTAACAATTGGTATCAGAGCCACGTTCTTTCTCTTTCGGATTTACACTCGTGAGAAATGGCTCTAAATGGTTTTCAAGAGGGCTTTTCGGTTTTTCGTCCACCGTTCTTTAACGAATCGGACTACACTTATTGGAAAACTTGAATGAGAGTTTTCATGCTTTCAATGGATTTGGATTTGTGGAACATCATTGAAAACGGCTTTCAACTTCCCTCTAAACCGACGAACGAATGGTCGGACTTAGAGAGAAAATCTTTATCTTTGAATGCAAAGGCTATGAATGCCTTATTTTGTGCTTTGAACAAAAATGAGTTCAATCGAATTTCTTCTTGCGAAACGGCTTTTGATATATGGCAAACACTTGAAATCATGCATGAGGGAACTAGTAGAGTTAAAGACTCGAAAGTAAACCTCTTGTTGCATGATTTTGAGCTCTTCCAAATGACACCAAGCGAATCTATCGACGACATGTACACCCGCTTCATGGATGTCGTCAATAGCTTGAAAAGTCTTGGTAAAAGTTTTTTGGATTTTGAACTCATTAACAAGATCTTAAGATCCCTTTCAAAATGGTGGGATCCTAAAATAACGGCGATTCAAGAATCAAAGGATCTAAATAATTACTCTATTGATGAACTCATTGGGTCCTTAAAGACCTATGAAATGGAACATGATGAATATGATAAACATGATGAGCACATGAACAACCTTCTAAAGAACAAGAAGGTTTTTGAACTCCGAACTATGAAATGCCACTTGAATAATGACTCAAGTGATGAGGACAATGAGGACATTGAACACATAACAATGAATGTTAACAAGTTCATTAAACAAAAATTAAAAAACACAAATGAACTTGAACGGAGAAAGAGGCTAAAGAAGAAGAAGAAGGCTTGGAAAGAAGAATCAAGGAAAGAAGAAGCAAACTACGCTTTCATGGGCTTCGACAATGAGGTAAGTAACTTAACTTCCTTGAATTATTTTAAAATTACATGATGATTTCCATGAATGCTTATCTTAGTTAGTAGGAATTTTTTTTATGTTTTTCTTGTGTTTTTAGAAATTTTAAAAAAATTCGAAATTATACTATGCTTTTCTTTATAGTATTTTTGAAAAATAAAAATATGAATGATGATTGTATGATTTGTGATAATGTTTAGACACCTAATAGAATCAACCCATGCATGAGTATCTTGATAGTTTATATTGTCTTTAAACATGATGCTTGATTTTATATCATGCATGAGTTGTTGAAGTGATGTTGATTTAAAAACTTCTATCTTGGATTAATGGGTCTTGACCCTTTTTATGATGAAATTTTTAGATGATACATGTCTTCATGAAATCAATTATAAAGATCTAACCCATAAATTTTCTAAATAAAAGAAATGTGATTTTAATGTTGTATTACATTTGGACTTGATGATTTTCATGACGAAAATTATTTTTCAGATTTATAAAATGATGCATGATTTTACCAAAAAATTTGAGCATCGATCATCTTGTTATAACTAATGTAAGAAAGAATTAAAATGATTTTGATGATATTTTCGTTTTTGAATATGATGCATGACATTTTCATATGAAAAATTTGAACATTCTTATGAAAGATCAAATCACATAAATTGAAACTCAAAAAGATGAGAAAATATACTATTATGATGTTTGATGCATATGATCTTGATGGATTTAATGACAAACTTATGTTTTGAATTTCTACAATGATGGGTTCCATATAAATGTTTGAACATATATTATGAAATCATCATTGAAATGAAAATACTATAAGTTTGTGATCATGCTTAATGACTTTGTGATATCATATCTTGATGACAAACTCATGTTTTGGTCTTAAATTTGATACTCTTTTTAGAAACATGAGTACACTTGTATGAAACAAATAACTTGAAAAGAAGATATTTTTCCTATCTTATCGAGATTAATGATTTCATGATATTTTGTGAATCTCGAAATTAATTTTGATGATTCGATTATGAGTTCCAAGTTAATAATTTGATTTGATTGAGCTTAAACTACATTGTGATCTTGATAACTTGAGTCTTTCAAGATCTCTCACTTCATATCATGATTCTCCCATGTTGTTGAAGAAAAATCTAAATGAATCATAAATTATTTTCTCTTAACTTATTGATACTCAACTTGAGAAAATATGTTTTGAAAATTGAAACATTGCATGCATAACTTGATTTTTCTCCTATGTTTCAATATACATGACTTGATGATTGAAACATTAATGTATGTTTCTTGAAATCTTTCTATCTCTAAAGTTTTTGATTTTTGAAGAAAGACAAATGATAAATTCATTTATGATATTTTGTAAATCACTAGAATTACAAATGATTTTGATGATACAGTAATAACTTTATTCATATTATGAATCTCAAAAATAATAATTTGATTATGAGTCTTGAGTTGATGAATTGAGCTTGAATGATTTTTCTTTTAATGATTCTTGAATCTTTTGGAATTATGAGTTGTTAAGACATATTTAATGCTTGAATCAAGTTCTAAAAGATTTCATTTTGCTATAAAGAAATTTTATTGAAATCATGATCTTGACAACTATGACTTGAAACTCTTTATAAATCAAGATCTTTTACCATGCTCCTTCCGTCTTATCAAAAGAAAATTCCTTAAATGAAATGTAACTTGTCTTTTGATTTCTCGGAATTCAATACTTGAATTTTTATGAATTCGTATCTTGATTCTTATGAAATGTGATCTTGGTAAAAATTCCTATGTATGAATCAAGATCTTGTGTGTGATCTCCTAAGACTTCCACTTGTTATTTCCTAAAAAGAGACTTGTCAAAATGATTCATGAACCTTTTGATTCATGACTCAAGATTGAAGATTGAAACATTATATGCTAAAATTGATTCTTTTTATTGTTTCAATACTTCCTTGAATGCCTTATGTGATGATTGAAAATTTGATAAAAAAAAATGTGCTTAATATTTGAATCATTTATCATGGCTTAAAAATGAATGAAAAGAAAATATGTTGGCACTTGTAATCATGATTTGATCCTTAATATTAATATGCTTTTATATATCATGATTCTTGGTTGTATGACATTTATCTTGAATTAAAAATTGATAAATATGAATCTAGATCTTGCTAAAATGAAAAGTTATTAATCATGGATGATATCTTTTGGTTTTGATTCTTGTTGAATTTACATATTGATATCCTTCATGACATGATTTCTCATGTTTTAATACCATCTTGTATGCATCTTGGAAAAAATTGAAATATTGATTGATGCAAAATTATTGCATTGAAATATTATTCATCCCTTCTTTCGATAGTGACAAAGGAGTTAGCTTGCTAGCTTATGCATCACAAGTGAAAGTGGCAAACATAGCTAGCTAGAACTTGCAAAAGGCAAAACTTGCACTTCTCAAAATGAGAAGAAAGAAATTGCAAAGTTGCATTATTTTTTTAACTCATAAGTTTGCATGTTTAAAATGTTATAAATTTTACAAAAATTACTAGCTCATTGCAAACATGAAGTTGATTACTTGAAAAAGGGAAACTTAGGTGCAAATGAGAAAAATTGAAAGAGAGCTAGTTTGCGTATTGCAAAGTATACTAGCTTATCATTATTGCTTGTCATAAATTTCCCTCATACCATGATTTGTTTATGACTCTCTTGAATTCATGACTTGATATGTTAAAAATTCATGATGGAAATTTGTTATTTTGTTATGATGGAAGCACTCATGTAAAGGGAAAAGAATTATATTCTTTCCTTCTTTTTGACAAAATCAAAGGAGGAGAAGATTTATTGCTAGCTTGCATGATTAATTTGCTAGCTCATTCAAGAGGAAGAAAATTGCTAGCTTGTGCATCAAAAGAAAAATTTTGCTAGCTTGAACATTGAGAAGCAAAAAGTTGTTATCTCAAGAGAGGCAAAAATCTTGCTCAATTTCACTTCTTCAAAATTTCTTACATTTTTTGTTACAAATTATTGTTGAATCTCATGCAAGATTATTTGAAATATTTGATCCTCCCTTTCTTTTTGATGCTAACAAAGGGGGAGAAAGTTTTTAGCTCGAACATTGCAAAAATTTGCCATCTTGATTCCTATTTTGCAACTTCATAAGAAGCTAAGAATTGTTATATCAAAGGATGCAAATATTGCTATCATGAGAAACAAGGTGCCTACTTGCACATCTCAAGAAGCAAGTGAAAATTACCATCATTGTCCATCCTTGAAACTTGCTATGATTGAATGGTATTATTTGATGTTGTATTGTAAAAATGTTGTATGATGTGATAAATAGCTAGTATGTTGTAAAGATTTGCATATTCTTGAAAACTAGCTATGATGTTACTTCTCCTTTTTGTTGATGACATAGGGGGAGAAGTAGATTGATGACTTCATGCTTTGTATTGAATATTTTATATATTTGCATGATGGTTTGACAATTCTCATAATATTGTGATGAATGTTGCTTGAATTTGGGATAATCCAAGTATTCTATCAATAGCATATTGATAGGGGGAGTTTGGTTAAACTCCGAGGGAGTTGTGGTTAACTCCGTCAGTCATTAATTAGTTGTCATCATCAAAAAGAGGGAGATTGTTGAATCTCGGATTTTGATGATGAAACTAATTGAGTGTGATTTGTGGTCTAACTGCGTGTTGAGTTACGCAGGTCTACTTTCGATCAGGATTAGACAGTTGACGCTGGAGGAATTGACGTTGCGTTGGAGGTGATCACGTCAGGATATTGGATTTCGAGCCGGAGGTTCGGTCGACTATCGGCAGGAGGCTTCGTACATCGGGCATCGGGCCAAGAAGAGCATGTTACGCCAAGGATATCGGGATTGCGGAGGTCAATCACCGATTGGGTAATGGACCGCAAGAGAGCATGATGTGTCGAAAGATCGGACGAGGCGCCGACCAATGACGTACCGGGCAACTGAATGTCAATTCGTGTTGTAATAACTATCTAGATCGAAGTAGAGTATTTGTTGTTTATGTGTAGGAGTAACTACGATAAGGATGAACACGCAAAGAGAAACAAAGGGTTAAAGTCAAGTGCGATGGATCATTGGGAGTTCGAGTGTTCGATGGAAGTCTGAAGATTCGTTAGGAGTGCTGCCGGAACTGGCCGAGAACGAGTAGGGAGCTTGCCGAAGGGTTTTTGGAAGTTCGCCGGGAGGTTCGTCGGAAGTTCACAGAGCTTACCAAGAAAGATCGAAGCTTGCCAAAAAAGCTCGGGAGAACTCGCCAATATCATCATGGAGTCCGAGAGCTTACCGGGAGTCCGCAGGATGGTTTCCGAGGGATCGTCGGAAGACCGCCGGAAGTTTGCCGGAAGCTCGACGAAAGAAGACTTGACTTGCGGACTTTGTAATAGCTTAGGAATGTCTTTAATTTCGTAGTTAGCACATTAATTTGGGTTAGGATTAGGGGTTAATCCTTTAACCCGAAGTAGGGGCCATTGGGCCTTAGTTTGGGCCAAAGTTTTGGCCCAAACAAAGACTAACGCATGCTACGTGCATGCTCTTGTAGCATGGCATCAGAGTGGTTATCGTAGCAAGCGGTAGTACCGCTTGCTCGGGGCAAGAGTAGCACCGCCACGACCATCAGCAGGCGGTAGCACCACCCGGCATCTCTGTGCCAGGCGGTAGTACCGCCTGGCCGGGTGGTAGTACCGCTGGTGAGGGGCGTAGTACCGCTGGTTCAGTGGAAAGCCAGCGGTAGCACCGCCGGTGGCGGGCGGTAGAACCGCTTGGGTGTGTCAGTTTGCCAAGACTGACCGCACCGAAAAACTCAAAAGATTCAAATTTTTGGCTCCATGTTTAGGCTCCAAATTTGAATCACTTTGAGGCTTATAAATATCCCTTCCTTTTCAGCTGAAAAACACAACCCTTAGAGAGTTAGATTTTGAAAATAAGTCTTGGGAAAGTCTTGTTCTTCATTTGCTTAAGTGTTCACCTCATTCTTCTTGTGAAATCTTGTAAGAGTGTGAACCACTTGTAAAGGGTTATAAGAGGGGTATTTGATCATTCCCCTTCAAAGAATTTGATAGTGGAAGAAGGGAGCCTCATCGGAGAAAGCTTCGGAAGTGGATGTAGGTCACTTTGACCGAACCACTATACATCACCGCGTCTTGATTGTGTGAGTGTTTAAATTTCTATTTTACTTTGCTGCAAGCCTTTACTTTACTTGCTCCACTTCCTTTTTATCTTTGTACGCATGCTTTAAAGTTAGAACGCAAAAATCGGTTTCAAACGAAACGTTGCTTTCATCGTACGAAGTTTTCGAAGCTTGTTTTAAATCGCTGAAAAATCTATTGTTTTATCCGCTGCACTAATTCACCCCCCCTCTTAGTGCCGCTCGATCCCTAACAGGGAGAACACGAGTCACCCCAGATCCAACTACCCAACACCACTGATGATGGAAATATTCAAGCCCAACCATAAGCCATCCTCGACCGCAGAATCGTGATGCGTCGTTGACGTCCCTCTACTGAAGTACTAGTGCATTGGACTAATTTACCACTCGAAAATTCCACATGGGAATCATATGAGGAGCTAAAGACCCAGTTCCTTGAGTTCATGAAACCCCAACCTTGAGGACAAGGCTGATTCGAAGAGGGCGGGCTTGATAGGACCCTGGCAGGGTTGGGTCCTACTCAACCATATAGCAGCTAATAAAAACCCTGTGAGAGTATAATAAACCCCACCTAGCCGCCTCTATCCTATAAAGAAGAGAGGCTAGGGTTTACATTTGGGTATTTGGGCTTCTTAGTCATCGCCCTCTGTATTACTGGGTCAGTCGGTTAAGGTTGAGGGCAAATTAGGTAGTTCACTTATGAAGTAGCCCCTAGGGCTAGAGTTTGGAGCTCTATATAAGCATGTAACCTCCATCTCTTTGGAATAAGAAAAGATTAATCTGCTTTGTAGCCATTTGGCCGACTACCAAGAAAGGTGGAACCCCTATAGCATTCCAAGGGTTGATCCCCCTCAAAGATCAATCTCCATAGAATTCCTCTAGGGTTCTATGTTAGGACTTTAGCTATGAGAGTCCTAACCTGGTGGGACTCTAGCTAGGAGAGTCCTAATTGAGTTTCATTGATAAGGGCATTCATATAAATCCTATCTAGCAAACCCTTATTAAAGAGGTGAAGAGGGTGGCTAGAGTTAGGATTAGTTGGGAGGTTGTTTCTTAGAGAAGCATTAAGAGTTTATTAAAAGTAAGAGTCTTGAGTAGGAGAGTTTATTAAAAGTAGGAGTCGTAGGAGAGTTTATTAAAAGTAGGAGTCTTGAGTAAGAGTCCTAACAATAGAGAACTCTAGCTATACTAGGGGTCTTGAGTTGGAGTCCTATATAAGCATGTAGCCTCTACCTCTTTGAAATAAGAAAAAGAAGATTCATCTATAATTACAGCCACCAGGCCGACTACTTAGAGGGTAGAACCCCTATAGCGTTCCAAGGGTTGATCTCCCTCAAAGATCAAATCTATATAGAATTCCTCTAGGGTTCTATCATCTGGTATCAGAGCAGTGATCTTGCTGCTTTTGCTGCCATCCCTGCCGCCCACCATCAGCCAAGCAATTCCCACAATTGCTCTTGACGTTGTCATCTCCACCGTCATCTTCTGCCATAGATCAAATCAATCTGCTGCCATCACCTCCAATTGCATTAAAGATCTGGTATTTCTCCTATCACCAATACCTTTTGCTACTGTAATTTTCCATTCAAAATACCAAAAAGAAGTCTTGCTATCTATCCCTTGCTGTGAATTCCTTTTATCGTAAAAGTTATCATCTTTACGAACGAAGGATTGTGTAGAAAATTTCAGCCACCTATTGCTACCTTTTAACCGATCTATTTGCTATATTTTTTGAACGAAATTTCTTAAGTACTTCATAGATCATCTTGGCTTTCATCTATGATAAATCTATCATGGAATTCATCTCTAAAACGTTCTTGTGTTGTTGCAAGTTTTCATCACAAACCGCTAAAATTTTTCGATGAGAATTCTGCTATCACAACTTGCACCAATTTCTTTACTGTTATGCTGTCGAAATTTTCTTGATCCAATTTGTCATCCTTGCTGTTATCTAAACTAAGATTATACTATCAAATCCACTCAAATTTTTAGGTTTTCACTGGAAATTTCGTTGAGAAACCGCTGTTTCTTTGATAACAATTCTGCTCTTACAAGACAGCGCATATCGACAGCAACTGCCACTGAATTCTGTCAAATCTCTGCCGTCAACTACCATAGATTTAAAACCCTCTTCCCTATCCTTCATCCACTACCATCATAGCCCAAAACTCTATCAAACTACACCCCCAAACCTCACCTAAGCCAGCCACTAAACAAGCCTAAACCGCAGCCTAGATCCACCAATCCACCAACCCTTTCGGCCACCACTTCTTTCAACCAATACATGTTTTTAACCCAACAACAAAAGAGAGATCTTAATATTACAGATCTAGAGGCATATACTATGGCATCCGAGGAGATGATCAATACTAAATTCGAAGCCTTCGAGATGCGAATGGAGGATAAGATTCGGGCTCTCTTTGCCGAACTCAGTTTGGGTCGATCACCGAACTCGAAGAAATCTCATCCAGGAGAGAGCTCTGACCAAAGAGATGACTTCTAGGAGAGGGGAGGCTCTATGACTGATCCCTACTATCCACAAAACTGATTGGTTGGTGGACTTCCCTAGATGGGAAGAAGGAGATCCGATTGGTTGGATCTCGCGCGCGGAACGATATTTTCGATACCACAAAACCGCAGACACATCTATGGTGGAAATTGCAGCTATACATCTTGAAGGGGATGTCATATAGTGGTTTGATTGATTTGAACACACTCATGGAGTCCTCTCTGTCAGGTTCGGAGCAGCACTAAGAGGAGGGCTGAATTAGTGTAGCGGATTAAAGTTAGAAAGTTTAAAAATCGATTCTGGAAATTCGTATAGGAACTTGATTCAACGAAAGAGACTTTAACTTAAAATGATTCAGTTAAATGAAATAGAAAGTAGGGAGAAGAAATTCGATCAATTTGCAGCTAAGAAATTTACGATGCAGAATTTTAAACACTCACACAACAAATGAATGTAGCGATGTATAGTGGTTCGGTCAAATGACTTACGTCCACTCTTGAAGCCTCCTCCAATGAGGCTCCCAACTTCTACTACCAAGTCTCTTGAAGGGGAAGGACCAAACACCCCTTTACAACCTTTTACAAGAGGTTCCCTCTCTTTACAGAATTTTTACAAGGAGAAGAAGGGAGGTGAACACTTGAGCAATTTGAAAGCAAGAATTTGCTATAGCTTAGACTCAATTTTTGCACTTCAAAAGGTGCTCTACCAGCTAGAAGTAAATGGGTATTTATAGACTCTTTTGAGATTCAAAAATGACGCTCAAAAGAGTCTCATCTCAAATTTTTGGGGAGCAGGCGGTACCACCGCTTGACACTAGCGGTACCATCGCCTAGCACTGGCGGTACCACCTGCCTGGGGCGGTGCCACTGCCTAGCCCTCAGCCATCTAGCGATGCCACCGCCTAGGTCTGGCGATGCCACCGCCTAGGTCTGGCGATGCCACCGCCAAACTCTCCTAGATGTTGTGTGGGCCTAAATTTTGGCCCAACACAGCCCCTTAAAGGCCCAATTGGCCCATACCAAGTTTAGACAGGATTAACACCTAATCTATACCCTAATTAAGTGCTAACTATGAACTTAAAGCTAAATTAAATCAATATCATCAAGTTATTTTCCGAAGAGCTTTCCGGCGATCTTTCGATTGACTTTCGACATTCCCTCGGATTTCTTCCGGCGGACTCCCAGTAGGCTCCCGAATTCTATGGTGAGTTCAATGAGTCTTTGGCAACCTTCCGAACCTTCTCGATGATCTCCGCGAACCTCCGACAATCTTTCCGGCGAACTTTCGAAACCTTCGGCAAGTCCCCGATTTCATCTCGGTTGGCTCCGACAGCACTTCTGATGATCTTTCAGACTTCCAGTGGACTCTTGAACTTCCAGTCAACTTGACTCCAATAATTTGCTTTATGTTTATCATAGTTAATCCTGCACACTTATCTTAAAAATGGATTAGATTAAATAACCATTAATTGACTTCATCATCAAAATCCGAGATTCAACAATCTCCCCCTTTTTGATGATGACAATCAATTGATGACAGAGTTATTCTTAACTCTCCCTATCTATATGCCATATAATGAGAAAGTAAAAACATTTGAATTCAATCTCTTGAATTCAAGCCAAAATTGATATGTTTCATCCATTGAACTTATCATTAATGTTCAACAAGCATGAGGTTTCATTCATAAAAAAATATCAACGAATGACATTAATTTTAAGTCGAAGGATGATAAAAATTTATCACTTCGACAAAAGATACCAATAATTTGAAATTACAACAAAGATCTCATGATTGAAAAGTGTGATATCATATCATTTGAAAGATGCCATATGATAAACATGATATAGTAAGAATTTCAACTTTCAATTTCAATTTGTGATGCACGTGATGTATTGCATTACTAAATAGTTCATTGCGATGCTTTTAAGGATTGCAACCTGTTTTTGACACAAAGCATGGCAAGAACAATTGAATGCAGTATTAAATCTTATGAGACATTTATCAAGTCATCAAATTCTTTTGCTCATGAAGGCCGCATTCAACAAGTCATCAATTTCATTTTTTTTCTCCCCCTTTGTCATCAACAAAAAGGAGATGATTAAAGTATAATTGAAACTTGATGCCAAGAGATAGAATTTGAAAAAAAAAATGACATAAGTGATATGAGAGGAATTTTTACGTAGAAGTCATAATGCGAAAATATGTCATTCTCGACAAACAAATCTGAAAAAAATATTTTGATCATTTTTATTCATGCTTATGAAATCCAACAAATGATTATTGAGGCAAAAATGGATAAGAATTTCTAGGTGATCTTTCATGGTTCAAGCATAAGCATAAAGCTAAACGATGCATCAATGAAGCCGATCATCAAACATATTAAAAAAAAATCAAAATCCATGTTGAGATTCAACTTGTCATTTATGAAGGGAGAAGATATGAAATCATAGAACCTTGAGTCATAATCATAGAACATGAATAAAATCGGAAATAAACATTTAAGAGCTTGATTTTTATGCAGAATTCATGATATTAAACTATGCATCTGTCAAGCTTCATATTTAAATTATATGATACCAATCCATTTAGTCATCACAAAGGAGGGTGGAGAGAACATGATGTTGTACATATATCATCGAAAGACATGATCTTTATTGAAAGGGATAATGTTACACAAAATTTATGAGAATATTTCAATCATCATTGTAAACTTTTAATCGTTCAAAATAAAACATCATGAAGGCTTCATCAGAAATATTTATTGAAACATTTTGATTGATGGATGAAAATGAGTTCTTCATTCAAAACAAAATATTACGACCAATGAAAGTTTCATATATCATTGAAAGTCCAAATGGATAATATAGAGGTGAAACTATCAAAACCAGAGTTTCAACATTTTGGAAAATATGCACTATTAAAATATTAGGACAAATTTAGCATGCCTAATTCTCTTCTAATGAAGTCAAATTATTCTTCATTTAGGGGTTTTGTGAAGATGTCTGCTAATTGGTGTTTTGTATCAATAAATTCTAAAGTGACATCATTATTATTAACATGATCTCGTATAAAGTGATGCCTAATATCAATGTGCTTAGTTCTTGAGTGTTGAATGAGATTTTTGGTTAGACAAATAGCACTAGTGTTATCACATTTTATGAAAATATTTTTTAAATTAATTCCATAGTCTTCTAAAGTATTTTTCATCCAAACAACTTGTGCACAACATGCACTTGCAGCTATGTATTCAGCTTCCGTCATAGATAGTGCAACCAAATTTTGTTTCTTGGAGATCCAAGAAACAAGTGCATATCCTAGAAATTGGCATGTTCCAGATGTGCTTTTTTTATCTATTCTACATCCGCCAAAATCGGCATCCGCATAGGCTTTTAAATCAAAGTTATCAGATTTATAATACCATAATCCTATATTTGGAGTTCCTTTAAGATACCTAAGGATTCTTTTAATAGCTTTAAGGTGAGATAACTTAGGAGTGGAGTAGGGGCTGCAGCTTGGTCGAATCACTCCTATTTCTAGCATATCCTTCATGATCTTCTCAATTTCATCCTTCTGGAGGTGAGGATAGTGGTAAGGCTGAGTGTTTGCTGGTGGTTTGCTCGGAAGGATTGGAATTCGGTGGTCCTATTGCCGAGTAGGAGGATGACCGTGTGGTTCAGCAAAAACATCGTCAAATTCAATAAGCAGTTGGGTGAGATTTTGATCTTTAATTTCTGTTTTCTTGCCCTCTGGTTGCTGTTGGAGATGCATAAGAAAGCCACCATTTATCTTGTGTAAAACTTTCTCCATTCGTTGGGTTGAAATGGTGGTTACGTTGCTTCCGCGCTTCCCGCATAGGGTGACATGTTTGCCTTTGCAATAGAATTTCATAATCAATTTGGAAAAGTTCAAAGAGATGTCACCTAATGTCGTCAGCCATTCTATGCCCAGCATAGCCTCATAATCATCAATTGGTAGGAGGAAGAAGTCGACAACAATTTCTTGGCCCTGCAGTAATAGTTTCACCTGCGGGCATCTTTGGTCGCATTTTAGGATTCGACCGTCGGCGACCTTTATGTTGAACTTGCTGCTGTTGGGCTGAGAGCCCAGTTCAGCCCATATGGGCTTTAGCAACCCATGGCCCATAACCCTTCTCTTATTAACCCTAACCCTAACTTAATCTCTAATTATATATAGGGGCTAGGTGGCTACGAAATTAGGAGATTAAACATCGCAGCAAGGGGCAGAAATTTGTAGCAGCTTTGGGGATTCAAAGAGAGGAGAAAAGGGCAGAAAAACAAGAGAAAAAGAAAGGGAAGAAGACAAGGAAAACTCAGAAATTGTTCTCACTCATCCAAACAGTTTCTCATCTCAGGTTAGATCAGATCTACAGTGAGTTTTTCTGTGATTGCTTGAGCGAGGTTTTGGATATTGTGCACAGTGACGTGATCCTTGTATCCCAGTTATTCTCTTGTGATTGTTGCTTGGGTTTTGGGCAAGAGATTCGAGAATTGTACATTCATTATTTCTATAGTGGATTTTCTCTGGTTTGCCCCGTGGTTTTTACCCTTCACGTTGAAGGGGTTTTTCACGTAAATCTTGGTGTTCTATTTGATTGTAATTTCTGTTTAATTCCGCTGTGTTACGGCCTGCTAGTATTTGTTCATAGATAAAAGTTATTGTTTATTACCTATCCTTTTTATTTCCCCATCAACTGGTATCAGAGCAAGGTTTTGGTGATTTAACTTTTGTATTTGAACATGGAGGCTGGTAATGTTTCTCGCATGATTAGTTTGAACGGAAACAATTGGATGATATGGAAACCAAGAATGGAAGATCTCTTGTATTGCAAAGATTTGTATGGACCTTTGCAAGGGGATAGTGAAAAACCCACAACTATGACAGATGATGAGTGGAAGAGATTAGATCGAAAAACAGTTGGGTTTATTCGACAGTGGCTCGATGATAGTGTCTTTCATCATGTTTCTACTGAAAGTTCTGCATATTCTCTTTGGAAAAAGTTAGAAGGTCTCTATGAAAGAAAAACAGCGGGCAACAAAGCTTTTTTGATCAGAAAACTTGTGAACCTAAAATATAAAGAGGGTGCTTCTATTGCTGAGCATTTGAATGAAATTCAGAGTATTACTAACCAGTTATCTTCTATGAAAATGTCTCTTGATGATGAGTTGCAGGCTTTGTTACTTCTTAGTTCATTGCCAGAAAGTTGGGAGACACTAATGGTTTCCCTCAGTAATTCTGCGCCAGATGGTATTGTTACCATGAGTCAAGTAACAAGAAGTTTGTTGAATGAGGAGTTGAGAAGAAAGACCTCAGAAGTATCTCAGATTGATTCACAGGCACTTATCTCGGAAAGCGAGAGGAAGGTCAAGGTCTAAAGATAGAAGCAGTTCACGCATAGGTAGAAGCAAGTCAAGATCAAGGAAAGATATTGTTTGCTATAACTGTGGTGAGAAAGGGCATTATAAGAATCAGTGTAAGCAGCCTAAGAAGAGCAAGAAAAAGGGAAAAGAAGTGGAGTCTACAGAGTCAAAAGAAAATACCACAGCTATAGTGCAGGTTGGTGATTATTTGATTTTGTCTCCATCTAATGATATTTTTTCTTGTGTGTGTCAGGATCTCGAGTGGATAATTGACACAGGAGCTTCTTATCATGCTACACCACGGAGGGAGTTTTTTACTACGTATAGGTCTGGAAATTTTGGTGTTGTCAAGATGGGCAACCATGGCACAAAGAGACATCATTGGCATGGGTGACATCCATATAAAGACCAATCTTGGATGCAAATTGGTGCTTAAGGATGTGAGGCATGTGGTTGACTTGAGGTTGAATCTAATTTCAGTTGGAAGATTAGATGATGAAGACTATGATAGCAGGTTTCACAGAGGACAGTGGAAACTCAGTAAGGGTTCTCTTGTTATAGCTAATGGAAAGAAATGTCACACTTTATACAGGTTGCAGGCTAAAGCTTGTGGTGAACAGTTAAATGCCACAGAAAGACTTCATGATGGAGTTATGGCATAGGCGATTGGGACACATGAGCAAGAAAGGACTGCAAGCTCTTTCCAAGAGAGAGGTATTGCCTGACCTCAGAGGTATACGTTTGAACCCTTGTATCGATTGTTTAGCTGGTAAACAACATAGAGTTTCATTTGCTAGTCCTGCTTTGTCTAGAAAAATGCATGCCTTGGACCGTGTTTATACAGATGTATGTGGTCCTTTGAGGACAAAAACTCCTAATGGTTCTATTAATGTTCCTGGCATCAGTGATGCACTTTACTTTGTTAGTTTTATAGATGACTATTCCAGGAAAGTTTGGGCCTATGCTTTGAAGACCAAGGATCAGGTTATTGGTGTCTTCAAAGAGTTTCATGCCAGAGTTGAAAGGGAGACAGAAAGACAAATTGAAATGCATAAGATCGATAATGGTGGTGAGTATACAGAGATTGTTTGATGATTATTGCAGGTCACATGGCATCCAAAGATGAGATGACAGCTTCTGGTACACCTCAAAGATAATGCAATTGCAGAGAGGATGAACCGCACCATCATGGAAAAGATCGATGTATGCTTTCACAGGCAAAGCTACCCAAAAGATTTTGGGATGAAGCTTTGAGGACTGCAGTTGATGTGATCAACTTATCTCCCTGTACAGCCCTAGATACTGATGTTGCAGAGCATGTTTGGTCAGGGAAAGATGTTTCCTATAAGCATTTGAGAGTATTTGGTTGTCGTGCATTTGCACATATTCCAGATAATGAAAGGTCCAAGCTGGATGGTAAGACAAAAGAATGTATTTTTCTTGGCTACTCACATGATCAATTTGGTTACAGAGCTTTGGGATCCGTAAAAGCGTAAGGTGTTTAGAAGCGAGATGTGGTCTTCTTTGAGGATCAAACCCTTGAGGATTTGAAGAAGAAGGCACCACCAAGACTTCAGAGAAGGATTAGCGGATTGTGACCCAGCTTGTTCCTCCAAAGATATCAGGGTGATGGGGGAGATGTGCAGGAAGATGGTATACAGCCAGATATTAATCTACCTACAGGACATGTTGAGCAAGAAGAAGTTAAGGAGCAGCTTCCCGCAGAACCTCAATTGAGAAGATCTTCTAGACAACGTCAGCCTTCCAGAAGATACTCTACAGATGAGTATGTTATGCTTACTAATGCAGGTGAACCAGAGAGTTACCAGGAAGCAGTTGAAAGTGAGCATAAAAAAATGTGGCTAGTTGCTATGCAGGAAGAGAGACAGGAGATGTGTCGACAGTTGGTCGGCATGGATTTACACTGAGTCATGGGATAGCCTCCCTTATGGGCTGAAGGGGGAGGTTGTTGGGCTGAGAGCCCAATTCAGCCCATATGGGCTTTAGCAACCCATGGCCCATAACCCTTCTCTTATTAGCCCTAACCCTAACCTAATCTCTAATTATATATAGGGGCTAGGTGGCTACGAAATTAGGAGATTAAACATCGCAGCAAGGGGCAGAAATTTGTAGCAGCTTTGGGGATTCAAAGAGAGGAGAAAAGGGCAGAAAAACAAGAGAAAAAGAAAGGGAAGAAGACAAGGAAAACTCAGAAATTGTTCTCACTCATCCAAACAGTTTCTCATCTCAGTTAGATCAGATCTACAGTGAGTTTTTCTATGATTGCTTGAGCGAGGTTTTGGATATTGTGCACAGTGACGTGATCCTTGTATCCCAGTTATTCTCTTGTGATTGTTGCTTGGGTTTTGGGCAAGAGATTCGAGAATTGTACATTCATTATTTCTATAGTGGATTTTCTCTGGTTTGCCCCGTAGTTTTTACCCTTCACATTGAAGGGGTTTTCCACGTAAATCTTGGTGTTCTATTTGATTGTGATTTCTGTTTAATTCCGCTGTGTTACGGCCTGCTAGTATTTGTTCATAGACAAAAGTTATTGTTTATTACCTATCCTTTTTATTTCCCCATCAGCTGCAACCTTCGATGTGGAGCGCCATCCAAGCAGCAACCTTACTATTTAGAAAGTTATTAGTGCTACCTGTATCGATGAGAACAGTGATCGATTGTTGTTGAGCAGGCCTCCAACTTTCATCGTTTGCGGATTTGAGTAGCCGGCTAGCGCATGTACCATAAAGTCAATCGATTATGGATCTTCTTCCACATCTTCATCCTCATGTTCAAGACTCTCTTCTAGCTGTTCACTAATCTCTTCTTCCACTGGTTCAATCACAACAAGTCTCCCTTTTTAACAGCGATGCTCGCGGCTCCATGGCTCGTCACAATGCCAACATAACCCCTTGGCATATCGGTCTCGAAGCTCTTCTCTTGTCAACCTTTTTGGTACAGAAGCTTGGCTGATAGTAGAGAGGGCTAAGGGCTTCGATATTACTGGTCGGGGAGCGACCTTAGTCCTCCGGGCTTCGTGGTTCAATCGCTCCTCCTGAAGTCGTGCGAAAGAGATGGTTGCCATAAGCGTGTACGGTTGTCACGCTTTAACTTCTCCCCGGATCTCCGGCTTCAAGCCCTCAATAAATATCTCCAATAACTATTTTTTAGACCAATCACAAGTTTGATTAGATAACCTTTAAAACCTGGTTTGATACTCCTGGATGGTGGAGGTTTGTCGGATCTTTGCTAGTTGTCCGTCGATGTTCTCGTAATCGGTTGGTCCGAAGCAGATCAGCAGTTCTTCTTTGAATTATCATCATGAGAGGACTCCATGAGTGTGTTCAAACCAATCAAACCATTGTATGGCATCTCCTTCAAGATGTATAGTTGTAATTTCTACCATATATGCATCTACGATTTTGTGGTACCGAAATATCGCTCCGCGCACGAGATCCAACCAATCAGGTCTCCTTCTTCCCATCGAGGGAAGTCCACCCTCATGCATGGATAGTGGGGATCGGTCATAGAGCCTCCGCTCTCCTGGAGGTCATCTTTTCGATTAGAGCTCTCTCCTTGATATGATTTCTTTGGGCTAGGTGGTCGACCCAAACTAAGTTCGGCAAAGAGAGCCCGAATCTTCTCCTCCATTCGTGCCTCGAAGGCTTCAAATTTAGCATCAATTGCCTCCTCGGATGTCATAGCATATGTCTCCAAATCTATAATATTAAGATCTCTTTTTTGCTGTCGAGTTAGAGGCATGTATTGGTTAAGAGAAGTGGTGGCTGAAAGGGTTGGTGGATTGGTGGATGTAGCCTGCGGTTTAGGCTTGTTTTATGGTTGTTTTGGGTACAGTTTGGGGCCATAGTTTGATGGATTTTTTGGGCTGTGATGGTAGTGGATGAAGGTTAGGGAAGAGGGTTTTAGATCTGTGGTAGATTGTAGCAAAGATTTGACAAAAATTAGTGGAAATTTCTGCCTATATGCGTTGTCTCGTAAGAGCAGAATTGTCGTCGAAGAAATAGCGATTTCTCGATAAAATTTCTAGTGAAAACTCAGGGATTTGAGGAGGGGGTTTGACAGTAGAATCTTAGTTTAGATAACAGCAAGGATAACAAATTAGATCAAGAAATTTCGGCAGCAAAATAGTAAAAAAATCAGTGCAAGTTGCGATAGCAGAATTCTCATCGAAAAATTTCAACAGTTTGCGATGAGAGATTGCAGCAACACACGAATTTTTTTTTTTGATGAATTTCATGATAGATCAATCATGGATGGGAGCCAAGATGATCTATGAGGTGCACAAGAAATTTTGTTTAAAAAGGATAACAATTCAATCGGTTAAAGGTAGCAACACGCGGCTGAAATTTTCTGTAGTGATCCTTCGTTCCCAAAGATGGTAACTTTTGCGACGCAAGGAATTTGCAGGCAAGGGATAGAGAGAAAAACTTCTTTTTTGTATTTTAGATGAAAAATTATAGTAGCAAAGGGTATTGGTGGTAGAAAAATACCAGATCTCTGATGCAATTGGAGGTGGCGACTGTAGATTGAATTGATCTACGTTAGGAGATAACGGTGGAGACAATGACATCAAGAGCAATTATGGGAATTGCTTGGCTAATGGTGGGTGGCAGGGATGGTAGCAAAAGCAGCAAGATCGCTGCTCTGATACTAGATGATAGAACCCCAGAGGAATTCTATGGAGATTGATCTTTGAGAGGGATCAACCCTTGGAACACTATAGGGGTTCCATCCTCCAAGTAGCCTGGTGGCTGCAATTGTAGATTGATATTTCTTGTTCCAAAGAGGTGAAGGCTACAAGCTTATATAGAGCTCCAAACCCTAGTACTAGGGGCTGCTTCCTAAGTGAACTACCCAATTTACCCTCAACTTTAGCCGACCGACCTAGTAACAAGGGGGGCGGCAGCTAAGAGGCCCAAAAGACAATTTAAAACAATGGCTTGGTTAGTGGATCTGCAATGTTATCTTCGGATGGAACTCTTTCCACTACTATATCTCTTCGGGCGACAATCTCTCTTATCAAGTGGAACCTTGTCACGCTCCCTGAATTTTTGATCTCATTCAGGAGGTGTGACCCTATCTTAAAATCTATAACATTAAGATTAAACAGCAATACAAATCCAGGATCTAAACTAAACAATTTGAGAATACTAAGAATCAATCAAATCAATATTCACACACCCATAAATTCATACTCCATAAACCTGTACAGTTTCATAAAAGTACTACTCCACTTTATTCATTAATTCATAAAATCCAAAACTAACTCAACTAAACAACATCCACATCACTAAAATCCACAAGTGTGGGAATCTATATAATTACCAAACCAACATTTGCCACATGATCATATCATTATACAATTTAAATTGAACATTTCAAATCCTAATACGAGAGGTTCTTTAACTTTTACAAAACACATAAGTTCAGATTTATCATAAACATCTCCTTAAGCACAAAATATTCTTGTACAACAAAACTTATCAACCATTAAAGCTCAAGCCAAAATCTTCTAGCATTCCCTTCCTCAACCGATTTTAAACATTCCAGAAACTGATAAGCAAACCTGAGAAAGAAAGGTTATAGCAATCAGAGTGAGCATAATAGAGCTCAGCAAATGACTAACATATCCATGGCGATAGGGGAAGTTCAAGCAGGCTTAGTATCAAAATACAAAAGTATAGATATAAGTGTTCATTGAAAGCATCTCATTTGATATAAAATCAGGAAGGGTTACCTCATTCGAAATATGCTTTAAGCACAATGATAAAAGAAAGAAAATTTGGAGCATATCGTTGGCATAAGAAACATTTAGGCAAGTATCAAATAACATATGAAGCATTTAGGTGCATATCAAAGGCGTAAGAGTATTTAGGAGCATAACAATGACATACGAATTATTTCAAAGCATAACAAGTGAACCGAATAACAAACATAAGCTTGTACGTCATTTTCGATATTGTATTCATTTTAAATTTATCCAAAGCGTGAATATAAACATAAAAGCAATGCTTTGGATCTCATATCAAAAATATAGAGAGCATTGTGGGACCACATACATAACATGGTTCATCCATTTCTGGATAACCACTAAACATAAGTCTCTCACGTCTGGGAGCTCCATCCACCCACATCTGAGTGAAGTCAATGGAGCCGGCAGAGCAATCACGGGGCTCTCATCATAACTCCCTTTACCATTTCTAGCAAAGGTTCACATTGTCCCATAAAGCACCAGAGTACAAAAAGGTAGCATGTACAATAACATTAGCACATATCGGAAGCACATGCGGAACAACGAAAATATGCATGTGCCTTTACAAAACAAGATAATGCAAGCATGAACATTACATAATAGATTTTAGGTATACAAATGATTTCAAGTTGAACAATACAAGAATTTCAAAGGAGTAATATAAAGCTCCATTGAAGAAGAATTTAGCAGAAGTTAGATTTCCAATAGGATGAAACTTGGATAGGCAAAACTCAACAAAATTTCAGGTCTGACAGAAATCGAGTTGTACATTTCTTGAATAGTTTGAGTAACCAATTATGCTCCAATTTGCTCAAAAAAAGTGTCATTAGAAATCTGTATCAAACTATTTTTGGGTAAACTCAGTTTTGTAAATTTTTGAGTTCCTAATAGAGAGTTAGGACAAATAAAGTAAAGCAGGGTCAGAATTTATCATCTCTATTTTACAGACTTGGTAGAATAAATTTAAACAAATGCTTCAATAGGAAAATATACTTCAAAATTTCTAATTTTGGTATCAAAAGAAATATATACGAATCTAGTTTCCAAAGAATTAAATTTTACATAGTTCAAAGTTTCCACCAGAGAGTTATGGATAATTTAGTAATAGAATGTCAAAAGTTATAGTATCTATTGTACCAAATACATGAGGTCTTTTAATTCATATGTTTGGATAGGTAAATTTACTCCAAATCCTTCAATTTTTGTATCAAATGAAAGCTCTATAAGTTTACTTTCGTATGAAAGAGGTTTTTCCTAAATCATAATTTTGTGTAAAATGTTATAGCCACAAGAGTACTAAAAGGTCAAAATCCGAAATATTTCAGATTCAACATTTAATGTATAAACGGTATAGATATCTTGCATGGAGCTACAATCTTCCAATTTTCTCAAAATCATGATGAAAACAGGGATCAAAATTTTCTCTAGGTTGGAGTTAGAACACTTGTCTTAAAAAGTTTTGATTCCTAAATGTGGGGGAATTGATGCAAGACCTTGAGCCAAGACAAAAGTTCTTCTTCTTCTCCTTCAATTCCTTCTCCTTTTGTTCTACGTTGGCAGCAAGCTTCCCACCTCTTTGTTAAGTTTTCTTAACTTCTCATCTATTTGCTTAAAATGGTAAGGTGGCAAACATGCATGATGGAGGCTTAGGTGTCATTCTTAGAATAAACACAAGTGGTTCATTCTTAGGTTAGCTAATGCCACATGTCCTCTCTTTTTCTTTCTTTCTCCTTTTTTTAAAAAAAAAACTAAATATCAATCTTTCATAAATCCTATCTAATCATTAATATTCACATTTTAGTCTCTAGCACTAAACTTTCAATATAAAAAATTATTTATTGCTAAAAGATTATTAAACAATCCTTATTTTTTTTTCTTTTATAATTTTGGTCCTTACATTACAAACTAACCCTTACAAAAATTTTCAAAATAATGAGGGATATTACAAACCTCCTCAGAACGTGCTTTGACTTCTGATAAGACCTGGGTTCCTTCGCTTGAGCAATTGCCCCGTTGTTATCGCAATATAAGGAAATCAGCTCCTCGCTACTCCGCACAACCCCTAGATCTATGATGAACTTCTTCATCTAGACTTCCTCCTTTGTTGCCTCTATGGTCGAGTCAGCAATAGTATCTTACTTGGATATCTTCCAGCATATTGCTCCACCATTCAAGGTGAATACATACCCTGAATTAGACTTGCTATCATCAACATTGGACTAGAAACTCGAGTCCATGTAGCCCTTAACCCTGAGGCTATTGCCTCATATACCAGTAAAAGATCTTTAGTCCTTCTCAAGTACTTAATGATACATTTTACTGCTTTCTAGTGCTCGAAGCATAGATCTGCCTAATACCTACTCGTGACACTCAAAGCATGCGCTATATCAGGCTTGGTACATAGCATAGCATACATGATAGATCCTATTGCTAAGGCATATGGTATCCTATCCATGTGTGCCCTTTCTTCAAGAGTCTTTGGGGACTTACTCCTAGAAAGTGATATTCCATGTCTCATTGGTATGAGACCTCTCTTGAAATTTCTCATGTCAAACTTTTGATAATGGTGTCTTTGTACTTAGACTAGCACAAGCTAAGCATCCTCTTGGATCTATCTCTATAGATCTGTATCCCCAATACGTAGGATGCTTCCCCTAAGTCCTTCATGGAGAAGTGCCTAGATAGCCAAGCCTTTACTGTGGAGAGCATTCCTACATCATTCCCAATGATCAGAATGTCATCCACATATAATACCAAAAAAGGTGATAGTGCTCCCACTTACCTTTCTATATACACAAGACTCATCTTCGTTCTTAACGAAGTCATAAGATCTGATCGCCTCATCATATCTTATGTTCCAACTTCTAGAATCTTGCTTCAGTCTATAGATGGACCTAAGCAACATGCACAACTTATCTGGGTTATCCCTGGACACGAATCTCTCAGGCTGTATCATATACACCTCCTCCTCAAGGTTACAATTGAGGAATGTGGTTTTAACGTCCATCTACCAAATCTCATAATCATAGTGTGCTACAATAGCCAATAGAATTTAGATGGATTTTAGCATGTCTGCGGGTGAGAAAGTTCCATTATAGTCAACACCTTGTCTTTGACGATACCTCTTAGCCACTAGCTTTGCTTTATAGGTTTCTACCTTTCCATCTACTCCAATCTTTTTCTTGAAGATCCACTTGCAGCCAATAGGTATGATACCTTTGGGTGCATCAACTAGGTTTCAAACCTTGTTGGAGTACATGAAATCCATTTCTGAATTCATAGCTTCTTGTTATTTCCCAGAGTCTATGCTCATAATAGCCACCTCTTAGGTATAAGGATTAAAATTCTCAACATCCTCTCTTTTGATGTCCCACATATCTCTCAGAAGGATGGGATACTCTACCGAACCTACATAAAGTTGAAACTTATATGCTAGGTACCTGAACAGACTCTGGCTATGGAATGGTGTTTGAGCTAGGTTCTCCAACCTCACTCAACTCTATCACGCTCCCACTGTCTCCACCAAGAATGTGTTCCTTCTCAAGGAACACTGCTCTCTTGGCTACAAAGACCTTTTAGTCCTTGGGGCGATAGAAATAATACCCACAAGTTTCCTTGGGGTATCCTATGAACTTGCACTGTTCCGTCATGGATTCCAACTTATCGGGGTTGTATCTCTTGACATGGGCAGGGCAGTCCCAAAACTTAACAACCTTAAGATCGGGCTTCTTCTCATTCCATATCTCATATGGAGTAGACACTGCTGACTTAGTTAGAATTTTATTCAAAAGGTAAGCTGCAGTCTTTAGGGTATATCCCCAGAATGAGATGGGTAAGTTAGCGAAACTCATCATAGAACGCACCATGTCAAATAGTATGTAATTCCTCCTTTCTGATACACCATTAAGCTATGGTATATAAGGAGATGTCCACTGGGATAAAATCCAATGGTCTTTGAGGAGCTAGGTGAACTCTGTACTCAAGTACTCACCTTCTCGATCTGATCGAAGGGTTTTAATACTCTTTCCAATCTGATTTTTCACTTCATTCTTATATTCCCTGAATTTCTCAAAAGCCTCAGACTTGTATTTCATCAAGTACACATGTCTATATCTTGAGAAATCATTAGTGAAAGTAATGAAGTAGGAGTAACCACATATGGCATGAGTTGACATAGGACCACATACATCACTATGTGTGAGTTCTAATAATTCAATGGCTCTCTTTCTAGTTCTACTAAATGGAGAGTTGGTCATCTTTCCTTGAAGGTAAGGTTCGCAAGTCATATATGACTCATAGTCAAATGGATCTAGATATCCATTCTTCAATAACTTTTAAATCCTTCCCTCATGGATGTGACCTAGCCTACAATGACACATATATACATTGTTCACCTCTTCTCGTTTCCTCTTAGACTCACTTATACTCATGATGTGTGGAGCTATATCTAGCATAAATAAACCATTATGTAATAATTCTCTCTTGTTGATCTCATCATCAAATACTATTGAATAACCATTGTTCTCAAAAACTAATTTATATCCACTAATTATCAAACATGAAATGGAAATAATATTTTTGATAATAGAAGGAACATAATAGCATTCATCTAATGCAATAATAGCTCCACCAGGCAGATGTAAGGTGACCTTGCTAATAGCCATTGTAGCAACCTTTGCTCCATTGCCCATCTTAAGGTCTATCTCACCTCTCTTCAATCTCCTAGGTACTTTCAGAACTTACAACGAATTACAGATATGATAAGCATTCTCAGTATCCAATACCCATGTGTTATCATAAGATTCTAACAAATGAAAACTGATCAAGAATGTACCTGAAGCTTCTCCAAGCTTTTGTTTTACCCTCTCTGCAAGGTACTCTTTGTAGTTCCTCTTCCCGTCTCCATCTTTGCCACAGTGGAAGTACTGGCCTTTGTCCTTTGTTGGGTCTTTCTTGGCAACCTTTGCCTTACCCATTTTGCCATTGCCCTTGCATTCTTAAGGGATTTCTCAGCCTTCCTTTTCTTTCTGGTCTCAACAATATAGAGAACTAGCTTCTCTTTCTTGATGGCGCTCTTTGTTTCTCTCAACATATTGAGGAGCTCTAGGAGGGTCACCTCAAGCTTATTTATATTAAAATTTATTATAAACTGAGAAAAGGAATCTGGTAGGGACTGAAGCACAAGATCCATACACAGGTTATCCTCTAAGACAATTCTTAGACCTGTGAGTTTCTTTGTCCACTCAATTATCTTAAGGACAAGGTTCTGAACTGGTGTCCCCTCAGTTATCTTGGCACGGAAAAGACTCTTTGATATCTCATATCGCTAAGTTCTTCCCTACTCCTTAAACAGTTTGCGGAGATATAGGAGTATGGAATTAGCATCTATATTTTCATGCTGTCTCTATAACTCAGTAGTCATAGAGGCCAACATATAACACTGAGCAAGAGTGAAATCATCTATATACTTTATGTAACGAGCGATCTCATCCTTGCTTGCCCCTTCGTCAGGCATAGGGATCACTATATCAAGAACGTACATGATTTTCTCCATCGTGAAAATGATTCTCAGATTACGAAGCCAATCCGTATAATTTGGACCAATGAGGAGGTTGGCATCAAGTATGCCACGTAAAGGATTTAAAAGCGATATTTTTCTGAAATTAAAGATGTAGCAGAAATAAATAATATGCAGATTTTATAAAAATTAAACAGTTAAGATAAGGACTTCTATCTTAATGTACTCCTACTAATTTTTAGTGAGACACACAACACCCTCCGGTATATGAATCGGAGGCCCCCGACGGATCTCTAGTGGGGATTAGGATCCAATCGACGTCTTAACGTAACCTCGAGGGACTTGACCAATCACGTTAAGCCCGTAAAGGTAAGCAACTCTTGCCAATCACAACTCCTTGTGATTCCCATCCTATTCGGCCTCCGAACCACCATGACGTCGAGGGACTCGACCAACCATGATGTTTGGTTAAGTCATCACCATCGTTACAAGATGAGTCTGATTTGATGATATACCCTCGAGGGACTCGATAAAGCATACCATGTCCTTAGGTCACTGGTGACATCTCTATGTTGTAGATAAGATAGCGAATCATGATATAAGTGAGTCTTGAGGGACTTGACCAACTCAACCTACACCGAGAATCGATTACCTATAACGATGGAAGGCCACGTGGGTCAATCTAATTACCTCACATTTATCGACTTAATATTATTAATAGAGGAGATTTTTGATTTGGTCTCTTAATATAATGTGTCATGCACATACATATTTAATATATATATCTACATCTCATGCAAATATATATACATATCTAGTAGGTGTATAATCAATCACACATCATATGACCAATCACACCAGATAATCATGGACCACATCCTAATGTGATTAGGCTCAAGCCATTAGGCCAAATCACTCACATCAAGATCTATGTGTGCTTCGACGCATCTCCATACCCTATGATCGTCCATCTCGTTTTATCGGTTCCGTCGACATCTCAACGTATCTCCATGCATCGGATCGTTCGTCTCGACCTCATGGGTCCCACTCTCATTGCGCCTCCTCGTGTAATTACAACATAATTATAAGTACATAGGCCCGACAATAAGCGAAAAAAATAGAGACTCGCAGGCCCTAATAATAATAATGATCATATCATACACATACATCACATCACATGGTTCATGATCATCTATCCACATCATACATCATATATATATGTTATTATATAAGACTACTAGATAAATAATAATAGTTAATTGACTATTTAATTAATAAATATATTTCTGAAAGAAGGGATATAAAGGAAATTTTGGAAATTATGAGGGGTATTTTGGTTATTTTATCAAAAGGGATAGAAACTAAAATTTCTGAAATTCCGAGGGGAAAAACTATATTTTGCCTAAAAACCCTAATCCCTAACTTCTGCCTATTGCATTGCGGTTGCCGCCACCCTATCGGTGACGAAAAGCGGGTGCACCGCCCCTACCTCCGACGGGCGCTTCTCAAAAACCATTGTTCCTCTCGTGATGATCTCATCATCTAATACTATTGAACAACCATTGTTCTCAAAAACTAATTTATATCCACTAACTGTCAAACATGAAATGGAAATAATATTTTTTATAATAAAAGGAACATAATAGCATGTATCTAATGCAATAATAGCTCCACCAAGCAGATGTAATGTGACCTTGCCAACAGCCACTACAGCAACCTTTGCTCCATTACTCATCTTAAGGTCCATCTCGCCTCCCTTCAATCTCCTAGGTCCTACTAGAACCTGCAATGAATTGCAGATATGATAAGTACTTTAAGTATCCAATCCATATGTATTATCATAAGATTCTAACAAATGGAGACTGATCGTGAATATACCTGAAGCTTCTCCAAGCTTCTATTTCACCCTCTCTGCATGGTACTCTTTGTAGTTCCTCTTCCAGTGCCCATCTTTGTCGCAGTGGAAGCATTGGACTTTGTCATTTGTTGGGTCTTTCTTAGCAACCTTTACCTTACCCATTTTGCCCTTGCCCTTGCCCTTCTTAAGGGACTTCTCAGCCTTCCTTTTCATTCTAGTCTCACCAATATAGAGAACTAGTTTCTCTTTCTTGATGGGGCTTTCTGCATCTCTCAACATAGTGAGGAGCTATAGGAGGGTCACCTCAAGCTTGTTCATATTAAAATTCATTATAAACTGAGAAAAGGAATCTGGTAGTGACTGAAGAATAAGATCCACACACAAGTTATCCTCTAGGACCATTCCTAGACCTGTGAGTTTCTTGATCCACTCAATTATCTTAAGGACATGGTTCTGAATCGGTGTCCCCTCAATTATCCTGGCACGAAAAAGACTCTTTGACATCTCATATCGCTGAGTTCTTTCATATTCCTCAAATAGTTTGTGAAGATGCAGGAGTATGGAATTAGCATCCATATTTTTATGCTATCTCTGTAACTCAGTAGTCATAGAGGCCAACATATAACACTGAGCAAGAGTGGAATTATCTATGTACTTTATATAACAAGCGATCTCATCCTCGCTTGCCCCTTCGTTGGGCGTAGGGATCACTGTATTAAGAACATATGCGATTTTCTTTACCATGAGAACGATTCTCATATTGCGAAGCCTATCCATATAATTTGGACCAGTGAGGGAGTTGGCATCAAGTATGCCACGTAAAGGATTTGAAAGTGACATTTATATGAAATTAAAGATGTAGAAGAAATAAATAACATGTAGATTTTACAAAAATTAAATAGTTAAGATAAGAACTTCTATCTTAATGTACTCCCACTAATTTTTCGCGAGACACAAAACACCCTCCTGTATATGACTTAGAGGCCCCCAGCGGATCTCTAGTGGGGATCAGAATCCAATCGGCATTTTAACGTAACCTCGAGGGACTCGACCAATCACGTTAAGCCCCTAAAGGTAGGCAACTCTTGCCATTCACAACTCCATATGATTTCCATCCTATTCGGCCTCCGAACCACTATGGCCTCGAGGGACTCGACCAACCATGATATTTAGTTAAGTCATCACCATCGTTACAAGATGAGTCTGATTTGTGCTAGTTATAGGTGCCCTACAAGCCAATCACATGAGTGATTACACTTGTAACATGCTGCGTCAATCTCTTTGCTTATGATTATTAGCATTATCTCACATTATCTATATGTATATTGTGATGTCCTTGGATCTGTGTAATGGGAATTGGATCGTGATGAGATTACGATAATGAGACCGATTCACCTTTAAACACAGACCCTAAATTATCATGGTCATAGGTTACTCGAGAAGGACATCGAGATAACCGGATAGACTAGTGTGCTGTATACCCGTTCATATGATGGAGGTAGCTGGTCTCATAGCTACTCGTGTGGGGACACTAAGGGTACAGTGCAGGTGCTCATTGGAGAATGAGTTCACTGATTGGATCCGCCTACGGAATGTTGGATGGTTATCGATACCTCACGTCAGACAACGATTCCGTAGTCCCAGTAGTGTATCTGGTCCTTAGACTTGAGACACCAAGGATGTCCTGTATGAGTACTCCACTCTTTGATACCGGACTTATAGGTTTGGAAAGTTCCATATCTAGTACAGCTGGCCATTGGGAGTGGTAGCCAACCTTACGAGGGCTATTGAGTGTCAATAGAGGATCATCCGCTCTCGGTATCATAATAGGAATATCCCATGTGTTCTTGCTCGAACAAATCCTTGGCCAAGGTTATTCGGATTGAGAGAAAAAGTGTTCTCCGAGAGAATCCAACAAGAGCAAGACTCGAGGAGAGATCGTATGGGCCTGACAGCACCATGCCCTGTATAAGGTATCTGGGATATCAGATGGATGAGAGATTATAGATACATGGTAACTGAGGATAGATAAGTCCAAAGGATTAGATTCCCCTGTATCGTCTAGGGGCTGCGGCGTAATGGCCTGGTACGTCCGTAGTCGATGAGTTGGGTGAATTATTATAGAGATAATAATTCACTATGTCAGAAGGAGTTCTGACAAGTATAACTCACGGCCAGCTCGATATTGGGCCTAGAGGGTCAAACATATATGGTAGATGTTACGACGAGTAGAGGTTCAGATATGAGATATCTGCCGAACCCCCTATCTTATTGGATATCCATTAAGCCCCTGAATTATTGGATCCTGAGATGAGATCCAATAATTACTAATAAGAGATTATTGGGTAGAAACCCACTAATCCAAGAGGCTTGGGTGATTGGATGGAGATCCAATACCCAATAGGGCAAAAAGATCTATTAGGGTTTTTAGGGGGCCTCTATAAATAGGAGGGAACCATAGCTCTATAGGCTGAGGGTTTTTGGTAGCCACCTCTTGTTCTCCTCCCCCCACAGAGAGAGGTACATCGTCACAATCTCTAATGTGTGGATATCACTAGAGAGAAGGACGCTTGACCTCCTTCATCCTCTCCCATAGATCTACAGGAATTTAGGGATATACGATCTCCTTAGGTATCTTCTTTTACACGTGTAATTTTTTTGCGGATTTATTTTTGACGCACCGATCTTCGCATGACGACGGAAACTTTCTATGGGAAATCTAGGGTTTTGTTTTCTGTTCATCCGCTGCGCATGAGATATCGCTCCCCCTTGTGGATTTCCTAACAATTTGATGATATACTCTCGAAGGACTCTACCAAGTATACCATGTCCTTAGGTCACTGGTGACATCTCTATGTCGTAGATAAGATAGTGAATCATGATATAGGTGAGTCTCGAGGGACTCGACCAACTCAACCTACACCGGGAATCGGTTCCTACCTATAACGATGGAAGGCCACGTGGGTCAATCTAATTGTCTCACGTTTACCAACTTAATATTATTAATAGAGGAAATTTTTTATTTGGTCTCCTAACATAATGTGTCGCACACATACATATTTAATATATATATATCTACATCGCATGCAAATATATATACATATCTAGTAGGTGTATAATCAATCACACATCACATGAGTAATCACACCAGATGATCATGGACCACATCCTAATGTGATCATGCCCGAGCTAGTGGGCCCAATTACTTATATCAAGATCTATGTATGCTTCGGCATATCTCCATGCCCTATGATCGTCCATCTCGCTTTGTCGGTTCCGTTGGCATCTCAACGCATCTCCATGCGTCGGATCATCCGTCTCGACCTCATGGGTTCCGCTCCCATTGTGCCTCCTCGTGTAATTACAACATAATTACAAACACACTAGCCCGACAATAAGCGAAAAAAATAGAGGCTCGCAGGCCCTAATAATAATAATGATCACATCATACACATACATCACATCACACAGTCCATGATCATCTATCCACATCATACATCACATGTATATATTAATATATAGGACTATTAGATAAATACTAATAGTTAATTGACTATTTAATTAATAAATATATTTCTGAAAGTAGGGATATAAAAAGAATTTTAGAAATTGTGAGGGGCATTTTGGTCATTTTGTCAAAAGGGACAAAATTCAAAATTTCTAAAATTTCGAAGGGTAAAACTATCTTTTGCCTGAAAACCCTAATCCCTGACTTTTTCCTACTGCGTAGCGGCCACCGCCACCCTACCGGCGCAACCACAGCCCGCGGGCGCACCGCCCCTGCCCGCGATGTGTGCTGTCGCGATGGGTGCTTCTGCTCATGAGCGAGCGCCACTCTTGCCTGCGGCGAGTATCGCTGCAACAGGTGCTTCTGCTCATGGGCGATGTCGTCTGCCCGTGTGGGCAAGTCGCCCGTCGGCGACGCTATCACTGCAGGTACCACCCACCCATGCAAGCTGGCAGCCCGCAAGTGGCACTACCGCCACGGGTTCCGCCGGCAGGGGCCTCGCGTGCGCTGCCCGCCCTTATGGACAGACTGACGCACCAAGCGCTGCCCACCCTTACATGCAGGCTATCGCGCCCGGTGCCACCCGCCCCGTAGAGGCACGAGTTCTGCCCGCAAGGGCCTCGCCAGCGCCATCCGCCCTGTAGGGGCACGGGTTTCGCCCACAAGGGCCTCGAGGGCGTCGCTAGCCTAGTAGGGGCGTGGGTTCCACCCGCAAGAGCCTTACAGGCATCACCCACCCTTGCGGGCAAGCTGCCTCGCCAGGCACCTCCCGCCCCACAGGGGCTACTGCTGGGGTTTGGCCGCCAGCCACCTATCGCCGCTCGTAGCCTACTTGCGGGCTCCATGCCCACAGTCGCCATCGCTACAGGCAGCAAGGCTGCAAGCAGCACTTCGGCCACTATGTGAGAGCAGTAATGGCTGCAACACTTTTTGCCCTTCCTCACCTTTTGCGCCAATGATTTTGATGACAAAAACTGTTCTAAATCACAATACACGTAGTTTAAAATCCGATCTTCACACGAACAACCTGGCTCTGATACCACTATTGAAAAATCCAAGGGGCGACATCTCATGCGCAGCAGAAGAACAAAAAAATAAAAATCCTGGATTTCCACGAAAGGTTCTGTCATCATATGAAGATCGGTGCGTCAAAAATAAATCCACGAAAACTGTATAAAAAGAATAATACCTAGGGAGATTATATATCCCTGAATCCCTATAGATCTGTAGGACTGGATAAAGAAGATCAAGCGTCCTCCTCTCGAGTGGTATCCACATGGTAAGGACTGCAACGATGCTCCTCTCTTGGGAGAGGAGAATATAAGGTGGTTGCCAAGAGAACCCCCAGCCTATGGAGCTTTGGTTCTCTTCTATTTATAGAGGCTCCCTATAAACCCTAATGGATCTTGCCCTATTGGGTATTGGATCTCCATCCAATTACCAAACCTCTTGGATTAGTACGTCTCTACCCAATAATCTCTTATTAGCTCTTATTGGATCTCATCTTAGGATCCAATAATTCAGGGGCTTAATAGATATCCAATAAGTTAGGGGCTCCGGCAGACATCTCATATCTGAACCTCTAATCATCGCAACACCTACTATATGTGTGTGACCCTCTAGGCCCAATATCGAGTTGGTCATGAGTCATACTTGTCAGAACTCCTTCTGACTTAGTGAATTATTATCTCTATAATAATTCACCCAACTCATCGATTGCAAATGTACTAGGCCACTACGCCGCAGCCCCCAGACGATACAGGGGAATCCAATCCTTTGGACCTATCTGTCCTCAGTTACTATGTATCTACAGTCCCTCATGCATCTAATATCCCAGAGACCCTATACTTGGCATGGTGTTGTCAGGCCTATACGGTCTCTCCTTGAGTCTCGCTCTAGTTGGATTCTCCCGAAGAACTCTTTCTCTCTCAATCTGAATAACCTTGGCCAAGGATTTGTTCGAGCAAGAATACATGGGATATTCCTCTCATGATACCGAGAGCGGATGATCCTCTATTGACACTCAATAGCCCTCGTAAGGTTGGCTACCACTCCTAATAACCGATTGTACTAGATCTGGAACTTCCAAACCTATAAGTCTAGTATCAAAGAATGGAGTACTCATACAGGATATCCTTGGTGTCTCAAATCTAAGAACTAGATATACTATTGGGACTACGGAATCACTGTCTAACGTGAGGTATCAATAACCATCCAGCATTCCGTAAGCGGATCAATCAGTGAACTCATTCTCCAATGAGCATCTGTACTGTATCCTTAGTATCTCCACACGAGTAGCTATGAGGCCAACCACCTCCATCATATGGACGGGTATACAATACACCAGTGTATCCAATTATCTCAATGTCCCTCTCAAGTAACCTACGATCGGGATTATTTAGGATCTGTATTTAAAGGTGAATTGGTCTCATTATCATGATCTCATCACGATTCGATTCTCATTGCATAGATCCAAGGACATCACAATATATGTAACACGCAAGATAAAGTGATAAAATGCCTAATAATAATAAGCAAAAGAAAGAGTGCATGACAAGTCATAAGTGCCATCACTTATGTGATTGGCTTATAGGGCACCTATAACTAGCACTATTGTGACATTCACCTCTGAAACGTTCTTGTGGTGTCGTAAATTTTCATCACAAACCGTTGAAATTTTTTGACAAGAATTCTGCTATCACAACTTATACCAATTTCCTTGCTGTTATGCTACCGAAATTTCCTTGATCAAAATTTTCATCATTGCTATTATATAAACCAAGATTTTGCTATCAAATCCCTTCCTCAAATCTCTCGATTTTTGTTGAAAATTTTATCGAGAAACCACTATTTATTCTATGATAATTCTGCTCTAACAAGACAACATCTATCTATAGCAACTTTTACCAGTTTCTATCAAACCTTTGCTGCCATCTACCATAGATCTAAAATCCTTTTCTCTAACCTTCAACCACTACCATCATAGCCCTAAAACTCCACCAAACCACACCCCCAAACTGCAACCAAAATAGCCACAAAACAAGCCTAAACTATAGCCTACATCCACCAAACCACCAACCATTTCGGCCACCACTTCTATTAACTGATACATGCCTTTAACCCAACAACAAAAGAAAGATCTTAACATTACAGATTTGGAGGCATATACTATGGCATCTGAGGAGGTAATCAATGCTAAATTCGAAGCCTTCGAGACGCGAATGGAGGATAACATTCGGACTCTCTTTGTCAAACTTAGTTTGGGCCGACCCTCGAGCCCAAAGAAATCACAAAAAGGAGAGGGCTCTAACTAAAGAGATGACTTCCAGGAGAGGGGAGGCTCTATGACCAATTCCTACTATTCATGCATGAGGGTGGACTTCCCTAGATGGGAAGAAGGAGACCCGATTGGTTGGATCTTGCGCATAGAGCAATATTTTCGGTACCACAAAACTGCGGACGCATCTATGGTGAAAATTATGGCTATACATCTTGAAAGGGATGCCATACAGTGGTTTGATTAGTTTGAACACACTTATGGAGTCCTCTCATGGTGATAATTCAAAGAAGGACTACTGATCTGCTTCGAACCAACCGATTACAAGAACATTAATGGATAACTAGCAAAGATCTGACAAACCTCCAACATTCAGGAGTATCAAACCAGGTTTGAAAGGTTATCTAATCAAACTCATGATTGGTCTAAAAAATTACTATTAGGAATATTTATTGAGGGCTTGAAGTCAGAGATACGGGGAGAAGTTAAAGCGTGACAATCGTACACGCTTATGGCAACCATCTCTTTCGCACGATTTCAAGAGGAGCGATTGAACCGTAAAGCCCGGAGGACTTGCATCACTCCCTAACCAGCAATACTGAAGCCCTCAGCCCCCCCTACTATCAGCTGAGCCCCTGCACTAAAAAAGTTGACAAAAGAAGAGCTTCGGGAACGATTTGCAAAGGGGTTATATTGGCATTGCGATGAGCGGTGGAGCCACGAGCATCACGGTAAAAAATGGAGACTTCTTGTGATTGAACTAGTGGAAGAAGAAGCCATTGAACATCTAGAAGAGAGCCTTAAACATGAAGAAAAAGATGTGAAAGAAGAGCCACAACCGATCGACTTTATGGTACACACGCTAGCCGGCTACTCAAATCCGCAAACGATAAAAGTTGGAGGCCTTCTCAAACAACAACCGATCACTATTCTTATCAACATGGGCAGCACTAATAACTTCCTAAATAGTAAGGTTGCTGCTTGGATGGTGCTCTACATCGAAGGTTGTAGCAAATTTGACATAAAGGTCATCGATGATCGATTCCTAAAGTGCGAAAAAAGATGCCCGCAGGTGAAACTATTACTACAAGACCAAGAAATTATCGCCAACTTCTTCCTCCTACTAATTGATGATTATGAGGCCATGCTTGGCATAGAATGGCTGATGATGCTAGGTGATATTTCTTGGAACTTTTCTAAATTGATTATGAAATTCTACTGCAAAGGCAAACAAGTCACCCTACGCAAGAAGCACAGAAGCAACGTAATCACCGTTTTGACCCAACGAATGGAGAAAGTTTTATACAAGATAAATGGTGGCTTTGATGCATCTCCAACAGCAACCAAAGGAGAAGAAAATAGAAATTGAAGATCAAAATCTTACCCAATTGCTTGCTGAATTTGTCGATGTTTTTGCTAAACTGCGTAGTCTTCCTCCTACTCAACAACATGACCACCGGATTCCAATTCTTCCAGGAAAACCACTAGCAAACACTCGATCGTACCACTATCCTCACCTCCAGAAGGATAAAATTGAAAATATTATAAAGGAAATGCTTGAAACAGGGGTGATTCGGCCAAGCTACAGCCCCCATTCCTCACTAGTGCTACTTGTCTGCAAGAATGACGAAACTTGGTAGATGTGCATTGACTATCGAGATTTAAATGGCATCACTGTCAAGGACAAATATCCAATACTAGTGGTGGATAAACTTCTTGATGAGTTAAAAAGAGCTCGAGTCTTCACAAAGTTGGATATCCGATTCAATTAACACCAAATTCAGGTATGTGAAGATGACATTCCAAAAACTATATTCTGCACACATAACGGCCATTATGAATTCTTAGTAATGTCTTTTGGACTCACTAATGCTCCTTCAACCTTCCAAAGTCTCATGAATAATATTTTTTGGAGCTTTCTTAGCAAATTTGTGCTGGTATTTTTTGATGATATTCTCATTTACAACCCTCCTCTTGAGACTCACTTTCGGCACTTACGATTTGTTTTGACGATCCTTCGGGAGAATACTCTTTTTATTAAGCAATTAAAGTGTAGCTTTCTCTAGCAAAAACTAGATTATATTAGGTACATAATATCAGAAGGAGTGGTGGTAGACCCAACAAAAATTGAAGTAATGTAGGGTTGGCTGAAACCTATAAACGTGAAATTGCTACATTGGTTCCTTGGAATAACTGGCTATTACCAAAAATTTATAAAGGACTATAGGAAGATCAGTGTACCCCTCACTTCTTTACTAAAAAAAGATACCTTCTAATGGTCGAACAAAGCCTCCACTACCTTTGACAAACTTAAGATAGCCATGACAATGACGCCGGTGCTAGTGCTACCAGATTTCAGCCAACCCTTCATCATTGAGGCTGACGCATCAGTAGTAAGAATTGGAGCTGTTCTCATACAAAATGGTTGACCACTCGCATGCACCAATAAGGCATTGTCTCCCTCCCATCAAAAAATGTCAATATATGATAAGGAGATGCTCGCCATTATGCACGTAGTAACGAGGTGGAGACCCTACTTGATTGACCAGCGATTTCAAATTAAAACCGACCATAGAAGCCTCAAATACTTTTTTGGGCAGAAGATATCATCCCCTGAGTAGATAAAATGGGTAACTAAACTTCTATGATTTGATTATAAAATTATTTACAAAAATGAGAAAGAAAACGTTGTTGCGGATGCACTCTCACGGCTACCTTAGCAAGTTGAATTTTTAGCCATCTCCCTTCCTATCACTGGCTTCCTCGAGGACATTAGGGAGGAAAAGAAGAAAGATCCAGAGACTAGCAACATTATAAAAAATTTGGAGAAGGATCCAAGCACAATAGCCCACCACTTTTGGGATTCGAGGGAACTACATTACAAAGGTCGCATTATGCTTATACCCGACTCCTCTTGTATCAAAATCATCCTACACAAAATGCACTCCACACCTTCAGTAGGGCACTCTGGATTTCTAAGAACCTACAAAAGAGTAAAGAAAAATTTTTATTGGAGAGGAATGAAAAAAATTATTTTTGAATATATAGCACAATGTGATGTATGTCAATAGCAAAAGGGTGAAATAGAAGCGAGGCCAGGGAAGCTACAACCGCTACCCATATCGGACTCAGTGTGAACTGACATCTCCATGGACTTCATCGAAGGGCTGCCACCTTTCAAAGGTAAAAGTACAATCCTCGTGGTGGTTGATTGACTTATGAAATATGCTCATTTTTGTGTTGTGCGAAGTCCCTACACTACTACTAGTATTGCTCAGGTTTTTATAGAAAATATTATTAAACTGCATGGGATGCAAAAGTCCATTGTAAGTGATTGTGATAGGGCCTTTACAAGTAAATTTTGGACCAAGTTATTTTAGTTGTAGGACACCAAACTCAAGATGAGCACAGTATATCATCCACAAACTAATGGCCAAATAGAGGTGGTGAACAGGTGTTTAGAGATGTACCTTCGGTGTTTTCCTAATGACCGACCAAAAGAGTGGGTGAAATGGCTCCCCTAGGCTGAATGGTGGTATAATATTACGTATCATTCATCTACAAAATGTACCCCATATGAAGCACTATATGGTCGACCGACCCTTGTGATTCCAAAGCATGTAATTGGCTCGGCCAAATTAGATTAGGTCGACTAAGATTTAATTGATAGAGACAAACTCCTACAACTGCTAAAGGATAATCTCTCTACTGCTTAAGCTAGAATGAAGCAACAAGCTAACACATGATGAAGCGAAAGAGAATTTTTAGTAGGAGATTGGGTTTATCTTCGCCTATAGCTATACAAGCAACTATCCATCAACACAGGAGCCTCCATGAAGCTATCCCCATGCTTTTATAAGCCCTATCAAATCATAAAGCGTATTGGAGCCATGGCGTACAGACTTAAATTGCTTGAGGATGTCAAAATTTATCTTGTATTCCACGTGTCATGCCTGAAGCCCAAGTTGGGAGAACACGAGTTAACCTAGATTCAACTACTAACACCACTGATAATGGAGATATTCAAGCTCAACCACAAGCCATCCTTGACCGTAGAATCGTGATATGTTGTTGACGTCCCTCTATTGAAGTATTAGTGCATTAGAATAATTTATTACTTAAAGATGCCATATGAGAATCATATGAGGAGCTGAAGATCTGGTTCCTTGAGTTCATGGAACCTCTGCCTTGAAGATAAGGATGATTTGAAGAGGGCGGGTTTGATAGGACCCTAGCAGGGTTGGGTCCTACTCAACCAAGTAGCCGCTAATAAAAACCCTGTGAGATTATAATAAACCCCACCTAGCTACATCTATCCTATAAAGAAGAGTGGCTAGGGTTTATATTTGGGGCCTTAGGTCTTCCTAGCTGTCACCCCTTTATTGGGCAAGTTGGCTAGGGTTAAGGGCAAAAGGGATAATTTACTTCGGAAGCAGCCCCCTAGGGCAAGGGTTTGGAGCCCTATATAAGCATGTAGCATCCACCTCTTTTGAATAAAGAAAAAGATCAATCTACAATTTTAGCCATCTGGCCGACTTCTAGGAGGGTGGAACCCCTATAGTGTTCCAAGGGTTGATCCATCTCAAAAATCAATTTACAAAGAATTCCTCTAGGGTTCTATCAAAAGCTTGCTTCAGTTCATAGATGGACCTAAGCAACCTACACACCTTATCTGGACTATCCATGGATACGAATCCCTTAGGCTGTATCATATATACCTCCTACTCGAGGTTGCCATTGAGGAATATGGTTTTCACTTCTATTTGCCAGATCTCATAGTGTGTTGTAATAGCCAATAGAATTTGGATGGATTTTAGCATGGCTATAGGTGAGAAGGTTTTATCTTAGTCAACACCTTAGCCTTGACGATACCCCTTATCCACTAGCCTTGCTTTATAGGTCTCTACCTTTCTATCTACTCCGATCTTCTACTTGAAGATCCACTTGCAGCCAATGGGTATAATACCCTCGAGTGCATCATCTAGGTTCCAAACTTTGTTGGAGTACATAGAATCTATCTTTGAATTCATAGCTTCTTGTCACTTCCCAGAGTCTATACTCATAATAGCCTTCTCATAGGTATAAGGATCAATATCCTCAACATCCTCTCCTTTGATATGTCCCACATATCTCTCAGGATGATAGGATACTCTTCTGAACCTACATAAAGTTGAAACTTGTGTGCTAGGTACCTGAACAAACTCTAGCTGTGGAATGGTGCTTGAGCTAGGTTCTCCAACCTCACTCAACTCTATCATGCTCCCACTATCTCCACCAAGAATGTGTTCTTTCTCAAGGAACACTACTCTCTTGGCTACAAAGAACTTTTGATCCTTGGGGTGATAGAAATAATACCCATAAGTTTCCTTGAGATATCCCACGAACTTGCACCATTCCGTCTTGGATTCTAACTTATCGAGATTATGTCTCTTAATGTGGGCAAGGCAACCCTAAATCTTAACAACCCTAAGATCGGGCTTTTTCCCTTTCCATATCTCATATGGTATCAACACTGCCAATTTAGTTAGAACTCTGTTCAGAAGATAAGCTACAGACTCTAGGGCATATCCCTAGAATAAGATGCATAGGTCGGTGAAACTCATCATGGACCGCACCATGTCTAATAGTGTATGATTCCTTCTTTGAATGCACCATTGAGCTAGAGTGTATAAGAAGGTATCCATTGGGACAAAATCTCATGGTCCTTGAGGAACTCGGTGAACTTTGTACTCAAGTACTCACCTCCTTGATCTGATCGAAGAGTCATGATACTCTTTTCAATCTGAACCTCTACTTAATTCTTATACTCCCTTAATTTCATGAAGATTTTGGACTTATACTTCATCAAGCACGCGTGTCAGCACCTAGAAAAATCATTATTAAAAGTAATGGAGTAGGAATAACCACCTATGGCTTGAGTTGACATGTGACCACATATATCACTATGCATGAGTTCCAACAACTCAGTGGCTCTCTCTCCAGTTCCACTAAATAGAGAGTTAGTCATCTTTCCATAAAGGTAAGGTTCGCTAGTCGCATATAACTCACAGTCAAATGGATCTAGATATCCATTCGTCAACAACTTTTGAATCCTTCTCCCATAAATATGACCTAGCCTACAATACCATAGATATGCACTATTCACCTCATCTCATTTCCTCCTGGACTCACTTACATTCATGATATATGTAGTAGTGTTTAGTATAATCAAACCATTATGTAATGTTCCTCTCGTGATGATCTCATCATCCTTAATAATTGAACAACTGTTGTTCTCAAAAACTACTTTATAACCATTCAATATCAATGTGAAATGGAAATAATATTTTGGATAATAAAGGAAATAAAATAATATACATCCAATATAATAATAGTTCCACTAAGCAAATGTAGAGTGATCTTGTAAACAGCAACAGTAGCAACTCTTGCTTTGTTACCCATCTTGAGGTCTATCTTGCCTCTCACCAATCTCCTAGGCCTTTGCCATAACTTGCAATAAATTCCAGATGTGATAAGCACCACTGGTATCCAATACCCTAGTATTATCATATGAGTCTGACGAATGGATACTAATCATGAATGTACTTGAAGCTTCTCCAAGCTTTTATTTCTCCTTCTCTGCAAGAAACTCCTTGCAGTTCCTCTTCCAATACCCATCTTTGCAGCAGTGGAAGTGCTAGTGTTTGTCCTTTGTCGAGTCATTCTTAGCAACCTTTGCTTTACCCAATCTACCCTTTCCCTTGCCCTTCTTAAGGGACTTCTTTGTCTTCCTTTTTTCTTTCTGGTCTTACCAGTACAAAGGACTATAAAAAGGAATCTAGCAAGGATTGAAGCACCCACACACAAGTTATCCTCTAGAACCATTCCTAGACTTGTGAGTTCCTTTATCCACTCAATCATCTTAAGGACATGGTTTTGAATCGATGTCCCCTATGTCATCCTGGCATGGAAGAGACTCTTCGATATCTCATATCATTGAGTTCTTCCTTGTTCCTCAAACAATTTGTGAAAATGCAGGAGTATGGATCTGACATCCATCTTTTCATATTGTCCCTGTAACCAGGGAGTCATGAAGCCCAACATGTAATATTGAGCAAGAGTAGAGTCATGTGTGTACTTTGTTGAATCTCAGATTTTGATGATGAAACTAATTAATTGTAGTTTTTTGTTTAACTGCGTTTTGAGTTACGTAGGTCTACTATTGATCAGGATTAGACAATTGACACTGGAGGAATTGACGTTGCGCCGGAGGTGATCACGTCAGGATATTGGATGTCGAGCCGGAGGTTCGATCGACAATCGGTAGAAGGCTTCGTACGTCGGGCATCAGGCCAAGAAGAGCGTGTTGCGCCAAGGATATCGGGGTTGTGGAGATCAACTACCGATTGGGCAACAGACCGTAAAAGAGGACGATGTATCGAAGGATCGGACGAAGTGCTGACCAATGACGTACCGGGCAACTGAATATCAATTCGCGTTGTAATAACTATCTAGATCGAAGTAGAGTTTTTATTTTTATGTGTGCAGATTTAACTACGATGACGATGAAGACATAAAGTGAAACAAAGTACTAGAAGACAAGTGGGATGGATCGTTGGGAGTTCAAGAGTTTGACGAAAGTTCGACGATTCGTTGGGAGTATTGCCGGAACCGGTCGAGAACGAGTAGGGAGCTTGTCGAAGGGTTTTCGGAAGTTCACCAGAAGGTTTGTTGGAAGTTCACGGAGCTTGCCAAGAAAGATCAGAGCTTGCCAATGAAGCTTGTTGGAACTCGCCAAGATCATCGTGAAGTCCGGGAGCTTGCCGGGAGTCCGTAGAATGGTTTCCGAGGGTTCGTCGGAAGACCGCCGGAAGTTCATCGAAAGCTCACCGAAAGAAGTCTTGTCTTGTGGACTTTGTAATAGTTAAAAAATATCTTTAAAATTCATAGTTGGCACATAATTTGGTTTAGGATTAGGTGTTAATCCTATAAACCAAATTTGGGCCAATTCAGACTTCATTTGGACCGGTTTCGGTTGAGTTTTCGACCGAAACCATTGTGCTGAAATGTCTTGGGCGGTGGCACCACCCAGTGGCTGAGAGCCAGGTGGTGGCACTGCCTGGCTGGGGTGATAGCACCGCCCAGCACTCGCAAGCACTAGCGATGGCACCGTTGGATGGGCGGTGGCATCGCCCAGTACTACCAGCACCGGGAAATTCAAAATGGTTCAAATTTTGGCACCAAATTTGGGCTCCAAATTTGAATCACTTTGAGGCCTATAAATACCTCACTCATTTAGAGTTTAGAGGGGGTCTAGAACTGAAACAAAGAAGGGGGAAACTCTCTTGAAAGTGTGTCAAATCTTCCCTCTAAGTCTTAAGAGTGTTCTAGTCCAAAAGAGGGGTAAGAGTGCTTGTAAGGGTTATCTCCTAAGCTCGTCAAAAGGAGAGGTGCTGTGAGGGAGTTCATCCTTGTCCATTGAAAGGAGGATAGCTAGTGGAAAGCCGGTGGCCTCAAGCAAGAGGAATCAGGAGTGGACATAGATCGAATGACCGAACCACTATAAAAATCTGGTTTGCATTTACGTTCTTGCTATTTACCTTGCTGCAAACCCTTTCTACTTAATTTGATGCTCTACTTCTCATCTCTGCAAACATCTTTAAGTTAGAACTTTTCTTATATGATTCCACCGATACGACTTTCATAATACGAAACGAAGTTTTCACCGTATAAAGTTTCCGAAACTTGTTCAAATCGCTACAAATTAATCGTTCCTTACCGTTGCACTAATTCACCCCCCCCCTCTCTTAGTACCGCTCGATCCCTAACAATTGGTATCAAAGCCACGTTATTTCTCATTCGGATTTACACCCATAAGAAATGGCTCTTCATGGCTTTCAAGAGGGCTTTTCATTTTTTCGTCCACCGTTCTTTAACGGTTCAGATTACATATATTGGAAAACTCAAATGAGAGTTTTCTTGATTTCTCTCGATTTAAACTTATGGAACATCGCTGAAAATGAATTTCAACTTTTCTCTAAACTGACGAACGAATGGTCGGATTTGGAGAAAATATCGTTTTCTTTAAATGCAAAGGTTATGAATGTCATATTTTGTGCTTTAAACAAAAATGAGTTCAATCGGATTTATACATGCAAAATGGCTTTTGACATTTGGCGAACTCTTGAAATCACGCACGAAGGAATGAGTAGAGTCAAAGACTCGAAAGTTAATAATTTAATGCACGATTTTGAGGTTTTCCAAATGGCACCAAGTGAGACTATCAATGACATGTTCTCCCATTTCACGGATGTCGACAATAGTCTAAGAGCTCTTGGTAAATCTTTTTCAGATTTTAAACTCATAAACAAGATCTTAAGATCCCTTCCAAAAGGATGGGATCCTAAAGTAACCACTATTCAAGAAGCTAAAAATTTAAATGACTTGGCTCTTGAAGAACTTATTGGGTCTTTAATGACCTATGAAATGACATTCTTGGAACATAATGAACGTGATGAATGTTTGAACCACCTTCTAAAGAACAAGAAGGTTTTGGAACTCCAAACTTTGAAATGCCACTTGAATGATGACTCAAGTGATGAGGACACTATTGAGAACTTTGAACTTCCAACACTAAATCTTAATAAGTTCATGAAACAAAAATCTAAAATTAATAATGAACTTGAATGGAGGAAGAGGCCAAAGAAGAAGAAGAAGGCTTGCAAAGAAGAATCATGTAAAGAAGAGACGAAATAGGCTTTGACGGTTTTCGACAATGAGGTAAGAAACTCACCCAAGTTGTTTTTACCTTATTTTGAAATTACATGATGCTTTTCATGAATGCTTAACTTAGTTAGTAGGATTTTTTTTAAATTAAAACAAATTGTTTAAAAAAAATTATGCTATGCTTTTCCTTTTAGCATTTTTGAAAACTTATAAAAATGATCATGAAAAACTATATTGTTAAAGTTTCATGCATGTTATGATTCAAAACTTTAAATGATTATGAATGATGATTGCTTAGTTTATGATTTCCATATCGTTTGTTGATGCATGGTTTAACACCAAAGTTAATTAGCATGATTATGTTTAATAGGGTTAATCCATGATTATGTACTTCGGTTTTCATGCAATGAGGATTTGAAGTAATGTTGATTTAAAAACATCTATCTTGGATTAATATGTCTTAATCCTTCTTATGATGAAGTTTTTATATGATGCATGTCTTCATGAAATCAATTGCAAAACTAAATGACCTAACCCACAAATTTTCAAAATGAAAGAAATGTGGTTTCGATGTTGCCTTGTGTTATATTTGGACTTAATGGTTTTCATGATGAAAATTATTTTTCAGATTTTAAAAATGATGTATGATTTTAGCAAAAGTTTAAGCATTGATCATCTTGTTATAACAAATGAAAGAAAGAATTAAGATGACTTTGATGATGTATCATGAAAACATACTTAATGATTGTATCATACTTGATGACTTGAAATCTCATATTTTGAAATAATATATTCATAATGAATCCATGAATCTTAATGATTTTCATATCACTTTTTGGCTTTAAATTTGATACATATCTTTCATGAAAAAAAATTTTGGGCATGCTTATGTGAAATCTTGCTTGATAATGAAAATGCTCTATATGTATGATCATGATAAATTCATGAATCTTGATGATTTTACATTACTTTTGATTTCAAACAAGATGCATGATTTTTGACACAAAAAATTAATAGCATGTTTCAAGATAATGCTTGCACACCAAATATGATTAAAAGATAGAAGCAAGCATATTGATGATTTCGTTTTTACATGAAAATTTGAACATGCATATATATAAGATCAACCACATAAAATAAAATATGAAAGTTAATAATATTTTAATTACGATGTTTTATTTTTGATGTGTTTGGTCTTAACCGTCTTTATGACGAAACTTACGTCTTGCTTTGAAAAGTTGATACATGCTCACATGTAATCAATTTATGTTGCTCTTATTAAAATTTTCAAATGAAAGATTTTGATGCATTTGATCTTAATGGGTTTAATGACAAACTTGTATTTTGAATTTATACAATGATGGGTTCCATATAAATGTTTGAACATACATTATGAAATCATCATTGAAATGAAAATATTAAAAGTTTGTTATCATGCTTAATGACTTTGTGATATTATATCTTGATGACAAACTCATGTTTTGGTCTTAAATTTGATACTCATCTTTTGAAACAACAGCACACTTATTTGAAACAAAATGAAACATATTATCATGATAAATTGAATCTCATAATGTGTTATATTGTTGTCTTGACAATTTTTATAATGAAGTTTGTCTTTCGGTTTTGAATATTTTGATTTGGCATATAAAGGCAAAAGACATACTTATATGATGAAACATAAAGAAATTGTATTTACTATATTATTGAGATTAATGATTTTACAATATCTTATGAATCTCGTAAATTATGAAAGTGATTTTGATGATTTGTTTATGAGTTCGGAGTTGATGATTTGAACTAGAATGAGTCTTATCTATATCATGATCTTGATAACTTGAGTTTTTCAAGACCTCTTACTTTATACTATGATTCTCCCATATCATTGAAGAGAAATTCAAATGAATCATAAGTTAGTTTCTCTTGACTTATTGATACTCAACTTGAGAAAATATGTTTTGAATGTTGAAACATTACATGTGTAATTTGAAATTTTCTCTCATGTTTCAATACCACTTTGTATGCTTCATGACTGGATGATTGAAATATTGATGTAGACTTTTGTGTATCACTTGTCATGATTAATGCAAATTGCTAGTATTTTGAATCTTGAAAATGATTTTGATTTGATTATGGGTTTCAAGTTGTCAAATTATTTTGAATGAGATATATTCAAGTGAATCATGAACTCTCTCTTAAATTCTTGACTTGAGATATTTTTTTTTATAAATTGAAATACTTTCCTCTATGACTGCTTCCTTTTTCATTTACTAAAGAGGAAAACAATTCAAGTCTTAATATATTGATATTTGATACTTGAAATTTCTCATGAAATGTGATCTTAATGAGAATTCCTATGCATAAATCAAGTTGCCCTTTGTGCTATCAATTCTCAAATGAATCATGTTCTTCTTGAGCCTTGATATTATATCCTAGAAGTGACATGATTTCTTTGCCTTGTGTGGCAAATTGAATATTTGATATAAATTAATTTTCTTTATGATGAATCATGAATCATGACTTGATCTATGATTTTGATATATTTTTATCATGATCCTTGATTGTATAATTCTTTTACACTATTAAAAGGATTTGTCAAATGAATCATGTCCTTAAATTTTTCTTGATATCATGACATGATTTCTTTATATGGCTTGTATAATAATTAAAATTTTTAGCCATTGAGTCCTCCTTTCTTTTCGACATTGACAAAGGGGGAGCTAGCTTATTAAATTCACATATTGATATCCTTCATGACATCATTTCTTTGCATTGTTATCTTATATGCATCATGAGATGATTGATATATTGATTGATGCAAATTTATAATTGATCATTTGTTTCTCCCTTTTTTTCGATAATGATAAAAGGGGAGTTAAATTGCTAGCTTGTGTATCAAGAGAGAAAATTTGCTAGCTTGAACATTAAGAAGCAAAAAGTTGCTATCTCAAAAGAGACAAAAATCTTGCTCAATTTCACTTTTTCAACAAAATTGCTTGCACTTTTGTTACAAATTATTGTTGAATCTCATGCAAGATTATTTGAAGTATTTGATCCTCCCTTTCTTTTTGACACTAACAAAGGGGGAGAAAGTTTTTGCTAGGTTGCACACCCAAATGAAAAATTGCTAGCTTGGCATATCACATAGAAATCAAAGGATGCAAATATTGCTATCTTGCCTATCTCAAGAAGAGAAAATGCAAAACTTCAAAATTTGCATTCCTACACTTGCCATGCTTCTATGCTTATATGTTGTAATTTTTGCTTGCATATTTAAAGTGATGAAATGCTTACACAAATTGATTGTATATCACAAAGGAAGCAAAGAAGGTGCAAACTTGCACATCTCAAGAAGCAAGTGAAAAATTATCATTACCCATCCTTAAAATAAAACTTGCTATGATTGGATGGTATGATTGAGTATTGCAAAGCTATGCTTAAATATGGTATGATGTGATTAATAGCTAGTGTATTGTCAAACTTGCATATCCTTGAAAACTAGCAATGATGTTACTTCTCCTTTTTGTTGATGACATAGGGGGAGAAGTAGATTGATGACTTCATGCATTGTATTGAATATTTTATATATTTACATGATGGTTTGATAATTCTCTTAATTGTGACGAATGTTGCTTGGATTTGGGATAATCCAAGGTTTCTATCAATGGCATATTAATAGGGGGAGTTTGGTTAAACTCCGAGGAGTTATGGTTAATTCCGTAGTCATCAATTAGTTGTCATCATCAAAAAGGGGGAGATTGTTGAATCTCAAATTTTGATGATGAAACTAATTGATTGTGGTTTTTTGTTTAACTACGTTTGAGTTACGCAGGTCTACTATCGATCAGGATTAGATAGTTGACACTGGAGGAATTGACGTTGCGCCAGAGGTGATCACGTCAGGATATTGGATGTCGAACCGAAGGTTCGGTCGATAATCGGCAGAAGGCTTCGTACGTCGGGTATCGGGCCAAGAAGAGCGTGTTGTGCCAATGATATCGGGGTTGCGGAGATCAACCCCCGATTAGGCAACGGACCACAAAAGAGGACGATGTGTCGAAGGATCAGACGAAGCACTGACCAATGACGTGCCGGGCAACTGAATGTCAATTCACATTATAATAACTATCTAGATCAAAGTAGAGTTTTTGTTTTTATGTGTGCAGGTTTAACTACGATGACGATGAAGATGTAAAGCGAAACAAAGTGCCGGAAGACAAGTGGGATAGATCGTTGGGAGTTCAAGAGTTCGACGAAAGTCCAAAGATTCGTTGGGAGTATTGCCGGAACCGACCGAGAACGAGTAGGGAGCTTGTCGAAGGGTTTTCGAAAGTTCGCCAGAAGGTTTGTCGGAAGTTCACGGAGCTTGCCAAGAAAGATCAGAGCTTGCCAATGAAGCTCGTTGGAACTCGCCAAGATCATCGTGAAGTCCGGTAGGTTGCCGGGAGTCCACAGAATGGTTTCTGAGGGTTCGTCGGAAGACCACCGGAAGTTCACCGAAAGCTCACCGAAAGAAGTCTTATCTTGTGGACTTTGTAATAACTTAAAAAATATCTTTAAAATTTATAGTCAGCACATAATTTAGTTTAGAATTAGGTGTTAATCCTATAAACCAAATTTGGGCCAATTCGGACTTCATTTGGATCGGTTTCGGTCGAGTTTTCGGCCGAAACCATTGTGTTGAAATATCCTGGTCGGTAGTACCACCCAGGCTAGGCGGTGGCACCGCCCAGTGGCCGAGAGCCAGGCAGTGGCACCACCTGGCTGGGGCGGTAGTACCGCCCAGCACTCGCAGGCACCAGCGGTGGCATCACTGGATGGGCGGTGGCACCGCCCAGTACTGCCATCATCGGGAAATTCAAAATGGTTCAAATTTTGGCTCCAAGTTTGGGCTCCAAATTTGAATCACTTTGAGGCCTATAAATACCCCACTCATTCAAAGTTTAGAGGGGGTCTAGAACTAAAAAATAGATGAGAGAAACTCTCTTGAAAGTGTGTCAAATCTTTCCTCTAAATCTTAAGAGTGTTCTAGTCCAAGAGAGGGGTAAGAGTACTTATAAGGGTTATCTCCTAAGCCCATCAAAAGGAGAGGTGCTGTGAAGGAGTTCATCCTCACCCATTAAAAAGAGGATAGCTATTGGAAAGCTAGTGGCCTCAAGCAAGAGGAATCAGGAGTGGACGTAGGTCGGATGACCGAACCACTATAAAAATCTGGTTTGCATTTACGTTCTTGCTATTTACTTTGCTGCAAACCCTTTCCACTTAATTTGATGCTCTACTTCTCATCTCTGCAAACATCTTTAAGTTAGAGCTTTTCTTATATGATTCCATCGATACGACTTTTATAATACAAAACGAAGTTTTCACCGTATGAAGTTTCTGAAACTTGTTCAAATCGCTAAAAATTTATCGTTCCTTTCCGCTGCACTAATTCACCCCCCCCCCTCTTAGTGCCGCTTGATCCCTAACATACTTCACGTAGCGAGCGATCTCATTCCCGTTTATCCCTTCCTTGGGCTAGGCATCACTATATCAAGGACATACACGACTTTCTCCACTATGAGAACTATTCTCAGGTTATGGAGCCAATCTGTATAATTTTGACTAGTGAGGCGGTTGGCATCAAGTATGCCACATAGAGGGTCTAATGACATCAAAATAAAGATGCAGTAGAAATAAATAATATATAAATTTTGAAGAAATATAAACAATCAAGGTAAGGACTTCTATCTTAGCGTACTCCCACTATTTTTCTAACGAGTCATGCGACACCCTTAGCACATGAAATGGAAGTCTCCGACAGACTTCTAGTGGGGATCGAGATCCAATCAGCATCTTAGTGTAACCTCGAGGGACTCGACAAATCACACTGAGCTCAAAAGGTAAGCAACTCTTGTCAATCACAACTCCTTGTGATTCCCATCCTGTTCGACCTCCAACCACCATGGCCTCGAGAGACTCGACCAACCATAATATTTGATTAAGTCATCACCATCATTACAAGATGAGTCTGATTTGATGATATAACCTCGAGGGACTCGACCAAATATACCATGTCCTCAGGTCACCGGTGACATCTCTATGTCATAAATAAGATAGCGAATTACGATATACATGAGTCTCTAGGGACTCGATCAACTCAACCTATACCGGGAATCGGTTCCTACCTATAACGATGGAAGGCCACATGGGACAATCTAATTACCTCATGTTTACCGACTTAATATTATTAAGAGAGGGGATTTTTTAATTTGGTCACCTAATATGATATGTCACACACATACATATTTAATATATATCTATATCACATGCAAATATATATATATACCTAGTATGTGTATTACCAATCACACTAGATGATCATGGACCATATCATAATGTGATCAAGCCCGAGCCAATGGGCCCAATCACTCACATCAAGATTTATGTGTGCAGTAGTGCATCTTCATGCCTTGTGATCATCCATCTCGCCTCGTCGATTTCATCGGCATCTCAATACAACGCTATGCGTCATGATCATCGGTCTCAGTCTCATGGGTCCTACTCTCACTTTCACGCTCTCACTATGTCTCCTCGTATAATTATAATATAATTACAGGCACGCAAGCCCGATAATAAACGAGAAAAATAAAGGCTTACTAGCCCCAATAACAATAATAATCACATGTACACACATCACACGGTCCATGATCATCTATCCACATTATACATTACATGTACACATCATCATCATGTAGGACTACTAGATAAATAATAATAGTTAATTAAACTTTTTAATTCACTAATATTTTCTGAAATTAGGGATATAAAGGGAATTTTTTGAATTATGAAAGGTATTTTGGTCATTCAACCAGAAGGGACAAAATTAAAATTTCTGAAATTCCTAAGGGCAAAACTATCTTTCGACCAAAAACCCCAATCCCCTTCCTAGCTTTGTAATGTTGCGGCCGCCGCTACCCTGCCGGCGGCGGCCACTATGCACGAGGGAAGCACCACCACCGTAGGCGGATTGCCCGTGGGTGGGTGCCCCTGTGACGGCTCACCTACAGGTGGGCACCCCTGCGAGCTAGCCGCTAAGGGGTGGCATGCCCATGGACCCAACGCCCACAGGTGCCTGCCCGCCCTTGTGGGCAGGCTGCCACAGCAGGCGCCGCCGACCCTTGTGGGTAGGCCGTTATGCTCGGCGCCGCTAGCCCTTGCGAAAGGCTGCCCTACAAGGGCTGCCACTAGGGTTGGGCGGTTGACCACCTACCGTCGCCCGCAGGCTACTCGCCAATAGGCCCCTTGCCTGCAACTGCCACCATTGCAAGCAGCCTTTCGGCCACTGTGTGAGAGCAACAAGGGCAACAACATTTGCTACCCTTCCTCACCATTTTTGCGCAAACAATTTTGACGATAAAAGTTATTCTAAATAACAACACACGTAGTTAAAATTTGATCTTCATACGAACAACCTAGCTCTGATACCATTGTTGGAAAATCCATGGGTGACATCTCATGCGTAGTGGAAGAACAAAAAATAAAACATCCTAGATTTCCACGAAAGGTTTAATCATCGTGCGAAAATCGACGCGAAAAAATAAATCTGCAAATCCAAAAACTATGTATATAAAAAGATAGTACCTAGGGAGATCGTATATCCTTAAATTCTTATAGATCCATAGGAAGGATGAAGGAGATCAAGCATCCTCCTCTCTAGTGGTGATCCATACAGCAGGGCTACGAAGATGCTCCTCTCTAGAGAGAGAAGAATAAGAGGTGGCCACCAAAAAATCATAGCCTATGGACCTTTGGTTCCCTCCTATTTATAGAGGCCCCCTGTAAACCCTAATAGATCTTGCCCTATTAGATATTGTATCTCCATCCAATTACCCAAGCCTCTTATATTAATGGGTCTCTACCCAATAATCTAGCTGTTATTGGATCTCATCCATAGGATCCAATTATACATGGGCTTATTGGATATCCAATATGATAGGGGCTCCGTAGATATCTCATATCTGAACTTCTACTCGTCATAACACCTACCATATGTGTGTGACCCTCTAGGCCTAATATCGAGCTGGCCGTGAGTCATACCTGTCAGAACTTCTTCTGACTTAATGAATTATTATCCCCATAATAATTCACTAAACTCATCGACTGTAGACGTACTAAGCCACTGCGCCATAGTCCCCAAATGATATAGGGGAATCCAATCCTTTGGACCTATCTATTCTCAGTTACCATGTACCTATAGTCCCTCATCCATCTAATATCTCAGAAATCATATATTAGGCATGGTGTTGTCAGGCCCATATGGTTTCCAATCGAGTCTCGATCTAATCGGATTCTCCCAGAGAACTCATTCTCTCTCAATCCGAATAACCTTGGCCAGGGATTTGCCAGAGCAAGAATATATGGAATATTTCTCTTATGATGCTGAGAGTGGGTGATCCTCTATTAACACTCAATTGCCGTTATAAGGTTGGCTACCATACCCGAGAACTGGTTGTACTAGATCTAAAACTTTTCAAACCTATAAGTTCAGTGTGAAAGAATGGAATACTCATATAAGGCGTCTTTGGTGTCTCAAGTCTAAGGACCAGATGCACTACTAGGACTACGGAATCGCTGTTTGACGTGAGGTATCAATAACCATCTAGCATTCCGTAAGCAGATCAATCAATGAACTCATTCTCCAATGAGCACCTGTATTGTACCCTTAGTATCCCCACACAAGTAGCTATAAGACCAACCACCTCCATCATATGGATGGGTATACAGCACACCAGTCTGTCTGGTTATCTTGATGTTCCTCTCGAATAACTTATGATTGGGATTATTTAGGGTCTATGTTTTAATGGTGAATCAATCTCATTATTGTGATCTCATCACGATCCGATTCTCATTGTACAGACCCAAGGACATTATAATATACATCCAAATAATATTAAAAAAAATCAGTAATCATAAGCAAAGAGATTGATGTAGCATGTTACAGGTGTCATCATTCACGTGATTAGCTTGTAGGGCACCTATAACTAGCATATAGAACTCCTTACAAAAAAATTCAAAAAATTCATAAAAAAGAACAAGACTAAATTAAAACAAGAATCTAAAAATGAACTCGAATCAGAAAAAATAAATTGCTATGAATGTAAGAAGCTGGAGCACCTCAAAAGCAAATGTCTACCGAATTGAAAGTGATTTTGACAAGTTTTCTCCATCTCTATCTTATCAAGTTTTTGTCATAGAGATCCTGAACAATGAATCTATTTTTATTATTTATGAATCTCTTGAAAGTGATTTTGATGATTTGATTATTTAAATTTAAATGAATTTATCCAAATCTTACACTTGATACTTGTAATTTTTTATGAATCATGATCTTGATGACTTGAGATTTCTTATGCATGAATCAAGTTCTCCTAAGTTTCTTTTTGCTATTTACTATCCAAATGAATCATGATTGGTATCATTGCTATTTTATCTCCTATGTTTCTTTTGATTTCTCGGAATCATAACATGAATTTTTTATAAATCAAGATTTTTTATGATTCCTTCTTTCACTAAGAGGAGATTTATCTAAACGAATCATGATTCTTTCACTTAATACTTATGAATTGAGATTTTTTATTTGTTCTCCTATGATTTATTTCACTATTTACTAAAGAGAAAAATTATCCAAATGAATTATGATTGTTCTTTTGATTTCTTGAAATTACAACTTAAAAGTTTTCTATGAATCAAGATTTTTCCTTTTACTGAAGAAGAATGAAACATGATTCTATCACTTGATATTGAGACTTATTTTATATGAATCAATATTTTTCATTAATTGTTCTCCTATGATTCTTCTTGGTATTGACTAAAGAAGAGATAAACAATATGTTGAACCTCAGATTTTGATTATGAAATCAATTGATAAGTTTGTAATCTAATCTATACTTTGAGATAAGTGATGCAGGACTAACTTCGATTAGTCATGGTAAATCAATTAAAGTAAAATCAGACGTTGTGCCAGAGTTAGAAATTAGGCATCGGACCAGAAAAATCAGACGTTGCACCAAGATCGAAAGTTGTGAGAGTCCACATGCCGAAGGATTGAGCAATACGCTGAAGATTTGGAGGATGTGTTAGAAATTCGGATGATGTTCAAATGAAATGACATGCCAGGCAATAAAGAATTCTTATCTTTAGTTGTTTGTCTTAATTATTGAAAGTAAGGTTAAAATTGATTTAGATTCAAGTGTAACTATGCTAACACAATTAGGAGCCAATTGAGCCTAAATTAGGGTTGATTTTGGCTCCTTAGGAGGCCCATTCAGTGAACCAAAAGTTGCTACAACTGCCAAACTGGTGGTGGAACCGCTTATAAGCTGGAAAAGTGAAAAAAAAAAAAACTTTTCCAAGCTATAGGCAATGGTACCACCAGCGTTAAAGCTGGCAGATGGTGCTACCTCCCAGGTTGGTGGTAGCACTACTAGAACCTCTATTTTCAAGGTTCTGTGAGCAATAACACTGCCCAATACAGGCAGTTGTATCGCCCATACGTGGGAGACCCAGAAATGTAAACTTTGGCTTCATTTTTGAAATCATTTGGGGCCTATAAATACCCTACTATCCTTGCAAGAATTACACAAGAAAAAGTGAGCTAAAACTCTAGTGAATCAAACTTATAATCTTGAAAAGTGTTAAGTGTTCCTTCCCTCCTCTTGAAAAGTTTAGAATTTTATCTAAGGGATGTATGAGACTTGTAGAGGTTATCTCCGAAACTATTAAAAAGGAGAAAGAGTTTAAAAGGGTGGTTGATCTTCGCCCATTAAAAGAACATTATTAGTGAAAGTCAGTGACCTCAACGGAGAAGGAATCGGGAGTGGATATAGGTCAGAGGATTGAACCACTATAAATCCGATGTCCTCTTTTCCCTTTATGCTTTTCACTCTTATTACTTGCTAAGCTAGTTGCTCAATACTTTTACTTATATTCCAAATCAAAAGGGTGGTTGATCTTCGCCCATTAAAAGAAGATCATTAGTGAAAGCCGATGACCTCGATGAAGGAGGAATCGAGAGTGGATGTAAGTTAGAGGACCGAACCACTATAAATCCGATGTGCTCTTTTCCCTTTATGCTTTTTGCTCTTATTACTTACCAAGTGAGTTGCTCAATACTTTTACTTACATTCCAAATCAAAATGCATTTCTGATATATTTCATCGAATGAATTTTTTGAATCGACATAATTTTTTGAAAGCACTAATTCACCCCCTAGTGCCACTACGATCCTAATAGTTAGTATTAGAGCCACGTTTATTTCTTGTTTGGTTTAACACCGAGAAGAAATGATTTTTATCAACAATTAAGAGGGTATTTCTATCACTCGTCCTCCTATGTTCAATGGGATGGACTACACGTATTGAAAAAGAATGAGAATCTTTTTGCTTTCTATAGATTTCAATTTATGGAATATCGTTGAAAAGAATTTTAAAAAGTCTTCCAAACTAATGAATGAGTAGAATGATTTGGAGAAGAAGACTTTTTCTTTAAATGCTAAAGGGATGAACGCTTTGTTTTGCGCTCTTGACAAAAATGAATTTAATTAGGTTTCTATTTGCGAAACTGCACATAAGATTTGGCATACACTCGAAGTCATATATGAAGGCACAAGTAGGGTTAAAGAGTCAAAAATTATTAAATGATGAATTATTAAAGCTTTTCATAATTTGTTTGATAAATGAAAATTAGTTAGTAAAAAATATAAATTGTTAAAAAAAGAGCATGCTTCTCTTATTAGTGAATTTGATAAATTAAAAATTGAGCATGATAATGATATGTTAGCTCCTTGCACTAAGTGTGAAGAGATAGATTCACTTAAGAAAGAAAATATTTTACTACAAGAAATATTATAAAAATTTAAAATAGGTAACAAATCTCTAAACATGATCCTTGCTAATATGGGTCATATTCATAGAAAGGAAGGAATTAGCTTTGTGAGTAACACCCAACAAAACCCAACTATTTTCATTAAAGGGCCAACATTACATATTTCACCCCGAAACAAATATAACTTTTATTGTAAATTTGGACATTATGCTTATAAATATCCATTTAAAAAATATAGTCTGCACAAATTAATTTAGATTCCTAAAGGAATCATAAATAACTCAATGTCAATTGTTAAGTCAGGTAGATCTATTAATGAGGCACCCAAAGTTAAGTGGGTACCTAAAAAAAAACCCCCTTTCTTGTAGATATGTTTACAATCAAAGGCTAGCAGCAAGAGATGATACCTTGATAGTGGATGCTCAAGGTATATGACCAGAGATCCAACACACTTTTCTAAGCTCACTAGCCAAGACGAAGGGTACGTCACCTTCAGAGATAATAACAAAGGGAAAATTATTAACAAAGGGACCACAAGTAACAAGTCAAACTTTTTGATTAAAGATGTGCTTTTAGTAGATGGGTTAAAACATAATCTACTAAGCATTAGTCAATTATGTGATAAAGGATATATTATCAAATTTGAATCTAATGCTTGTATAATTGAAATACCACACAAAAATAAAATCTATGATTGCCTTAAAAAATAATAATATGTATACTATTGATATTGATGACTTTTGTGATAAAACGTGTTTTTAAATTTTAAATGATGATGCATGGCTTTGGCATAGGAGACTAGATCATGCTAGCATGAAACTAATCTCACAAATTACAACTAAAGAACTAGTAAGATGAATGCCTAGTATCGAATTTGTCAAAGATAAAGTTTGTGATGCATGCCAACTATGATAACAAATAACAAGTAGTTATAAATCAAAGAATTAAATAAGTACCTCTAGACCACTACAATTAATCCATATAGACTTATTTAGAACAATTGATACAATAAGTTTAGGAGGTAGTAAATATGTATTTGTAATTGTTGATGATTATAATAAATACACTTAAATATATTTCTTGGCAAACAAAAGTGATTACTTTAAATATTTTTTAAAATTTTGTAAACTTGTTCATAATAAAAAGGATTTTATGATTTCGTCTATTCGTAGTGATCACGATGGTGAGTTTCAAAACCATGATTTTCAAAATTTTTGTAAGTCAAATAAGTACAACCATAATTCTCTACTCAAAGAAATTCACAACAAAATGGAGTAGTTGAAAGAAAAAATAGGAGCTTAGAAGAGATGGTAAGAACCATATTAAACGAACATAGTCTAACCAAATATTTTAGAGTCGAAGTCATTAATACGACATGCTATGTCATGAATAGGGTTATCATAAGACCATTACTTTCTAAAACTCTTTATGAATAGTAAAATAATAAAAAAAACCTTATATTTTATATTTTAAAATTTTTGGTTGTAAATGTTTTATTTTAAATGAAAAAGATACCTTAGGAAAATTTAATGCAAAATTCGATGAAGGCATATTTTATTGAATCTCGAATTTTGATGATAAAATCAACTGATAAATTATTAATCTAATTCATATGTTGAGAAAAGTCTTGCAAATTAACTACGATCATAAATAAGGCATAAAGCAAATGTTGGGTCAGAGTCAAAGATCAATGATACGTTAGGAGCTCAACGAGAATTCATCGGGAGTTCACCGAGAGTTCATTGGGAGTTCGTTGGGAGCTTGCCAAGAAGTTCATCGAGAGTTCACCAAAAAGATCATCGGGAGTTCGCCAAGAGCTTGTCGAAAGTCTGTTGGAAGATTACCAAGAGTCCATCAGAAGATCACCAAAAGCTTGTTGGATTTCACCAGAAGAACAATGGACATACCGGACATATATTGCTTAATTAATACCTTAATTATCATAGTTAGGACTTAGTTTGAGTTAGAATTGGGAGATAATCTCACTAACTCAATTAAGAGCTAATTGGCCTGAATTAGGATTAGTTTGGGCTGGACTGATGGCCCAAATAGTGACCTGGAACCATGTCAAGCGGTGGCACCGCCAAGTGTGGGCGATGGTACCGCCCAGATTGGGTGGTGGTATTACCGACAGTTAATGCTCACCCAAGTAGGCGATGGTACCACCAAAGGCCAGTATCTGAGACTCTGTCAAGCGATAGTACCATCAGATTGGGCGGTGGTACCGCCGAGTGTCAGAGAGTACAGGTTATGGTACCACCTAGCATAGGCGATGGTACCGCCAGTACCCCGGGAACCTGGGATGAAACCTTTTTTTGCTCCATTTTTGAAGTCAATTGAGGCCTATAAATACCTCACACTTTTCTACTTATAGAAAATGGAAAATTGAACAAAAAAACTGAGATCTAAGTGAAAACGCTATTATAATCTTTTGAGAGTTTACCTCTACTTGTTCTAACTTAGAATTCTATTTAAGAAGTGATCAAATTGTAAAAGGTTACCTCCTGAACTTGTTAAAAGGAAAAAAGATTTATAAAAGAGGTAGTTGATCTTCACCCACCTTTACTCATTCTTCCAAAATAATGACCTTCTACAGGATTACCTTATTAAGAAGGATAAGGATTTACTTGTCCGGAGACAAAGTTCCATGAGAAACAACACTAATGCAAACTTGAAAGTCGGGCCCAAAAGGTAAAAAGAAACTAATGAAGAATCTATCCATTTTTCAATCTCATCTTTCAAACTCGATTTTATGCCCTACTGACGGTCTCTTCTATTCCTTTACATATTGCTAATGATACTATTTTGTTAGAATTGTAGAGGTACAAGGAAGAATCCAATCCATGACTTCCTTATGTCTATAGGGTTTAATGCCCTGTATTAATCTTTTTACATGAGATATATGCCACTACTAATAAATTAGAAAGAGTCATTAAAAACTTCAATACGAACTAGAGCGGTGACTTTAAGCCAGCTATTGAAGCTTCAGGAGGTATCTCATTAGCATGGTTCCACCCAAAGGTTCATATGCAGGTGATATCTGTTGGGATCTAGAGCGGCACTAAGAGGGGGGGGTGAATTAGTGCAGCAGTTAATAATAAAAAATTTTGGCGATTCAAACAAATTCGTACATTGAAAACTTCATAGGATAAAATCACATTTCGATAAAAACCAATTTTGATCAAAGCATATTGAAAATGTATTTAACTTGCAAGCATTTGGAGGTGAAGAAATAGAGTAGCAAGTGAAGATGGTTTGCTGAAATATAAATTGTAAGAAAGTAAATGCAAACCATGTTTATAGTGTTCGATCATACGACCTACGTCCACTCCCAATTCCTCTTCACTTGAGGCCACTGGCTTTCCACTAGTTGTCTTCCCTCTAACGGGCGAAGATAAGTCCCCTACAACGCTCTCTCCTTTTGATGGGCTTAGGAGGTAACCCTTACAAGCACTCTCTTCTCTCTTTTAACTTAAAAAAAAGTAAGGACTAGAGTAGGGATTTCTAAAGATTTAAACAGAGTTTCTCTACTTTCAAAGTGTATATGCTTGTATTTTCTGTTGGAAAATCCTTCAAGGGAGCGACATCACATGCGCAGCAGAAGAACAGAAAACAAAACCCCAGATTTCCCGTAGAAAGTTTTCGTCATCGTGCGAAGATCGGTGCATCAAAACAAATCCACAAAAAACTACATGTGTAAAAGAAAATACCTAGGGAGATCGTATATCCCTGAATCCCTACAGATCTATAGGAGAGGATGAAGGAGGTCAAGCGTCCTCCTCTCTAGCAGTATCCACACGGTAGGGATTGCAACGATGCACCTCTCTAGGGAGAGGAGAATAGAAGGTGGCTACCTAAAGAAACCCTCAGCCTATAGAGCTTTGGTTTCCTCCTATTTATAGAGGCCCCCTATAAACCCTAATGGATCTTGCCCTGTTGGGTATTGGATCTCCATCCAATTACCCAAGCCTCTTGGATTAGTGGGTCTCTACCCAATAATCTCTTATTAGTAATTATTGGATCTCATCTTAGAATCCAATAATTCAGGAGCTTATTGGATATCCAATAATATAGGGGGTTCAGCGGATATCTCATATCCGAACCTCTACTCGTCACAACACCTACCATATGTGTGTGACTCTCTTGGCCCAATATCAAGTTGGTCGTGAGTCATACTTGTCAGAATTCTTTCTGACTTAGTGAATTATTATCTCTATAATAATTCACCTAACTCATCGATTACGGACGTACCAGGCCACTACGTTGTAGCCCCCAAACGATACAAGGGAATCCAATCCTTTGGACCTATCTATCCTCAATTACCATGTATCTATAGTCTCTCATCCATCTAATATCTCAGAGACCCTATACCGGGCATGGTACTGTCAGGCCCATATGGTCTCTCCACGAGCCTTGCTTTTGTCAGATTCTCCGAGAGAACTCTTTCTCTCAATCCGAATAACCTTGGCCAAGAATTTATTCGAGCAAGATTACATGATATATTCCTCTCATGATACCGAGAGCAGATGTTCCTCTATTGACACTCAATAGCCCTCGTAAGATTGGCTACCACTCCCAATAACTGGCTATACTAGATCTGAAACTTTCCAAACCTATAAGTCCAATATCAAAGGGTGGAGTACTCATACAGGACATCCTTGGTGTCTTAAGTCTAAGGACCAGATACACTACTAGGACTATGGAATCACTGTTTGTTGTGAGGTATCAATAACCATCCAGTATTCCGTAGGCAGATCAATCAGTGAACTTATTCCCCAATGAGCACCTGCACTGTACCCTTAGTGTCCTCACACAAGTAGCTATGAGACCAGCCACCTCCATCATATGGATGGATATACAGTACACCAGTCTATCCGATTATCTCGATGTCCTTCTCGAGTAACCTATGACCAGGATAATTTAGGGTCTGTGTTTAAAGGTGAATCTGTCTCATTATCATGATCTCATCACGATCCGATTCCCATTGCATAGATCCAAGGACATCACAATATATGTAGCACACAAGAGAAAGTGATAAAATGCCTAATAATACGCAAAGAGAAAAAAAATGCATATCAAGTCACAAGTGTCATCACTCATGTGATTAGCTTGCAAGGCACATATGACTAGCATTTTTAACCAAAGGATTGGGGGGGGGGTTTATAGGCTCCAATCTGATTCAAACTTGGAGCTAAAAACCTTTCCATCTTGGGTTTACCGGGTACTAGCAGTACCACTGCTTGTCACTAGCGGTACCATCGCTAGTTTCACCCTAACACTAGCGGTACCATCGCCTGACACACTGACATGGTCAGTATACTAGACGGTACCACCACCTAGGTACTCTATCTCTAGAAGATACCACCACCCAATACAACCTAGGGAGCTAGACCTGGGTAATGCCACCGCCCCAGTCTAGCGGTGCCACCACCCCAGTCTGGTGGTGCCACCGCCAGACAGGTCCAGCACTCCTGGTTGAGCCTTAAACCCAGCCCATACAAGTTCAATACCAGACCCAATTGGCCCCTACTAGGTGTTGAATCTCGGATTTTGATGATGAAGTCAATTGGTGGTTATTTGATCTAATCCATATTTGAGATAAGTGTGCAGGATTAACTATGATAGAACAACTTACCAAAGTCAAGTTGCTGGAAGTTCAAGAGTCCACCAAATATCTGAAGGATCATCGGAAGTGCTGCCGGAGTCAACCGAGATGAAATCGGGGACTTGCCGAAGGTTTCGAAAGTTCGCCGGAAAGATCGTCGGAGGTTCGCGGAGACAACCGAAAAGGTTCGGAAGATTGGGAAAGACTCGTTGAACTCGCCATAGAATTCGGGAGCCAGCTGGGAGTCCGCGGAAGGAATCAAGGATTGCTTAAGTCCGCCGGAAGATTGCCGGAAAGCTCTTGAAAGATAACTTGATGGTGCTTTGGTATAATTTGTCTTTAGAAGATCATAGTTAGCACTTAATTAGGGTATAGAATAGGTGTTAAACCTATCTAGACCTTTATTGGGCCAATTGGGCCTTTAGTGGGCTGTATTGGGCCAAAGGTTAGGCCCATACAGATTTACGTAAGGGTCGGCGGTGGCACCGCTGGACCGGCGGTGGCACCGCCCACATCGTCGATCAAAGATCGACACACAGTGATGGCACCGCCTTGACCACTGAAACATGGGAACTCCAAATTCACTTGGAATTTGGAGCCCAATTTTGAATCCACTTTGGATCTATAAATACCCCCTTTCTCAGGTGAAAGGGCACCCTTTTGAGCAAGAAAAAGTTTGAGTCTTGAGCTTTTGAAGAGTTTTGAAAAATGTTGTTTTCTTTGCTAAGTGTTCACCTTCTTCTTCTTCTTGAGAGATCTTGTACAAGTGTGAACATCTTGTAAAGGGTTGTAAAAGGGGTGTTTGATCCTTCCCCTTCAAAGGACTTGCTAGTGGAAGAGCGGAGCCTCATCGCAAAGGCTTCAAGAGTGGATGTAGGTCATTTGACCGAACCACTATACATCATTGTGTCCTTAAATGTGTGAGTGTTTATATTTCTAAATCATTTCATTTCTTGGCTGCAAGTTCATAGTTAGTTCCTTTTCACAAGCAATTACTTTCAAGTTCTCTTTAGTCGAATCGAAATCTTCCTACTGAACTTGTGTTTCTTTGCGAAATCGGTTTCAAGAATACGAGTTTAATCCGCTGCACTAATTCACCCCCTCTTAGTGCCTTTTGATCCTTTCAATTGGTATCAGAGCAAGGTTTGCTCTCATATTGGTTTAAAACCCAAGAGAGATGGCCTACTCCGGTATGCAAGAGAGTCTCTCCATTACTCGTCCACCTATGTTCAATGGGTCGGATTATACGTATTGGAAGACTCGTATGAGGATTTTTCTTATTTCCATGGACTTCGAACTTTGGAACATTGTCGAAAATGGCTTCACAAAATCTTCTCTTCCGATGAGTGAATGGAATGAGTCGGAGAGAAAGATTTTCGCTCTCAATGCAAAGGCTATGAATGCCTTATTTTGTGCACTTGATAAGAATGAGTTTAATCGGGTTTCTGTTTGTGAATCGGCTTTTGATATTTGGCGCACTCTTGAAATCACTCATGAAGGCACTAGCCGAGTGAAGGAGTCCAAAATCAACATTCTTGTGCATTCCTACAAACTTTTTCGGATGAAACCAAATGAGTCCATTGGAGACATGTACACCCGCTTTACGGATGTCATCAATGGACTTAAAGCTCTTGGTAAAGGCTTTTCGAATTTTGAATTGGTAACTAAGATTTTAAGATCCCTTCCAAAGTGTTGGGATCCAAAGGTCACGACCATTCAAGAGGCCAAGGATCTTAAAGTATTTCCCATTGAAGAACTTATTGGATCTCTAATGACTTACGAGATGACGTGCCATGCTCATGAAGAGCTTGAGAACCCCCTTCCAAAGAACAGGAAGGATATGGCACTTAGAACACAAGAAGACCACTTGAAAGGAACATCAAGTGATGAGGATAGTGACAATGACATTGCACTTCTAACTCGAAAGTTTAAGAAATTCATAAGAAAGAACAAATTCAAAAATGACACAAAAGCAAATTTGAACACAAAAGGACCAAGTCATTTGCTACGAATGCAAGAAGCCGGACACTTCAAGAATGAATGCCCTCAAGCCAAGAAGAAGCAATTCAAGAAAAAAAAAAAAAAAAAAAAAAAAGCCTTGAAGGCCACGTGGGATGATTCAAGTGACTCCGAGGTTGAAGAGGCTAGCAACAAAGAGGAGGCAAACTTCGCTCTAATGGCATTTGGAGAAGAGGTTAGTGAGTTACTTAATGAAGAGTTATCTTTCGATGAACTTTCTATGGCTTTTCATGAATTGTTTGATGAATGTAGAACTATTAGTAAGAAGTTCAATTTGCTTAAGAAAGAGCATGCTTTATTACAAAGTAAATTCAATAGTCTTCAAAACCCTTCTCTACCCCCATGCTCTAAGTGTGAAGACTTAGATGCAACAAAAAGGGAGAACTTGCTACTCAAAGAGACCCTAAACAAGTTTAAGGTCGGTAGCAAGGGCTTAGACATGATTCTTGCTAACAAAGGTCATGTCGAAAATAGAAGTGATATCGGATTTGTGAGAGGTTCTTACCAAAATCCCACCACCTTTGTTAAAGGGCCTACATTGCATGTATCACCCCATTTGAAATGTAATTTTTGTTGCAAAACGGGACATGTTACCTACAAATGTCCATTCAAGAAAATTAGTCCACAAAAGTTGATATGGGTTCCTAAAGGAACCATAAACAATTCTATGATAAATTACAAAGTAAGTAGATCAATTTGTAAGGCGCCTAAAATCAAATGGGTACCTAAAAACAATCCTCTTTTGTAGACAAACTCACAAGCTAGGAGCAAGAAATGGTATCTTGATAGTGGATGCTCACGGCACATGACCGGAGATCCATCTCATTTCTCTATGCTCTCTAGCAAAGAAGAAGGATATGTCACTTTCGGAGACAACAACAAGGGTAAAATCATTGGCAAGGGAACCATAGGTAACAAATCGAGTTTTTCAATTGATGATGTGTTACTAGTTGATGGTTTAAAACATAATCTTTTAAGTATTAGTCAACTATGTGATAAAGGTTATGTTGTTAGATTTGAATCCAATGTTTGCATTATTGAAAAACCCAACAACAACATATCCATGATTGCTTTAAAACAAAACAATGTCTACACCATAAATATTGATAAATTAAGTAATGAAATGTGTTTTTCGGTTTTGAATGATGACGCTTGGCTTTGGCATAGGAGGCTAGGCCATGCAAGCATGAAACTAATCTCTAAGATTTCATCTAGAGATTTAGTAAGAGGTATCCCAAACACGAAATTTGTTAAGGATAAGGTATGTGATGCATGTCAACTAGGAAAACAAATAAAGACTAGTTTCAAATCAAAAAATCACATTAGCACCACTAGACCATTGCAATTGATCCACTTGGACTTATTTGGACCAATTGACATAACAAGCCTAGGAGGTAGCAAATATGCCTTTGTAATTGTGGATGACTATAGTAGATACGCTTGGACCTATTTTTTGGCTCATAAAAGTGATTGCTTCAAATGTTTCTCTAAATTTTGTAAACTCACTAAAAATGAAAAAGGCTTTATGATCTCATCAATTCGAAGTGATCATGGAGGTGAATTTCAAAATCATGACTTCCAAAATTTTTGTGAAACAAACGGATACAATCACAACTTCTCTACTCCAAGAAATCCACAACAAAATGGAGTAGTAGAAAGGAAAAATAGAAGTTTGCAAGAAATGGCTAGAACCATGTTAAATGAATATAATTTACCAAAATATTTTTGGGCCGAAGCCATGAATACGGCTTGCTATGTGATGAATAGAGTTCTAGTGAGACCATCCCTATCCAAAACTCCATATGAATTATGGAATGATAAAAAACCCAATGTTTCTTACTTTAAAGTTTTTGGTTGCAAATGCTTTATTTTGAATGAAAAGGATGCCTTAGGAAAATTCGATGCAAAATCCAATGAAGGCATATTTCTTGGTTATTCTTCCGTTTCTAAGGCTTTTAGTGTTTTCAACAAGAGAACCTTACTTATAGAAGAATCTATTCATGTGGTTTTAATAAAGTTTCGAATTTAAGAAAAAGATTTTGATGATGATTTTGGTCTTGATGATTTGAATTTGAATGAACCCTCTCCTCAAAATAACATCTTGGATGCATCTTCTTCCCAAACTTCCTTACCAAAGGAATGGAAGTATGTAGATGCTCATCCCAAGGAGTTAATTATAGGAGATGCATCGAAAGGGGTTCAAACTCGCTCTTCTTTCAAAAAATTTTTGTGCCCATGCTGCCTTTCTTTCTCAAGTTGAACCAAAATGCATTGTTGATGCCCTAAAAGATGATTCTTGGGTTATCGCAATGCAAGAAGAATTGAATCAATTTGAGAGGAATGAGGTATGGAAGCTTGTTCCTAGACCTAATGACAACTTAGTTATTGGTACTAAGTGGGTCTTTAGAAACAAGCAAGATGAATGCGGTATCGTGGTTAGAAACAAGGCTAGACTAGTGGCCAAAGGTTTCAACCAAGAAGAAGGTATCGATTATGAAGAAACCTTCGCTCCGGTGGCAAGATTGGAAGCCATTAGGATGCTCCTTGCCTATGCTAGTAGTAAAGATTTTAAATTATTTCAAATGGATGTCAAAAGTGCATTCTTAAATGGTTTTATTTCCGAAGAAGTTTATGTTGAACAACCACCCGGATTCGAAAACTCTCTATTTCCTAACCATGTGTTTAAGCTAACTAAGGCCTTATATGGTCTTAAACAAGCCCCTAGGGCTTGGTATGAGAGGCTTAGTTCTTTCTTGATTTCAAATAATTTCACTAAAGGCAAGGTTGATACTACATTGTTTATTAAACATTTTGAAAACAATTTTCTTATTGTTCAAATTTATGTTGATGATATTATTTTCGGATCTTGTAATAAATCACTATGTGAATTATTTGCTAAGGATATGAGTGATGAATTTGAGATGAGCCTAATGGGAGAACTAAATTTCTTTTTAGGACTTCAAATCAAGCAACTAAGTGATGGTATATTTCTAAATCAATCAAAATACACATTGGAATTGTTAAAACGATTTAATATGGATGGATCAAAAGAAATTAGCACTCCTATGAGCACCTCCACTAAATTAGACTTGGATGAACATGGAGAAAACTTTGATCAAAAAACATATAGGGGAATGATAGGTAGTTTACTCTATCTCACTGCAACAAGACCTGATATCATGTTTAGTGTAGGTCTATGTGCAAGATTCCAAGCGAATCCTAAGTTATCTCACCTTAAAGCTGTTAAAAGAATCCTTAGGTATCTTAAAGGAACTATAAATCTAGGATTATGGTATCCAAAATCTGATAACTTTGATCTAAAAGCTTATGCGGATGCCGATTTTGGCGGATGTAGAATTGATAGAAAAAGCACATCTGGAACATGTCAATTCTTAGGACATGCACTTGTTTCTTGGACTTCCAAGAAACAAAATTCTGTTGCACTATCTACGGCGGAAGCCGAATATATAGCTGCTAGTGCATGTTGTGCACAAGTTGTGTGGATGAAAAATACTTTAGAAGATTATGGAATTAATTTGAAAAACATTCCAATAAAATGCGATAACACAAGTGCTATTTGTCTAACAAAAAATCTCATTCAACACTCAAGAACTAAACACATTAATATTAGGCATCACTTTATACGAGATCATGTTGCTAATAATGATGTCACTTTAGAATTTATTGATACAAAGCACCAATTAGCGGACATTTTCACAAAACCCTAAATGAAGAACAATTTGACTTCATTAGAAGAGAATTAGGCATGCTAAATCTGCCTAATGTTTAAATATTGCATGTCCTTCAAAACATTTAATCTTTGATTGTTTCGTCTTTATACCTTTAGTGATATATGAAACTATCATTTTATTGATCATTATATATTGTGAAAAACTCATCTTTCGATCGAAAGGTTTTCATGATATTACCTTCATGATGTTTCTTTTTAACGATTATTTTTTAATCTCTTCATGAATTTTGATCTCTCTCATTATTGATTGAGTTTAACGATGTATTCTTTAGCCTTGCGATCATGGTTTTCAGTTTTCATCTCCTTTTTGTTGATGACAAAGGGGGAGAAAAATATGAAATTGATGATTTGTTAAGTGTGGCTTTTCAGAACGAAATATTTTGATAAACAACTCATGCATTGTATTGAAAATGACTTATACAGTGAAATGAAATGAGAAATGTGTCATAAGAATTTTTTGCTCTGCTTAGTGTCAAAAACAGGTTGCAATCCTTGAAAAGCATTGCAAATGAAGTAATGCAATACATCAAATTAAAATTTCATAGAAAAAAAATTCCTAATATAAATATCTATCAAATGGCATCTTTTGATTGAAATGACAATTTTCATCTCATGATTTATCTGTTATGTTGTCACGCTTTTCAATCATGAGATCCCTGTTGTAATCTCAAATTTTTGATATCTTGTGTCGAAATGATAAATGGTTTCCATCCTTCGACTTGATATTAAATGTCATGCTTTGATATTGTTTACGAATGAAACCTCATGTTGATTTAGATGATAAGTTCAACGTAAGTAACTTATCATTTTTGGTTGAATTCAAGAGAATGAATTCAAATGTCTTTACCTTCTCATTATATGGCATATAGATAGGGGGAGTTAAGAATAACTCCATCATCAATTGATTGTCATCATCAAAAAGGGGGAGATTGTTGAATCTCGGATTTTGATGATGAAGTCAATTGGTGGTTATTTGATCTAATCCATTTTTGAGATAAGTGTGCAGGATTAACTATGATAGAACAACTTGCCAAAGTCAAGTTGCTGGAAGTTCAAGAGTCCACCAAATATCTGAAGGATCATCGGAAGTGCTGCCGGAGTCAACCGAGATGAAATCGGGGACTTGCCGAAGGTTTCGGAAGTTCGCCGGAAAGATCGTCGGAGGTTCGCGGAGACAACCGAAAAGGTTTGGAAGATTAGGAAAGACTCGTTGAACTCGCCATAGAATTTGGGAGCCAGTTGGGAGTCCGCCGGAAGGAATCCAAGGGATTATCGGAAGTCCGCCGGAAGATCGCCGGAAAGCTCTTCGAAAGATAACTTGATGGTGCTGGTATAATTTGTCTTTAGAAGATCATATTTAGCACTTAATTAGGGTATAGAATAGGTGTTAAACCTATCTAGACCTTTATTTGGCCAATTGGGCCTTTAGTGGGCTGTATTGGGCCAAAGGTTAGGCCCATCTGATTTACTGGTAAGGGTCGGCGGTGGCACCGCCGGACCGGCGGTGGCACCGCCTTGATCCATCGGATCGAGCGGTAGCATCGCTTTACTGAAGGCGGTGCACCGCTTCAGACGCGTCGATCAAAGATCGACACAGTGGTGGCATCTGCTTCGACAAAGTGTGGCACCGCCTGACCACTGAAACATGGGAACTCCAAATTCACTTGGAATTTGGAGCCCAATTTTGAATCCACTTTGGATCTATAAATACCCCCTTTCTCAGCTGAAAGGGCACCCTTTTGAGCAAGAAAAAGTTTGAGTCTTGAGCTTTTGAAGAGTTTTGAAAAGTGTTGTTTTCTTTTCTAAGTGTTCACCTTCTTCTTCTTCTTGAGAGATCTTGTACAAGTGTGAACATCTTGTATAGGGTTGTAAAAAGGGGTGTTTGATCCTTCCCTTTCAAAGGACTTGCTAGTGGAAGAGCGGAGCCTCATCGCAAAGGCTTCAAGAGTGGATGTAGGTCATTTGACCGAACCACTATACATCATTGTGTCCTTAAATGTGTGAGTGTTTATATTTCTGAATCATTTCATTTCTTGGCTGCAAGTTCATAGTTAGTTCCTTTTCACAAGCAATTACTTTCAAGTTCTCTTTCGTCGAATCGAAATCTTCCTACGAACTTGTGTTTCTTTGCGAAATCGGTTTCAAGAATACGAGTTTAATCCGCTGCACTAATTCACCCCCTCTTAGTGCCTTTTGATCCTTTCACTAGGGTTATAGAATTAACACTTAATCCTAATCCTAATTACATACTAACTATGAAATTAAAGATATTTCCTAAGCTAATACAATGTTCAGAAAGTCAAGATTTCTTCTTGCAAGCTTCCAGCAAACTTTTGACGATCTTTCAACGAACCCTCGAACACTATTCTGTGGACTCTCGGCAAGCTCTTGGACTTCACGATGATCTTGGCGAGTTCTGACGAGCTTCTTCGGTAAGCTTCAATCTTTCTCAAAGAGCTCCACGAACTTCTAACAAATCTTTCCAGTGAACATTCGTAAACCCTTCGGTAAGCTCCCTACTCATTCTCGGCTAGTTCTGGCAGCACTCCGACAAATCTTTGAACTTCCATCGAACTCTCGAACTCCCAATGATTCTATCGCACTTGAATCCAGTACTTTATTTTGCTTTATGTCTTCATCGTTATCATAGTTAATCCTGCACACATAAACCTTAACTCTACTTTGATCTAGTTAGTTACACGAATCAACCTCCTATTGCCCGGCACGTCATTGGTCGATGCTTCGTCTAGTTCTTCGGTGCACCGTCCTCTCTTGTGGCCTATTGCCCAATCGGCGGTTGACCTCCACAACCTCAATGTCCTTGGCGCAACACTACTCTTCTTGGCCCGATGACCGATGTCTGAAGCCTTCTATCGATCGTTGACTGGACCTCCGGTTCGACGTCGAATATACTAACATAATCTCTTCTAGCGCAACGTTGATTCATCTTGTATCAATTGTCTAATTCTGATCAATAGTAAACCTGTGTCACTCAAAATATAATTAGATAACTAAACATAATCAATTAGTTTCATCATCAAAATCTGAGATTCAACAATCTCCTCCTTTTTTATGATGACAACTAATTGATGATGGAGTTAACTTTAACTCCTGGAGTTTAACTAAACTCCCCCTATCAATATGTCACTGATAGAATACTTGGATTATATCAAATCAAAGCAACATGTATCAAAATCATGTCAACAAAAAATATCATGCAAATATGTAAAATATTCAATCAACATTATATTGCATGAAGTCATCAATCTACTTCTCCCCCTATGTCATCAACAAAATAAGAAGAAGTAGCATTATAGCTAGTTTAAAAGATATGCAAATTTTATAATCATACTAGCTATCAATCTAGATGTTCAACATACATCACTTTAAAACATTCAATTATAGTAAGTTTTTAAGGATATGTAATCATGGCAACTGAACACTTACTTCTTATGCAAGGTTGCACTTTGCTTCTCTTTGCAAGGTAGCAATTTTGAGATATTTGATATAGCAAGTTCCTTCATTACAATGATCGAGCTAGCAAATTTTTCATTCAAGTGTGTAAGCTAGCAATAAACTTTCTCCCCCTTTGTTTTTATCAAAAAGAAAGGAAGAGTACAATTCTTTTCCCTTTACATGAATGCTTTGATCACGACAAAATAACAAATTTTGCACCATGAATTTTCAACATATCATGATATGAGGGAAATTGATGATAAGCAAGCAAGCAATAATAATAAGCTAGCATACTTTGCGATACGCAAGCAATCTCCCTTTCAATTCTTCTCTTTTGCAACTAAGTTTCACCTTTGCAAGCTATCGACTTTTTGTTTGCAATGAGCTAGTAATTTTTGTAAAATTTACAACATTTTAAACATGCTAGCTCATGAGTTTAAAAATAATGCAACTTTGTAATTTCTTTCTTCTCATTTTGAGAAGTGCAAGTTTTGCATTTTTACAAGTTTTAGCTAGCTATGTCTGCCACTTTCTCTTGTGATATACAAGCTAGTAAGCTAGCTCCCCCTTAGTTTTTGTCAAAATGAAGTGGAGGATCCAATGATATAGACTTTTACATCAATTATAAATTTGCATCAATAAGAGTTTACAATAATCTTTCAATCATCACATGATGCATTCAAACCATAGATGCAAAGAATTTATATCATAAAAGATATCAATCATGGTTCATAAATATTCCTTTTAGGAAGTATCAAGATTATGATTCAATGATTCATCATAAAGCAAATTAATTTTCAATCATCACATAAGGCATGCAAGCCAAAGTAATCATGTCATTTCTAAGTCAAAAAAGATATGAAATCAAAGCTCTAGAAAATCAAGAAGAACATGATTCATTTAACAAATCCTTTAAATAATGATTCATTATAAAGATATCAAGATCGCATTTCATAAAGAAGGATTTCAATCATCAAAATATCAAGATCACGATATAGATAAAAATTCTCTTAAAAGGATCTTGATTAAAAAGGAATTCAAGTTGTAATTGTTAGGGATCAAGTGGCACTAAGAGGGGGGGTGAATTAGTGCAGCGGTAAAGAACGATAGATTTTTTAGCGATTAACATAAGTTCGGAAACTTCGTACAAATGAATGTAGCGTTTCGTTTGAACCCGGAAAGATTGCGTTTTAACTTTAAAGCATACGTAAGAAGATAAAGATGAAGTTGAGTAAATAAGACAGCATATGAAAATGGTTTGCAGCAAAGTAAGTTGCAAGAAAGTAAATGCAAACCGATTTATAGTGGTTTGGTCATCTGACCTACATCCACTTCCGAAGCCTTCTCCGATGAGGCTCCCAACATCCACTAGCAAATCCTTTTGTAGGGGAAGGACCAAATACCCCTCTTACAACCCTTTTATAAGAGGTTCACACTCTTACAAGTTTTCACAAAGAGAAGGAAATGAGGTGAACACTTAAGCAAATGAAGAACAAGACTTTCCCAAGACTTATTTTCAAAATCTAACTCTACAAGGGTTCACTCTCAACTGAGAAAATGGGGGTATTTATAGATCCAAAATGGATTCAAATTTGGAGTCCAAATTTGAAATCAAATTGAAGTTCCCGGTACTAGGGCGGTGCTACCGCCTATCAGAGGCAGTGCTACTGCCTGTCAGTGGCGGTGCTACCGCCTGTCAATCTGGCAGACTGACACAGCAGGGGCGGTACTACTGCCCCAGCCAGGCGGTGCTACCGCCCCAGCCAGGCGATGCTACCGCCCTAGCCAGGCGGTGCTACCGCCCTAGCCAGGCGGTGCTACCGCCTGGCCTGCTGGCTGCTGGGTGGTGCTACCGCCCAGCAAACACCAACTTCTTGGTTTGGGCCGAAAACTCGGCCCAAAACGGTCCCAAACAAGGCCCAATGGGCCCATACTTGGGTTAAAGGATTAACACCTAATCCTAACCTAATTTAATGTACTAACTATGAAATTAAAGACATTCCTAAGCTATTACAAAGTCCACAAGTCAAGTCTTCTTCCGGCGAGCTTCCGGCAAACTTCCGGCAGTCTTCCGACGATCCCTCGGAAACCATCCTGCGGACTCCCGGCAAGCTCTCGGACTCCACGATGATTTTGGCGAGTTCTCCCGAGCTGCTTTGGCAAGCTCCAATCTTTCTTGGCAAGCTCCACGAACTTCCGATGAACCTTCCGGTGAACTTCCAAAAACCCTTCGGCAAGCTCCCTACTCGTTCTCGACCGGTTCCGGCAGCACTCCCAACGAATCTTCGGACTTCCATCGAACACTCGAACTCCTAATGATCCATCGCACTTGACTTCGACCCTTTGTTTCGCTTTACATCTTCATCTTTATCGTAGTTACTCCTGCACAAACAAACACCAAACACCCTACTTCGATCTAGACAGTTACTACAACACGAATTGACATTCAGTTGCCCAGCACGTCATTGGTCGATGCTTCGTCCGATCCTTCGGCACATCGCCCTCTCTTGCGACTTATTGCCCAATCGACGGTTGACCTCCGTAACCCCGATATCCATAGCGCAACTCCGCACTTCTTCGCCCGATGCCCGACGTCCGAAGCCTCCTGCCGATAGTCGACCGAACCTCCGGCTCGACATCCAATATCCTGACGTGATCACCTCCGACGCAACGTCAATTTCTCTAGCGTCAACTGTCTAATCCTGATCGATAGTAGACCTGCGTAACTAATCATGCAGTTAAACAACAAAACACACTCAATTAGTTTCATCATCAAAATCCGAGATTCAATAATCTCTCCCTTTTTGATGATGACAACTAATTGATGACTGACGGAGTAACTTCTTGGAGTTTAACACAAACTCCCCCTATCAATATGCCATTGATAGAACCCTTGGATTATCCCAAATCCATGTAACCTGTATCATTCATGTAGTGAGAAATATAAATCCATCATGCAAATATATAAAATATTCAAGCATCATTACATTGCATGAAGTCATCAATCTACTTCTCCCCCTATGTCATCAACAAAAAGGAGAAGTAGCATCATAGCTAGTTTAAAAGATATGCAAATTTCTTACAACACACTAGCTATTTATCACATCATACAACATTTTTGCAATACAACAAGTTTCAAGGATAGGCAATGATGGTAATTTTCACTTGCTTCTTGAGATGTGTAAGTTTGCACCTTGTTTCTCATGATAGCAATATTTGCATCCTTTGATATAACAATTCTTAGCTTCTCATGAAATTGCAAAATAGGAATCAAGATAGCAAATTTTTGCAATGTTTGAGCTAAAAACTTTCTCCCCCTTTGTTAGCATCAAAAAGAAAGGGAGGATCAAATACTTCAAATAATCTTGCATGAGATTCAACAATAATTTGTAACAAAAATGTAAACAATTTTGAAGAAGTAAAATTGAGCAAGATTTTTGCCTCTCTTGAGATAGCAACTTTTTGCTTCTCAATGTTCAAGCTAGCAAGATTTTCTCTTTTGATGCACAAGCTAGCAATTTTCTTCCTCTTGAATGAGCTAGCAAATTAATCATGCAAGCTAGCAATAAATCTTCTCCTCCTTTGATTTTGTCAAAAAGAAGGGAAGAATATAATTCTTTTCCCTTTACATGAATGCTTCTATCATGACAAAATAACAAATTTCCATCATGAATTTTTAACATATCAAGTCATGAATTCAAGGGAGTCATAAACAAATCATGGTATGAGAGAAATTTATGACAAGCAAGCAAGCAATAATGATAAGCTAGCATACTTTGCAATACACAAACTAGCTCCCTTTCAATTTTTCTCTTTTGCACCTAAGTTTCCCTTTTGCAAGTCATCAACTTTTTGTTTGCAATGAGATAGTAATTTTTGTAAAATTTATATCATTTTAAACATGCAAGCTCATGAGTTAAAAAAATAATGCAACTTTACAATTTCTTTCTTCTCATTTTGAGAAGTGCAAGTTTTGCCTTTTGCAAGTTCTAGCTAGCTATGTTTGTCATTTTCAATTGTGATACATAAGCTAGCAAGCTAACTCCCCCTTTGTCACTATCGAAAAGAAGGGATGGATAATATTTCAATGAAATAATTTAGCATCAATCAATATTTCAATTTTTTCATGATGCATACAAAACATAGATGCAAAGAATTCATGAAAGATATCAATATGAAATATCAATAAGGATCAACACCAAAAGACATCATTCATGATTCATCATAAAGCAAATTTCATTTATGTCAAATGTTCAATTTACCACACAAGGCAAAGAAATCATATCACTTTTAGGGTCATGAAATATATGACATCAAGGCTCATGATTCATTTAAAAAGATATAGCACAAAGAGTAACTTGATTCATGCATAAGAATTCCAAGTATCAAGTATTAAGATATCAAGACTTGGATTGTGATAAAGCTCACTCAAGTTCGAATCATCAAAATCATTAACATAGTTTATGAGATTCACAAAAAAAACATAAACTTGAATTGTTCTCCTCTTTGGTAAATGATAAAAAGAAGCAATCATTTTCGAGATTTAAAATGCTAGCAATTTGCATTAATCATGACAAGTGATACATCAAAAGTCTACATCATTATTTCAATCAACAAGTCATGAAGCATACAAAGTAGTATTAAAACATGAGAGAAAAGTTCAAATTATCAAATCATAATCAATTCATCGAAATCACTTCTATAATTTATGAGATTCTTAAGATATCATGAAATCATTAATCTTGATAAGATAGTAAATATAATTTCTTTATGTTTCATCATATAAGTATGTCTTTTGTCTTTATATGCCAAATCAAAATATTCAAAACCGGAAGACAAACTTCATTATTAACATTGTCAAAACAACATATTGTTTCAAGACATGAGATTTAATTTATCATGATAATGTGTTTCATTTTGTTTCAAATAAGTGTGCTCATGTTTCAAAAGATGAGTGTCAAATTTAAGATCAAAACATGAGTTTGTCATGAAGATATGATATCACAAAGTCATCAAGCATGATAACAAACTTTTAATATTTTTATTTCAATGATGATTTCATAATGTATGTTCAAATATTTATACGGAAGCCATCATTGTATAAATTTAAAATACAAGTTTATCATTAAACCCATCAAGATTAAATGTATCAAAATCTTTCATTCGAAAATTTTAATAAGAGTAATATAAATTGATTACATGTGAGCATGTATCAACAATTCAAAGCAAGACGTAAGTTTCGTTATAAAAACAATTAAGACCACACACATCAAAAATAAAACATTGTGATTAAAATATTTTTAACTTTTGTGTTTTATTTTATGTGGTTGATCTTATATAAGCATGTTCAAAACTTTCATGTAAAAATGAAATCATCAATATGCTTGCTTTATCTTTTAATCATATTTGGTGTGCAAGCATTATCTTGAAACATGCTATTAATTTTTTGTATCAAAAATCATGCATCTTGTTTGAAATCAAAAGCAATGTAAAATCATCAAGATTCATGAATTTGTCATGATCATACGTATGGAGCATTTTCATTTATCAAGTAAGATTTCACATAAGCATGCCCAAAAACTTTTTGCATGAAAGATATGTATCAGGTTTAAAGCCAAAAAAAGATAGGAAAATCATCAAGATTCATGGATTCATTATGAATATATTATTTCAAAATATGAGATTTCAAGTCATCAAGTATGATACAATCATTAAGCATGTTTTCATAATGCATCATCAAAATCATTTTAATTCTTTCTTTCATTTGTAATAACAAGATGATCAATGCTCAAACTTTTGCTAAAATCATGCATCATTTTATAAAAATATGAAAAGTAATTTCATCATGAAAGCCATCAAGTCCGAATATACATTATTCCAAAATATAGGATTTTAATCTTCATCATTTCAATTCCTCATTAAGCATGATATAAAAATTTAAAGATCAAACATCATGTTTAGAAACGAAATATAAAACATCAAGATACACATGCATGGATTAATTATAGGCAATATCACAAATCAAGCAAGTATCATTCATAATTTTTACTTTTCAAAAATACTAGAAAGAAAAGCATAGTATAATTTTAAAATAATTTAAATTTCTAAAAATACAAGAAAAGCATGAAAAAATTCCTACTAACTAAGTTAAGCATTCATGGAAAGCATTATATAATTTCAAAATAATTCAAGAGAGTTAAGTTACTTACCTCATAGTCGAAGCCCGTTAAAGCCCAATTCGTCATTTCATCATTTGATTCTTCTTTGCTCTTCTTCTTCATCTTTGGCCTCTTCCTCCGTTCAAGTTCATTGTTCATTTTAGATTTTTGTTTAATGAACTTATTAAGATTCATTAAAAGTTCAATGTCATCTTCATTGTCCTCATCACTTGAGTCATCACTCAAGTGGCATTTCATAGTCCAAAGTGCCAAATCCTTCCTGTTCTTTGGAAGGTGCTCCATGTGTTTATCGAGTTCATTGTGTTCCAAGAAAGCCATTTCATAGGTCATTAAAAACCCAATGAGTTCTTCAAGAGATAAGTCATGTAAATTTTTAGCTTCTTGTATTGCCTTTACTTTTGGATCCCACTCTTTTGGAAGGGATCTTAAAATCTTGTTTACTAAATCAAAACTTGAAAAAGATTTACCAAGACTTCTTAGACTATTGACGACATCCGTGAATCGGGTGTACATGTCGTCGATAGATTCGCTTGGTGTCATTTGGAAGAGCTCAAAATCATGCAATAAGAGGTTTACTTTCAAGTCTTTAACTCTACTAGTTTCCTCGTGCGTGAGTTCAAGAGTTCGCCAAATGTCAAAAGCCGTTTTGCACATAGAAATCCGATTGAACTCGTTCTTGTCCAAAGCGCAAAATAAGGCATTCATAGCCTTTGCGTTTAAAGAAAATGATTTCTTCTCTAAGTCCGACTATTCGTTCGTCGGTTTAGAGGGAAGTTGAAAGCCATTTTCGATGATGTTCCACAAATCCAAATTCATTGAAAGCATGAAAACTCTCATTTGAGTTTTCCAATAAGTGTAGTCCGAACCGTTAAAGAACGGTGAATGAAAAACCAAAAAGCCCTCTTGAAAACCATTTAGAGTCATTTCTCATGGGTGTAAATCTGAAAGAGAAAGAACGTGGCTCTGATACCAATTGTTAGGGATCGATTGGCACTAAGAGGGGGGGTGAATTAGTGCAGCGGTAAAGAACGATAGATTTTTTAGCGATTAACACAAGTTCGGAAACTTCATATGAATGAATACAGTGTTTCGTTTGAACCCAGAAAGATTGCATTTTAACTTTAAAGCATACGTAAGAAGATGAAGATGAAGTTGAGTAAATAAGGTAGCATATGAAAATGGTTTACAGCAAAGTAAGTTGCGAGAAAGTAAATGCAAACCGATTTATAGTGGTTCGGTCATCCGACCTACATCTACTTCGGAAGCCTTCTCCGATGAGGCTCCCAACTTCCACTAGCAAATCCTTTTGTAGGGGAAGGATCAAATACCCCTCTTACAACCCTTTTACAAGAGGTTCACACTCTTATAAGTTTTCACAAAGAGAAGGAAATGAGGTGAACACTTAAGTAAATGAAGAACAAGACTTTCCCAAGACTTATTTTCAAAATCTAACTCTCCAAGGGTTCACTCTCAGCTGAGAAAAGGGGGGTATTTATAGATCCAAAATGGATTCAAATTTGGGCTCCAAATTTGAAATCAAATTGAGTTCGGTCTTTGTAGCGGTGCTACCTACCGTCAGAGGCGGCTACTACCGCTGTCGAGGCGGTGCTACTTTGCTGTCGATCCAAACAAACTAACACAGCAGGGCGGTACTATCGCCCACCAGACAGTGCATGCTACCGCTGGCTTGGCTTGCTCTTTGGCGGTGCTACCGCCCAGCACACACCAACTTCCTGGTTTGGGCCGAAAACTCGACCCAAACCGGTCCCAAACAAGGCCCAATGGGCCCATACTTGGGTTAAAGGATTAACACCTAATCCTAACCCAATTTAATATGCTAACTATGAAATTAAAGACATTCCTAAGCTATTACAAAGTCCGCAAGTCAAGTCTTCTTCCGGCGAACTTCCGGCGATCTTCTGACGATCCCTCGGAAACCATCCTACGGACTCCTAGCAAGCTCTCGGACTCCACGATGATTTTGGCGAGTTCCCCCGAGCTGTTTTGGCAAGCTCCGATCTTTCTTAGCAAGCTCCGCGAACTTCCGAAAACCCTTCGGCAAGCTCCCTACTCGTTCTCAGCCGGTTCCAGCAGCACTCCCAACGAATCTTCGGACTTCCATCGAACACTCGAACTCCCAATGATCCATCGCACTTGACTTCGGCCCTTTGTTTCGCTTTACGTCTTCATCCTTATCGTAGTTACTCCTGCACAAACAAACACCAAACTTCCTACTTCGATCTAGACAGTTACTACAACATGAATTGACATTCAGTTGCCCGGCACGTCATTGGTCTGTGCTTCGTCCGATCCTTCGGCACATCGCCCTCTCTTGCGGCTTGTTGCCCAATCGACGGTTGACCTCTACAACCCCGATATCCATGGTGCAACTCCGCACTTCTTGGCCCGATGCCCGACGTCCGAAGCCTTCGGCCGATAGTCGACTAAACCTCCGGCTCGACATCCAATATCCTGACGTGATCACCTTCGGCGCAACGTCAATTCCTCTAGCGTCAACTATTTAATCCTGATCGATAGTAGACCTGCGTAACTTAACACGTAGTTAAACAACAAAACACACTCAATTAGTTTCATCATCAAAATTCGAGATTCAATAGTAATTATCAAGATCATAAATCGTAAATATTTTCTTTAGCAAAGAATCACATGAGCACTTGATTATTTCATAAGAAATCTCTATGCATCATGATTTATAAATTCTTTCTCTACAACATGAATCATAGGAAGTATAATAGCAATTATATCAATCATGATTCATTTGGTAACAAATAGCAAAGAGAACAATTTGTTTCATGCATAAGAAATCTTAATAAGATCACATTTCATAAGAAATTCTAAGTTTCAAATATCAAGTAATAATCATGTTTCTTGAAATTTCTCAAGTCAAGAAGTCAAAAGAAAGTTCATGATTCGATTGAAACAAAATCTCATTCAAGTCAATTCGACAACTCAAAACTCATAATCAAATTATCATTTTTGAGATTCATAACATGAATAAGGTTATTACCACATCATCAAAATCTCATTCATAATTCAAGTGATTTACAAAATATATCAAAAATGAATTTATCACTTGTCTTTCATTGAAAAGATCGAAAAACTTTTAGAGATAGTAAAATTTCAAGAATCATGCATTTCCCTTTTTATGATTAATTTCATTTAAGCACGCCTTTGTCTTTTAATGTCAAATAGAGATAAGCATGAAAGTTCAAGACATAAAGGCAAAATCTCATAAAACAACTCATCAAGCATGATTTTAAACATCCATTTTCATGCCATGATAAAAAGAGTGAGTCAAAGATTCAATCATCTCATGTCATGAATTCCAAAAGACATCACAAGTTATCAACATCACATTAAAAAGATATTTCAAAAAGATATATCGATAAGTGATTCATTTGTATTATTTTATTCGAATTCATGATTCATTTGGAAGGTTCTTCTCTTTACTAAATAAAAAGAAATTATTAGAGAACAAAATGAATTAAGGGAGATAGAGCATGAATGGAGTATTGAACATGATTTATATTTAAATATATCTCATGTCATAAATATGAATCAAGCATTTGTCAAATCCGAAATCATCCTCAAAATCACATTCAATAAATTCATACATGACAAGCATATATTTATTAAAAAATTGATAAGATAGAGGATTGCATTTCATTTTTATAAATTTCTATTCATAAGATTTGCTTCTTATAAACATGCATTTACCTTTAATAAAACAAGTGTCAACATTCAAGACGGAAAGGCAAATTTCATCTTAAAAATCATTAAGTAGAAACACATTAAGCATGACAACAAACTTTTAATATTTTCATTTCATCATTATCAATGATGATTTCATAAGGTATGTTCAATGAAAGTCATCATTGTATAAATTCGAAATGCAAGTTCTGTCATTAAAGTCATCAAGATCAAATGCATCAAAATCTTTCATTTGAAAATTTTATTAAGAGCAACGGAGATGGTTTACATGTAAGCATGCTCTTGTCTTTTTCTACTAGATTCATGTATCATCGTATAGATCCGAAAAGTAAGTTTCAAGAGAAATCACTAAGACCAAACGCATGATACACTCATTTATTTTCAAAATATTCATCATGTTTATTTTCATGAGACTCAGAAGATTGGTAAAATGAATTCATTAATCTCAATAGGATAGAAAATGCATTTCCATTTCATGCAATTGATTTCATATGAACATGTTCAAGTATTTTATGAAAACATGTATCAACATTTAAAAACGAGACATAAGTTTTGTCATAAAACCGTCAAGACCAAACACATCAAAAATAAAATATCATGATAACACATTTTTAATTTTTTATGTGTTTTATTTTATATGGTTGATCTCATATAAGCATGTTTAAATTTTCATGTAAAAACCATGCATCATGTTGAAAGTGAAATCATCAATATGCTTGTTTTTATCTTTTAATCATATTTGGTGTGCAAATATTATCTTAAAACATGCCATTAATTTTTTGTGTCAAAAATCATGCATCTTGTTTGAAACCAAAAGTAATATAAAATCATCAAAATTCATGAATTTATCATGATCATATGTTTTCCTTTTTATGTGTTTTATTTGTTTCATATAAGTATATTCTAGTTTTTATAAGAAAGCCATCATCATATGACTCCGGAACAAATTTTGTCAAGCCCAAAAATGCATTAATCCAAAATAGTAGATTTCAAGTCATAAGCATCATACAAACATCTATCATCAAAAGACTTTAAAGAAATCCATACATAGATATGTATCATGTCTAAAATTAAAAATCGATACAAAAAGCATACATGGAATTTATCTTTTTAGGTGTACATGCATTATGTCATCTTAATTTATCATGAGAACAATTAGACCAAAAACTCATTAATCCAAAACATAGAGTTTCAAATCAACATCACTTCAAAAACTCATGCAAGATATAAAATCATCAAACATCATGTTTAGAGATGAAAAATAATATAAAACATCAAGATACACATGTATTGATTAATCCTATTAGGTAGACATGCTTTATCACTAATCATGCAAGTATCATTTTAATTTTTACTTTTCAAAATGCTAGAAAGAAAAGCATGATATAATTTTTAAAAATAATTTATTTATTTCCTACTATCTAAATTAAGCACTTATGAAAAGACATCATATAATTTCAAATAGTTAAGGGAGTTTTAGTTAAGTTGCTTACCTTGTAGTCGAAGCTCGTCAAAGTGCAATATGCCATTTTGCTTTTGGAAGTTCTTGATTCTTCCTTGGGTGTCTTCCTCTTCTTTGGTCTCTTCCTCCATTCAAGTTCATTTTTATTTTAGATTTTTGTTTAATGAACTTATTAAAATTCATTAAAAGTTCAAAGTTCTCAACATTATCCTCATCACTTGAGTCCTCACTCAAGTGGCATTCTCTTATATGAAGTATCAAATCCTTCTTATTCTTTGGAATGTGATTCTCATGTTCATCAAGTTCAAGAGTTATTTCATAGGTCATTAAAGACTTGATTAGTTCTTCAAGTGAATAAACATTCAAGTCTTTAGACTCTTGAATAGCCGTTATTTTTGGATCCCAACTCTTTGGAAAGGATCTTAAAATCTTATTAATGAGACCAAAACTCGAAAAAGATTTACCAAGACTTTTCAAACTATTGACGACATCTGTGAAATGAGTGTACAAGTCACCGATAGTCTCGCTTGGTTTCATTCGAAAAAGCTTAAAATCGTGCATCAAAATGTTAACTTTTGAGTCTTTGACTCTACTCATTCCTTTGTGTGTGACTTCAAGTGTGTGCCAAATATCGAAAGTTGTTTCACACGTAAAAATCTGATTAAACTCACTTTTATCTAAAGTGCAAAATAAGACATTCATAGCCTTTGCATTTAATGAAAAATATTTTCTCTCCAAATCCGACCATTCGTTCGTCGGTTTAGAGGGAATTTGATAGTCATTTTCAATGACATTCCATAAGTTTAAATCTAGAGAAATCAAAAAAACTCCCATTCGAGTTTTTCAATATGTGTAGTCTGATCCGTTAAAGAACAGAGGACGAACAATCGAAAAACCCTCTTAAAAGTCGTGAAGAGCCATTTCTCACGGGTGTGAATCCGAAAGAGAAATAACGTGACTCTAATACCAATTGTTGGGATCTAGAACGGCACTAAGAGGGGGGGTGAATTAGTGCAATGGTTAATAATGAAAATTTTTGGCGATTCAAACAAGTTCATACGTTAAAAACTTTATAGGATAAAATCACGTTTCAATAAAAACTGATTTCGATCAAAACGTATCAGAAATATATTTAACTTACAAGCATTTTGAGATAAAGAAATGGAGTAGCAAGTGAAGATGGTTTGCTGAAATATAAATTGTGAGAAAGTAAATGCAAATTGAATTTATAGTGGTTCGATCATATGACCTACATCCACTCTCGATTCCTCTTCACTTGAGGGCATTGGTTTTCCACTAGTTGTCTTCCTTCCAACCGGCGAAGACAAGTCCCTTACAGTGCTCTCTCCTTTTGATGGGCTTAGGAGGTAACCCTTTCAAGCACTCTCGCCTCTCTTTTAACTTGAAAACTATTGAATCTCAGATTTTGATGATGAAGTCAATTCATGGGTTATTTGATCTAATCTATATTATTGAGATAAGTGTGCAGGATTAACTACGATAGCTTGAAGACAAAGAAAATTACCGGAGTTATGTAGTTGCGAGTTCGAGAGTCCACCGGAAGTTCGAAGGATCATCGGAGGTGCTACCATAACCAACCGAGAAAGAATCGGGAACTTGCTGAAGGTTTCGAAAGTTTCCGGGAAAGATCATTGGAGGTTCGTGGAGCTCACCGAGAAGGTTCAGAAGCTTGCCAAAGACTCGTCAAACTCGCCATAGAGTCCGGGAGCCTGTTGGGAATCTGCCGAAAGAAATCCGAGGATACGTCGAAAGTTCATTAGAAAGCCCGCCGGAAGAAGACTCGACATTGCCGGTTATTAATTTGCTTAGAATTATATTTTAATTCCATAGTTAGTTTGTAATTAGGGTAAGGATTAGGTAATAATCCTGTTTAACCCTTGTAGGGGCCAACTGGGCCTTATTTGGGTTGATTTGGGCCGAAGTCAGAGCCCATTCAGCTTTGCTAGAATAGTCTGGCGGTGGCACCGCCAGACCCAGGCGGTGGCACTGCCCAGGGACCAAAATCCCAAGTGTTCTAGACGATGGCACCACCCCAGGCCAGCGGTGGTATCGCCGACTTTAATGCCTGGCAAGCGATGGTACCGCCAGACCACAGAGCCCGAGGACTCTGTCAGGCAATGGTATCGCCAGTAACCTGGAAAATCGAGAAGATTCAAATTTGGATCTTCTTGGAGCCTATAAAAACCCCTCCCATCCCTGGGTTGCAATATGTAAGCACATACACTTTGAAAGCAAAAAAATTCTGTTCAAATCCCTAGAAATCCCTCCTTAAGTTTTCTCTTGTATTCGATTCAAAAGAAAGGAGTGAGTGCTTATAAGGGTTGTCTCCTAAACCCGTCAAAAGGAGAAAGTGCTATAAAAGGGAATTAGTCTTCGCCCTTGGAAGGAAGATACCTAATGGAAAGTTAGTGGCCTCAAGAGAAGAGGAATCGGGAGTGGACGTAGGTCAAATAACTGAACCACTATAAAAATTCTAGTTTGTGTTTCAATATTATTATTTATATTTCTGCAAACCTGTTCATTTGCTTACTCTGCTTCCTCCTCACTTTCTTATGAATCATTTTAAGTTTATACACAATCGAAACCGGATTTTATCGAAACATAATTTTGTCGCACAAAGTTTTCAAAGTTGTTTTAAATCGTCGAAAAGTTATCATTATTAATCGCTGCACTAATTCACCCCCCCCCCCCCTCTTAGTGCCGCTCATTCCCTAACAATTGGTATCAGAGCTTTGTCACTCTCATCTGGTTTAAAACCCAAGAGAGATAGCTTATTCCGGCATGTAAGAGGGTCATTCAATTATACGTCCACCCATGTTCAATGGGTCAGATTACACATATTGGAAGACTCGTATGAGGATCTTTCTTATTTCCATGGACTTTGAGCTTTGGAATATCATTGAAAATGGATTTCAAAAATCCTCTCTTCCAATGATCGAATGGAATGAATCGGAGAATAAGGTTTTTGCTTTAAATGCAAAGGCTATGAATGTCTTGTTTTGTGCACTTGATAAAAATGAGTTTAATCGTGTTTCGGTTTGTGAATCGGCTTTCAATATTTGGCGTACTCTAGAAATCACTTATGAAGGCACTAGCCGAGTGAAAGAGTCCAAAATCAACATTCTCGTGCATTCTTATGAACTTTTTCAGATGAAACCAAGTGAGTCTATTGGAGACATGTACACCCGTTTCACGGATTTCATCAATGGACTCAAATACTTGTAAAGGTTTTTCTAATTTTGAACTTGTAACTAAAATTTTAAGATCCCTTCTAAAGAGTTGGGATCCAAAGGTTACGACCATTTAAGAGATCAAGGACCTAAAAACTTTTCCTCTTGAAGGACTTATTGGGTCTCTAATGATCTATGAAATGACATGTCATGCTCATAAAGAGCTCGAGAACCCCCTTCCAAAGAACAGGAAGGATATGGCATTAAGAACATAAGAAGACCACTTGAAAGGAACATCAAGTGATGAGGACAGTAACGATGACATTGCACTCTTAACTCGAAATTTTAAAAAATTCATAAGAAGGAATAAATTTAAAAATGACACTAAAAACAAACTTGAACCAAAAAAGGATCAAGTTATATGTTACGAATGCAAGAAGCTAGGGCACTTCAAAAATGAATGCCCCCAAGCCAAAAAGAAGCAACCGAAGAAGAAAAAAGCTTTAAAGGCGACATGGAATGACTCAAGTGACTCCGAGAATGAAGAAACAAACAACAAAGAGGAGGCCAACTTCACGCTAATGGCTTTAGAAGAAAAGATGTATTATTTAATTAATGAAGATTTATCTTTCGATGAACTTTCAATAGTTTTTCATGAATTATTTGATGAGTGTAGAACTATTAGTAAGAAGTTCAATTTATTAAAGGAGCATGCTTTCTTACTAGATAAACTTGATAGTCTTTAAACTCCCTCTTCACCTTCATGCTCTAAGTGTGAACACTTAGAAGCAATAAAAAATAAGAAATTGCTACTTAAAGAGACCCTAAACAAGTTTAAGGTCGGTAGCAAGGGCTTGGACATGATCCTTGCAAACAAGGGTCACGTCGTAAATAGAAGTGGAATTGGATTTGTGAGTGGATCTCACCAAAATCCTACCACCTTCATTAAAGGACCCACACTACATGTATCACCTCATTTGAAATGTAATTTTTATTGTAAATCCGAACATATTATTTACAAATGTCCATTTAAGAAAATTAGTTCACGCAAATTGATATGGGTTCCTAAAGGAACCACAAATAATTCAATGCTAAATAGCAAAGTTAGTAGATCAATTTTCTAGACACCCAAAATCAAATGGGTACCCAAAAACCATCCTCTTTTGTAGACACACTCATAAGCTAAGAGCAAGAGATGGCATCTTGATAGTGGATGCTCAAGGCACATGATCGGAGATCCATCTCAATTCTCTATGCTCACTAGCAAAGAAGAAGGATATGTCACCTTCAAAGACAACAACAAAGGTAAAATCATTGGTAAGGGAACCATAGGTAACAAATCAAGTTTTTCAATTGATGATGTGTTACTAGTTGATAGATTAAAACATAATCTTTTGAGTATTAGTCAATTATGTGATAAAGGTTACATTATTAGATTTGAATCTAATGCTTGCATCATTGAAAAACCAAACAACAATATATCCATAATTGTATTAAAACAAAATAATGTCTACACCATTAACATTAAAGAACTTAGTAATGAAATGTGCTTTTCCATTTTAAATGATGATGCTTAGTTTTGGCATAAGAGATTAGGCCATGCAAGCATGAAACCAATATCTTAAATTTCATCTAGAGAACTAGTACGCGGAATTCCTAATATCAAGTTTGTCAAGGACAAAGTATGTGATGCATGTCAACTAGAAAAATAAATAAAAACTAGCTTCAAATCAAAGAATCAAATAAGCACCTATAGACCATTACAATTGATCTATATGGATTTATTTGGACCAATCGACACAACAAGTCTAGGAGGTAGCAAATATGCGTTTGTCATTGTCGATGACCATAGTAGATACACTTGGACCTATTTTTTGGCTCACAAAAGTGATTGCTTTAAATATTTTTCTAAATTTTGTAAACTTACTCAAAACGAAAAGGGCTTCATGATTTCATCAATTCAGAGTGATCATGATGGAGAATTCCAAAACCATGACTTTCAAAATTTTTGTGAATCTAATGGGTATAACCACAACTTCTCTGCTTCAAGGAATCCTTAACAAAATAGAGTAGTAGAAAGAAAGAATAGAAATTAATAAGAAATGACAAGAACTATTTCTTTTGGGCCGAATACTTTTGGGCCAAAGCTATTAATACGGCTTTCTATGTCATGAATAGGGTTCTAGTAAGACCATCTCTATCCAAAACCCCTTATGAATTATGGAATAACTAAAAACCAAATGCTTCTTATTTTAAAGTTTTCGGTTGCAAATGTTTTATCTTGAATGAAAATGATGCCTTAGAAAAATTCAATGCTAAATCCGATGAAGGCATCTTTCTTTGTTACTCTTCCATTTTAAAGCTTTTCGTGTTTCTAACAAAAGAATGTTAGTTAAAGAAGAGTTTATTCATGTAGTTTTTAATGAAGTTTCCGAACTTAAGAAAAATAATTTTGATGATGATCTTGGTTTTGATGGTTTGAATTTAAATGAACCCTCTCCTCAAAATAGCAACTTGGATGCATCTTTTTCCCAAATTTCCTTACCCAAGGAATAGAAGTATGTAGATGCCCATCCAAAGGAGTTAATTATAGGAGACACATCAAAAGGGGTTCAAACTCGTTCTTCTTTTTAAAAAATTTACGCCAATGACGCTTTTCTTTCTCAAATTGAACCAAGTGCATTGATGATGCCTTGAAAGATAATTCTTGGGTTATCACAATGCAAGAAGAATTGAATCAATTTGAGAGGAATGAGGTATGGAAACTTGTTCCTAGACCTAGTGACCATTTAGTTATTGGTACTAAATGGGTCTTTAGAAACAAGCAAGATAAATATGATATCGTGGTTAGAAACAAGACTAGATTAGTGGCCAAAGGTTTCACCCAAGAAGAAGGTATCAATTACAAAGAAACCTTCACCCCTATGGCAAGATTAGAAGTGATTAGGATGCTCCTTGCCTATGCTAGTAGTAATAACTTTAAGCTTTTTCAAATGGATGTCAAAAGTACTTTCTTAAATGGCTTTATTTCCGAAGAAGTGTATGTTGAACAACCATTAGGATTTGAAAACTCTCTTCTTCCCAATAATATGTTTAAACTAACTAAGGCTCTCTATGGATTAAAACAAGCCCCTAGAGCTTGGTATGAGAGGCTTAGTTCCTTTCTTATTTTAAATAATTTTACTAAAGGCAAAGTTGATACTATATTGTTTATTAAATATTTTGAAAATAATTTTCTTATTGTTCAAATTTATGTTGATGATATTATTTTTGGTTCTTCGAAGGACTCACTATGTGAATCATTCGCCAAGTGTACGAGTCATGAATTTGAAATGAGTCTAATAGGTGAACTAATCTTCTTTCTAGGATTACAAATTAAACAACTTAGTAATGGTATATTTCTTAATCAATCTAAATATATATTAGAATTATTAAAACGATTTAACATGGATGGTTCAAAAGCTAAAAACACTCCTATGAGTACCTTCACTAAGTTAGACATGGATGAAAGTAGAGAATATTTTGATAAAAAAATATATAGGAGAATGATAACTAGTTTACTTTACCTCACCGTAACTAGACCGGATATCATGTTTAGTATAGGACTTTGTGCAAGATTTCAAGCTGATCCTAAGTTGTCTCATCTTAAAGCTGTTAAAAAAATCCTTAGATATCTTAAAGGCACTCCTAACTTAGGATTATGGTATCCAAAATCCGATGACTTTGATTTAAAAGCCTATGCGGATGCGGATTTTGGCGAATGTAGAATAGATAGCACATCTATAACATGTCAATTTTTAGGACATGCACTTGTTTCTTAGACTTCTAAGAAACAAAACTCGGTTGCACTATCCACAGCGGAAGCTGAATACATAGCCGCTAGTACATGTTGTGCATAAATTGTTTGGATGAAAAATATTTTAGAAGAAGATGGAATTCATTTAAAGAATATTCCCATAAAATGTGATAACACAAGTGCTATTTGTTTAACCAAGAATCTCATTTAACACTCTAGAACTAAGCACATTGATATTAGGCATCATTTTATATGAGATCATGTCAAGAATAATGATGTCATTCTAGAATTTATTGATACAAAACATCAAGTAGCGGACATTTTCATAAAACCCCTAAATGAAGAATAATTTGACTTTATTAGAAGAGAATTAGGCATGTTAAATTATCCTAATACATGAAGATGTTATATATTCTTTTTTCAAAATTTTTCAACTTCAGCTTTCATTGTCTCATCTTGATATTATCTTCTTGTTTTCAGATGACATCTTTACAATATCATCTTTTGAGTGGAGTTCTCATTCTTATCCTTCGATCATAATATTTTGATTCTCCTCTTCGATTGATGAATTTTTGAGTTATGTCATGCCATTTGATGAAATGGTAAAATTGGTTTTGATAAATCTCAACCTTGATATTATTTTGGATGATATTTTTACACTCACTCTTTTTTCTTCAATTGTAATATTTTAATAAAGCTATCATTTTCGATCATAATATTTTTAAAGCCTTCATGATGTTGTAAAAGTTTTGGATGATTTGGTATCATGATGTTGCTTTCCTCCTTCTTTGAATGATGGATCTTAATAATGTAGTAAAGTTGATTTTATGCTCCTTCCACCTCCTTTAAGCATGACAAAAGATATTTCATGACTTACATTTTATACGAAGTTTGACATATGCATAAATTAATATCATGAATTTTTATTTAACAAAAATTAAGCTCTTAAATGTTCATTTTGGATTTTTACAATTCGAAGCTTTAAAACTTAATGCCTTCCCCTCATGAATAAGAATGCCTTGTCGAATCCTTCTATGAAATTTTTTATGTTGATTCGTAAATGCCATGTTAAAGTCTTATGGATCTTATCTTAAAATTGATATAAGATGTTTGATGAATGATCTATCTTTCCACTTTATTATTTTATTCTTAAATTTACAAAATCGCATCTTAAGCCTTTCATCCTCCTTCATGAATGAATCTTTGATGATTTATTTTTTTCTGGATTTCATAAACATGAATAAAAATGATCAAAACATCTTTCGGATTTATCCGTTGAGGATGGCATATCATGTGTGTTTGATATGCATGATGATACCTTATGATGATACTTTTATCAAATACACCTCCTTTTTGTTGATGACAAAGGGGGAGAAGAATGTGCAAATAAATTGATGACATGTGCAAATGACTTGATAAAATATCTTGCATGCATCATATTAAGAAGAATATGACAAATAAACAAATGACTTATATATCGTATTATATTGCAATGACTTATATGCTATGTATTGCAATATGATGGAATGAAAATGTCTTATATGTTTTATATTATAATTTAATTACTACTGCCATACGTTATAATTGAAAGTTGGTTGATATCTTTAAAAGCATCACAATAAAATGTGTATCCTATCGTATCACATGTATCGCAAATGCTTTCTTAAAAAAAAAATTACTATCATGTCATGATTAATAATTAGTATCTTTCATTGATATGGTAAGTTACCATTTGATGATGTATCGCTTAATAATATCATGCCTTGCATTTATGGTTTTTATATCGATATCATTTGATACATATCGTATTTCAAACTATAATTGGTATCTTTTGTTGAAATAATAAATGTCTATCATTCGACTTGAAAATATGTGTCATGTCATGACATTGTGAAAAATATGAAGTTTCGTATTTATCGATGAAAAAATATGCTTGTTAAGCATGATGATATGTTCAATGGATGAAACTTATCGGTTTTGGTTTGAATTCAAAAAGATTGAATTTAAGCATTTTCTTTCTCATAATATGGCATATAGATAGGGGGAGTTAAAATTAACTCCGTCATCAATTGATTGTCATCATCAAAAAAGGAGAGATTGTTGAATCTCAAATTTTGATGATGAAGTCAATTGATGGGTTATTTGATCTAATCAATATTATTGAGATCAATGTGCAGGATTAACTATGATAGCTTGAAGACATAAAGCAAATTACCATAGTAAAGTAGTTGGGAGTTCGAGAGTCCACCGAAAGTTCGAAGGATCGTCGGAGGTGCTACCAGAACCAACCGAGAAAGAATCGGGAACGTGCCGAAGGTTTCGAAAGTTCATCGAAAAGATTATTGGAGGTTCGCAGAGCTTACCAAGAAGGTTCGGAAGCTTGCCAAAGACTCATCGAACTCGCCACAAAGTCCAGGAGCCTGCTGGGAATCCGCTGGAAGAAATCCAAGGGTGTGTCGAAAGTCCGTCGAAAGTTCACCGAAAAGCTCACCGGAAGAAGACTCGACATTGCCGATTGTTAATTTTCTTATAATTATGTTTCAATTCTATAGTTAGCATATAATTAGGGTAAGGATTATATAATAATCCTGTTTAACACTTGTAAGGGTCAATTGGACCTTATTTGGGCTAATTTGGGCCGAAGTCAAGGCCCATTCAGCCTTGCTGGAATAGTCTGGTGGTGGCACCACCAGACCCAGGCACTGGCACCACCCAGGGACTAAAATCCCAGGTGTTCTAGGCGGTGGCACCGCCCTAGGTCAGCGGTGGTACCACTGATTTTAATGCTTAGCGGGCGGTGGTACCGCTTGGCAGGCGGTGGTACCGCTAGACCACAGAACCCGAGGACTCTATCAAGCGGTGGTACCGCCAGTGTTAGGCGATGGTACCGCCAGTAGCTTAGAAAACCAAGAAGATTCAAATTTGGGCTCCAAATTTGAATCCTCTTGGAGCCTATAAAAACCCCTCCCATCCCTGAGTCGCAGTATGCAAGCACATACACTTTGAATGCAGAAAAACTCTGTTCAAATCTTTAGAAATCCTTCCTTAAGTTTTCTCTTATATTCGATTCAAAAGAAAGGAGTGTGCTTGTAAGGGTTGTCTCTTAAGCCCGTTAAAAGGAGAAAGCGCTATAAAAGGAAATTAGTCTTCGCCCTTGGAAGGAAGATATCTAGTGGAAAGCCGATGGCCTCAAGAGAAGAGGAATCGGGAGTGGACGTAGGCCGTATGACTGAACCACTATAAAAATTCTTGTTTGTGTTTCAATATTGTTATTTACATTTCTACAAACCTATTCATTTACTTACTCCGCTTCCTCCTCACTTTCTTACGAATTATTTTAAGTTTATATGCAATCGAAACTAGATTTCATCGAAATGTAATTTTATCACACAAAGTTTTTGAAGTTATTTTAAATCATCGAAAAGTTATCATTATTAATCGCTGCACTAATTCACCCCCCCCCCTCTTAGTGCCGCTCGATCCCTAACAAAAATAAGGACTAGAGGAGGGGATTTCTAGAGATTTAAACAGAATTTCTCTACTTTCAAAGTATATATGCTTGTATTTTCAACCCAGGGATGGGCGGAGTTTTTATAAGCTCCAATCTGATTCAAACTTAGAGCCAAAAACCTTTCCATCTTGGGTTTACCAGGTACTGGTGGTACCACCACTTGTCACTGACGATACCATTGCCAGTTTGACCCTAACACTGGTAGTACTACCACTAGTCTAGCGATACCACCGCCTGACATACTAACATGGTCAATGTACTGGGCGGTACCATCACCAAGGTACTCTGTCACTAGGTCGTACCACCACCTAGTATAACCTGGAGAGCTAAACCTAGGTGATGACACCACCCTAGTCTAGCGGTGCCATCGCCAGACAGGTCTAGCACTCCTAGTTGGGCCTTAAACCTGACCCAAACTAGTCCAATACTAGGCCCAATTGGCCCCTACCAGGGTTATAGAATTAACACTTAATCTTAACCTTAATTATATGCTAACTATGAAATTAAAGACATTTCCTAAGCTAATACAAAGTCTGGAAAGTCAAGACTTCTTTCGACGAGCTTCCGGTAAACTTCCGGCGGTTTTTCGATAAACTCTCGGACACCATTCTGCGGACTCCTGGTAAGCTCCTAGACTTCACGATGATCTTGGCGAGTTCCGATGAGCTTCTTGGCAAAGCTTCGATCTTTCTCGGTGAGCTTCATGAACTTCCAAAGAATCTTTCCGATGAACTTCCGAAAACCCTTCGACAAGCTCCCTACTCATTCTCGGCTAGTTCTGATAATACTCCGACGAATCTTCGGACTTTCGTCGAACTCTCGAACTCCCAATGATTCCATCGCACTTGACTCCAACACTTTGTTTTGCTTTATATCTTCATCATTATCATAGTTAATCCTGCACACATAAACCTTAACTCTACTTCAATCTAGTTAGTTACACGAATCAACCTCCTGTTGCCCGGCACATCATTGGTCGATGCTTCATCTAGTTCTTCGGTGCACCGTCCTCTCTTACGGTCTGTTGCCCAATTGGTGGTTGACCTCCGCAACCCCGATATCCATGGCATAACACCACTCTTCTTGGCCCGATGCCCGATGTCCGAAGCCTTTTGTCGATCGTCGATCATACCTCCGATTCGACATCTAATATACTGACATGATCTCTTCCGACGTAACGCTGATTCATCCTATTTCAACTGTCTAATCCTAATCGATAGTGGACCTGCGTCACTCAAAACATAATTAGACAACTAAACACAATCAATTAGTTTTATCATCAAAATCCGAGATTCAACAATATCAACTCAAACTTAATTTATTCATGTAGCTATTCAATTTCTTGTACCATAGTTGCTTATTGGTATTTATGCTAGTAATTTAATTCTTGTGCATAATTATTTATGGTCTAGCCTTAAAGAGTTAAACTTTTTGGATTTACCTTGGTGTATTCTTGGTTATTTAAATTATATTATGATTCATATGATAAAAAATTGTCATCTTTTTTGTGTCAATGTGTATATTCATTGTTTCACGACTTTATTAAACATTATGGATTAATTGATTTGAGCTTCTTTGGTTCTAAATATATATGGTGTAATAATAGAATTGAATTTTCTCATTTTTTGTACGTCTTGATTGAGTTTTTTATAATACTCATTGGTTATAATCTTTTGAAAATTCATTTATTTATTATTTACCTAGACAATTTTAGATCATGCTCCTTCAAAAATTAATTTAGTATTATCAAATTTACCCCCGACCAAGCTTTTTTTATTTAAGAATTTTTGTACTAATTATCTTGAAACAAATAATTTAGTTAACATTATTTAGACTTGTTCCTTTAGTCAAAATAAAGATCCCCTTAATAATTCTGTTATAATTTGTATAATAATATAGCTTCTTTCTCCACATGGAATAAGCATTGCCTAGAATTGTTAGAGCGCATATGGTATTCTATTAATGATACCACAACCACTTTAAAAGGCTTCTTTAGATAATTTCAATTCTTCTAACCAAGACCTCCTCAACTTAAATGTTTTTATAATTATCACTTTGCTCTTCTAAAGTAAATAAATCTCAACTAGTGGGCTAAGGCTAAATGTGACTGGATTAATGAGGGTGATAAAAATGTAAAATACTTTCATAATCTAATGGCCATAATTTTATTATGGGCATTAATGATAATAATCTCTTAATGATTACTGATACTAGTGATATATTATTGTCATTTAATAACCATTATATTAACCTTTACAACTATCAATCACTTATTAGGGATGTCAATGGGCTCGGACGAGATGCACAATGCTTCCCCGATCCCCATCTCTCTCTCATCTCCCATTTCCTATCCTCACCCCATTCCCCATTTCATTTTCCATTATATCAGGTGGGGGTGGGGATAAGGAATCCACAATGCGGGCAAGAAACCCACATGTTCTCTTTATCCTCCTAATTAATTGATTAAATTTTAAAAAAAATAAAACTATTATTAAACCTAATTATTAATACTATAATTTATACATAATAAAAGATAAATATATTCAAATATAAATATAATCAAAATTACCATAACGTATGGGAGAGGCATGGGAAATATGGAGGAGGATTGAGGAAAGGCATAAGGCTACGACGACCAATGAGGTGGGGTCATAAGGTGGGCGAGGATAGCTACGATAAGGAGGCATGGGTGCTGTGATGAAGGGAGGAAGCCAAGAAGAGAGAGAGAGAGAGAGAGAGAGAGAGAGAGAGAGAGAAGGGAGTGTATGAAAGGAAGAGAAAGAGAAATATAAAAATACCAAGAAATCACTATCGTTATTCACTATTCAACATTTGTCGACTACTGGATAAAACACCATTTACTGATAGAGAGAGGAGAACTAATGAAGGCAAAGTCAAACAACTATCGTGGCATTGCTTGTGATTAGGGATTAGGCTCGTACTAGCCATAAAAAATTGTTATTATTGAATGAAGAGATATTTCAATTGATTCAATTAAATCAAATAGTTCTTAATTGAATTATAATCGATTCAATCAAGATTTACCCAATCTAATTTGAATAACGAAAGTTTGGCCTATCTAGTGTTTGGGCTTAGCATCTTAGTCCACTTATTAATAGGCCAAGTATAGGTATAAGATGAGGAGTACTCTATCCATCCTCACCCTATAGTTGCCAAGATAATATAAAATTTCTTCTATTTTTGTTCCCGTCCATGTGTCATTAGGGGCAAATCCCCATGGTTACCCATATGCACAGGTATAATTGACATCCCTATCACCTACTAGTTTCATCGATTCTTCTTGACTCTCTTCTTGAAAACTAAATTTAATACCTATTCTAGTTTAATTTATCCATTCTCCCTTATAAAAAAATATATCAGACAGTTATATCTATGGGGCTTAGTAAAAACCTAATGGGTTGACAAGGGAATTTTATAGATTTTATTGAGATATTATTACCCCTTTAATTCAAAAGCTTTTAATTGGTTCTTTCGTCACAATTATATTCCCCCTAGTTTTATTAAGCCTTTCCTAACTTTTATACCTAAAGTTAAAAAATCAATTCACTGTAAATCATTTTTGACCTATTGCTTTATCTAATATTAACTATAGGATATTTTCTTAAGTTTTCACAAACAAGCTCAAGCCATTCCTTGACCACCTTATAAGTGGCAAGCAATCAGCCTTTATTCCTAAGCGAAGCATCACGATAATATATTGATTGCTTAGAAAACTATCTATTCTATATATTCTTGTAAAGGTAAAAACCCACTAGTCATAGCTAAAATGAATTAGAAAAAGCTTTTGACAGGCTTTCTTGAAATTCCATTGCACAAGTTCTTACTTTAATGAAATTTTCAACCTAAATTTATCCATTGGACTTATGCTTGCATCGCCTTTTCTTCCTTTCAATATCTTATTAATGATCAGCTTTTCTGCCCTTTCAAAAGTTATTATGGTGTATGACAAGGAGACCTATTATCGCCTTATTTATTTATCCTGGTAGCTTAAACCCTTATCTTTTAAATCAAATAATTTCTCAAAGAAAACCAACACTTTGTTAGGGATCGAGCGGCACTAAGAGGGGGGGTGAATTAGTGCAGCGGATAAAACAATGGATTTTTTAGTGATTTAAAACAAGCTTTGGAAACTTCGTACGATGAAAGCAACGTTTCGTTTGAAACCGATTTTTGCGTTCTAACTTTAAAGCATGCATACAAAGATAAAAAGGAAGTGGAGCAAGTAAAGTAAAGGCTTGCAGCAAAGTAAAACAGAAATTTAAACACTCACACAATCAAGACGCAGCGATGTATAGTGGTTCGGTCAAAGTGACCTACATCCACTTCCGAAGCCTTCTCCGATGAGGCTCCCAACTTCCACTAGCAAATCGTTTTGTAGAGGAAGGACCAAATACCCCTCTTACAACCCTTTACAAGTGGTTCACACTCTTACAAGATTTCATAAGAAGAAGGAAATGAGGTGAACACTTAAGCAAATGAAGAACAAGACTTTCCCAAGACTTATTTTCAAAATCTAGCTCTCAAACGGTTCCTTTTTCAGCTGAGAAAGGGGGGGTATTTATAGATCCAAAGTGGATTCAAATTTGGGCTCCAAATTTAAAATCAAATTGGAGTTCCCGTTTCTAGCGGTGTCATAGGCGGTGCCACCACCTGTTAGAGGCGGTGCCACCGCCTGTGTCAATCTGCTGACTGACACACAGGGGCGGTACCACCACCCCAGCCAGGCGGTGCTACTGGCTGCTCGATGAGCGAGCTACGATGGCCAGGGCTATAGTAGCCGGGCGGTGCTACCGCTTTGCTTACGATGCCGGCGGTGCTACCGCTTGCTACAGTAGCCGAGCGCTTGCTATAGTAGCTGGGCGGTGCCACCACCCAGCATGCATGCACGTAGCAGCACGCATGCTGCTGGCAGTGCTACCGCCCAGCATGCATGCATGCACACATGCTGCTGGGCTCCACCGCCCAGCACAAATCTACATTTGGTTTAAGCCGAAAACTTGGCCCAAATCGGTTCCGAACAAGGGCCAATGGGCCCATACTTGGGTTAAAGGATTAACCCCTAATCCTAACCCAAATTGATGTGCTAACTATGAAATTAAAGACATTCCTAAGCTATTACAAAGTCTGCAAGTCAAGTCTTCTTCCAGCGAGCTTCCGGCGAACTTCCGGCGGTCTTCCGACGATCCCTCGGAAACCATCCTACGGACTCCCGGCAAGCTCTCGGACTCCACGTTGATTTTGGCGAGTTCCCCCGTGCTTCTTTCACAAGCTCCGATCTTTCTTGGCAAGCTCCGCGAACTTCTGACGAACCTCCCGGCGAACTTCCAAAAACCCTTCGGCAAGCTCCCTACTCATTCTTGGCCAGTTCCGGCAGCACTCCCAATGAATCTTCAGACTTCCATCGAGCACTCGAACTCCCAATGATCCATCGCACTTGACTTCGACCCTTGGTTTCGCTTTACGTCTCATCCCTTTCGTAGTTACTCCTGCACAAATAAACACCAAAAACTCTACTTCGATCTAGACAGTTATTACAATGCGAATTGACATTCAGTTGCCCGGCAGATCATTGGTCGGCGCTTCGTCCGATCCTTCGGCACATCGCCCTCTCTTGCGGCTTATTGCCCAATCGACGGTTGACCTCCGCAACCTCGATATCCATGGCGCAACTTCGTACTTCTTGGCCCGATGTCCGACGTACGAAGCCTCCTGCCGATAGTCGACCGAACCTCTGGCTCGATATCCAATATCCTGACGTGATCACCTCCGGCGCAACGTCAATTCCTCTAGCGTCAACTGTTTAATCCTGATCGATAGTAGACCTGCGTAACTCAACACGCAATTAGACCACAAATCATACTCAATTAGTTTCATCATCAAAATCTGAGATTCAACAATCTCCCCCTTTTTGATGATGACAACTAATTGATGACTGACGGAGTTAACCATAACTCCCCGGAGTTTAACACAAACTCCCCCTATCAATATGCCATTGATAGAACACTTGGATTATCCCAAATCCAAGCAATATTCATCATAATGTTATGAGAATTGTCAAACCATCATGCAAATATATAAAATATTCAATACAATGCATGAAGTCATCAATCTACTTCTCCCCCTATGTCATCAACAAAAAGGAGAAGTAATATTATAACTAGTTTTCAAGGATATGCAAATATTACAAACATACTAGCTATTAATCACATCATACAACATTTAGGTATCGCATGTTTATCATGATAAACAAGATAGTACTTGTCGTGATGATGGCAAGTTTTTCTATGTTCCTTTGAGAAGTACAAGCAAATTATGCATTTTCTTGACTTCTTTTGTGATATGCATGTAATTTTATAATTTCTTTCTTCTCTTTTGAGAAGAGCAAGCTTGCAAGTTTTGCTTTCTTTGCGTGCTAGGACTTTTGCATTCATTTGTAAAAGCCTTCTCCCCCTTTATCAATATCAAAAAGAAAAGGAGGATTAATACTACAAATAATCTTGCATGAGATTCAACAATAATTTGTAACAAAGATGCAAGCAATTTTGTTGAAAAAAAAAAGTGAAGTTGAGCAAGATTTTTGCCTTTCTTGAGATAGCAACATTTTACTACTCAATGTTTAAGCTAGCAATTTTTTTCTTTTGATACACAAGTTAACAATTTTTCTCCCCCTTTATCAATATCGAAAAGAAGGGAGGAACCAATGAAAAATTTGCATCAATCAATATATCAATCATCATATGATGCATACAAGATGGTATTGAAACATGAGAAATCATGTCATCAAGGATATCAATATGTAAATTCAACAAGAATCAAAACCAAAAGATATCATCCATGATTCATAACTTTTCATTTTAGCAAGATCTAGATTCATATTTATCAATTTTTAATTCAAGATAAATGTCATACAACCAAGAATCATGATATATAAAAGCATATCAATATTAAGGATCAAATCATGATTACAAGTGCTAACATATTTTCTTTTCATTCATTTTTAAGCCATGATAAAAGAATGAATCAATGATTCAAATATTAAGCACATTTCTTTTTCATCAAATTTTCAATCATCACATAAGGCATTCAAGGAAGTATTGAAACAAAAAAAAAATCAATTTTAGCATATAATGTTTCAATCTTCAATCTTGAGTCATGAATCCAAAAGTCATAAATCAAAAGGTTCACGAATCATTTTGACAAGTCTCCTTTTTAGAAAATAACAAGTGAAAGTCTTAGGAGATCAAACACAAGATCTTGATTCATACATAAGAATTTTTTACCAAGATTATATTTCATAAGAATCACGACACGAATTCATAAAAATTCAAGTATTAATTTTCGAGAAATCAAAAGACAAGTTACATTTCATTTAAAGAATTTTCTTTTGATAAGACAGAAGGAGCATGGTAAAAGATCTTGATTTATAAAGAGTTTCAAGTCATAGTTGTCAAGATCATGATTTCAATAAAAAAAATTTTATCGCTAAATGAAATCTTTTAAAACTTGATTCAAGCATTAAATATGTCTTAACAAGTTATAATTCCAAAAGATTCAAGAATCGTTAAAAGAAAAATCATTCAAGCTCAATTTGTCAACTCGAAACTCATAATCAAAATCATTTTAGAGATTTAAAATGCTAGCTATATGCATTAATCATGACAAGTGATATATCAAAAGTCTACATCAATATTTCAATTATCATGTCATGAAGCATACAAAATGGTATTGAAACATGAGAGAAAAGTTCAAATTGCACATACAATGTTTCAATCATCAAAACATATTTTCTCAAATTGAGTATCAATAAGTTAAGAGAAAATAATTTATATTTTTTTTCTTCATATAACATGGGAGAAACATAAGAGAGTATAGAGATAAAACTCAAGTTATCAAGATGATGATCGCATAAAAGTAATTCAAAAATATAGTTTTACGAAACAAGAGATAAGTCATATTTCATTTGGAAAATTCTCTTTTCAAGTAATTCTTTTCATCTAAATATGCCTTTGTCTTTATATACCAAGATAAGCATGAAGGTTCAAGATGTAAAGGCAAAATCTCATAAGGCATTATCAAGACAAAAATGTAACACATTATTTCAAGACATGAGATTCAATATATCATGATAATGTGTTTCATTTTAAGTTATTTGTTTCATGTAAGTGTACTCATGTTTGAAAAGATGAGTATTAAATTTTAAAACCGAAACATGAGTTTGTCATCAAGATATAATGTCTTTAAATACTCATGATATCATATAACTTATGATTCATTTGGATTTCTCTTCAATGACATGGGAGAATCATAAAAGAGTATGGAGTGAGAGATCTTGAAGAACTCAAGTTATTAAGTTCATGATATAGATAAGACTCATTCTAGTTTAAATCATCAACTCCAAACTTATAAACAAATCATCAAAATCACTTTCATAATTTATGAGATTCATAAGATATCATAAAATCATTAAGCATGACAACCAACTATTATTATCAATGATGATTACATAAGGTATGTCCAATTATATATATGAAAATCATCATTGTATTATTTTGAAATACAAGTTGTCATGTAGTCCATTAAGATCAAAAGCATTACACGTAAAGCATCAAGATAGTGCAATTTCTCATTTTTTATATGTTCCATTTCAAGTGATTTGATGTTCATATGAGTATACTCATATTTTTCATATGGATCCAAAGAGCAAGTTTCAAGAGAAATCATTAAGACCGAAAACATGAAGCACATTTTTTAAAATATTCATCATGTTTATTTTCATGAGATTCACAAGACTCATAACATGAATTCATTCATCTCAATAGAATAAAAAAGATATTTTTATTTTAAGCAATTTGATGTGAGCATATTCAAAATTTTTATGAAAACATGTATCAAAATAAAACACAAGCTTAGTCATAAAATCGTCAAGACCAAATATGTAAAAATGATAGCATACTTTCAATTTTTATGTTAAAACGCCATGTTCAAATTTTTACCAAAATCATGCATCTATTTATAAATTCGAAAAATATGTTTCATCATCACAATATGACACTTTATTACTTCAAAAGCTCATGCATGATATAAAATCATCAAGCATCATATTTGGAGACAATGTAAACCATCAAGATACACATGCATGGATTAATCCTAAGCATTATCACAAATCTTGCATCATTCATATGTTTACTTTTCAAAAATACTATAAAGAAAAGCATAGTATAATTTTGAAATTTTTTTTAATTTCTAAAAACACAAGAAAAGCATAAAAAAAAATTCCTACTACCTAAGTTAAGCATTTATGGAAATCATCAAGTAATTTCAAAATAATTCAAGGAAGTTAAGTTACTTACCTCATTGTCGAAGCCCATTAAAGCGTAGTTTGCTTCTTCTTTCCTTAATTCTTCTTTGCAAGCCTTCTACTTCTTCTTTGGCATAATCCTCCGTTCAAGTTCATTATTTATTTTAGATTTTTGTTTAATGAACTTGTTAACATTCATTGTTATGTGTTCAATGTCCTCATTGTTCTCATCACTTGAGTCATCACTCAAGTAGCATTCATTTGTCCGATGTTCAAAAACCTTCTTGTTCTTTAGAAGGTGGTTCAAATATTCATCATGTTCATGATGTTCGAAACATTCCACGAAACTCATTTCATAGGTCTTTAAAGACCCAATAAGTTCATTAATAGGATAGTTATTTAGATCTTTTGTTTCTTGTATTGCAGTTATTATCGGATCTCATCTTTTTGGAAGAGATCTTAAAATCTTGTTAGTGAGTTCAAAATCCAAAAGAGAAAGAACGTGGCTCTGATACCAATTGTTAGGGATCGAGCGGCACTAAGAGGGGGGTGAATTAGTGCAGCAGATAAAACGATGGATTTTTCAGTGATTTAAAACAAGCTTTGGAAACTTCGTACGATGAAAGCAACGTTTCGTTTGAAATCGATTTTTGCGTTCTAACTTTAAAGCATGCGTACAAAGATAAAAAGGAAGTGGAGCAAGTAAAATAAAGGCTTGCAGCAAAGTAAAACAGAAATTTAAACACTCACACAATCAAGACGCAGTGATGTATAGTGGATCGGTCAAAGTGACCTACATCCACTTCCAAAGCCTTCTCCGATGAGGCTCTCAACTTCCACTAGCAAATCCTTTTGTAGGGGAAGGACCAAATACCCCTCTTACAACGCTTTACAAGTGTTTCACACTCTTACAAGATTTCACAAAAAGAAGGAAATGAGGTGAACACTTAAGCAAATGAAGAACAAGACTTTCCCAAGACTTATTTTCAAAATCTAGCTCTCAAATGGTTCCTTTTTCAGCTGAGAAAGGAGGGGTATTTATAGATCCAAAGTGGATTCAAATTTGGGCTCCAAATTTGAAATCAAATTGGAGTTCCCAGTTCTGGCGGTGTCAGAGGTGGTGCCACCGCTTGTGTCAGTCTGCTGATTGACACACAGGGGCGGTACCATCGCCCCAGCCAGGCGGTGCTACCGCTGGCTACAGGAGACGAGCTACAGTAGCCGGGCTACAGTAGCCGGGCGGTGCTACCGCCTACTACAGTAGCCATCGCTGCTATAGTAGCCGGGCGGTGCCACCGCCCAGCATGCATGCACGTAGCATGCATGCACGTAGCAGCACGCATGCTGCTGGCGGTGCTACCGCCCAGCATGCATGCATGCACACATGCTGCTGGGCACATTGGCTGCTGGGCTCCACCGCCCAGCACAAATCTACATTTGGTTTGAGCCAAAAACTTGGCCCAAACCGGTTCCGAACAAGGGCCAATGGGCCCATACTTGGGTTAAAGGATTAACCCCTAATCCTAACCCAAATTGATGTGCTAACTACGAAATTAAAGACATTCCTAAGCTATTACAAAGTCTGCAAGTCAAGTCTTCTTCCGGCGAGCTTCCGGCGAACTTCCGGCGGTCTTCCGACGATCCCTCGGAAACCATCCTGCGGACTCCCGGCAAGCTCTCGGACTCCACGATGATTTTGGCGAGTTCCCCCGAGCTTCTTTCACAAGCTCCGATCTTTCTTGGCAAGCTCCGCGAACTTCCGACGAACCTCCCGGTGAACTTCCGAAAACCCTTCGGCAAGCTCCCTACTCGTTCTCGGCCAGTTCCGGCAGCACTCCCAACGAATCTTCAGACTTCCATCGAACACTCGAACTCCCAATGATCCATCGCACTTGACTTCGACCCTTGGTTTCGCTTTACGTCTTCATCCCTTTCGTAGTTACTCCTGCACAAACAAACACCAAAAACTCTACTTCGATCTAGACAGTTATTACAATGCGAATTGACATTCAGTTGCCCGGCAGATCATTGGTCGGCGATCCTTCGGCACATCGCCCTCTCTAGCGGCTTGTTGCCCAATCAACGATTGACCTCCGCAACCTCGATATCCATAGCGTAACTCCGCACTTCTTGGCCCGATGCCCGACGTACGAAGCCTCCTGTCGATAGTTGACCGAACCTCCGGCTCGACATCCAATATCCTGACATGATCACCTCCGGTGCAACGTCAATTCCTCCAGCGTCAACTATCTAATCCTGATCGATAGTAGACCTACATAACTCAATACGCAATTAGACCACAAATCATACTCAATTAGTTTCATCATCAAAATCCGAGATTCAACACACTTTTTCACTTTGACCCAAATTGTCAACTTAGTTATATAATGTTTACTCATAATATCTTGCTATGCTTTCGAGCTAATAAAAAATCTTGTCAAATTATTAACTCAATATTCACCATCTATGAGATTTTAATAAACAAATCTATGAGATTTTATTAACTCAATATTCAGAAATATATTTCTCAAAATTTACTCCCAAGCATATTAAAAATAATATTTGTTTTTTTTCTGAAAAAGCAAATTTCTTATTTAAATACCTCAGGGCCACATTCTCTCCAAAAAGATTGCGTTCTTCTTATTATGATGATCTCCTTAATAAAATTCAATCTAAACTATTCCATTGGTAGCAGATAATTATCCTTCACAAGCTAGTTAGATTGTCCTACTTAAATCAGTTATAAACTCCATGCCCCTACATACATTTAGTGTTCCTTAGATGCCGATATTGATTTTGCATAGAATTGAAGTTTTAATTAAAAACTTTCTTCGGCACAATAACATTACAAAAAAAAAACAAGATTGCACCTCACTAATTAGGACACCATTACTAAAGATTTAGGGGTTTTTAGTATTCAAGATTTAAATTTGTTTAAATTTTTTCTTTAAGTTTCTGGAATACTTTAATATTCAAATAATGATCAAAGCCTTTACTCCAAAATTATGCATGCCAAATATAATCTTATCCATCCGTAGGCAACATCGATTTAAATAAAGTTAGTCAGGGTTGCAAACTGTTTAATATGGCTCTGTATGAGTTGTAAAATAGTTTTTTCAAACAGATTGGAGATGGCACTCCTATTGATTTGTTGACTGATCCTTGGTTATTTGATATGCATTTTTGTTTTAAAACCTACTTATATTGACACATTTTCATCCAATATAGTAGTTGGAATATCCAATTACTATTGAATTATTGTGATCCCTTGTTGGTTCAATTTACTGCTATAGAATTCAGCCATTTGCCTTGTGTCGATGTATGGGTATCGTAAGATAATATTTCGAGAAAGGCTACAAACAAGGATGCTTATTATTTGCTTAAATAGTATGATTTATCTCATCCTAATCAAAATTGGTACGATTAGCATGACTTTTGAGATTATCTATCTCCCCATGTATACAAATATTTTTTTCTGAAAATTACTTCACCAAAAACATCCCACAACTGATACTTCGAAAGTTACACCTTAGCCATACTATTATTACTTGCCGTCTTTGTCACCAAAAATGGGAATCCATCCAACACCTTTTCTTTCATTGTTCGTTTTCTTTAAATGTGTGACCCTATGGCAACAAACACTTTAATATCACTTTTTTGACACAAACTGACCTCATCCCAGGGTAATTGGTTAAAAGAAAGCTCAAATTTAACCCCAATGTTTCTCTACTATCAGCCGTCATTGCCAACCAACTTTGGATTTTATGAAAAGCAAGGAATTACTCCCTGTTCAATAGTAAGCAACCCTCTGTTGGGTATGGACTTAAGCCCTTACACTAGCTATTATGCTAGATCAACCATACTTGAAGGCACCCAAATGACCAATTATCTACCATTGCAATGAAAGAAACCTTTTCTAAGGGTTGGATAAAACTCGATATAATGTGAAGCCTTAACTATTAAAGAAGGCCTACTACTTGCTTTAGATCAAGGAATCCAATATATCCAAAAATTGAAACTGATTCTTCAACACTTAGACGTCTTTACATCTTTTACCAAGGAAGTCGATCCACCTTAAGTCTGCAAATCACCATTCAACAAATCAAATCACTTCTTCAATGACTAACTTCAATTCTTTTTTTGCATTGTTATAGAGAATATGAGACAACTAATTGTCATTGAGAAAATCAAATCACTTTTTTGCATTGTTAGAGTTAGTCGATCATCCATGCTATCGGTGGATAATTATCCCCCCGATTTGTATATGTAGAACATTAAAGCAAAAATTTAATTCTTTTTTGTAAAAAGAATATATTAAGTGTATATTAAATTACCTCTTAGGTGGACAAATTTAAAGGCCTAGCTAGCAACAGCAATCTCCAAACATTGAAAGATTCGTATCATTTTGTTTATTTGATCAAATTCACCAATATCATTTTGTTTATTTGACCAAATTCTCTAGTAACTCTATATCAAAACTCGTTCAATAACAACGAGGAATGAATTCATTATTTATTGACTTAGGGTTTAATGCTTTAAACATTCATCCTATTTTGAGAAACAATCACAAATTACAAATATATTATTGAATCTTTTAGGATCTTTATCTAACCTTTTGTTCTTGATGAAACAAACAGATTTTCTAACAAGAATACATTCTAATAATTTACTTTTTAATGTAATTTCAAATTTCCATATTTGAAATCAAATATTAAACAGGACTAATATTTTTTACTCGAGAAGTACGAAACTTGGCTTCAACGAATTATGAAACCTTCAGATAATTTTTTCTGTATTCAAAAGGATTTGAAACATTCAATTTTTAACAATCTTCCTTCCGCAAATAGGTACGTAATAATTCTTGTGTTATAAGCCATTATATAAAATGGTTATCATTTCAGGATAATAGTTGAAAAACTCGTAAGGTAATCAAATTGAATAATTGAGATCATGAAACACAAACCCCGTGTCGAGAACAGATTATTGCTTTTGTACGGTTAATGAAACTTCTTAGATGAATTGATTCAGGTAACTGACAACACTGGGGTTTGTACCTTTAAACCAGAGGTAACTCTGATAGAACTTAAGGCAAATCATGATCTGAACAAAATTAAAGCAGCGTTACAATGGATTATGCAATCAATACAGAACATAGACCATGCAGCAGATAATAAAAGTTCACTTTGGCTCGAGGCCAAGCACTTGAAACCGCCATCCTTCGAGTCTCCTACTGGAATCCACGTAGGAGCGTCTCGTACGCTGTCTAATATAATGAGAACTTCAAGGAAAACAGTTTTAAAGAAAAAAAAACAGCCATCCAACAAAATGCTTATGCTTACACATTCTTTGCAGCTCGCACTTTCCTAACTTTGACACCGTTCCTATCATAATCCAACAGCTGCACTCAACATCAATAATGTCACTGAAACAAGTGATCATAAAAGACTGGGCAAAATGTCAAGGGCACATATAAAACAGTCCTTGATCCTAAAAATAGACACCATCAGAAATCATGAACTCATTGATTTTTCTTGGTTATGAAATGTGTTTTAAATTAACATGCTCAAGAGATATCTCCATCGCACTACCACGATTGGTAGCATCAGTTTGTCATTCATCGTACCTTTGCACCCGAGGATGTGCCAATTGTAGTTGCATGAGTGGAATCATTGCCAGTAGTCTGATGACCACCAAAGCCATATATGCATTAACCTTCAACGCACAAACTGCCAACATGAGACTCCAGCAACCATTTTTAGAAGATTCTAAATATCCTCCAGTGGATGAGACAGTCGCCAATTTGAGCCAGTACTTCCATTTTTGTTGTGATACAAAACCTGTCGACCGAAATATTTTCAGTTGTGATACAAAACTTCCATTTCTAGAATACTTTCTAGATGATTCTTAGGTCGATAATATGTTACTTCAAAGACAAAACTAAGAGGGACTCCAATAAATTACTTCAGAAATCAACATAATGCTAGAAAATTAAGGCGGTAAAATAAGACTGTTTTGACGAGAAGTTAATACAGCCATAGTGCTAGAGATTATAATCTGAAGTAGGCCAAACAAAGGTTCGGTATAGATACTGGTCTAGGTTCCAGGTCAGAATGATTCTCCTGCCTTCAACGGCATCTAAGCCTGGCTCTAACCATTATGTATCCAGAAATCATAATCGAAAGGTCTGACAAATAAGGAAGATGGAAAATAAGAGTAAACCTTCCACTTTATACTTTAAAGAAGATTACACCATCATGATTAGGTTACTAATGGTGAGAACAAATCACAATTTTAAGGAATATTTAGTGTCTCACCTACCCAGCCTAGAACACAGGCTTTATATAAGGTTACTCTTTGATAGTAGATAATAACATGTATGCCATTTTATGTCATAGTCTACACCTGATGATGGTCAGTCAGGAAAATATCTTAATCTCTCCAATTCAAATCTTCAGCATTCCAGTCATGCTCATTGAATTACTAAAATCTCCTGTTGGTAATGTGGGATTCCAAGATGTAACGAGGCCAACATGTTGCTATCATTCTTGGTGCTTTATATGCACCATGGTCTTAGCATGACTCATGTCACAGAGCACAAGGGCCCTGATGTTAGTCACTAACAAAACAGAAAATGAAGTGGGCTTCACCCTCATCCAGGAGAACCTAGATGTAGTTGTTTTAGAATAAACAAAATTATAGATACTTCTAGGCTGTAGACTAACTAGTATGCACCATGGTCTTAGCATGAATCACATGTCACAAAACACAAGTGCCCTGATGTTAGTCACTAACAAAACAGAAAATGAAGTGGGCTTCACCCTCATCCAGGAGAACCTAGATGTAGTTGTTTTAGAATAAACAAAATTATAGATACTTCTAGGCTGTAGACTAACTAGGATGCACCATGGTCTTAGCATGACTCACATGTCACAAAACACAAGTGCCCTGATGTTAGTCACTAACAAAACAGAAAATGAAGTGGGCTTCACCCTCATCCAGGAGAACCTAGATGTAGTTGTTTTAGAATAAACAAAATTCTAGATACTTCATCACATTATAGCTTACACTTGATGAGGGAAGGTTATCCCAGTTAAGTGTGATGGCTTATTGGATCCACTGATTAGGAACCAATCCCAACTAATCTAGATCAGGATTAGAGAATTTCCCAGATTTTTTATGGACTATGGGAATCAGCCTCCAGAGGGTAAACCTTGGTAGAATCGTAAAATTATTCTTTTCCAACTTGAGTGACTAGGGCTCACATCAACAAAACAATCACTCTAATTTCAAGGGGAAGACTACAGATATTAATCTCTTTAGACCGCTGTCATGCATTAGATTCACCCTTTGTAGAAATCGACCTCCAATTTCAATTTATTGGCTAATCCAATCAATCAAGTTGAGTCTGATCAATTTTAATCAGTTAGTAGTCAATTAAGACAACTTTGTTTAGTGTTGATTGATTTTACCATTCTAGAGCAATTCTGATTGATTCCTCCAGTCCATCTCTAGCATTTCCCAAAGAGAAAAAAGAAAACATGTTCCTGTTTAATAAATTTAAGTCAATCCAATCCTATACCAAATAATTGATCTTGAACCCATTTCAGTCTTGGTAAGGTTATTTCTAGTGCCAATAGTTAAATGGATATCTTCTCTACTACCATTGAACTATTCAATATCCACTCTGTGAAAATATAGGAAGAGTAAAAACCACAGAATAAAATTCGAAGGAATGAACACACACACACACTGACACAGAATCTCCAAAATGGTAGAAGAGTAATATTAACCCATGTCCTAATGCAATGGATGAAGTCAAATCTCTATAGAGCTCCCAAAAGGCCAAAACTATACAACAATTATTTACAAGGTCATGATTATTTGGGCTTGGCTACTTAGAATTTTTCTTGCCACTGAACTTAGGGTAATAATAATTTCCAAAATGATGAAAAGTTAACAATAGGTGAAGAATAATCCCAGAGAGAAACTTATCTTAATCCTAATTCTACACTAGTACTGCAGATCTAGCCGACAATTCGTACCAGTATCGGAATAAGATTTTAAACACTGGTTAAGATAATGGATTAATCTATTTCTTGCACTCTTAGAAACTAGTAGAGTAGTTCTAAAATGTTGGCTTTTGGTCCATAGTGTTAAATATGCAAACAGACATTAAGTCGTTAGTAGTCAAATATGGTAATCTTTTGGAGTCAAATATGGTAATCTTTTGGGTACTGATCTTTAAGTTTACTAATTATTGTGGTTAATGATATTCCTCAAAAGTTTCAATTATAAATTCAAGTGACATGAGAAGGGAAGATCAGCTTTGAGCAAAAAGCAAAGTTCCAAGTACGTTTTTTATTTGAGAGAAAATACCAGTTTACTGGCCGCTGCAGAAAAATATGTATTTCTATCAGTGGTCAATCACTTGTGTCATTGCAAGTAGTCTTCTAGCATTAATTATGTTATTTATTTTTAAGAAGAAGTTGGACAGATTAGAAGGTCCAGGTTGGCTGAATCAGGATGATATGGATTTGATTAAGTAGATTACCACGACATAAGTTGCATGATTTAATTATATTAGGACAGTTATCCTGGTTATCTCACATTGTCATGCTAACATAAATTGTTTGCTTATCAAAAACAGAAAGCAAGGTTTTGTTAGTTGCTCGATTCTCATTGGTAGTGTTACAGTAAGTTAAGCAAGTTCAAGTTGAGTCTGGAATGTAATTGTGCTTGTTTCACTATCACAATATGCTTTACAAGGATTACATACAAGAACAAAGTATTATGGGATGTTTGATTTGAACAGCCATAGGCTTCCAAGATAATGATGTGTATAAATGAACCATTTTTTAAGAAAACAAGATCGGCTTACAATCTTTTGATCGTCTCCGCCTGTGCACAAGTATTCATCATTTGGAGCTATGGCAATCTGCAGTTGGCAATAAATGCTCCATTTGAAGATAAGGTTCTCATGTGGCAAAAAAGTAACAAAAAAACCAAGTAATGAATTGTTATCACCATGACACATTTAAACAAGGATGAAATAATTAACTTACAGTATTAATGCATCTTGTATGGCCAAAGATATGTCTGATACAGGGTTGACCTAGGGTAACATTCCACAATGCAACACTATATATAAAGAATAACAAAAATTATCTTGTGAGCTTGACAAAAAATACGAGAAAAAAAGAGAAAGAAAATGCTCTTACCTCCCATCACCGCTCACAGTTACCAGTATAGACTCTCTATGAAGCCATCGAGAATCATTTACACCTTGATTACCCTTGTCAACATGGCTGCAGAAAATTTAAAAGTTCTGATAACAGTATCTGTATGAGATAACTGGATCTTAAATTAACAACCCAAAATTAAATTAAACTATATACATGCATAGAAGACATGAATACCAATCCTACTGGTCTCAAGTCTAAAAAACCTAAAATACACTAAATAGGCATCATTATTGAGACCAATGTATTATATAAACTGGACATACTGGTCAGTATGGGTCGGTAACTACTGGTCCAACCGTAAGCTAGTAAGTGGACTACTAGTTTTCACCGACTATGAATTCATATCAAGCTTACTACCTGGAATGACAATCGTCCTAGGTATACCACCCAATTTTTATGGTCGGAACTGGGTGTATTGGACGGTAAACCTACCACCCAATATCTTATCAAATTCTTTTTATTTGCTGACAGCTATCTGTTCTATTTTTTACTTTTTCTTTCTTTCCCTCTTCTCACATATTTCCTCTCTTTCTCATGCACTCTCTCTCTCTCTCTCTCTCTCTCTCTCTCTCTCTCTCTCTCTCTCTCTCTCACTATCCCCTCCTCCAACTCTTCCTCCTTTCCACTGCATCACTGATGCTGCTGCATCATAAGGGTCACCACCACCACCACTGCCTCATCTTTTGCCTCAGTCTCCACCACCACCTCCTCCTCATTTGCCTTATCTTCCTTGGCGTCTATTCTCCTCCTACCCTCTCTTCTCCCTCTCTCTCTAGTCTGGGCGAAAAGGTCCTATATCAAGTATAAGGACATCAATCTATCTGAAATCATACTGGTCCAAAGGCCAACTGGTATCAGCACAGGACAAGTTTTTTAACCTTGATTGGGAAGTTGGTGTTGTCATAGTGTTCATAATTAGCATAAAGAACTAAACTCCACTAAATTCTTCAGATTCTATAAATAATTAGCCCCTATCTACAACCCTTTTTGACCTTTCAAAATACACAAAGTCACACCTCCTCGTACTACCGCAGCTTGAGGAGCAATATGATTATTTGAAACTAATAATTGTATGTGTACAATACAGCTTCTTACAATATGCATTGCAATCATTATAATACATGATTCTCATTGCACAGCCAGGTCATATTTGTCAGATATTGAAAAACTATATTTGAAATTTTAGTATAATAACAATGGTACTAGAAATAACAACAATATCCTTCACTTCCTACAATTTCATAGTGGATTGGATTACAGTTCTTTTCTAGTTACCAGTGAAACTTTTCCAAAAAATTCCACAGACCATTACGCCTTTACACAATATCTAACCAACCAGTCTTTTGATTTCTTCTCCCTCTCTAAGTACATGTATTTAAACTAACTAGCATTTTTCTTGATACTTTTGCATGTTCCAACCCTCGATAATTTTCTCTTGTTTTATCCTTGATTGCTTCTACCTCTTGACCAAGAATGAAATCAACATTGGGCCCAATACCACTCGTGCTAAGGATAACCACCTACCACTATATTGTGAACAATAAGGTGAAGCAGGTGGAGTTATCAAGGATGATGGTGTATCCATTTGAACATAAAATGGTATTCACGTATGGTAAAATTGCCTCCCAACCTAATAGATGGACATTGGGATTACTCATGTTACATTAACTTCACGGATAGATATGCCAGATTGAACTTCTCCTAGATATGGACACCAAGCTCATATAGACAAACTTCTATCAGCATCAGGCTGAGATATGAGTCATCATATGACAAAAGTAGCATTTAACTTCGACTAAATAACAAACCCCTAAGCTCTTTTTGCATAATTACAAATTGATCTTAAAAAAATAAGGAATTATATCTTTTTGCACACTTACCCAGGAAGTTGACCTGCATATTCTGCAGTCGGCATTTGCTTTCCATGGTTCAAACAGTGCAAAGGTCTTGAGAATCGCATATCATTGCTATCATGGGCTATTTGCCCATGGTTCAATGGCAAGATTCGTGTATCCCATACCAAGGTGTTATTTGATGTACTGGAGGCAGTAAAATAGGTTCCGCAGTTGCTAAAAGAAACAGATGTCACCTGTGACAAAGAAAATGAAATCTTAAATTAAAATAGGAAGAAATAGTTTACTTATATGAAAACTTCAACTTTAACAGCTGAAAAATGGTGCCCACATGTAGGCAGGCAGCCAGAAGTATAAAATACTACTTATTCAGCAATGTGTAGACAATTTAGAATTTTAAGGCATTTCCATGCAAGGAGGACCTATTAATCCATTGAGACCAAAGCTGACATCTTAATTTAAAAGGACAAAACAAGAAAACTGATATTTTAGTCTAACTTGAACGAATATTGAACTTTTGAAGATATGACAAAATAACATTCACTTAAAAGGTAATCATCTAGAAAAAAAATAATATTATACTCAAGGTTCTCAATTTCGATGTGTACTATCCGGTATGGGCGGTACGTACTGGTCCGAGAGGATACCAGTACGCGAACCGCCCTCTACCGGGCGATATGAGTGTTTTGGCTGGTACCGAGACGTACCGACTACTACCGAGGCGTACCGACTGGTACCGTGTACCGACCAATACCGTTCTAGATTTCGACCGTTACCGAGATATACCGATCGGTACAGCCTAGCGTGATAGGTGAAGGTATTTTTAAGATTTTAGGGTGTACCGTCGATATGCCCTAGCGTACCAACGGTACATACCGGTATGTACCGTACCGAGCAAACCTCGAAACTCCGATACGTTACGAAATTTCAATCCTTGATTATACTAACTTCTGCTTTTAGGACATGTAACCTACTTACTGCCATAAACATAAGTAAACACCATTCCAAAAAGGCACATCTTTGTTGGAGTTTATTAATATTGGGCCTAGATTGCAAAATGTAGCTTCAAGTAAACATTGATCTTTTCGTTCCACATTCCTTTTTACTAAGTTAATTTCTTCAAATATGTAAACAGCTGTTTTCAATCTGTTCTCAATGTTTTCAATGTTCTCAATGTTTTCTTCTGTTCTCAATGTTTTCAGACTAATAAAATACTTTTCTTCTGTTCTCAATGTTTTCAATCATACTGTAGCATTATGACCACAATGTTGTATCATAATCATAATATCTCAATAAAAATAATGTGATAACTTACTAAGCCAAGCTAACTACAATAGTACATTGTAACTCAAATATGACAGCCTCATGATTAGAACACAAAATATTAATTAGTAAAAGAAATATAATTCCACCCTATAAAGTTAAAAAGTTAAAACCATGAGTGGCATGGGGAGCTAGGAGGTCTACCAACTCTTTTATTATTAGTGTTACTGGTCCCATGTGATCCAATTGCTAGCACATACACTAATTTTAAGTCCTATGAATCAATGGCTATCAAATAATTTATGTTAATGAAGCAAAGAGTTCTAATCGAGCAACATGGTAGGTTCTGGACCGGCTAGGTTGGAATAGGGTCTGAACCAACACAGACCTATATTATACCTGTTTCAGCCTATACCAAACCTATATTGACCTATATAATTGCTACACTTGATGTCCACTTCAGTTCAGGATGTAACACCCAACTTGTGATGCTTAATGTCAGATTTCATCATCAGATAAGAAATGTAGTATCTGTACCAAGTCATATGGAATTATATGGCACTCCATGCCAACAAGTACCAGGCATTTATTATAGAGCAGTTCAGGATCTTACACACATGATCACAAGCCAGTGACTTTAGCATTTCAAGTCACATTTTTAGTTTTCATAATTCTAAAAGATGTCTTGCATTTGCTTAGTTTCTAGAAGCTTCATCGGTAATCTTGTTCCTTACAAGTTTATGTTTGGACTTATTGCAAAAAATTTACCATATCACTTTTTATTAGTTTATTCCAACTCAACAGACAAAATTCAAGTAATCATGCTTTACAATTTTAATCCTTATTTCCAGCAAAACACAAGCTAATATCAACTAATGTTTTGTGCTTGGACAATAGTCTACCGAACAATAAGTGATAAAGCACAAATGTAAATTATAGATTTTGAGAAAAAGCAGTATTGAGAGATAAAAGCACCTAACACTAGTCAGAGGCGAGGTGTTTACATGATCATCCTAGGAAATCAATAACTAATTAAATGTTACATGTCACAGATACAAACTGATCAATGTAATAGATTAACAGAAGCACTAGAAAAAAAAAGTTATTGCTTGTGCCTTTTGCATGGAACAATGAAACAAGTTCAAAAAATGATGAGAAGTAAACTTAGTTTTATATATAGCCAACATCTTTCAGTGTTGCAACTACCTCAAAACCAGACCCCACAGAGAGATGATTGATTGCACCACATGTCCGGATATCAAACAAACCAATGGTCCCATCACCAGCACCTATATAATAAAACAAGAAATAAACAGGTACAAGGAAGAGTTAAATCTCCAGTAGATGAGAGCTGGCATATGTTAGACACCATTATTATAAAACAGAAAGTACCTGTGATGATAGTGTTGCCAGCTGGATTTACCTTCAGAGAAGTAATATACTATATGCAAGCAAAGTGTATTAGTGAACTAAACAGATGAATGTTTTAATATGCAAATAAAAACAACCTACAGAATCATTTGCAGTGAATGAAAGACAGGATTCTGCAGATTCAATATCCCATAGTTGCACGATAGCAGAACCACTATATTCACAATCACTTCCGCACGCCAGAATATTTTCACTGCAGAACTCCATTGCAACAACCAAAGGATGAACCTGGTCTCTTGTTCTGCAATTATGTGAGGAAAGGCACAATAGTAGATCTTAAAACAACCAACACCACAGCCATTAGCCAGTGCGCATTTGCACATTCATGTACATAGGTGTAGCAAACAAGCATAATAAAGAACTGTAGTACTAAATGTGTTACATTAAAGAAATCGGTATGCTTCAGACAACTAAACAAAATATAAGATAAACCATTTTTGGGTACCTATTTTAACTGCTAATGAAGAACAGAGCTAGAGAAGATGCCTAGGACCAAAAGGAGATCCAGAAGAAACAAGTAATAGTAAGATGGAATAATATGAAAAAAAGTTTAAAGAATCCCCTTTCAGAATTTAAACACAGAAATATGTGTGTGTGTGTGTGCGTGTCTGTGTGCATATATATATATATATATATATATATATGTCGTGCGCGCACACACGTGTGATTTGAAAACTTTAGGCAATTAGGAAGGTTTTATAAATTCAAAAGCCATAAAAGTTTTTCCTAACTAGTAACCACCCATGTTTAAACATGAATCACACAAGCTACAACCCCGAATATGAGGAAAGGAAGTGTCTTGTTCTAAAATTAATAGCAATATAACCTAATCCTGTTATGCTTCTGACATAAGACATAGGATCAGAAAAATGGTCCCTATTTCAATGCTTCTGACACTAGAGATGACAAAAAATCAGGACCAAGTGTCGAAGTCAAGTCTAATCAACAAGTAATAAGACATCACCAAGTGTTGATACAAGACAGTAAACTGTAAAAGTGTAAATACAAGATGTTCAACTATAAAAAAATGTTTCATTAGATTAGAAAACAACAATCAGAAACATTTAATCTGAAGTTTATAAACAGATATCACAAAGAAACAAGTTCAAAGAAGAAACTGAAAATTTTTCTCAACATACAATAAGAGCTCAGGAATGAAGTAGATTAAAAAAAATGAAATCCTTGAAAGGGTTTCAAATGATGAGTGAAGGTCGTACCTCCTAACTCTCTGATGCAAATTGATCAAGCATCTCCAAAATCAGAGCACAATATAATAAGTATAAGCATCATCATGTTTCATCAGGATAAGAAAAGGCAACGGCCAAGGTTTCCATGCAGAGAGATGAAATAGAAGCACAGCTTTGGTGAGGAAGGCAAAGAAGGCATTATGCAGATTTCACTGATCATAAATGTTGGTGGAAAGAGATGGGACAGATGTCACAGTGAAAGGAAGGCCAATTTCCTGGTGGTGGAGATGCCTAGATGTGCCACTTTGTAAGAAAGGAAAAGTGTAGCATTCGAACAGGGTAATGCACTATTCTTTGTGTTCAGTATTTTTACACAAATGCAAAGAGATACATGTTTAAAAAAAGTGAGTTGCTTCAAAAAACCAGCTGGTCCAACTCAAAATGCCTGACCTTGGACCTGAACCCAAAAAAATCAGGTACGTGGACCTGATTTGTCCAAATAGTTAGACCTGGTGCCGACTTGGATCTGAAACAGAAAAGAATTAGCATCTGAACCCAAGTGTTGGACAAGTAGTTGTAAGGACCAACTCGATTTTTCTCAATCAGTCCAGAATGGACACAGAGTTCAGATAAAATATTTGCCACTCATATCCAACAGCAAAAGGAAGAGAAAACCAATGAGGCAACTTACTCAGCAAAAGCTTCTCTTTTATAAAAGAATTTAGGAAAGCAATTAAACAGTTGATCCTCGTGATCAGATGTCAAGTGCTTCAAACATCATAGTGAATATTTCAATTAATAATTTGTGTATCTCTACAAGTATGTGGCTCTTCTATGAACTAGAATGTCCTGGGTAAGGATTAGATAAGTGAAAAACTTAGCTACATCATTATCCCAACTTGAATTATGAGTTTTTCATCAAGTCAAATAGTGTCTAATTAAGATATTAAGTTCATCATATATAGCAAAGGTCCAAATAGCTACATTAGGTTGTTAAACCTACATTTTGGTATGTAAAAATGGTTCTTCAGAAACTTTCCATTGTATTAATCAACGTAAAGCAAGAGAAAATATAAGTTAAGATGAGGACAACAATAGAAGATGAGAACTGTAGAATAAGTAGAAATCAAGGTAGAATACACAGTTTCAGCAACATTCCACGAAATGAAGTTACAGTTCAATTATGCTCTCAGAAAGAACAAAAGAGAAAAACTTTTAGACTGAAGTGGACAAATGCATCTGGTATCCTTTAGACCTGCTTTACAGATCAAAATGGTGGGCAAAATGATGCAGCATATCTTTTATGTGAGTGAAAATTAAAGAAGCATGTTAAGATGATTATTGACATTACTAGGAATGATAAAGGATGAAAGTACACAATATGTTAGGAGAGCACTGATAAAGGACAAACTGCAGAAGACTATTAAAGGTGGCTTATACTGTTAAAATAAGACATTTAAGTTTGCAGGAAAGCCATGTGATTTAATTCAAAGAGTTAGTAGAAAAGACCATCGGTAACTATATTGCGGACGATATGTACATACCAGTCCACTGGAAAACCTGATTGCAAACCACCCCAAACCAGGTGGTCCACCAGAGGTACAGGCTTGCCCCCCTTATAGCTCAAAAGAGGATTGTTCAGTTCTATATGAAGCCGGTTGAGCTTTGCAGCTCAGAAGAAATTATTTTTCCTTGGGAATGAGATCAACAATTTCAGGAGTTGATCTCCTGCCAAAGGAACCGATGAACCCTCCAATGCTGGCATGCCTGTAGTATCTGTCTTACTCAAAGGAGGTTGGGTTGATGGTTGTCTCATGGTCGCACTAATACCGAAGGCCTATGAACTGGTAGCAATTGTCTGCCTCACTAAAGAAAACTGATGGACCTATGATGGTCCATTGTTGCTGCCATTGTCATGCTCATATGTTGACTGGGTCGACCGATATCACATCACAATCCCTGTACATGTATTAATAATCCACTGATGTCCGAATGTTGGCTGCAAGCTTGGGGTTAACGTCGACATCAACAGTGTGACCCTCACACTTATCGTAGGTTGCAGGCTCTATAGCACACCTTTCATACTTTTCCCATTTTGCTTTTTCTTATAACCTTAATGTTGTCCTTGTATCCAATTCGGCTTTGAATGCCTTTCTTATCACTTGGGGCACCTTTGTGCATTGTGATGCGTCACGAAACCCTCTCGCCAATTGTTGCTTTAGGTGAGTGATTTCTCTGTCCCTTTCAATGTAATCACAATGGATGCACAATCATTGATACTGGTTATCAGACAATCGATGGGTTTGCAACCATGCCAGTTCGCAACTTTGCTGCTTTGGGGCCATTCTCATACAAAAAATTGTCCATGTAATCAGATCCGTAAATCATAAGAATAATTAACCTTTAACAAATAAAGCTTGATCAGCATCAATCTAGACTGGATCTAGCATAAATTTGCATAGATCTAAGCTAGATTTATAAGATCTAAATGAATCAGGCCTCAATCCAAAATGGCTCTAGCTTGGATCCAAAAGAATCAAACCTAGATCCACATGGATCTAAGCTAAACTAAATTTACAAAATCCAATCTTAGATCCATGCAGAGAAAGCCTCCATCCGCAAGGATCAAGATCAAATGAAAACATTTCGAGCCTCCATCCACAAGGATTGATGTGAAATGGCAACATATCAAGTCTAGATCAGCAAGGATCCTTGTGGATCAAACTTTCATGCACAAGGATTAAGTTGAGATAGCAATGGATCAAGCCCTAAATTAGATGAATGAAGTCCTAATTAAGACATTAAACTAAACAAAGATAAAGACCCTAAATTAAACCCTCAAATTAGGTTATTATTGTTCAAAGATTAAGCTTTGGATTTACCTAATCTTGAAGAGAGTTACAATTCAAGGATAAAGTGAACCATGATTATATTTATATGCTATAAGTACTTTTTCAACATTTTCTGAACTGAACAACATTTTTATTTAACAAAAGTGCTGATTGTATTGCTTGACATAAAGTTCTACATTCTAGCCAGAGGATACCAAGTGATGAAGCAATAGATTGAAGTAACCTAATAACTTAATCCATCTGCACTAATTATATATGCATTCACCTCTTCCATCACCTACTTGTTAGATGACAGACGCATTCCACATAGAAATGCTACAAAGAGTTAGGTTTGCAATGGAATAATGGAGGTAGTTTAGCAACTGAAATAGATGGTTTCACAATATCAACTTTTGAAATGTTAAAAGTACATAAGCTTTTGAAAAAAGAATAAGCAAAACTAAGCTATTACAAAAATTAACACATAAGGTCCCAACTACTGTTGTCAGCTAAATATATCTTATCCCACCACCAAGCTCTTTTAGTGCAACATCATTAATCAAACTGATAGTCATCAATCATGTAAATCAAACTAAAATTGCAGAAATGCAATCCTACCATGAAAAAGAAAAAATTGTTACCTCAAATTCGAATTCAGATCAGCATCAAGTTCACCTCTCAAAGCATCCCACAGTAGAAGTTTGTCATCTCCTTTTGCACCACTGGTGACAACAAGACCTGGATAACTTCTAGGACATTAGATAACACTACAAAATACAATACACAAACTAAGCAATAAACTTTTAGTGTCAACAGCCAAAAGAAAGAAAACCAAACAGATTACAACAATAACGACAACAAAGCTGTAAGTCCCAACTATTTGGGGTTGGATACATGGATCTTATGCCACCATTAAGATCAGTAAAAAGTCATATGCCTAGTTAAGTTTAAAATACTTAAATTTATATTTATAGTTTCTATTAAAGTCTTTTTAACTCTTCCTCTACCTCTCCTCATACCACTAGCGTTAATCATTTCATCTCTTTTGACTATCGCATCCAGAGATCTAAGCACATGCTTATATCATCTTTAATAATTTTCTCTCATCTTATCCTCTATCAAAGCAATACCTAATTGTTCGCGGATAAAAGTACTTATTTTCCTATCTTTCCTAATAACTCCACATATCCATCTTAACACTCTCATCTGAGCAATACAAATATTTTGTATATGTTGTTTCTTACCTAACTAACACTAAGATATATAAATCATTGTTAGTCTCACAACTATCTTAAAAAAAATTTCTTTTAATCTCAAAGTTATCTAATTATCACACAAGACTCCTAATGCCTCTCTCTATTTTAACCATCCTATTTTTATTCTATGAATAATATATTCATCAATACCTCCATCTTATTGAATAATTGATCCAAGATACCTAAAGTTTTTACTTAAAGGAACTTTTTGTTCATCCAACTTATCTATATTCTCCTGTCTATTCTTAGAATTATTAAAATTGTAGCTCATATATTCTATTTTAGTCCTACTTATTCTAAAACCTTTAATTTCTAAGGATTGCCTCTATAGCTCAAGTTTATAATTAATTCCACCAGAGAGGTCTATCATGTAAATGACTAGTAAGTTTGTCCAAACAAATTGCAAGAGGAAGAAAAAGAAGTGAAAATTTGATTGCAATAATGTCAACTTTTCTAGCTTCCAAAGGATTATAGAATGCAATCTGTAGAAACATTTAAAACACATCCATTCAAGATTAGTGTCATACACTATGCATACATATTGGACACTCAGATTGCCACATTAAGAGCAGGTCAAGCCAAAATATTTCTCATGGCAAATGCAACAGATTTAAAATATATCCAACAACCATTTCATGAAAAACTCTTCAGCTTTCCTCAAATCTCAGTGAACAGATGGATGTATTGACAACTTGTACACTGTTAATAGCTAGCAAAGACCAAGGTTTTTAATTTTGTAACATACCAATGTTTCGAGCTTTGCTCGAGACAATATGGTACGGGCATATCGAGTGATACGCCAAGGTGTACCACTCGGTAAGTGTGCATATATATATATATATATATATATATATATATATATATATATATATATATATATATATATATATATATACAATATTAAAAAAAAGGAGCCGTCTGCTACATCGACGACATCGCCTCCTTTTCTTCTCCTCATCTACGGAGTTCAGTGAAGACGACTCCGACCTTTGACGCGACGAGGAGAAGAATGTGGTCTTCTCGGCTTCTCCTCATCTATGGTGTTTGGCGAGGACGTCGAAGGCCACAAACATCTCCAACCTTCAGCGAAGAATGCGGCAAAGGATGTAGGTGTCTCCGGCCTTCGGCGAAGGATGCAGCGAACAATGCGGCAAAGGATGTAGGTGTCTCCGGCCTTCGGCGAAGGATGCAGCGAAGAAGAAATCAAGCCGCTCCGTTATCTCCTGGATCGGGATCGTCGAGGGAGGGCGGTGCTGGATCAGAAAGCGTCGAGGTTCTCCCGATTCTCCCTCGACACTTCTTCTTCCCTCGTCGTAGCCAAGCTATCCCTCGACACTTCTTCTTCCCTCGCCGCAACCAAGCTGATACCACCCAGTAGCGGGCGGTCCGCATATCGGTCTGCTGGCGGACCGGTACGTACTGCCCGATACAGGCGGTATCATTCGAAATTAAAAACCTTGGCAAATATTGAAAAGAGTCTCTTCGAGCAACAAGCTTGTCAATAACAAATAAACTGTTAAGCTATAGAACACTAAGATGTTCCCCTACAAATCAACCATAAGGTAACATCCTCCCTAACCGTATCTCCCAAGCTAATACCTACTGACACCGAGATGTTAGGAGAAACTATTGTTTGGCTCACTATTAGGAAGATTCTAACTCATAACCCTATGCAAATCAACAATAAGAGCCATTCTGCTTCCTTTATCATAATAAAGAAACCGTGTAAATCCTCATGCTCCATGGTATGCATCCCAGGTGGCAAGACCAAAATTCTGTTCCTTTGTCTTCATGTAGTAGTGAGAACATAAAATTGGTGATCCCAACCATTATTATGAGTTAGGCAATATTTTCACATCACTACTATCTCCGCAATATTTTCACATCGTTGTTTGCAGACCTCACGAAGAGCGAACTGCTAGGAAGGTGTTTCATCAAATGCTTGAATTTGTAGCTTGTCGAAATGTATCCAATGAATCAACCGATTGGGATGCCTAACCCTTTTCCTTGCCATGATAGCCATATGCATGATCATGTTGTGTGCTACTATGGCCCCAACTTCATCCAAAAGTGTATTGTCTAAATCTTCAGCTACACACATCTTATCAAGTATTGGATCTAAATTGTCATGATAGAGCTGGAAATCAAGCATAGCAACCTCAGGTACCTCTGTTTCCTTATTGATCTCAATACAATGCAACCTAAAATGCATATTATAATGGATGTAGACAAGCTTCACCAAGCTTGTCTATGCTTGAGGGTTGAATGTGAGCTCATATATAAACTGAGGTGAACCTCGACCAATTTCACTTGCAGCAACCATTGTATGATGTGGTCTATGATAGGACCCGAACCAAGGTCCGCAATATCATACCGTACCGGTGTACCGAGAGTTGATCGGTATGGTACGTACCGATGCGTACCGTTGGTACGCTATGACATACCGATGGTATCATACTAGGCCGTACCGATCGGTACACGTCGGTATCGGTCGGTACACCTCGATACCGATCGGTATACCGCTCGGTACGCCTCCGTACCGCTCGGTACGCCTCCGTATCAGCCAAAATATATGTACCGCCCGGTAGAGGGCAGTCCGCGTACCAGTATCCTGTCGGACCGGTACGTACCGCCCATACCGGGCGGTACAGCTCGAAACTGCATACCCTGACCCGAACTACTGTTCTTTTCAAATTTGGTGTCACCAGATAGCTACATAAGGATTGACATCCATTAACATTTGTTATAGTCAAGCAACTTGGTTGAGACCAATAAGAGATGAATTAAAAGGTTTGGTTGTATTACCATGATCCACATGATATCTGTACAATGTGCACGACATTTCTGAAATAATCTGAACTTATATCAACAAAATATAGTTAATTAATAATCGAATATACGTCAATGATGAAATATGATATTCATTAATACAAAATTTATTTATACTAGAGAACTCCTTTTCACTCGGACCGATATGTACCAACTCGTATTTACCTGTCTAATCTGAGCATAAACCAATATGCAAACCCAGCCCACTTCAAAATAGTCTGAACTTATTTTAACAAAATATAGTTGATTAATAATTGAATATAGGTCAATGATGAAATATGATATTCTTTAATACATAATTTATTTATACTAGAGAACTCGTTTTCACTCGAACCAATGCGTACCAACTAGTATTTACCCATCTGATCTGAGCATGAACAAGTATGCGAACCCAACCCACCTCGAACAATTTGGCTTGGATCATGTATAAAAGAAAAAAAATTCTTCCACTAATCACTCTAGTTGCGAGCCTTGACACATGACCTCCCCATCGTCCACTAATACTTACCTCCTCGCTACCCACCAATGATGCATCACTACCTACCTCCTCAACGCCGATCAAATGCTCATCTTCTTCTCCTCCTCTTCTTCCTTCCTCTTTCTCCTCATTCCTCTTCCTCCACCGCTTCCTCTTCTTCCTTCCTCTTCCTCTTCCCCTTCTTTCCTCCTCTTCCTACATCACATCCTTTTCTTCCTCTTCCTCCACAGCTTCCTCTTCTTCCTTCCTCTTCCTCTTCCTCTCCTTTCCTCCTCTTCCTACATCACATCCTTTTCTTCCTTCCTCTTCCTCCACCACCTCCTCCATTGCCTCCTCTTCTTTTTTCCTCTTCCTCCTTTTCTTCCACTACTTCCTCTTCTTCCTGTCACTTCCTCTTCTTCCACCACTATCTCCTCTTTTTCCATTTTCTTCCTCATTCCCCTTGCTCCTTCCTCTTCTCCTCTACCACCTCTTATTCCTTCTTCTTCCTTCCTCTTACATACATACCGGTGTATCATATACCAGTATTGGTCAGTACATATCTGTCCGGTTAGGAATCAGTACAGTACCCTGGTATAAAATTGCAATCCATGATTTATACCTCAATTATACCGATCTGACTAGAGATCACTATAGTACCCCAGTATGAAATTGCAATCCTTGATTTATACCATAATTATATCATATATAGACTCGATACTTGACTCAAGTCTATATATGATAGTGTGCATTGCCAGCAATAGCTCGTTATAAACCACCAAACTATATCAATATTGATCGGCCTAAGATAATATGTTGTATGAATGAACACAACATCTTGCAATTATGTATATTTACAAATATAATTGTTAAAGTTACTTTGAAATGTATAATGAATTTTGTAAGTTGTAATACCTGCCTGGTGAATATCTTGAGACATCTAGTTCTCTCATCTGTAGTCAAGGACATTCACATAAATTTCATTTTTAATTTCACCAACCAGAGCCTTTCTAAGCTTCTCCCTTTCCTGCCATATCAAGAAACTCTACACCTCTTTTTCTTATCTATATGTTGTAGGACTACATACAATGGCTCAACTGCCTTAACTATATTACTTGCTGAAGCCCAGAATCTAGAGGATAGCATATGAGGATAGCATATATTTTCAACTTTTTTCCCATCAAGAACTGACATATTAATAGTTGGCACATTTGAATGAAGGTGAACATGAACTTTAATATGATCTTCCTTTGTTGAATTGACTGACTATAGGGCAATAAAATTAGTTGCAAATTAAGTGACGTCTGATCATAGAATCTCACCATACATAAATATATGTATATATGTATAACCTCTAGAGGGTTGTATATGTATCTCCTAGTGCTTTGTGCCCTTAAACATTGCCATATCACCAATATCCTTCATTAAGTTGAGACAATGGGCCAAAGTGTCCAAAATAAATTGTCTGTTGTCCATCAATGGTTCACTTCTCTTCTTGAGGATGGCCATATTATCTGCCACAACCTTTACCACATATTGGGGTTTGATCTTCCCCAAAACCATGTCCATTTGGCCATCTATGTAGGTTGCATCATGAAACTGATTCAAAGAATCAATGGACTAATGAAAACAGATCCTTTTGTTACATTCAAATACGCTAGGAAGTTAATAATTCTCTTCATGAAAGGCTCGGACCAGCTATCACACATGAAGAGCTGGCATCTTACCGGAAGTACTAATAAACCACTGTAAAGCGAACTACGTCTTATGTGCTCTCTTGCCAAACTAAGGAGGGCCAGTTAATTATGCAATGATGTCTGCATCCCGACTGCAAACTCGAGATCATCATCCATAATTGACAGCACAACCCTCATGCTAATTATAGGCTGCAATTCTATAGCATGTCTTCCAATTGTGCATTCCCTTAGAGCCTTGCTACTCTAATATCCAATTATGCTTTGAACCAATGACTATTGTACCGCCCGAAACGATACAAACGGGCCATACATACCGGTCCAAGCATGGACCGACATGCAGACCACCCTTATTATGGGTGATCCAATCCAACTCAAGAAAAATAAAAAACCTAAAATAGCGACGGGGCCCAACCAACTCAGCAAATAAAAATGAAAAAAAAAAACCTAAAATAAAAACTAGGACTCACGAACGCATGCCCTCCTCACAACATTGTTGCTGCTGCTGTTGCGGCCATCACCGCTACTGCTGTCGCTGCTTCGTGACGCCACTGCTGCTGCATTCTTTCTTCCTGAGGAAACTCCCACCTCTTCTCTTCTTCCATCTCTTCCATCGTTTCTTTTGCCTTCTTCTTCCTCCTCCATCACTTCCTCTTATTCCTTCTTCCCCCTCTTCCTCATTTCTTCCTCTTCCTCCAACCACCCTTCCTCTTATTCTTCTTTTGCTTCCTCTCTGAAATGACAATGTGTATCGGTACACCAATACTAACCGGTATACCCGATCTGACCAAAACACTGAAACGGGTTTGATACCCAATATAACGATCCTTACTTTGAATGCCTTCTTTATCTCCTAGGGCATTATTGTGCATTTGTATACATTGGAAAATCCTTCCACCAAATACTGCATTATACTAGTGATGCTTCTACCGTGACATTTAAGTTGCAACTTGTCAAGTGTCCTGAATTCTTTAGATACAGCCAGTGATCCTTATCCAATAAATTTTTGATTCATTATCTATTGTTTTCTTGATTGAAACCATTCAGTTTTATGAACTTTGATTGTACTTAAATAGAAAAGGCCAAAATCAGCCCTAAAACAATGAAACCAATTCCAATAAATATTGTGCCAGTATGCCAGAATGGATAGAACATCTATCAGTATAGTCAGAGATGGGCACAGAATTAATATCCAAGATTTAGAATCATGGTACAAACATTCTAGATAATTTTCTACAATCTTACCTTGCCAATGCAATTTACAACTAACCAGACTGTAGTAATGTTACTTATTCTACCTCCAATTTCAGTGATATACACATCAATTGGAAGGATATCAACAGAAGTGTAGTTACACTAATTTATGCAATAAATGCAACACACCTTCAAGGCTTCAACTGCATATGAAATTTGGCTAGCATATGATAATTATGACCATGCAAGTGTGGATTACCAGGAACACCAGCTTAAACACTTTCAGTTGTTTTAAGTTCTAGAAGTAACTCAGATATTACAAATTAAGTTTTGCTAACATTTCTCTTGTTCAGTGAAAATAGTCTCTATATAGATTCTACATAGAGCTTCAAAGTATAAGCAGTAAGAAGCAGAAAGTAACATTAACAAATTATAAAGAATATTGATATCTTAACTTATTTAAGGTAGAAATAAAAGCATGGAAGTATGAGATCACATACAGGACTGCCAAGGATTGACCGTCATAGCAATAATTTTTTCCTTGTGTCCAACTGAAGCTCGGTCACCACCAATCAGTCCCAAGTTAAAGAGGCAAGAACCAGTTGTGCAGTCCCAAACCTAATTTGTAGTTTAAGGGTGAAAAATAAAATGTACATCCACCAATATTCCATTTCGACCAAGAACAATTTAATTACCTTCAACAAGTTGGAACCACATGATACTATACTAGCACCCCTTGCTGCAAATTCAACAGCCTGGATCTGTAAAACAAAAAGAAATAGTAGAGTCATCACATAACTAGCAACCCTTTCCAGCCAAACAAAAAAACAAGAATATACTATAGAACAGAAAAGTTCAATATTAGAAAGTGGAAACTAATGATGTCAAATGAGCTCAAAAGGTCCAACAAGAACTGGTCAATCATAATCCCTACCAAAAGTTACACAGAATAGTGATAAGTATAATTATGTACAACACATAACACAGATATAAGCTCATAACCAGGTGTTGAAGAATTTCACCAACATGTGTCAATCCAGTAGCTCCAAAATTAAAAAGATAATATGAATAAACCATATAAAGCTCATAACAAAAGGATACAATAATTTAAAGTGTCCGCCCAACAAATATTTGGGCCTAAAATCCCAGACCTGACCGACTCAAAAGTCCTTTGTCCATTTTGTTATGGCTTTGAAATCTTGGAGATGAAATTTTCTACCTCAACTTGATGGTAGATAAGGAGACAAGAAGTAGGTGGTGCCAACAGCAAAGATGCAGATGAAAGGGGTTCTGTGACAAGATTGGTGGGAGACAGACAGGTTCCTTCTGCCACTGTGATATGAGTATTTTAACATATCCCTAATGGTTTATTTCTTTGTAATTCTTTCCTTCTTTTCTATCCTTCACTAATCCCTCAGCCATTGTTGTTAACCTACATCCAATGCTTCCTCCACTTTTACTCCACAACTACTAAATCTCATGAAGTGCAATATCATCCAGATCTATATGTATTAACCAGTATTTACTGGTCTGGGTGCCAACCAGCATGTGGACTGCCCAATTTCAGGTGGTCCACATGCAGTCTTAACCAGTACAAATCCTTCCAGTTTGGCTTGTTCAAAATTTTCCTATCATAGCTTGAAGGTATCTTGTGATTTCTGATGTGGCTTTTTTATTCCCTTCTTTCTCTCAACGACTCAGTATTTTTTGCTTTCTCTTTACAGACTATAGTCTGGTTCCTACCATTTGTCCTCCTTTTCTCTATGCAATTCCAGCAACCAATCTGCTGAATTTCTCTTTAAACAACTAGAGTCTGATTCTTTACATTTGTCCTCCTAGTTTTTTATGTCTAAACCAGCAAAAGGGCACAACATGCTGAATTTAAAATAATCGTTGATTCTCAATTAGCTATTTAAGCTTATAGTCACTATAGGTAAGTTTGAATTAGTTTTCCTTTTAGTGTTATATTAACAAGTCAAGTTTGGGTTGATCACTACAGTGCAATTATAAGTTCATGTTACCAAATGTATCATGAAAAGTGGCATAACAGAGGCAAAATCAGTACTAAAATATATTTTGACTTCATAATGTTACTTACATTTTATTTCTGGAAAATGAGTCTGAATGGGAATTTTTGGGTCTATATAAATAAAGAGATACCAGAAGAAAAGGATAAAAACCAAAATGCTCCTAATTTCCAACTGAAATATCCTTAGCCCATTGTTAACTTTAGCTTGTTCCTTCAATCTTTTCCATGTCTTTCCTCACATCTGCCAATCTTCCCGTCATCATCACTTCTTTCCGATATCTACTCTAAGAACCACCCGTTGTTGTTGTCTCTCCCAAGGTCTGCAATTTCGTACCGTACTGGAGTTTCGATACTTATTCGGTATGGTACGGTTCGGTATACTGAATGGTATATTTCGGTATACCGTTCTGTCATGAACGGTCGTCGCACATTTACAGCAACTTCGTTCAACGAACCATTCGTCGCTTGCCCATGCATGTACATATCCTTGGCAGTCTGTTTTGCCATGTTTTGGTGTGTTTTCCTTGTAAAAATATAAGAAACAACAGCTTGCAGCGATGCAGAACGATCGCTCGCTGCATCTGCCCAAAAACCCCCAAAACAGCTCTGTTTTTGTGTGCCGCGGGCTGTTTTCTGCATGGTCTGCAATATCGTACCGTACCGGAGTTTCGACATTTTTCTGGTATGATATAGTACGAGTGTACCGAACGATACGTTTCGACGTACCGTTCGGTATATATATATTTATAATTATAAATATTATATATATATAAATAGATATATATATTTTTTTTTTTCTCTCGACGACGTCGCCCTCGGCAACGTCGCCCGAGATGTCAACGGGCGACGTCGCCCGAAAGGTAAAAAAAAATTTCTGTTAAAAAATTGGAGCCTCGACGATGTCGCCCGAGCCTCGAGGACTTCGCCCGAGCCTTCGGCAACGTCGCCGAGCTTTAAAAAAAACCAAAAAAAAAAATTTTTATTTAAAAAAATAATAAAAATAATAAAAAATATACCAACCGGTAGCGGACGGTTCGCGTACCAGTATCCTGTTGGACCGGTACATACCACCCGGTACGGGCGATACAGGTCGGTATTGCCGACCTTGGTTATCTACAGCCCGCAGCCACCCCAATTTTGTCAACCATCTCAGCACCCAGGAACCCCCCGGGTGGCACATGGCTGGATGGATCTTCGGTATAGTGTCGGGCGTTAAACACTTTCAAAAGTTTGCACGTCAACTTGACGGAAACTTGCCTTCACGCCCGACACCCGGGGAGTAGTTGTTTGCGGACCTGCAACTGCTCATTCACCCTTCTAAAGTCCTTGTTTTCCTCCTCTCTTTCTCTGTTTTCCTGCACTCCAAATGCTCGCTCAATTGCTTGTAAAGCTTCCCTCTTCGCGAGACGTCGGGACTTGTCCGCCGCTTGTTTTCAAAACTAATCAACTTCTCTTTTTACAGGTCCTACGGGACCTGCATGATGTTGCAGTTCGGCTGACCCTTTGCGGACGCATATGTCGCAAGGGCACCTCAAGACTTAGGCAATCCAAGCTAAGTTTGATCGAAGTGGGCGCAAAGGTGATTCTTGACTTAGGCAACTCCAGCTAAGTCCGTGTTTACCGCAAGGGTGCCTTACCACTTAAGCAATTCCAGCTAAGTGCGTGGCATTGTGGTATCAGAGCAGGCAAGCAATTTGAGCAAGCAGCGAAGAAACTTTGCAATCTTGCCATGGCAAAACATCGCGGCGAATCGAGCAAGATGGGGCAAGCCGGTCAGTTGCCCCAAGCAGCCGTAGGTGGGCTGCATGTGCAAACTCGCTCCCTCACTACTGGAGCCGCTCAGGAGGAGCGGGGTAGCGAACATGATGAGCGAGAAGTTGGCTACTCGCCGCGAGCGGAGGAGGCGCAATCTAGAGCGCCAACCGAGAAAGAGCCATCGAGAGAGGATCATAGCGACGGAAACCCGCTTGGATGTTCTTGAAGCGAGCTTGGACGAACTCTATCAAGACCAAAATAGGCTTCTTGGCGTAGAGAGCTCGCAAGAAGAAGCTGATCGACAAGGTTGAAGCCCTAGTCGATCGACTAACGGATGACACCAAGGACTCCGTGCAACATTTACAAGAGATGATGACGGAACTCACTTCCAGAGTGGCAGTGCTCACAAGGGCGTTGAATGCGGGAGGAAGCAACACCCGCGTTGCGCCGACACAAAGCTTCAGAGTGCCCGACCCACATTGCTATGGGGGTGCTAGAGATGCTAAGGAGCTTAAGAATTTCTTGTTTGATATGGATCAATACTTCCGAGCCACGAGGCCGGACTCTGAGGACACAAAAGTTTCAATAGCGACCATGTATCTGAACGGAGATGCAAAGCTTTGGTGGAGAACCCGTTGGGAAGAGATTCAACAAGGTCGATGCCGAGTGGACACATGGGACGACTTGAAGCGTGAGTTGAGAACTCAATTCCTGCCCGAGAACACTGAGTTCGTAGCAAGGAGGAAGTTGAGACAACTCCACCAAATGACTTTCATTCGGGACTATGTGAAGCAATTTTCTACACTGATGCTGGACATTCAAGACATGGCTGAAAAAGATAAGCTGTTCAGCTTTCTTGACGGCCTAAAGCCATGGGCTCAACAGGAACTTCATCGACGGAATGTCACTGATGTGATCGGAGCAATTACAACCGCAGAAAGGCTCACCGATTTTGTTTCTTCAGAGGACCCGAGGAAGAAGAAACAGTCTACAGGAAATCGCCATCCAAAGCATCCTCCTGGGAAGGAACCTAGTGATGAGCAAAAGAAGAAGAGTTTTCATAAGGGGCCGAACTCAAATGGCAAGGCCTCAAGACCTGGCAGATGCATCTTGTGCGGAGGGCCACACAGGGTGTGGGAGTGCCCACAAAAGCAAGCACTCAATGCCTTGTCGGCTTCCATCAACCCCCCCAAGCCAGACAAGGGCAAGGCAATTGCTCTCAGTTCGAGTAGCTCCGAATCGGGTAGCGACAATGAGAAGTCGCAAGGACCCCGAATGGGTGCGATGCGTTTGTTGAATGCATTGCGGGGTCAAGTGGGGGAGAACACGAGGCCGAAGCAACAAAAAGCAGGAAACAGTGAGCTAATATATGTGAACATCAGACTCAACGGCCAAACCACCCGAGCAATGGTGGACACGGGTGCTACTCACAACTTCATTGCCGACCGAGAAGCAAAGCGGCTTGGACTAATCTTGGAGAAGAACCCAAGTCGGATGAAGGCAGTCAACTCGGAGGCCAAGCGGATCTTCGGGCTAGCAAAGGGAGTCTCCATCAAGATCGGATCATGGAACGAGCGCACAAACATGATGGCGGTGTCATTGGATGACTTCCAAGTGATTCTAGGAATGGAGTTCATGCATGCAGCAAAGTTGGTGCCAATGCCGTTCCTAGACTCAATATGTCTGATGGGAGGTGACAACCCTTGTGTGGTTCCCGTCTCTCGGAGAGGAACCCAAGATCCCCAACAACTATCGGCGTTGCAATTGAAGAAAGGTGTACGCAAAGGAGAGTTAACCTTCGTGGCTGCTATGAAGCTAGAGCCACTTGACGGGGAGGCCATTAAAGAACCTGCTGCGGTGAAGAACGTCCTGAAGGAGTTCACAGATGTTATGCCATCTGAGTTGCCGAAATCTCTGCCACCACGCAGAGGCGTGGATCATCTTATTGAGCTGGAGCCGAGAGTGAAGCCTCCAGCGAGACCACCATACCGCATGCCCCCTCCTGAGTTGGCAGAGCTCAGAAAGCAATTAGATGAACTGCTAAGCGATGGTCTCATTCGTAGTTCCAAAGCATCTTTCGGAGCTCCAGTTCTCTTCCAGAAGAAACAAGATGGGAGTCTCCGACTATGCGTCGACTATCGAGCCCTTAACAAGGTGACTGTGAAGAACAAATATCTCATCCCGCTCATTGCGGACTTGTTCGACGAACTGGGCAAAGCAAAGTATTTCTCCAAACTTGACCTTCGATCGGGGTATTGGCAGGTGCGTATTACTAAAGGTGATGAAGCGAAGACGACCTGTGTGACTAGGTATGGAGCGTTTAAATTCTTGGTGATGCCTTTCGGCTTAACCAACGCTCCAGCCACATTCTGCACTCTTATGAACTAGTTATTCAAGGAGTATTTGGACAAGTTTGTGGTCGTCTACTTGGACGATATCGTTGTCTACAGCCGAACACTTGAGGAGCATATTGAGCACCTTCGAACAATTTTCAAAGTTCTCAGGGAGAATACTTTGTTCGTAAAAAGAGAGAAATGCTACTTTGCTCAGACGGAGATCTTATTCTTGGGGCATCGAATCGACAATGGCTCCATTCGGATGGACAAGTCAAAGGTGCAAGCTGTGGTAAATGGAGTACTCCAAGGAAGGTGCCAGAGCTGAGATCCTTCCTTGGTTTTGTGAATTACTATCGACGCTTCATAATGGGGTATTCGAAGCATGCAACTCCACTGACAGAGTTGCTAAAAAAGGAGCAACCTTGGTGATGGTCCGACAAATGTGAAGCGGCATTTCAAGACCTAAAGGCTGCCGTTTTAAAAGAACCAGTGCTCAAATTGCCAGATTATGGGAAGCCCTTCAAAGTCCATACAGATGCTTCAGACTTCGCTATTGGGGGAGTACTCATGCAGGAGGGTCACCCAGTGGCCTACGAAACCCGCAAGCTCAACGAGGCCGAGCGACGGTATCCAGTGCACGAGAAGGAGATGATAGTGGTGATCCACTGTTTACGGGTGTGGCGACGCTACCTTCTCGGATGCGATTTGTACTGAGGACAGACAACATCGCTTTGAGTTACTTTCAGACTCAAAAGAAACTCTCTCCAAAGCAAGCACGATGGCAGGACTTCCTGGCAGAATTTGATATGGTAATGGAGTACAAGCCCGGCAAAGCAAATGTCGTAGCCGATGCGTTGAGCCGGAAAGTGGAGCGAGTGAATGCTATACAACTGGAAGGCAGAGGCCAAGCCAATCAAGTGCACTCCAACTTCCTTTCTCGGATCAAGGATGGACTGTACAGTGATCCCCAGGTAGTAACCTTGATGCAACTAATCCAAGAAGGCAAGGCACGACGATTTTGGGTCCAGGAGGGACTCATCTACACTAAAGGGAATAGAGTTTATGTCCCTCGAGTGGACAATTTGAGGCGTGAACTCTTGAAGGAGTGTCACGATTCCCTTTGAGCAGGACATCCGAGCATTCACCGAACATTGGCTCTCGTGGAGACGGCCTTCTATTGGCCGAAGATGAGGACGGATGTGGAGGAATATGTTCGAACGTGCCTAACTTGTCAACAAGATAAGGTGGAGCAGCGAAAGCCAGTGGGACTTTTAGAGCCATTGCCCGTACCAGAAAGGTCGTGGGAGAGCATTTCTCTGGACTTCATATCAAGCTTGCCGACAGTAGGGGAACTCGAATCGATACTCATGGTGGTCGACCGATTTTCAAAGTATGCAACCTTCATTGCTGCTCCCCTACACTATTCAGCAAAGGAAGCGGCCAAGCTAATGATGAAGAATGTAGTGAAGTATTGGAGAGTCCCACATAATATCATAAGTGATCGGGATGCTCGATTTTTGGGACAATTCTGGACCGAGCTATTCAAACTATTAGGATCTAAGCTATACTTCTCTACAAGCCTCCACCCTCAGACGGATGGTCAAACCGAAAGAATAAATTCGCTCCTAGAGCAATATCTTCAGCACTACGTGAGTGCCAACCAACGAGATTGGGTGAAGCTGTTGGACATAGCCTAATTCTCCTACAACCTGCAACGGAGCTCTGCGTCCAACAAAAGCCCCTTTGAGATCATTACAGGTCAACAGCCGTCGACTCCTCACACTTTGGCTATTGGATATACTGGGAGTAGTCTGTCCGCATATCACCTTGCAAAAGAATGACATCGAAATGAAGATATTGTGCGGGCTTACTTGGAGAAGACAGCCAAAAAGATAAAGAAGTGGGCAGACTTGGGAAGGCGACCACAAGAATTCAAAGTCAGCGATTTGGTGTTGGTGAAGCTCCAACCAGCATCACTCCAATTCTTTAGGAACAAGGTGCACAAAGGATTGGTGCGCAAGTATGATGGCCCCTTCCCAATTATCAGTAGGGTGGGCAACGTCTCCTACAAGTTGCAACTGCCAACGTGGCTCAAAATTCATAATGTTTTCCATACCAACAACTTGAAAGCCTACCACTCCGATCCGGAAGATGTTTCCCGAGGCATTTCAACTCGATAACCTCCCACCAGAGCCTCCTACGAGAAGCGAGTTGAGACCATTTTAGCGGATCACAAGACAAAGCTACCCAACGGAGCGGAGCAGACTGAATACTTGGTGAAGTGGCGAAAGCTTCCCAGAACTGAAACCAGTTGGGAGCCAGAAGATGCCCTCCGACATGAAGAGACAGCCATCAAAGCCTACCGGCAAGCGTCGACGAGAGCGCCGACAGTTTAAGTGGGGGAGAATGTCACGAACGGTCGTCACACACTTGCAGCAACTTCGTTCAACGAACCGTTCGTCGCTTGCCCATGCATGTACATATCCTTGGCGATGTGTTTTGCCATGTTTTGGTGTGTTTTCTCTATAAAAATGTAAGAAACAGCAGCTTGCAGCGCTGCAGAACGATTGCTCACTGCATCTGCCCAAAAACCCCCAAAACAGCTCCGTTTTTGTGTGCCGCGGGCTGCAGAACCACCCCAGTTTTGTCAACCATCTCAGCACCCAAGAACCCCCCGGGTGGCACATGGCTGGATCGGTCTTCGGTATAGTGTCGGGCGATGAACACTTTCACAAGTTTGAACGTCAACTTGACGGAAACTTGCCTTCGCGCCCAGCACCCGAGGAGTAGTTGTTTGCGGACTTGCAACTGCTCATTCACCCTTCTAAAATCCTTGTTTTACTCCTCTCTTTCTTTGTTTTCCTACACTCCAAGTGCTCGCTCAATTGCTTGTAAAGCTTCCCTCTTCGCGAGACGTCGGGACTTGTCCGCCGCTCGTTTTCAAAACTAATCAACTTCTCTTTTTACAGGTCCTACGGGACCTGCATGAGGTTGCAATTCGGCTGACCCTTTGCGGACGCATATGCCACAAGAGCGCCTCAAGACTTAGGTAATCCAAGCTAAGTCTGATCGAAGTGGGCGCAAAGGTGATTCTTGACTTAGGCAACTCCAGCTAAGTTTGTGTTTGCCGCAAGGGTGCCTCACCACTTAGGCAATTCCAGCTAAGTGCGTGACAGTTCGGTATATATATATAATTATAAATATTATATATATAATTATATATATGCATGGCGACGTCGCATATTAAAAAAAAAAGCGATGCCGCCTCCTCCCTTCTCGAGCGATATCGCATATTAAAAAAAAAAAGTGACATCGTCGAGGTGATGTCACATATTAAAAAAGAAAAAAAAAGGCGACGTTGCTAAGGCAACGTCTCTTCCCTCTTTTTTCTTTTTTTTTTCCTATTTCATTCTTCCCCTTCTCCCTCTTCTTCCTCCGCCCTCGATCACCGTCTCCCTCTTCTTTCTTCGCCCTCGATCACCATCGACGATAACGCCTCCGAACACCTCAATCAATATACCGAACGGTAGCAGACGATCCACATACCGGTATCCTATCGGACCGGAACATACCGCGGTATTGCAGACCTTGGTCTCTCCACAAAAACACTATTCGACTATTTATCACACAACTAATCAGAACTTAAGTGGAAATATATTATAAAACACCCTTGCAATTTATAGGACACCAAGAGATCATCAAAGTGGTACCAAAGAGGAGATTGAAGTTACAACTTAAGCTTGTCAACATGATAGAACCTTCTTGCTCTGAGACAATATCAGCTCAATATCATATTGTCTCCTGGTAAATTATCATGACAGCCACCACGGTGGCTAGCTGCCAGAACAGCACATGCACACAACATATTGAGGTATGTCAATGCCACTCAAAAACAAAGAAAAGAAAAAAACCAAGCAGAAAAGATAGAAAAAAACATACATGTAGATTCCAGTCACAAATTCTCTCCATGAGCACCTCTAATGGCATGATGCAACAAGATGTGATGGAACTCAAACTGCTGCAACTAACTTTTCACCTCTAATTTCACATTCCTGCCTTTGACATTAAATAAGACTGATTTATATGTGTGTGTGTGTGTGAGTGTTGCTATATGCTAAGGTTTTAAATACCTGGTAAACCACCCAGAATAACACGAGATGTAGACAGAACAGTTTCGTGCAATCCGATTCAGTTGATTTTTTAATTTTTTATTTTCTAAATAACTTCGGTTGAAAACAGTAGCTGACAGCTGTCGACAACCATTAGATTGACAGTTCAACACCAAGGTTTCAGCAGCTGTTTTCATCCTCCATTGTCTTTCCTCTACCTTGCAACATCTGCCTTAACCACTGTTGCCTCAGCATCCATCTCCTCCTGTCCCGATAAGAAACAACATGCAGACTGAACGACTTCACCCAATCCAATTTAAAACATGTTGATTTTTTTATTTTTGTTTTTTAAAATACCTTTTTATTGAGAACAGCTGTCGACAGCCATCAACAACTGACAAATTGGCGGATATCAGCAAAGCTTTCAGCAGCTGTTTTCACCCTCCTTTGCCTTTCCTCTGCCTTGCAGCCTCTGCCTCCACCACTGCTGCCTTGGCATCTCTTGTTGTCATCATATCCTCCTTGCATTGTTATTGTCATATGCTCCTCACATTGTTATCGCCGTTGTCTCCTCATTTTCTTCCTCCTCTTCTCCTACTTGTTTGCACCCTCCTCCAGTTCTCCTTCACCCAGAACCCTACCAATCGGCACGAGGGCATTTTGACATATGGTATGCCCCACCTTGGGAAGACCAATATCAAAACTGGACCAAGATTTAAAGCCCTATTGTATACAACTACATATTTAATATATGAACACCTTACTAAAATACATCTATTTGATCAACTCCATATAACATATACAGAGAATAAAAGGAGGAATATGTCAATACGTCAACAAGTTAAAATAATCAATAAGTCAATAAGTATTTATTTGTGTTGACATGTGTCTCTTTGTTCCTGTGTGCTACACCAAATGGTTGCACATTTGAATAGCTCACCTTGGAAGAATTCAGCCATGTCATCTTAGCCCACCACTACAAATTGTCTAGGCATTAGATTGGTCAGTCTTTGACATAAATAAAAGACTAACACTCAATTTCATTGTTGTACTATTATCCAAGATCTACATTATGGAAAACAAAATCCAGCATCCAAAAGATAGCCTTTAACTAACAAAATCTAGGTATTACCAAATCCAACCTTGACTAATTAATTAGGCACTTCCTTCAAACATTTGTATTCCAAAATCATAATTTTATCACAGTTAATCTCCTCACTGCACTATTATCTGATAGCAGATAATGCAACAAATTAGTAGTATTGCACGATAAAAACATGAGACACAGATTTAGATGTATATTCAAATGATGTACATAAACTTAAAAGTTAAACGGTTATGTTCCATTGTGACTTTAAAATTCGAAGATGTGATTGTAAAAAGCCTTCAAAACCAAAAAAGTCTGCCTTCTTGCTCAATACGTATGGTCCATAAATGAAGGTTTGACAAGTGTCTGACAAGATAAATAATTCAACATGATCCATACAAGTGGATATGAGAAACAAGGTAGCACAACTTGCTTAGACCAACAGATCAAGTTCATGTACATGGCTAAGGAACAACACAATTTGTACTCCATTGAATTAGGACTACATAAGGAACAAACTTGGATGAAGATCTTCGCTTAAGAAAATAAAATACGCTTATCCCTCTAAGGCCCACCACCCAGCAGGTGCAGAAACATAAACAAAAACAACAAGAAACCATATGTCCCTTACATCTATCTTCCTGCCATTGAGCTCTGTGCAGGGGATCATCGTTAATTAAATGAAGAGTGGTCAGAGCTTCTATTGGTCTCTATTTACTTCTTCCTGCAATACCAACCTTAAATGACAACTTATCTAATTAGGAATTCAACAGGGCTCCTTTGGTTTTTTGTAATCTTCAAAACCCATGACTTGTGATGCCTCTTTGCATTTGAAACAACTCACTTTTACTCCATGATCAGTGTGCTAGTTACTTTCTCCTTGTTGAACAATAGGTCCTGGATGCTTAAAACATTTATTTATATTTATTTTTTGTTTATCAATCTTTTTTTTTAAACAAAGTAAATGTTCATTAATTAATTAAACTAGTTACATCAAAAACAAGGGGAGAAAATAAATCCAACTTCCAAAAGAAAAAAGTGCAGTGAACTCTCCCAAGATCAGCGAGCTTGTGGGAACAAGAGTTGAGAGTTCTGCAAATATGAGAAAATCTATTGACAGATACATCAGAAGAAAAAGATTTGATGTCCAAGATAATGGCTTCAAGAGAAGAAGAGATGGGAGCTTCTCCTTTAAGCATGGTGATAAGATAGGCAGCGTCTTAATTAACCCCAAGGTTATGCCATCTACTGTTTCTAGCAGTCTTTGAGTGCCTCTAAAAGAGCTAATCCTCCTGCTGTACAATCTTAGCTACACTCGGTTCTTTTAGCACTGTTGAAATTATATCCCATTATCGACCTAAGTCTTTGTTTAAGATACCATATTTATCTCCAAAACTTAATTTTAGAATTAATCCCAACTAAACTCTCATCAATTTGAGCCATATTATCAACAAAATTACACCTTTAGAACTCATACCATACACAATTAACACTTCATTTAATATTTCAAAATTACAACCAAGATCTAGAACTCATTTCTTATTCTTGTCCAGATGTCTCAGCATCAATCGAGTAGTAAAGAAACTACTACTATGAGAAAATATAGACATTAGAATATAAAAATTATGATTTTTTATGTTGATCAAACAACATGAGATAAGAACATTATGAACAAGGCCTCAAAAGCTAATAAGAGCTCTTATCAAGCATGGTATCGTTTTCTTTAACAATTGACACAAAGTAATGTTCCATCAGTGAACAGCCACATAACCTTCAAATGAGAGGGATCATTTTCCAACACTAGCTATCCATCAACAAGCAATCTCCTGCAACTAAATAGTAATTACTAAGAAAAAGAAAACCTTAAAACCTAAACCTATTTCAATAATCTCATAAAAATAACTACAGCATGATTCAAGGATGAGGTTATACAATACCATTTCAGAATAATTATCACAGTATAAAATGAAATATCACTTTTCACGGTATTAATTGATTTAATTCATACAATTCAAGAGAACACACAAAAACTAAATCAAACTGAATCACAATTAACATGTTACCTGACAGTTATGACCACTAAGTTGTACTGCCTTTCCAGAAAGAAGGTTATAGAGTAGTAACTCGTTAGGAGCCTGATCAGAAGAAGAAAGGCAAAAAACACCTAGTTCAAATTTGGTATGTGCTTAGAAAAAGACAACAAACAGTGGTGTATAGGTTGACCAGAATAAAGAACTCTACATCTAAGATAAATTGTATTGAACATTAGCTAAAATTTGTAAAAAAAAACTGCTCTAAGGGCAGTCATCGGTATCAAGTGAAACACTGACCTGATTAGAACTACACACCAGTTGAGGCAGCCCTTCTGGGTGAAATCTTACATCAAGAACCTTTTGGATGCCTTGCTAAAAGCCAATATGACAAAGTAAAACTACAATTAGATGCTAGGTAAATAGCTTCTTAAAAATATCATGCAGAAAAGGCCAAAAAAATTTAAAATGAAAGACAAGGTAAATAACAACGAAAATACTCCAGCCAAATATTTCATTCAGCAAAAGATACTCGATACATGTTATCCTAAATGACAGGTAATAAAAATGTATAGAAGCCAAAATGTCAACAAACAGTGATTTTTGTAGAGCAACTGAAAAGAAAATCTAGCAAATAATGTTAGATCCTGTAAACCAGAAGACCAAAGGGTTTTGCACCTCTGCAGTTATGTGCTAACATTTGAAAATAAACAAGTCAAATGCAACTGGAAAAGAAGTAAGAGGATAGACTTGTTGTTAGATGTGCACTGATGCACAATAGTTTTACTATAATGACAATTGATCATAGGCAGCAAGTTCAGCTTTGAATTCTAAAAAGAAGCATGCCTTGCAATCAACAAGTGTTCTCAAGCAAGGATTAAAATACCATTCATAGCATTCCATACCATGCATTACTCACCAATCTCCTCTGGACTGGTACATGGACTGTCCCTTACCAATCGGTCAACGGAAGACACAAATAATCCCAGGTTTTATGATGTGGGATGAATCTAAAGATAAGTCATTAGGAAATGGGCTTTCAACCATGGCATCCTGTGACCCTATCTCATGAGGAAAATAATAAGAAAGAAAAAAAGAAGAGGAAGAAGCCCAAATGTGAGTTGCAGCTGAGAAAAACAGGAGGATTCCCCTCTCCCCTCAGTTTTTTATATGTTGGTAGACGTGATATACCAGACCAACGGCCTGCTATTATCTAGTAAAAACAAGGACATACCCAGTGCATGAGGTTTCCTCCATTGAGGAGAGAATACTGCTACTATCTAGTGCATATCCATATTTAAATCCCGGCTTTTAACCACACAATTCACCATAAATTTTAGTGTTCATGGGCAAACTGGGATGCAACCCACCCCAAAACAGGCTGTTCATACGTGGGTCAGGCGGTAAGCTATCCTGCAAGTCTTTGGACCTCAAAGGAGACCCAGTGGATCTCTTTTAAGGTGTAAAAGAGGGCTGACATCATCAACCCTCTTTCCCTTCATCCATCTCTTTTTTCCTTCCCTCATCTCAACCCTCTTCCCTAAACTTCTCTCTCCAGTTAAGATTATCTAATAATTTGGGCAAGTATAAAAAGTTGAAGAAAAAGTTCAGTGACTAATACGGCAAAGCTGGTCCTATTGACCACCGAAGAATCTCAAAATCACAACCAACATAAAGAGAAAATATAAGCAAATTCATCATGAGAAAGGAACATGCAAACAAAAAATATGCATGAGACAATAAGAGTATTTGTACCAATCCATTACCAAATTGTGGCCCATATAAGCATATCTGACCAAAAAATGAGCAAAAAAGAACGTGAACATTCAAATACTTCAATAAGTAAACTATTAGATTAGAGTTCAAAGAGGTTTAAAAACTAAAAAGTTTGAAGGTTAGGATATTTTGCTAAATATCATAACAAAGATAGATGAAGCATATAAGCAACTGTGCAGAAAACATATAAGCCAGTGTCTACAATTTCATACCATACCGGAGTTTCGATACTTCTCCGATACGGTACGGTACCATATACCGAACGGTATGTTTCGGTTAATACCGCTCGATATATATATATATATATATATATATATATATATATATATATTAATTTATAAATATTATATATATTATATATATTATATATATTTCTTTTCTCGACGACGTCGCCGAGGCGACATCGCTTATAAAACAAAAAGCCTCGCTTCTCGGGTGACGTCGCCGACACCTGGGAGATGTCGCTCGTGCGACGTTACCTCGAGAGACGTCGCCTCGAGAGACGTTGCCCGAGCCTCGGCGACGTCGCCCACAGATTAAAAAAAAGAAATCGACGACGTCGCCCGCATATTAAAAAATCAAAAAAATCAGCAACGTCACCCGCATATTAAAAAAAATAATTTTTTTTATTAAAAAATAAAAAAACGGATACCGCCCGATAGCGAGCAGTCCATGTACTGGTATCCTGTCGAATCGGTATGTACCGCCCGTACCAGGCGGTACCATTCGAAAATGCATACCTTGATATAAGCAACCAGAAAGTAAATTAATTTAAGATTTCTCAAGACTGTGCAGAAAGAATCAGCAAAAAGAAAATGTTATTGGCCATAGGCAAGTAAGAAGCTAGAACAAAGAAGACAAACAATAAAATTAATTTACAAAGTGACTGGATGGAAATATTGTTTCTGCTTAAGACACCCGATACGGAATCAATACAAAATAATCCATATATGTTCATAAATGAAAGTACTAGACATATACCCACCCTATCATTGGGTTGAGCAATAGCTACACTGGATGTGTAGGCACACCATGTAGGAATCCATGATGAACAGTTTCTTCGGCTAAGCCACACTGCTGGCCCTTCAAACTGTTTACCAAGTGACCTCCAACCTTGCATCCAGCAGGAAAATCAAGAAATAAAGCCACAAAGATATGACAACAACCAGTAGCTTCTATAAATTAAGATCTTCACACAAAAAAAGAGAAGAAGAAGAAGATACGAAACTGAGAAAAGCAACCAGCTCAAAACATAGATAATTCATTCGAGTAGCAAATTATTGACTGAAGATATTTACTTGACCAAACTAAACCTCAGTCAGTTCAACAGGTAAAGCTCCGATCATGCAAGCTTGACCAGCAGGTCAGATCAAATATCCATCATGCCTCTATCTTGCAATTGGAAGTGAAAGCTACTAAATCTGAGATGGCTATACTCCAGATAGTATCAGAAGTGAATGCGAAGATAATCCACCCAAAAACACCCGGACTAGCCCGTTGGTTGGAACACATTGTTATGGATCAAAAAAGCTTGATGTCTAGTAGGTTCACTATGGATTAAACAAGGCTAATTTGTCTCTGTAGAGCCGGTAACATACCAAACCACAGTCACCCTCAGCCATAGATTCAACTACGTTAAAAAGAATATTTTACCAATACAAAAATTAACAAGAAACTTACCCTGAAGAAATGGGATCCATCTTTCCTGATTTCTTCCTGCATAACCACCCAGACAACAAGTTGACGGCCAGCTAGTACCTTTTTCACGTCCTTGTAAACACATCACAATGCTTTTCCTGTAGGAAGAAGCCAGCGATGAAGAGTGTGCATCTCCTTTCCAAATATTGATATTACTTGCTTTCTCACACTGTGAACTAACTGGTTGATGGATTTCAGATGCTTCTGCAAGAAAGGATATGTGAAAATATCAAATCACAATTAACTAAAATGAACATAGAAGATTTGGTTACATATTCTACAAGTTTACAACATTCAGTAAATCATATGCAATAAGGAACAGAGAATCAGATTACATCCATGAATTAAAAACATATCCTAATCATACAGATGACAATTAGAAGAGTCATCCTAACTTTAAGACATTTATAGCTCCTGAAAAACATAGCTCAGCTTAATAGCATAGTGTAATTAAAACATTCAACATGCTTCAGCAATATAGTTTACATAGCTCACTTAGGAGAATGAAATGGTGTCAGCGTTAAGTGTGAAGATGATCTGACAGAAAAACACACCAGGATAAGTATAGTTTCCATTATACCATTACATATTGATACTACACAAGAACTGCCTTAGAGGAATCCAAGTCTGTTCGTAACGTGCAAAGATGGTTACTATGATTTTATAGCTCAATTTTAGATCACCAACTTACCATCATACTCCAAAGAGGACTCTTAAATCTACATCAAAGGCCTTGCAGAAAAATAACAAAGAAACAACTTAAACAATAATAGTTGCTTGACTTTATATAACAGACAATTTCCTAATACTCTAATAGCCATATTTAAACCATCTGTAAGAAATTTTCATTATAAAAAAAACTATACAAACACAAAGAATGGTTTGAAGTTGTTTCTTACATTGCATCAACACAAATATGCAAGAATTCAGATAACAGTTCACCAAAAAAAAATTCTCCCAGTTCAGCATCTGTATTAGAAGAATCAGATAACAGTAGATAAAAATAAACAACTGGTCATCCCCATTCAGCAACTATATTGAATAAACACATACTTTTTCTCAAGGTTCATAATTTCATATCGTACTGGAGTTTTGAGCTCAGTTCGGTACAGTACAGTACGGTATAAGTATACTGAGTGGTACGTTTCGATATATCGCTCTACCCGCAAGAGGAGGAGAAGGTTTCCTCCTCCATGCGAAAAAAAAAAAAGAAAAGGAAAGGTGACGTCACCTCTACGGCGTCGCTTGATTTCCTCGCGTGAAAAAAAAAAAGGAAAGGCCACATTGCTCAGTTTCCCCGCACAAAAAAAAAAAAGGAAAGGTGACGTCCCCAAGGTTTCTACCCGCGTGGGGAGAAGAAACTGATTCCTTCTCCCGTGCGGAAAAAAAAAAAAAAAGGAAAGGCAACGTCACTCAATTTCTACACGCATGGGGAGAAGAAACCGAGGGTTCCTTGTCCCCGTGCAAAAATAAAGAAAAAAAATAACGCTTCATTTCTTCTGCCTGCGTAGGGAGAAGAAACCGCTTCTCCCCGCGACGTCGACGACGACGCCGAGGCCTCATCGCCTCAGACGAGGAGGCGACATCATCTGCGACGTCCAGCGAGGGAGGGCGATGATGGATCGAGATCGTCGAGGGAGAGCGACGTCAGATCTCTAGGTTTTCTCTTTTCTTCTCCCTCTTCTTTCTTCTCTCTCAGCTGATACCAATGAAATCAACCGTCACCAACCGATTTAAGGTGGTAACGAAGCGGAAACAGCCTCAATCAATGCTACCGCCCAGTAGCGAGTAGTCCGCATACCGATTTGCTGACGGACCGGTGTACTGCCTGGTATGGGCGGTATTATTCGAAATTAAAATCCTTGCATTTTCTTTTAAGAACTGCACAAACAAGCAATTTTCCATCTGAAATCAGTATATAAACCAGTGATTGCTGTACCGCCCAAAATGGTATGGTACGGGTGGTATGTACCAGTCTAGGCATGGACCGATACGTGAACCGACCCCACTTCGGGTGAACTGATTAAAATAGTTAAAAAATCGAAAAGTGGTGGGCCATAGTCCATTTCAGCGTTAAAAAAGAAAAAAAATGCAAATTAGGGCTCCCAAACGCGAGCCTCTTCTCACGTACAATGCTGCAGCCCTCTCTGCCACGATGCTGTAGCAGCACTGCCGCTTCGCCGCTGCCATTGCTGTTGCTTCCCATGTACCTTGCACTGCACTTCTCCTCCTCCCCTTCTTTCTTCTTCTCCTTCCTCCTCTGTTCCTCCACCACCCCTTCCTCTTCATCCTCTTTTTCTTCCTCATCGAAACATCGATACACACCAACATACCATCTGTTGGTACACGGATACAGACTACATATCATTCCAACAGATTATTGAAACAGGTTTGGTACCCAAAAATGCAAACCCTGATACAAACTAAGTCAATAAAATAGCAATATTTTCTCGCATTATAGTTAGTGGTATGAGGCAAGGCTCGCCTTACCTATCTGAAACAATGTAACGACCGACCGTCAGTATGGTACATACTGCTTCATACCAACCTACCATGTGTCGATACAATGGAGCATACCAACAACACAAAAAAAAGGCCAAAAATAACTGCAAAATTTTCTTAAAATAAAAAAAGATAGATTAAAGTTTTTAAGTTGGAAACAAATATAATTTTAGTATAATTTTGGTAAGAATAATCTAAATTATTAAAGAATATGGCACATATCTTTTTTTGGGCTTTAAGGAGTAGCTTTGTTGTACATTCCAAACCGTCCTTCCATTGATATTGAATTATCTACAAAGAAATGATTTGAATTATTAAATTATTTGTTAAACAACTTAAACTTTAAGATTCAGATGAATTAAATAATCGATCGATAGATATACTTAGTTCTACCACCAAAAAGAATGACGGGACTCCACGAGCGATGGATCGAGGTCCTCGATCCTATGTATATGTATGTCAATTTAATATGTTTGACAGACCCAAACATGAAATTAATCCCACGACATAATATACTAAAACACCGTATGTCATTGGTGCATCAATGTAGTGAAGGTCATAACATGATCGTTGTAAACCACACATGTTCAAAGCAACTCCTAAGGCAAGTACGATTGTGGCACGTATTGGTGCGGAGCATGAAGAATGTCAAAACTTCTTACAACACTAATTTGCTACTCTGTATTATCAAATCGATCACCGTATTGTTGCTCGAAGAAGAATGACCAACTATCAATGTACTACTACTCGTAAAAGAAAGACCAACTATCATGTCAAACTCCATGATCTAAATCTTGGGTGGCATATGGAAAATACTGCTCTTTGATCCACGCACTATCCTCAAACTGTGTAGACAAAATCATCGACTCCCTGGCATCGCAACCATCATCACTCAAGGCATTGTTGTACATGTCACTATCAAGTCTTAGGACCGACTGAGTTGCTGAATGCAATTGAGAAGTTGTCTACATACCTTTGATTAAAAAGTTATTCCTTAACTTAGGTATTAATCCTTCCTAATTAGCCTCCCAAGCTTGATCCAATCCACAAATCGCAGCTTTATGAAGTTTTAAGAGAGTGCAAATGTGAGAATTAGATAAAAAGTGAGAAAGAGATTGAGAGAGTATAGTAGTTTAAGAGAGTGAAAAGGGTTGAAAGTGAGGGAGGAAAGGGTTAAAAACCCTTTTAAATTGATCTAACCATTGAAAAGGGTCAGATCTAAGTAGTTCGTCAATAACAGTCGAAATTCGATTGTTACCGACCAGCACAAGTCGATAACGGTCAAATTTCGACTGTTACTGAGCGATACAAAACAGTATCGGGTGATATAGAGCCTTTTAGTATACACCACCCGATACAAGGTGGTAGAATGTATCTGCGTATCGGTCCCCTATTGTACCATGCGATATACTGTGGTACGATAAACCCTAGAATGAGGAGAGATAGAGGAGATCTAAAAGGATTTTAATAAAAATTATAAATAAAGATTGAAATACTCTTAACTTAATATTAGACTTTCTATAGATCTCAACGACAACAAAAGATTCATGTAATGACCCCAAATAGTTGAAACTTACGACTTTATTGTTGCTATTATTCTTGTTATTGTTGTTGTATAGTTTTCATTTTAATATAAATGATACATGCTTACTATCATACATAATATAATTCTACATTAAGCATGCTTAAATCGGCAAAAAAATATCTAGCAAATTAGCAATGGAAAAGAGAAATTCCATCATCAACACTCATTGATAAAATACTGGTAGGAGTTGTTACTCACAGCAAGAACAAGTTGATAACAAGCAAAGAGAGTTGATAGCTCAAGTTATCAAAACAACAAATGAAGTTTTAAGGTTGTAGCACTCACTACAGTGCTATGTTGACATGCTGCAAAAATGAATTTTTTATCATACTATCAATTCAGAATCTTCTGAAAAGAGTATACTAGAAAAGGCAAGGTAAAAGATGCTGCATGCAGTTAGTGATGTTATATCCTGAATAAAAAAATAAGTAGCAACCAGAAAAATGTATAATTGTGATCAATTCATATACAATTTGCAATTTATACTTCTAAGAAATAATTTCTAAAAGGTGTAAAATATCAACATGTCGAACACTGAAACTGCAATGACAAGGTCTAGCATATACGACCTCAGAATGAGAGGAACATACCAGATGATGCTTCACTATAAGACCATGCAGGAGTCACAATGATAGGATTTTGCTTTCTTTTTTGCCCACTCTTGATCTCTGATAGTATTGTAGTTTTTGACAGTTCAGTGACATGAATATTCACCACACCTTGATTGAAAGATGCATCCCCAGGAATAATCTGGCAACAAACATCTTTGCCACCTTTATCAGATGATTGAGAAGTGGTAGCATTTTCAGGCATTTGTTCTACCAAACAGGATGGGTATGAATTTTTAGAATTCATTGCATACTTTTGTTTTAAGAGGACACTTGTTAGCTGGTTCTGCAAATCCGTTAAACTGGAAATATCAAAATATTACTGAATGCAAGTGTCATACTAAAATCAGTAATATGAAAGATACAATTTTGCCACTTACAGTTCATATCGAAGAAAAGCTTCTTTGTTTTTGTGCAATACTGTTCCATTCTCCCTTGTTGTACTGTTTGGAAGTTTGCCTGAAAAGAACATTAGAGGTAGCAAATGAGCACACTGGACTACATGTACATTTTTCTGTAGGTGTTCCTTCCCCAGGCAGATAGCATTACCATAGTGGGACAATCATGCAAAAGCAAAGAAACATGTGTGTATTCTTCCAACCACCAAACAGAAAACAATAAAGAGAAAAGCAACACAACTTATCATGAGAACACTAGCTAAACATTCACAAACCCAGTCAAAAATAATTACAATTGAAGGGAAATTATAATAAACCCTATTGTCTTTTTTCCATATATTCAACTCAGCTGTTTTATTTTGCATTATTGAGAAGTGTATTCTTTTTTTTAATTAGTTAACTATCAAGATCTTTTTCTTTTTACTTTGAAAATCTGTTTGTAAGTGATCTTAATGGATCCTGCAATGCTGAGATGGAAGTATTCCTTAAAGACAAATTTTATTTAATTATATAGTAATGAAGTGATTATACTAGCCTCTTGTTTTTTATCTAAATTGATACTTGTAGATGCAATTTGATAACCGAGATGCAGGATCCTGCAATTTCAGTAGTGATATAAAAAGCTTTTTTTTTTTTAAATCATGGTCAAGGAGGTTACCAAAGGAAGAATAATTTGATCAGAATGTTTCCTGTTACAACTTGGAGGACTATTTTTAAAGATCTCATATCCCAAAATATGGGATATGGGATCTTTCAAAATAGTCTGACAAGCACCATGAATTTTCTCAGCTCCTCCAACGGAAGTGGTTGTGGATGGGATACTAAAACCAACAATATTACTGTTCTAGAAGACATTTGGCAGAACTAGATACTGGCAATTAGTCAATTCTGCCATAATTAGATTTACGTAAAGGCATCATAATTTAGCTGTCACTAATTCCAACTTGTGAAAAGGATATAAACACTAAACTGTTAGGATAAACACTAAACAGTTAGGAATTGTCTTCATAAAAGTACTGGTAGAATATAATTCATCATGCATCCACATAGGACTAACCAGAAACCAACGATGCAAATGAAAATCAAGTATAGATATTTTAATTCTAAAAAACATGCTGATGTTGATCTAAAGTTCTAAACAACCAAATGGACATAGTAAGGTCGCAGGGCTCTGACTGTATCACAGAAATAATTTTTTTAGGAAATGCCTAACGATCACAATTGTAGAAAGGAGTCTAAACTTAACCAAATGGGTGATGCACTGCAAGCCCAGGCAAAGGCATCTAAGGCATGAACAAAAGCTTCTTTGACCAATGTTGTGCGACATACAGAAAAAGAGTCAGGAGGCTATAAGTTTTTCAATGTTATCGGCTGTTTATTCTCTTGCCAAATGTGTGGTTGCTCTTGACGAGATAAATAATTTTGCTGGTGAATCCTACTTGAGAGGGTCAATGAACTTTACTAATCTGAATTGGAGAGGTTGCTAATAGCATGCCACACAGAAGGAAAAAGGATTGGTCAGCCAGACTATATAATTCCACTAGAATACTATGTCACGTTTATATAAATTCCAGAATTATATAATTCTAAATAATGGATATATTAGCATTAGGTTTTATAATTATTGTTCTTGGCATATGTTTGTTGTGCTATCGATTATGGAGAATGTTATTTTTCAAACATTTGTTGGGTACTTAAGCTGTGTCCATCATCTTCAATTATTTTATGAGAATATGTTTTAATTTATTTATTGTCCATTATTTTATCCAACATTTCAAGCATCACATTTAAAACTACTCAGCCTGCTTCTTCATCTTCTTTTTGTTAAAGGAATTGGAGTATGTCCTCATTTGTCAACTCAACAAAGACAGTTAAGAAAATACATCGTGCAGTTAAGATTTAGTTTATGCTTATGCTAATCTAACAATTTTATGAAGAAGCAGTTTGAACTATATGAAAGGAGAGACAAAGACTACTGTTAGCAGAAATAACAATTTATTCATTTGAGAGAGATTGAATCTTCTAATCACAGATTGGAAAACAGATTGAAACAATTAAAGATGAAAACAATGAACAAGAATATGAATACTCAAGTTGGAAAGTTAAAAAAATCTCTTTCAGGATGAATATACAAGGACATAGATTTCATATTTGTGCATGTGTTTCTACAGAAATGTCTATATATAAAAACTATAAATTCTTTTGAATGTCAGATCTTTTTTATCTTGGGCCCTTCTTTTACAAGAATTTTGTATCAACATGTCATATCATTTCAGTTCCATATTGCTTCATGATAGCAGCATGTAGTGTACTATGCCAGTTGCCAGCTGAAGGAGAGTGTTGGAAGTAAAACAGTACTTTCAAATTATATTGTCATCAGTTGAATACGATATCATTGTACAAGACAGTTAGACAGAAACTTATAATAACTGCATGTTGCATGCATATCTAACAAACAAAATAACCTATTTATACAACTGGGAATATAAAAACTATGGAGCTTGAGGCTTCCAGTAAAGGTCAATATGAAGAGAGTTCAGGGAATCATGCTGTAGATCTGCAGAATGCAGCAGACACGGCATCTCATGAACATATTACAAATTGGACATGGTCACAGTAGAGATTTTCTTTATCTGTTAGTACAAGTATTGTAATAACCACAAATTTTGATGGTTATTTGGTCATTAACTATTTTTAAGATGTAATTGAACAGCGGTAGGATTGCAATGATGTTGTTTATCCAGTATATAAAAACGATTAAGAAAACAATAAAAATATACCATACAATGGGGGTTATGAATTATGATAATGAAATAGGAATAGATCTTCTAAATGTGGTTTGGTTATAAAAAATATCAATTTTATGTTCATTCATATTTAATTTTCAAAAATTAGAATAAAGACAAAAATGAATATTCAGTTAAAGAACATTTTCATAGTTTTTTCTTGGAAATTTTTTTGGTTTCTCCAAAACACAAAAAACGAAACCCCTAAAAGTAAGATATCAAAGTGTGCCCATAAAGTTTTATATCCAATTTCACTTTTGGTAAAGAGCTAGCAGTCTCAGCCACTAAACTAGCTTTTCTACTATGGAAGTTGAATAGATATAACAAATTAAAATGCTTGAATAATTACCTTTCAAATTTTGGAAGTAAATTCAAGAACTGAGCCATTAGAGCTCTCTTTTCCCTAGGTACATTTAAACCATTCACAACAAACTACACAAGGACTAGAATAGAGATTTACTATTTTACTTCATACAAGTAATTTTTCAAATTAATAGAAAAAGCAACCAATCGCATTGCTCTTTAGAATTAAGATAATTGTAAAGAAAACTATGCATTATGGATTGGAAGCTGAGAATTTAAGGAATAACAAGTAGAATAGGTTAGTGCAGCTGAGTTGTGAATATGCAAGTGTAACAAGAAAAAAAAAAGAATAAGAAATATTTTCATCCACGAACAATTAGGTGTAGCTCCAGTAGCAGATAAAATGTGCAAAAATACTCTAAAATACACAAAAGGTTAGTGTAGCCAAGAATGTCTAGATGGATATGCGGGGATTACTTTTAAAAAAAGGATAAAAGATGTATTCATTCTCAACCAATTAGAGATACCCATTATACACAGGATAAAATGTGGAATAATCATATGACATGGTATGGACATGCTTAAAGGAAACTTATAGATGTGGTTAGAAAAGGTGAATAAAATTATTATTAGTGATGCCTGGAGAGGTATACAAAAACCTAACAAGACTTCACCTAAAACAATAAAAAGAAATAAGAATACTATTGAATTAACTAGTTATATTGTCTTAAGCTCAATAACTGAAAGTGATCCATGTAGCCTGCCCAAATAATTCAGACATTTCAGCTTGCTGTTGCTGTTGTAAGCCATAGATCAAATTGCAATTCACAAGTGAGAGAATTTATTGTTAAAAAGGTGTATTCATAGTAGTTCATAATCATGTACTTGAGTGTTGTTTGGATAATCTTCACAGAATTCATCTACTTATAAACATAAATTGAGTAGAAGGAATTGAAAATGTATTGCCTCCATCGATGGCCTTGGATTTGACTAGATATGAACCAAAACCATTCACAAAGTACACATTTCTTTAAGCTAAAAATTGTTGAAATATCATTTTCAAAAACTCTATGGAGATGACTTTTAGAACTAATTCTTCTTAACAATGAGTCAATGTTTATCAAAAGTTCAATTTGTTGATCGCTAATGATGTGTACCACTTTCTTAACCAGGCATCCATATCTTTTGATCAGCTTGCATGCAAAGGCAACAATTTCTTCAAACAATTCATATTTCTTTTAAGTTTTTGCTTGAATATAAAGCTAGCCAAAGATGTTGTGATCACATACTATAATGCACAAGATAATACAAAGGTTAAAAAAGAATAGTATTCCAGCTAAAAAAACTCTTTAAGATATGATAAATACCAAAGCAAAAGAAAATACTTTCACAAAATAATTTACTGGAAATCATACATGGAAGAGTAATTTCCCTTGTCGTCACCCCACCATTCACAGACTTTACCGAAGCCCTCGCAGCTGATAGTTGAAGACCCTGTTCTCATAATTGTTAATTTCTCTTAAATTGGTATACTAAAAATCAAATATTGAGAGCTCCATAAAAACAAAATCCATAAGCATAACAGGAGTATGTGAATCTTCCCTGGAAATTGACAAATGAATCAACCATATTTAACAAAGACAATTGATCAAGTCATTAAGATCCCATAGTTAACATTATAACTTAATTCATGGTCCAGAACAACAAATATATAAACAAAATCTAAATATCAACGTTTTCTTGTTAAAAGTTGCACTAGCATCTCATCCTATACATATAAATTATGTGGAACGAAAAGGGGTATCTATTGATATAAATGGAGAAGAGGTTTCCTAGATAATGCAAGCAGATCAAGATACTGACTGAAAACCCACAAAATAAAAAGGGTGGCCTAGTGTACAACAAAATGGGGAGGGTCAATACATGTGTCTTTATGTGCCTGCAGAGAGGTTGTTTCCAGGACTCATTGGTCATCCAAGTCACAAAATGACAGCCTTATTGTGACACCAACACTGCAAAACCCTCACAACAAAAACAATCAATTAAAATCTCCCAAGCATGTGATTTCACTGTCAGATGTAGGACATTAGCATTATGGAAACCTTAAAGAACATGCCTATAAGGTCACAGCCAAAAAGTAACATAACATAAACAAGTGCAATCATATATACTTTGCCTTCCACCTAAGCTGCACAGAAAAGACCCAAAGGCCAATCCCAAGGAACAGTAAAGCTTGATAGGGCCTTTTTGTCCAGGTGTGGATAGTCCTTGTCTTCACAGACATGTCTATTTCACCGAGCCTCTCTCTGAGATAGTTCTCAGATCGTTACACTTTTCTTGCAGGTCAAACCTTACCAGACAAGGAGTCTCGCTACCCAAGGACCATTATAGTTGTGACCGTCATTCACCGAGGCTTCAATCGCTAGCTTCCTTGTCATCAGGTCACCAACTTCCTTGACCTTCCAGCACTAGGCAGGTGTCAGCCCCCATACATGGCCTTACAACTTTGCGAAGACCTGCGTTTTTGGTAAACAGTTGCCCAGGCCTGGTCACTCGACCCCCTTTGTGAGGAGGCACCCCTTCTCCAAAAGTTACGGGGATATATATATATATAATATATATATATATGTGTGTGTGTATATGTGTATATATCTATATATGCATGTATGTATATGTACATATATATGTATGTATGTACATATGTATGTATGTGAGGAGGCACCCCTTCTCCAAAAGTTACGGGGATATTTATAATATATATATATATATGTGTGTGTGTGTATGTGTATATATCTATATATGTATGTATGTATATGTACATATATATGTATGTATGTACATATGTATGTATGTATATATGAATGTATATATATATATATATATGCAAGGTCTACAATACCTTGTATTGTACCGGTCCGACAGGATACTGGTACGCGGACCACCCGCTACCGGTCGGTATATTTTTTTTTTTTTTAAAATAAAAAATTATTTTTTAATAAAAAATTATTTTTTGGTTTTTTTTTTAAGCTCGGCGACGTCGCCGAAGCCTCGGGCAACATCGCCGAGGCCTCGAGCGACGCTCTCGAGGCTCCAATTTTTAATAGAAATTTGTTTTTTACTTTTCGGCGACGTCGCCAGAGCGACGTCGCCTGCTGACATCTCTCGGCGACGTTGCCGAGGGCGACGTCGCCACCGTTGACATCTCGGGCGACATCGTCGAGAGAAAAAAATATATATATCTATTTATATATATAATATTTATAATTATAAATATATATATATATATATATCGAAAGCGACGCTTTAAACGTACCACTTTCGGTACCCATACCGCATCGCATACGTAAAAACGTCGAAACTCCTGATGCATTTATATTGCGTACTATGTATATATGTATGTATATATATATATGTATATATAAATATATGCATATATAAATGTATGTATGTATGTATATATATATATATATGTATGAATGTATATATATATGTATGTATATATATATGTATGTATATATATACATACATATATGTATATATACATACATATATATATGTGTGTGTATCTGAACAAAGAGAATTCTATCCATATGGCACTATGCTTTCTAATAAATGGTTAAAACATATCTTAACCAAGGAAACCAAATGCTTCACAGTATATTGCTTATGGAAGTTCAAATCAGTATCTACACAAAAAACACCTAGATCATCGAACAATAACATGATAAATGACTTAACCTGAGTTACTAGTCCTAGTTCATGGAATCAAATTTCACCACCTCTATGATCAAGTCATGAAGAGACAAATTTGTTAATTCCCCATCAAAAATTAAATCTTCACCACCAACATCTCTATACAATGAAAGACTATCCATTCAGTAATCATCTTCCAATAATTATAAGCAACATATTTGTGTACATAAAGTTACCCTTCATATGTTTTGATGACCACTGACATCTTCTCCTATCTGCTATTAACACAAAAATGCTCTAATTTCTTTCTAGACAAGGTGGAGAAGCAAAAAAACTAATTTTGTTATAAGTCAGTCATAAAAGACAATTTACAATGGTTGTCAGATAATATTACCCAGCAAAAGTACCCAATATAGATATTACTATTCTGCATGCTAAGCACAAAACAAGTACCTATACTGTCAATGATGCATTGCACACTAAATTACACCATCATGATGTAGGATGAAAATAGTCCCATGAACAAAGAGCTTGTGCTTGGACAAAGTTGTCTGCAGTGTACAAAATTGTCCATGCTAATAACGAAATTTATTCAGATGAATGAACAAAAAAATTGCACCACCTACAGTATTCCACATCAAGATGACATATAAAATTCACTGTACCACCCTTCACAATAATTTTCAGGTAGAAGCATGCTAATCTTATTTGTTCATTGCAGCTGTACTTTATGAAACATATCACAAAATTACTTCCATAAAGAAAGATTATTCTTCTCAGCACTTCCTTCAATAACCAAACCATGTTTTCATACGTTATATAAAGCATTAAGCCATCAACTTATTAGTATCGTGACCTATAACATGGAAGATTTAGGTTTTATTGTCAAATAAGTAAATTTGCTCCAAAAATACATAGCCATCCATGACCTCTAGGTCTTTTGGGTATTTCAAGTTTATAAAACTCTTGATGCTCATTGATCATCATGAATAAGAAGGTTCCTGTCACATGATAGTTTAATTTCACAATTAGAGAAGTTAGTTACCATGACAAGAAACATCAACTTTAAGATTCTGTGTACATTGCTATTCAATACTGGCCAAAAGATTCTAATTAATTGTACATCTGTTTGCCCAATGTAATATCCTCCTATCATTTGCATGTTGCTCCAGATTGCACTATAGCACGCAGACATAACAACACAAAAATGTGTTCATTTCCTGCCTTCTGCCTCACAAACAGATGCATCATTTGAATTCGCTGTACCATATATGGTGCTAGATAAACCAATAATCTTGCAACAAAAATTAGGATTATTAATTTCATCAGTTGTATCAATTGCTTTCAAGAACACAGGAGTCTCTTATGAAGCCATTAAATTGGTCACATTATGTTTTCTGCCTGACTTTCTCCATCCATCACCAACTATGGACAAATTTTTTGAAGCCCATGATTGTCTCAATCTTTGAGATATAATTTAGGAAAAAAACTTTCTATGATGCAACAAGATTAGCTTGATAGTCATTCACATGGCACAGATAAGTATAACAACAAATGAAAAGGATAAAAGAAAATGGAAACAAAGTATGTTGCTTAGTATAGTAAGAAAAAACACAGGAAAAGAGAGATGGAGAAAGTACAAGAATAGAAGATAAGAGAAATGGAGGAAAACCCAAACGGCCATGTGTTTGGACTTGATGATACTGCTTGTGTGAGTAAAAACTAAAAACATGCAGCTTTGTCATCATTGAAAAGATCAAGTTCAGAAATCTAGCTCCATTCCTTTTCATAAATCTGAGTTCTCTTCTCTCGTTCAATGTTTCCTGTCAGTGGAGGCAGATAAATATGCCAAAAAGAATTTTTAAATTGGGTGCTGTGGAACCAATTTAGAGTAGACAGGAGGGTACCCAATCAATATTGCAACTTCAACATCCTCGACCAAAATCCATGAGACATGGATAATTTTTGTTTTCTTTGTGGAGTTCCACTATAGTATCCCACAGCTACATATCAATTATCAACCAAAATTACTAAGGTGTAACCAACATATCAGTCATTACGCATCAAAAGTGACAACTTATGTCTTTTTGCATCTTACTATGAAGTGCTGCAACACTTGGGAACACCAGACCAAACCACACTTGACTATGAGTGCATAAGCATGCTCAGTTAATCATATTTAACAAGAAAGAAAATAAAATTCACATTTTATAAATGATGTCACAACATGAGCATTATAATTACTATGATGAGCAGAAAATGAATAGACTGATAGTATAGCACAATTTGCTAACATTGCAGCAACAAAGACCCATTAAACTTGATGGCATGATGCATTATTGTGATAACACACCAAACCATATCTACCTCTGGTTAAGTGTATCCCACCATCTCCCACACACACACATTATGTTTCAAGCTTCTAAGCCACCTATCTCTCTTTGGCTCATAGCTGATTACTTGACAACCATGGGTCCCATTTCTCTTCTTTCCTATGCTCCCCTTCTTCCTCACTTTTGGAACATATGATATGATACCTCTATTGTTCTTGTTACCAGTTCAGGGGAAACAGAGTTTTAAAGCCATGAACTAAGTAAGCAGATTGAGGTTCTATTCTAAATATCTGGAGCTTCAATTAATTATCAAAGATCTATGTGTAGATTATCAAAATCCAGATGTGATATTATTGGACGTTGAATCAATTTAAAGGTTAGACATTTAATTAAATTTATTTTTCCATGATCTTTTGAAATTTACAACATCTCCAAAATCCTTCAAAAGCATTAGAACTATATGCAAACATTTGGAGCATGCAAGCGATTGTTCAAGAACCATACCAGAAATCACAATTTCTCAATTGGTAACTTCTTAAAGTTCAAATTGTCTAACCATACATATAAAAATTGCTTATTTATTATAATGCTTTGACGAGATGCCCTTGTTCAGACTAGCAAGTGATGAATCATCTGATTAGATTATGCTTAGGATTATATAATCTTCTTATAAAGATGTGGTGACACATCCCAAGCGTAAGCGATGCATTCTCATATTTTTAATATCATGTTTGATGTTTGTCAAATATCAAGACTGAACATGAGTCATGCTTAATGATACTTCAGAAGTTTGAACTGAAAGAACAATATATATGAAGCTTATAATCTTCCTAGAAAATTTCTTAGAAAAGTCTAACTTAAAATTATCTTGAGTTCTACAAAAATAAAAAACCATAAATATTGGATAACCTGTGCACATAGTGTTCTCCTTAGTCAGATGGATTGTTAGATTGGATACTTAGCTCACAAGCAGCAAGATTGGACTGGAACGACAATCATCCTATATAAACCCATGGATCAATTCACTCCCAACTGATCCTGATTAATTCCCAGTTTCTAGGAGATTCAAAGACTGATCAATCTCTCAAAATCCTATTTATATCCAAATACTTAAATATTAATACGCTAGTGACTTAGAATAAGTAAATTGTATTCCCTATGTAAAAAAACTGTGAACTTGACCTATATATGTAACAATAAGAGTGAAATATTGTTTGTGCTAGAATGATCTGGTTTAAAACTATGAGCCAAAAATAGGAACTTGAATACCTAATTTCTAGATATTACAATAGCAAATATATAATGTGACCAATTCATTTTCCCGAACTCAATCATCCAGAACAAGAATGGGAGCTATTCTGTTCTTTGTTGATAGGACCAGTGTGGCCACAGAAAGTGGTGTCTCCATAGTTTAAAGTTGTGACTTGGTAATCATGTTGTTATCATAACCAAGTGCTTTGAAAATAGACAATCCAGCGGTAGAGTTGATTTTTCATACCACACATGCAATTACATCATACAAAGATGATTTGTCATAAAAATGTATCATATTTTGCATCCTGCATGCATTAGGAAAACAAAGTGCTACACATTGAATTCTTGAGATTGCCCTATGACAAATTCAAAGATACAGAAAATAATGAACAATATTCAAAGTTTTCCAAAGTTTACCTTAGCTATACGTATCTATATCTTCATTCAGATCCAAAGACCATTACATTAGAAGCAATTAGATATTGTGATTAAAATTATGGGATCGTGATTCTGATCTACTCTAGTAAACTAGCATTACATCCATATCAACCGATTAACCAATGGTCTAGAAAAGCAAAATATTAATAACACAATTAAATGAGATCAAGCTACATGAAATATAACTCGGAGTTTTTCAACATAAACAACACTGAAGAACATGCAAGGCAGAAAAAAACCAAATTTTGAAATTGCAAGAATTCTAAACGGTTAATGTTTCAAACATAGTACAAAAGCAAATGATAAAAAGTGACTAAAAATTTATGATATCATCATTACAAATAATTTTGTTCAGTTTGGCACTGTGAAAACATGGTCATGATTAATCTTACAAGGTATTCTAGCTACACTAGAAAACAAATATACAATTGTGAAGTGCAAAATTATTTCAACCAATAGAAAGATTATTCATCAATAACATTGGCAAAATTTCCAGCATTCAGTAATCACAGTTGCACAGGACAATACGAGATTTGTAATTTAAAAAACAAACCCATATAGAGCATGCTTTAACTGATCATTAAGGTGGCTGCTAATCTCAACTAAGAAAAGAAAACATGAAGAAGAAATGTTCCAGTAAAATGGTCAAACTTGGCACCTTTGGCAACTTCCCCCTCTTTTTGAGCAATTTTAAATGCATTCTCTGAATGTAGTGCATCATATGGTACCGAGAATGCTTGGAGAACAACCTCTCCGTGACCTCTGGGTTTGCTGCCAACCATTCTGATATTTCTTTTGCATTGACCAGCACGTCTTTATCCAATGATTCCAGCCATCTATAAACAGGTTTCCACAAGTCCGTGCGTTGAAATCGATACGGGAACTCCGCCTCATTGCTCAGATCAACCTGCAGGGAGACCAAACTCAAGTATTTAAACGAAGTAACAGACTTTTGAACGACGAAGCTGCTGGCTTCAGGCACGCACCTGATTCAAGCTGCGAGAAGGATCATGGAAGGAGAGAATCCGGTGATGGAGATGGCGACGGGGAACAGACTGGAGGTCATCCGGAAGAGAGGCACGGTTCGATTCGATCCAGGCGTCGATCTCCGCAAACGAAGGTTGGTGGTTCATAGGTAGAGAAGAGAGCCAATCTCGAGCGAGAGCTTCCCATGGCGGAGACTCCGGTGAGCGGGACGTGTAAGAGACCGGCAGAGGGAGAGGGTTAGGGTTTTGGTGGAGAGTCGGGTAGCTTTCGCCAGCGCAAAGGGTTTCACGGGGCACGGGCTCGAACATTGGGTCGGAGTGGAAGAGAAAAGTAGATGACCAGTGGTCTAGCTTTTATGGGCTAAACGGGCATCGTATTTCTGCTTCTTTTATATTTTCTTTTTTAATTTGATAAATATAAAAGGGATGAGGGATAACTTTGGATGAAATTCTTATGATTATTATTATTATTATGGTTATTGTTTAAATATTTTATTTTGGTATTTTATCGTAAATCAATCTCTTTAGCCTGAGAGAATATAGACATACTCTGAATTAATATAATGGTATATCATAGATTTAAGGATGTTTTATCTAAAAAAGTTAGTGCTAGTCATTTATCAAATGATCTCCTATAATTATTTTTTGTCTTAGACTTTTTTTTTATCATTTTAATGAAAATATCTCTTTTGATCATCATCATTATTGTAGTCATTCCTAATCATTATTATCTTTATTACCTCTTACTCTCATCACAAGCAGCATCATCCTTCCCTTTCTTTGTCCTCCTCTCTTGTTACTTAATGCTGACGCCCTGACGCCCCCTCGTCACTCGCTTTTCTTAAAGGTTGCAATCATAGTCAGTATTGATGGAAATCATCAACCTAGCAACCATACACCCCGATAGCTAAAGAGCTATGATACATATGGAATATAAATTGACACCCTCCAACGAATTGAAATCAAGGCGGATCGTTCAAAAATGAAGTAAGGAAAACTATTCTAATCACTTATCAATAGAAAATTGATTAAATAATTAGAATAGCAATTTGAATTCTCTTAAGACACCACAAACTAATAAGTTTGATAAGTCAAAGGAAAAGCAAAAATTTGGGTTTGAACGCTATAAGCAGAAAAGCTTGATAAGTTCTAAAGTTCATGCAAGAACTTAAAAACAAAACACTCACCGGTGTTAAAGAATTGTTATACTTCTCAAATTGTCTGTCTTACACTGAGAGTCAGCCTCATTTATATAGTATGAGGATAGTACAAAGGGAATGAATGCATTAAATAATATTCATATTCCTAATTCATGAATTTTGATAAATATGACTGAATAGACTTTTATTCTTCAAGATGAGGTCTTCAAATTTGTCCTTCTCTCTTCATGATCATGTTGATCATTTTATGCTCTTCTTGCAATCATAGAATCTTGACTGAGTCTTGACTAGTTTGATCCTTCCAAATGTTTTTCAATAAACAAGTTGAAGTTTCTTTCATCCTCTTAGCTTTAACTCTTGTCATTGGTCCTCCATGAATAGTTAAAGGGTCTTTAATAGAATTATGATCAACTTGATGGTTCATATCATTCCCCCTTTCCTCGAAAGAATTCGTCCTCGAATCAGAGCCTTCATCACCTACATCAAACAAAGATAGATCAAAAACATTGAATGTTGCATTAATGGTGCCATACTCACCAGGTAGTTCCAGCTTGTATGCATTGTCATTGATTTTTTAAAGGACTAGAAATGGACCATCCCCTCTTGGCATTAGTTTAGACTTCCTATGGCTAGGAAATCTTTCCTTCCTTAAGAGTACCCAAACCCAGTCATTAGGTTCAAACACTACTTGTTTTCAACCTTTATTGTGTTATTTCTCATATTGTAGAGTTTTCTTTTCAATTTGTGTTCGGACTTTTTCATGTAATGCTTTGATAAATCAGCTTTTTGCTTACCATTCAAATTGGCCTTTTCCAATGGTAAAGATAGCAAATCCATAAGAGTTAATGGATTGAACCCATACACAACTTTAAATGGGGAATGGTTTGTTCTAGCATGCACACTTCTATTATAAGCAAACTCCATGCGTGGCAAACATTCCTCCCAAAATTTCAAATTCTTTTGAATTATGGCCCTCAAAAGTATTGATAAAGTTTGATTTACCACCTTTGTTTATCTATCTGTTTGTGGATGACAAGTGGTTGAATACAACAATCTTGTACCCAACTTATTCTAAAGTATTTTTCAAAAGTGGTTAAGAAACTTTACATCTCTATCACTCACAATTGTCCTTGGGATGCCATGTAACCTCATAATTTCTTTGAAAAATAGTCTCGCAACATATGTTGCATCATCTGTTTTATGGCAAGGAATGAAATGTGCCATCTTGCTAAACCTATCAACAATAACAAAAATAGAATCTCTCCCTCCTTTTGACCTAGGTAAACCTAAGGCAAAGTCCATGGATATATCAACCCAAGGTTCACTAGCTATAGGAAGGGGTGTATACAACCCATGAGGCATTACTTTAGATTTAGCTTGTTTACAAGTGATGCATTTCTCACACAATCTTTCAACATCTCTTTTCATGTGTGGCCAAATGAAATAATCACTTAACACATCTAAAGTTTTTCTAACTCCAAAATGTCTCATTAAACCTCCACTATGTGCTTCTCTCACAAATAATTTTCTCATTGAACATTGAGGAACACAGCTTGTTTTCTTTAAAAAGAAAACCATCAAGCCTAAAGAACTTATCAAAACCCCCTTTCTCACATGCCTCATAAACATTAGCAAAATCATGGTCAGAATTATATAAATTTTTAATATATTCAAAACCTAATAATTTTGCATCAAGTTTAGAAATTAGATCATACCTTCTAGAAAGAGCATCGGCGACCACATTTTTCTTACCTTGTTTGTACTTGATGATGTATGGAAAGGATTCAATAAACTCCACCCATTTTGCATGCCTACGACTTAGCTTTCCTTATCCTTTGAGATATTTCAAAGACTCATGATCGGTGTGTATAATGAATTCCTTGTGCCAAAGATAGTGCTGTCATGTCTCTAACACTCTTACCATAGCATAAAATTCCTTATCATACGATTTAGCTTCTCACTAAAGAATGCAATGGGTCGACCCTCTTGCATTAAGACTCCTCCAATACCTACTCCACTCGCATCACACTCAATCTCAAAAGTTTTAACAAAGTTAGGTAAAGCAAGCAAAGGTGCTGAACTGAGTTTATCTTTAAGCAAGTTAAAAGCATCATCTTGTTGTTTATCCCATCTGAATCTAATATTCTTTTTGATGCATTCAGTTAATGGTGCAGCAATAGTAGAAAAATCTTTAATAAATCTTCTATAAAAGCTAGCAAGACCATGAAAACTGTTAGGATCTAAAAGGCACTAAGAGGGGGGTGAATTAGTACAGCGGATTAAAATCGTACTTTGAAACCGATTTTACAAAAATACAAGTTCGTAGAAAGATTTCGATTTGACAAAAGAGAACTTGAAAGTAATTGCTTGAGTAAAGGAAATAACAAGGAACTAAACAACTTGCAATTAAGTAATGAAATGATTCAAAAATGTAAACACTCACACATTCATGAACACAATGATGTATAGTGGTTCGGTCAAATGACCTACATCCACTCTTGAAGCCTTCACGATGAGGCTCCGCTCTTTCACTAGCAATCCTTTGAAAGGGAAGGACCAATACCCCTGTTTACAACCCTTTACAAGAAGTTCATACTCTTACAAGATTTCTCAAGAAGAAGAAGGAGGTGAACACTTAGCAAGAACAAGACTTTTCAAGACTTTTCAAAAGCTCAAAACCAAGATTCTAACTCTCAAAAGGGTACCCTTTCAGCTGAGAAAGGGGGGGTATTTATAGATCCAAAATGGATTCAAATTTGGGCTCCAAATTTGAAATCAAATTGGAGTTCCCGATTCTATCTGTGTTAGAGGCGGTGCCACCGCCTGTCATAGGCGGTGCCACCGCTTGTGTCATTCTGCTGACTGACACACAAGGGCGGTGGCAGACACCGCCCACCAAGCGGTGCTACCGCTGTCTCAGGTATGCAGGGTGGTGCTACCGCTTCACTAGCGGTGCCACGCTTCAGTCCGGCGGTTCAACCGCCTGGCCCATTTAGCCAAGGCTGAATGGGCCCTATTTAAGGCCCAACTCGGCCTAGTAGAGGCCCGGTTGGCCCCCACTGATTTTAGGTAGGATTCTTTCTAAATCCTTGCTCTACTCATGTGCAAACTACGAACTTAAAAACATAACTCAAAAGTGATTTGACCCGACACTCTTCAAGTCAACTTCCGGCGAGCTTTACGATGAGATTCCGGCATGCTTCCGATGCTTCCCTTCGGATTGCTTCCAGCAGACTCCCAGCATACTCCCGGATTGTTTGGCGAGCTCAACGAGTCTTCGGCTAGCTTCCGAGTCTTCCTGGTAAGTTCCGCGAACCTTTGACAATCTTTGCGATGGACTTTCGAAAACTTTGGCAAGTCCCTGATTCGATCTTGGATGGTTCTGGCAATACTTCCGAAGATTTCTCGAACTTTCGATAAACTCTTGAACCCCCGACGGACTTAACCTCGGTAAATCGCTTTATGTTTTCTTTCCATCGTAGTTGTTCCTGCACACTTATCTCGACAAAGTAGATTAGAACAAATATTTCACCAATTGACTTTATCATCAAAATTCGAGATTCAACAATCTCCCCCTTTTTTATGATGACAATCAATTAATGATGGAGTTACTCTTAACTCTCCCTATCTATATGCCATAGAAAATAAAAATTGCTTGAATTCAATTTTTGAATTCAACACAATAAGTTTAACATATGAAAGAAAAACTTCATGATTTACTTAATGATGACAAAGTCGATGTTGGACATTCATCATTAAGATGTCAAATAGGTATCAAATGATATCAATGAAGTATATACAATTAAAAACATGATATCAAGAACCTAAATAAGCATTTTAAGTATATAACTTGCAATAACTTGTAAAGCATGGGAAATGCATATAACTTTCAACGTATGGCAATTGCATACACATATTATTTCTCCCCCTTTGTCATCAACAAAAAGGAAAAGAGGGATTCATATATGTAACAATAAAGGATGGCTAAAAAATATCATAAATGTGGAAAAGGAAATCATTCAGAAATCCAAAAATCATTCCACAGTGCCCAAGAAGATGTAATGAAGATAATACAACATATATGTCAAAGCTGCATAGATGTGAAAATTGCACACAAGTTCAAAAAGAAAATACAACAAACTACTCCTCAGGAGGAATGCCAAGGTGCATATACATGTGATCTATCTTTTGGTTCATCTTTCGCATTTCCTTCAAAATTTCAATTTGCTGTAATTTTACTTCATTTAACTCTCTCATGATCGGATCGTCAGAAGGAGCAGAAGCTGGCACTGATGGAGCTACATCAAAAGGATCAGGAGGAGGAGATTTATTTCCCCTAAAGACTGGTGTTTCGGGATGGTCTACTGATGGGGGAGGTATATCACTTCTCCTAGGTTGTCTAACCCCTATTCCATGCTCGAATGTACACCTAAGTCGCCAAAGCAGTTTATTGTCAATGATGTTAAATCTATCCACTTGTATTACTTCTTCATTAGGTGGAATGCAAATATTATGGGCATGCAATAGTTTAGTTATTAATCATCCATATGGTAACATTGATCCTTTAGAAAGGACTTCTATCATGTGCTGCCAGATTAGGTATCCAAAAGAAAAATTTTGTCTGATCATGATCCAATATATGGTACCTAACTCAATGAAATTGATCTCATCATGATGAAACTGTTTAGGAATGATAATGCTTACAAGAATGTGATGTAAAATTTTAGAGTTAAAAGGTAACAAATGTTCACAACTCTTGGGGATTATGCCTAAATTTGGGTTTGCAAACACAGTTTCTAAGGCTTCATAGTGGGTGGCTCCGATTGTGTCCATGTCCCATTTTCCTCTAAAATAACATCCTGACTCTTTCTCAACAATTTCAATTAATGAGCATATAGTACTATATAATATTTGGATCTCATTACCTAGAAGATAAATTGATAAGCCATCATCATTCACGCTTAAATTAGCATAGAACAATTTAACCAAGCGTGGATAAATAGGTTCAACAACTTACAAAATGGGTAAGGCCTCTAAGTCTGCAAACCATATAATAGGTTCTAGGCTCCCTAATTAATTCAAATCAACATATTTTCCTTTATGAAAGGTTCTAGAAACAAGTTCAGAAAATCTAAGGGAAGCTTCTTTTGATTTGAACAAAGATTGGTCAAATGAATCTACCTCCATCCTTTTTTCCTTTGTCTCTTGATGTTCTTTTAGGAGCCATTTCTATTTAGGATATATCAATAATCAATTGAAGGAAAGAATTAAACTAGACAAGAAAAAGAAAGAGAAAAAGTTCCGTTTTTACCTTAGATTGTTCCTTTGAGAGGTAGGGAGCTTGAATCAAAGAAAAATCTCCTTCTTAGGCTTCTAGAGGGAAGGAATGATGCTTGGGAAGTTTTAGAGGAGTGTAGAGAGGTGAGGAAGAGAACTCTCGGGTTAGGGGGCGGTTCTACCGCCGGCCCTAACTCACCCCTTATAAAAGGGGTGTTCGGGCAGTACTACCGCCCCAGCAGGTGGTTCTACCGCTTGGGGCTGACTACCCAGGCGGTGCCACCGTCGAATCTGGCGGTGCTACCGTCGGTAGCACAAAAATCCCCTTTTTTTTAAAAAAAATTATTTTTAGAGATGGGATGAAGTCAAAAAGAATTTGATGAAAAGAAATCCAAGAGGAAAGATAAAAACCAAAAAGATTTGGAATCAAATCAATGAAAACCACAATTTCAAGGAAAGATATCATCTAATAAAGCTTACTTATTAGGACAATTTAACATGCCTAATTCTCTTCTAATAAAATCAAATTGGTCCTCATTTAAAGGTTTTGTAAAAATGTCTGCTAATTGATGATTTGTATCAACAAATTCAAGGGTGACATCTTTACTACTTACATGATCACGTATAAAATGATGCCTAATGTCAATATGCTTAGTTCGAGAATGTTGAATCGGATTTTTAGTTAGACAAATAGCACTCGTGTTATCACATTTTATAGAAATATTTTTTAAGTAAATTCCATAGTCTTGTAGTGTATTTTTCATCCAGATAACCTGTGCACAGCATGCACTTGCAGCGATATATTCGGCTTCTGCCGTAGATAGTGCAACCGAATTTTGTTTCTTGGAAGTCCAAGAAACAAGTGCATGTCCTAGAAATTGACATGTTCCGGATGTACTTTTTCTATCTATTTTACATCCACCAAAATTCACATCTACATAAGCTCTCAAATCAAAGTTATCAGATTTTGGATACCATAATCCAAGATTAGGAGTCCCTTTAAGATATCTAAGGATTCTCTTAACAGCTTTGAAGTGAGATAGCTTAGGATTAGCTTGGAATCTTGCACATAGCCCTACACTGAACATGATGTCAGGTCTGGTTGCAGTGAGATAAAGCATGCTACCTATCATGCCCCTATAAGTTTTTTGATCAAAACTTTCTCCATTTTCATCCATATCTAATTTAGTGGAGGTGCTCATAGGAGTGCTAATATCTTTTGATCCATCCATGTTAAATCGTTTTAACAATTCCAATGTGTATTTTGATTGATTTAGAAATATACCATCACTTAGTTGCTTGATTTGTAGTCCTAAAAAGAAATTTAGTTCTCTCATTAGGCTCATCTCAAATTCATCACTCATATTCTTAGCAAATGATTCACATAGTGATTTATTACAAGAACCAAAAATAATATCATCAACATAAATTTTAACAATAAGAAAATTATTTTCAAAATATTTAATAAATAATGTAGTATCAACCTTGCCTTTAGTGAAATCATTTGAAATTAAAAAAGAACTAAGCCTCTCATACCAAGCCCTAGGGGCTTGTTTTAGACCATATAGAGCCTTAGTTAGCTTAAACACATGGTTAGGAAATAGAGAGTTTTCAAATCCAGATGGTTATTCGACATACACTTCTTCGGAAATAAAACCATTTAAGAATGCACTTTTGACGTCCATTTGAAATAATTTGAAATCATTACTACTAGCATAGGCAAGGAGCATCCTAATGGCTTCTAATCTTGCCACCAGAGCAAAGGTCTCTTCGTAATCGATACTTTCTTCTTGGTTGAAACCTTTGGCCACTAGTCTAGCCTTATTTCTAACCACGATACCGTATTCATATTGCTTGTTTCTAAAGACCCACTTAGTACTAATAACTAAGTGGTCATTAGGTCTAGGAACAAGCTTTCATACCTCATTCCTCTCAAATTGATTCAATTCTTCTTGCATTGCGATAACCCAAGAATCATCTTTCAAGGCATCAACAATGCATTTTGGTTCAACTTGAGAAAGAAAAGCAGCATGGGCACAAAAATCTTTGAAAGAAGAGCGAGTTTGAACCCCTTTCGATGCATCTCCTATAATTAACTCCTTGGGATGAGCATCTACGTACTTCCATTCCTTGGATAAGGAAGTTTGGGAAGAAGATGCATCCAAGTTGTCATTTTGAGGAGAGGGTTCATTCAAATTCAAATTATCAAGACCAAAATCATCATCAAAATCTTTCTTTTTAAATTCAGAAATTTCATTAAAAACCACATGAATAGATTCTTCTATAATTAAGGTTCTTTTGTTGAAAACACGAAAAGCCTTAGAAACGGAAGAATAACCAAGAAATATGCCTTCATTGGATTTTGCATCGAATTTTCCTAAGGCATCCTTTTCATTTAAAATAAAGCATTTACAACCAAAAACTTTAAAATAAGAAACATTGGGTTTTTTATCATTCCATAATTCATATGGAGTTTTAGATAGGGATGGTCTCACTAGAACTCTATTCATAACATAGCAAGCCGTATTCACGGCTTCGGCCCAAAAATATTTTAGTAAATTATATTCATTTAATATGGTTCTAGCCATTTCTTGTAAACTTCTATTTTTCCTTTCCACTACTCCATTTTGTTGTGGATTTCTTGGAGTAGAGAAGTTATGACTATATCCGTTTATTTCATAAAAATTTTGGAAGTCATGATTTTGAAATTCACCTCCATGATCACTTCGAATTGATGAAATCATAAAACCTTTTTCATTTTGAGTGAGTTTACAAAATTTAGAGAAACATTTGAAACAATTACTTTTATGAGCCAAGAAATAGATCCAAATGTATCTACTATAGTCATCCATAATTACAAAGGCATATTTGCTACCTCCTAGGCTTGTTATGTCAATTGGTCCAAATAAGTCCAAATGGATCAATTGCAATGGTCTAGTGGTGCTAATTTGATTTTTTGATTTGAAACTAGTCTTTATTTGTTTTCCTAGTTGACATGCATCACATACCTTCTCCTTAACAAATTTCATATTTGGGATACCTCTTACTAATTCTCTAGATGAAATCTTAGAGATTAGTTTCATGTTTGCATGACCTAATCTCCTATGCCAAAGCCAAGCATCATCATTCAAAATCGAAAAACACATTTCATTACTTAATTCATCAATATTTATGGTGTAGACATTGTTTTCTTTTAAAGCAATCATGGATATATCATTGTTGGGTTTTTTAATAATGCAAACATTAGATTTAAATCTAACAACATAACCTTTATCGAATAATTGACTAATGCTTAAAAGATTATGTTTTAAACTATCAACTAGTAACACATCATCAATTGAAAAACTCGATTTGTTACCTATGGTTCCCTTGCCAATGATTTTACCCTTGTTGTTGTCTCCGAAGGTGACATACCCTTCTTCTTTGCTAGTGAGTATAGAGAAATGAGATGGATCTCCGGTCATATGCCTTGAGCATCCATTATCAAGATACCATTTCTTGCTCCTAGCTTGTGAGTTTGTCTACAAAAGAGGATGATTTTTAGGTACCCATTTGATTTTGGGTGCCTTACAAATTGATCTACTTAATTTGTAATTTAACATTGAATTGTTTATTGTTCCTTTAGGAACCCATATCAATTTTTGTGGATTAATTTTCTTGAATGGACATTTGTAAGCAACATGTCCTGTTTTACCACAAAAATTACATTTCAAATGGGGTGATACATGCAATATAGGCCCTTTAATGAAGGTGGTGGGATTTTGGTGAGAACCTCTCACAAATCCGATTCCACTTCTATTTCCGACGTGACCCTTGTTAGTAAGGATCATGTCCAAGCCCTTGCTACCGACCTTAAACTTGTTTAGGGTTTCTTTGAGTAGTAAGTTCTCCCTTTTTGTTGCTTCCAAGTGTTCACACTTAGAGCATGGGGGTAGAGAAGGGGTTTGAAGACTATTGAACTTACTTTATAATAAAGCATGCTCTTTCTTAAGCAAATTAAACTTCTTACTAATAGTTCTACATTCATCAAATAACTCATGAAAAGCTATAGAAAGTTCATCGAAAGATAACTCTTCATTAAATAACTCACTAACCTCTTCTCCGAATGCCATTAGCGCGAAGTTTGTCTTCTCTTTGTTGCTAGCTTCTTCAACCTCGGAGTCACTTGAATCATCCCATGTGGCCTTCAAAGCTTTTTTCTTCTTGAATTGCTTCTTCTTGGCTTGAGGGCATTCATTCTTGAAGTGTCCCGGCTTCTTGCATTCGTAGCAAATAACTTGATCCTTTTTGTGTTCAAATTTATTTTTTGTGTCATTTTTAAATTTGTTCTTTCTTATAAATTTCTTAAACTTTCGAGTTAAAAGTGCAATGTCATTGTCACTGTCCTCATCACTTGATGTTCCTTTCAAGTTGTCTTCTTGTGTTCTAAGTGCCATATCCTTCCTGTTCTTTGGAAGGGGGTTCTCAAGCTCTTCATGAGCATGGCACGTCATCTCGTAGGTCATTAGAGATCCAATAAGTTCTTCAAGCGGAAATATTTTAAGATCCTTGGCCTCTTGAATGGCCGTAACCTTTGGATCCCAACTCTTTGGAAGGGATCTTAAAATTTTAGTTATCAATTCAAAATTAGAAAAACCTTTACCAAGAGCTTTAAGTCTATTGATGACATCCGTAAAGCGGGTGTACATATCTCCAATGGACTCATTTGGTTTCATCTGAAAAAGTTCATAGGAATGCACAAGAATGTTGATTTTGGACTCTTTCACTCGGCTAGTGCCTTCATGAGTGATTTCAAGAGTGTGCTAAATATCAAATGCCGATTCGCAAATAGAAACCCGATTAAACTTATTCTTATCAAGCGCACAAAATAAGGCATTCATAGCCTTTGTATTGAGAGCAAAAATCTTCCTTTCCGACTCATTCCACTTACTTATCGGAAGAGAAGATTTTGCAAAGCCATTTTCAATAATGTTCCAAAGTTCGAAGTCCATAGAAATGAGAAAAATCCTTATACGAGTCTTCCAATACGTATAGTCCGACCCATTAAACATAGGCGGACGAGTAATGGAGTGACCCTCTTGCATACCGGAGTAGGCCATCTCTCTTGGGTTTTAAACCAATATGAGAGCAAACCTTGCTCTGATACCAATTGTTAGGATCTAAAAGGCACTAAGAGGGGGGGGGGTGAATTAGTGCAGCGGATTAAAATCGTACTTTGAAACCGATTTTACAAAAATACAAGTTCGTAGAAAGATTTCGGTTTGACAAAAGAGAACTTGAAAGTAATTGCTTGAGTAAAGGAAATAACAAGGAACTAAACAACTTACAGTTAAGTAATGAAATGATTCAAAAATATAAACACTCACACATTCATGAACACAATGATGTATAGTGGTTCGGTCAAATGACCTACATCCACTCTTGAAACCTTCACGATGAGGCTTCGCTCTTTCACTAGCAATCCTTTGAAAGAGAAGGACCAATACCCATGTTTACAATCCTTTACAAGAATTTCACACTCTTACAAGATTTCTCAAGAAGAAGAAGGCGGTGAACACTTAGCAAGAACAAGACTTTTCAAGACTTTTCAAAAGCTCAAAACCAAGATTCTAACTCTCAAAAGGGTACCCTTTCAGTTGAGAAATGAGGGATATTTATAGATCCAAAATGGATTCAAATTTGGGCTCCAAATTTGAAATCAAATTGGAGTTCCCGATTCTGTCTATGTTAGAGGCGGTGCCACCGCCTGTGTTAGTCTGCTGACTGACACACAGGGGCGGTACCACCACCCCAGGCAGGCGGTGCTACCGCTCTAGTTCAGTGTCATGTGGATCGGTGCCACCGCCTTCACCAGCGGTGCTACCGCTGCTCAGGTATCTGGGGCGGTGCTACCGCTCGGCCAAAGCGGTGCTACCGCTTGTCTATGTCTGAAGGTGCCACCACCCAGTGGGGCGGTTCAACCGCCTGGCCCATTCAGCCAAGGCTGAATGGGCCTTGTTTAAGGCCCAACTCGGCCCAGTAGAGGCTCGGTTGGCCCCCACTGATTTTAGGTATGATTCTTTCTAAATCCTTGCTCTACTCATGTGCAAACTACGAACTTAAAAACATAACTCAAAAGTGATTTGACCCGACACTCTTCAAGTCAACTTCCAGTGAGCTTTACGGCGAGATTCTGGCATGCTTCTGATGCTTCCCTTCGGATTACTTCCAGCAGACTCCCAGCATACTCCCGGATTGTTTGGTGAGCTCAACGAGTCTTCGGCTAGCTTCCGAGTCTTCCTGGTAAGTTCCGCGAACCTTCGACGATCTTTGCGATGAACTTCCGAAAACATCGGCAAGTCCCTGATTCGATCTTGGATGGTTCCGGCAATACTTCTAAAGATTTCTCGGACTTCCGATGAACTCTTAAACCCCCGACGGACTTGACCTCGGTAAATCGCTTTATGTTTTCTTTCCATCGTAGTTGTTCCTGCACACTTATCTCGACAAAGTAGATTAGAACAAATATTTCACCAATTGACTTCATCATCAAAATTCGAGATTCAACAAAAACTTCTAACATCACTAACACTTGTGGGTTTTGGCCACTCTTTAATTACTTTTACTTTTTCTTGATCAACATGTATTCCTTTATCATTTATAACATATCCAAGAAAAGTAATTTCATTAGTGCAAAAAGTGCATTTCTGTAGATTAGCATATAACTTTTCTTTTCTAAGCACATCAAAAATAGCTTTTAAATGTGTTACATGCTCATCTAAACTTTTACTATACACAAGTATATCATCAAAATAAACCACTACAAACTTTCCAATGTAAGCACGCAAAATATAGTTCATCAATCTCATAAAAGTGCTAGGTGCATTAGTTAGGCCAAAAGGCATCACTAACCATTCATATAAACCATGTTTAGTTTTGAAAGCAATTTTCCATTCATCACCCTCATGCATTATTTTTTGATGATATCCAGATTTCAAATCAATTTTTGAAAATAGACAAGAACCATGCAATTCATCTAACATGTCATCTAGCATAGGAATAGGATGTCGATACTTTACCGTGATTTTGTTGATGGCTCTACAATCAACACACATTCTCCAAGATCCATCCTTTTTAGACACCAAAAGAACAGGAACGACACATGGATTCATGCTTTCTCGCACATACCCCTTTTCCATAAGCTCACTGACTTGCTTTTGGATTTCCTTGGTCTCTTCTGGGTTACATCTATATGCTGGCCTATTTGGTATGCTTGCACTTGGAATGAAATCAATTTGATGCTCAATTCTTCTAATTGGTGGCAAACCATTGGGAACTTCTTGGGGAAAGATATCCTCATTTTCCTGCAAAATATCAACAATAACACTAGGCAAACTTTTGTCAATTTTGTTAGAAGAAATCAAAATATCCTTGTACATAAGTACAAGTAAGGGCTGCCTCATGGTTAAGGCCTTTTTGACATCACTCATTTTGACATAAACACTCATTTTTCTTTCACTCAAGCCTTCCTTGTTTCTCTCCCCTTGTGTTTCCCAATACTCTTATTTTTATCACTCATCTCATCTTTTTTTTTTCTCTCTTTCTTGCTCCCTCTCAAAAGTTTTGGTTAACGAAGACTCAAGCTCCTCATATTGTTGTTTTATGCGCATCTGGTCTTCAAGAATTGTCTTTGGAGGCAACGATCCAAGCTGATATTTCTGTCCATCCATGATCAAAGAATAACGGTTCTTGAACCCATCATGTATTATCCTACGATCATATTGCCATGGTCTCCCCAATAACATGTGACCAACATACATAGGTACCACATCACAACAAACTTCATCCTTATATCTACCAATTGAAAAATGAACGAACACTTGCTGATTTACTTTTGCTACACCACTATCATTCAACCATTGCAACTTGTAAGGTTTTGGATGTTTGATAGTAGGCAATTTCAGTTTCTCCACGAGGAAGGTACTTGCCACATTGGTACAACTTCTGCTATCAACAATCACATTGCACAACTTGTTAGCAATCAAACAATGAGTGTGAAACAGATTTTCACGTTGTTCACCATGTTCATCATTTTTACTTTGCAAACTAAGTGTGCGTTGAATAACCAAAATTTCACCTTTAGCATACTCTACATCACTAGCATCCTCTGGAATGTCATCATCATCCTCTCTTTCACTTTCAGATTCTATATTCTCATCTCTTATAATCATAACTCTTTTATTAGGATATTCACGTACTATATGTCCATGCCCAAGACACTTAAAACACTTAATACCTCTACTTTGATTAGGTTGATTCTCACTTTTACCCTTGCTGCTAAATTCATTTTTGCCTTTAATTCATTCAATTTTAGGCTTAACAATGGGTTTATCGTCCTTTTTACTCCAATTCGATTTCCAAGATGAAGAAGAACCCGAATAAGGTTTTGAATCATACCTTGTGTCTTTTCTTTTGAGTTGTCTCTCAATCATCAAGGCCATATTCACCATATCCTCAATCTCCACATAATGCTGCAACTCCATAAGATCAGTAATGTTCTAGTTTAATCCACTCAGGAATCGAGCCATTGTAGCCTCACGGTCTTCCTCCACATTAGCCCTTATCATGGCTATCTCCATCTCCTTGTAATATTCATCAACACTCATAGAACCTTGTGTCAAAGTTTGTAGTCGTTGATGCAAATCCCGATAGTAATGACTTGGGACGAATCTCCTCCTCATGATTTGTTTCATCTCCAACCAAGTCTCTACGGGTCTTTCACCATTTCTACGCCTGTCTTTACATAATTGATCCCACCAAATTATAGCATAATCATAAAATTCAACAGCAGCTAATTTTACCTTTTTCTTTTTGGAGTAATTGTGATATTCAAAGATCAGCTCCACTTTTCGTTCCCACTCCAAATAAGTATCTGGATTATTCTTTCCTTGAAAAGAAGGAATTTTCATTTTGATGATGCCTATGTTTCTGTCTACACCATCAAAACGTCCTCTCCTAGTTTGTCTCGTAGGATTAACATCTTGACCAATTAGAGTGACTTGGTCATCGTCGAGGTCATCTCCGCCATTATATTCATCGTGGACGAATGCTGGTTGTCTCCTACATCGTGGTTCACCTTCCAATCTATTAATTACATCATCATGCCTTTCTAGATAATCTCTTACATCTCCTATCACTTTAAACATATGTTCAAATTGTTGTTGCATTGCTTGAAGCAAAAGATCATTTGATGAAGAACTCGCTTCTTTTTTTTTAGACATGTTTGCAACCTGAAAAACAAAGTTAGAATAGCCTCACCAACACTCTTTCATGTGTTTCACTCAAGATTTGATTCACTCCACTCGTGTTTTTACACAATGTTTGGCTTTTCTCGATATTGATCTCACCACTCTTGCCTTTTACCTCTTATTTTATTCTTTGAGTTCTTAGATTAACTAAGAAACTTAAACAAACAATTCAGATTGTGGCAATTCAAGGGTATTGAAATTGGACATAAAAGCAAAAAAATGTAAGCCAAGTTTAGCCTTTAAAATGTAAGCCAATTTAAAGGTGTGTATAATACACTTCAATAATAAGCAAAGATTAGAATTCAAGTATCAAATAAATAAAGAAAAATTTCTGGAATGAGAAAAAAAAATTCCAAACTTGAAACAAGAATTCAAAATTATGAAGATAGAATTCTGTAATTTTCAAGAAGTCCCTGAATTCACAATTTTTTTTTTATAATTTTGATCTCTTTCTTTCTTTCTTTCTTTTTTTTTGTCCTTTGATCTTTTCCTCTCTTTTTTTTTCTTTGATCTTGATTTCATCTCCTTTTTTTACTTTTGATTTTCTCTCTTTTTTTAACTTTCTGTTCTCTTTCTTTTTTTGACGATAAAGTGAGGGGAAAAAATGAAAAACAAATAGTAATAGCACAAGAAACATAACAATAAGGAGAAAGGAAGAATAGCAATTATGAATATCATGATAAAAGAAGAATATGAGAACAGAAAAAAGCTAAAAGATAATAAATAAATGGATAAGCAAACCTCAAACATGAGCCGTGCTCTGATACCAAATGATGGAAATCATCAGCTTAGCAACCATACACCCCGATAGCTAAAGAGCTATGATACATATGGAATACAAATTGACACCCTCCAACGAATTGAAAATAAGGCGGATCGTTCAAGAATGAAGTAAGGAAACTATTCTAATCACTTATCAATAGAAAATTGATTAAATAATTAGAATAGCACTTTGAATTCCCTTAAGACGCCATAAACTAATAAGTTTGATAAGTCAAAGGAAAAGCAAAGATTTGGGTTTGAACGCTACAAGCAAAAAAGCCTGATAAGTTCTAAAGTTCATGCAAGAACTTAAAAACAAAACACTCACCTGTGTTGAAGAATTGTTATACTTCCCAAATTGTCTGTCTTACACTGAGAGTCAGCCTCATTTATATAGTACGAGGATAGTATAAAAGGAATGAATGCATTAAATAACATTCATATTCCTAATTCATAAATTTTGGTAAACATGGTTGAATAGACTTTTATTCTTCAAGATGAGGTCTTCAAATTTGTCCTTCTCTCTTCATGATCATATTGATCATTTTAGGCTCTTCTTGCAACCATAGAATCTTGACTGAGTCTTAACTAACTTGATCCTTCCAAATATTTTCCAATAAACAAGTTAAAGCTTCTTTCATCCTCTTAGCTTTAGCTCTTGTCATTGGTCCTCCATGAATAGTTAAAGGTTCTTTAATAGAATTATAATTAACTTGATAGTTCATATCAAGTATTATTTCTCTTTTCTTGTGATCAAAGATGAACAGCTCATTGCCTACGTCACCTTTTGTTGCTCCCTCCTCACAATCGAAGATAGAAGTCCTTTGGCTTTACTGATTAAGGGCCTCGTCGAAGGCAAGTGGCAAGGGCGCAAAGGGAAGCAACGAGGGTATAGGCAACATGAGCAATAGAAGAAAAAGGAGGAGAAAAAAGAAAAGGATGAGAGGGTGGCATCACTCATGGTGAAAGTAAGAGGCAACGAAAGCGACGACAGTGATGACGACGATCATGATAGAGGAGGAGTATTTTTATCAAATCAATGAAAAATAATGACCCCAAAGTAAAAATCAATTAAGGGGATACAATTTGGCAAAAGCCCAACACTAAAAATTTTGTTTAAGATAAAATGTTCAAGATTTAATAACTAAAATATTAGTTATGTCAAACTCATTATCAAATAATCAACTGATAATAATAGAGATGCACTCAACCAAGATTAGGATTCAATACCTTATTTGATAAAATTTTGAATATGTTAAATGACCTAATTGATTAAGTCTTTGTTATTCACAAAATCCTATGATCCTTCATCAGTTATCATTTTAAAAAGACTTATATTTTCCCTCCCTTTATAATGTTCAAGAATAAAAGTAATATTTTGAAAATTATAAAAGAAAAGAAAACCTTAACCACTTACCATTTAAGAAAAATTATACTTTTCAGCTGTTTCATACTGTTAAGGAACAAAGAAATATTTTAGATATTTTAAAAGATAAAAATGCTCCATTGATAAGCTAATTTTGTTTTATATATATATATATATATATATATATATATATATATATATATATATACATATATAAACCTCCAATTCTATCAGATTTAAAGTTATCATCTTAAAGGTGTTAGCTACCTTGATTGATAAAGATTTGGATAAATTAGGCTCAGCTCAAATCTCATTTTCATCATTTACCTTCTGAAAAAAAGAACAACTTTAATCTTGATCTTCATCTTTTGTCTCATTTTTGTCATCTCCAACTTTTTCTTCACTTCTTCCATGCGTCACTTTAAGCTATCCTTAATCGCTGATTAATTCAAGAGAAAACCTGTCATAGATGCCAACTCAGGCTGTTAAGAATGATTATGAAGTAAACGAGATGAAAAAAAAAACACAAAGTTCGACAAAGGAAAGAAGCACCCTAATAAAATGAAATTTTGGAAAGATCAAAAGAGCACTTATTCTCCTTTTCTTGTCCTATGTTCTACTTCAATTTACATCTGGTCTCCGTTAGTAGATCGTGTGAGATGGTCATCTGTTCCTCACCAATTTGCTCATCTCATTTTTATTTAATTATTTAAGATAAAATTCTATTTGAGTCAAAATATACAAACAGAAGGGTATATGATGATTTCTCGTTTTAAGCAGCTTGATTACAAGTATCATGGAAGATCCATCAACTTTGTTAAAGCATATAACTAACGAAGGAGGTATCCACTATATTATCGGAGAGAATGCACAGATTGCAGATTAAGAGGGAAGCGGTGCAGCACCGAAGACAAAGGAATGATGACAAAAATATTAAAAACCTAGATCCAGCTGGTTTATATATTAGAAGGTTTGATGGGTTAGTCATGCAAGGATATAGATAAGTTGATTACGAGAGCAACTTATTTAAGACAGGAATAATGACATCAAGGTTATCATAATCGTCATCATCATTTTTATTTTACAAAAATATATATATATTTGCTGATAAAACAAATATATTGGTAAGCTAAATGAGTACAAAATTCGTACCACAAGTCAAAGGCTGAGAGGGCCACTTCTCAAAAAAACAAGGGTTTAGCACTCCTATAATAAATGGTTAACCAATTGACTATCCAATTTCCTTTCTTATATACATGATTAATAGCAAGGTTTGCAGCAAATATCAAAAAATTATGTAAAACATTGGTCTAGGGAATATCATGTTTCTTATGTATAAAAAAATAGTGCACATAAAATTAGATTCAATCTGAATCTTCTGAAAACCCACTGAAGCAGTTGCCGAAAACCCCTCTCGAATGATTGCAGCTTCACAATATTGGATGTCGTGATCCACAAGATATCTACATCCAGCCAAATTTATGTCATCGATTTTTTAAAATATATATTAACCAAATAACATCATCGCTCACATTCATTAATCTCATTTTGGCATGCACATGGAGTTGTACAGAGGCAAAAACTAGTTACGAATTGAACCTTCGATACTTAAAATACAATGATTTCTTTAGGTAGAGAGAGCATAGAAAATGCCATTCATCTCAACACCTTATACATCCTAAATTATACAGTGCTAGATGAGGCTTTAATATAGTATTTAGGGTTAGATTGTGAAAACAATATTGCGTGAGCACTTGTGCCCAGACTTTATGCCTAGTATTGGATCTACTCCAAACAAATAAGTATATTCAATTCAATTGCTAATAAATTGTCTTGTTCTTTTGTGTTTGTGTAATTCTCAAGTTATGCTTTTCCAAAGCAACGACAATAATTTGTCCACAGGTTTGCTTATTACTCATATACTTTATCTTTGTGGTAGTTCTTAGGGGATTTCATGAATTTTTGGCAGGAGATATCTATTGCATAACTAGATAAGTTACGTTATCATATTTGTTCTCATTTTTGTTAAAACACACATTAATCACATAACATCTAAAAATTTATAATTTAAATCCTATCAAAAACCATATTATTTATGAAAGTAATTGGTCTATTTTCTCTTTAATATGTACACAATAGATTTTCTCATTAGATGTTTAAAGAGCCTAACCTATAAGCATCCTCATACGTATTCAATGTTGTGCTTTCTAGAACTAAACAAAGAGAGAAGCTTAAGGTAGACTCAATTGACACTAAATTTTATGCAAGATAATTCGGATTCATTGATATTATTTGCCATACACTTAAGTTCCTTGGATATTTACAAGAAATACATAAATGATTATGATGAGTCTTCTACATTGATCATAATCTTCATGATCCATGTTAATCATACTAAAGTGAATAAAAATCGAATTAAGAATATTTAAAATAATTTAAATTTACCTATTATTCGTAAGATACTTGTCAATTCTAATATAGAGAAAGTTGGAAGAGAAATGAGAAAGCAAATGAAAAATGAAAACTTTGTTGGGAAGAAAATGGAAAAAAAAAGGTGAAAATGGGGAATAATGTTGTCAACAAAGGCCTTATCGGTTGTAAGCAAATCGGTCTATAAGATGAGCGACTCTTGAATCATCAATAACTCGACCTTCGGTGAGGAATGATAATAACAAATATTATAGTTAAAAATAGTTAACTATATAGGAGGATAAGTATAGCTTGCCTACAAGACAACGTGCAGATGAAATGATATGATTATCAAAAAAAATATTTCTACTTGGTTTAGCTTAAGGAAAGCTTAGGAAGCAGATATAAGGATTCTTGATATGTTTGTTGGAAGCTACAATCAATCAGATATAGTCAATTTCAAGTTTCAAAATCTTTTCTAGGAAGAGGTATACTGAATTTGGCAGCATTGCAGAATCATTATCGATACCAGAGTAGGTTTGGAAGCGAGGGATGAATAATGGTTCTAAATCCACTAGATAAGGGTCTAATAACATACTCAAATACATGGGAGGTTCTATTTAGCTGTTTGTAATTGTCTGAAGGTAGAGGGCTCATTGTATTGCTTGTAATGGGTTTCCTTCAAGCAATTTTGTTGTTGTTGAGTCTCTAATTATATTAATCTGCAAATCATGCAACTCCTTATAGGAGTTAATCAGTGTAAATAATAAAAGAATATAACTAAAGGCTATATGTATCATCCAGTTTTTAAGATCTTAATGCAAGCCCACAACTCTTCTTTCAGCAGCAATCAAAAGCAGAATCCGAGATGTACAAGAAGAGATCCATTATGGGTTCAGAAAAAGGATATAAGTTATGAAGTGACAATCATAAATCAACTCATATTTTATGGGGATTCATGGGATTTAGGCCTTACTCAAGGCTCACCATCCTAGAGCTCTATGTAACGCAAGGAACAACCTTAAGTTGACCAAAGAAGAAGTTGATATGAAGTTGTTAAGAGAGAGAAATTTTAAAAATTAAAAGAGAAACTCATATATTAATAATTAAAAAATATATTAGAAGAATTAATGTACTTCCACATTTTATCTATGTTCATAAAGAAAACTAAGATTTTTAATATATGAGAAAAACTAAATACAAGGAATCACTATCTCTTGAACTATCCCAAATTTAAACTCGAATTATTTGTATGCCTTCTCATATAAATCAAGAAATACTTTTCTTTTAATCCACTTTGGATCTACTTACTATATACCTCAAAAGTATCAAAAATATATTTTTTTCATACCTCTTCTTTTTATTAAGACATTGAGATATATGACATTATAATGATAAATTCTAATTCTTTAATAATCCATCTTCTTATTTAGATTCATAATCTAAATTCTAATCATAATCTACTAAGAAGTTTGAATGAACTCATCTAAGTAGTTGAATCTAATTAACATTCTTAAAGGCTTACCAATCATGAAAGTTTCCTCTAAATTAAAGTTTGTCTTCATAGTTAAGTCAACTCATTTGTTTCTTAGCTCAAGAATAGAATCTGAAAGAAGTTGAATCTTGTTCCTAGAATCAATATGATAAGTTAATATATTGATACGACCTCTTAAGGGCATAAGGAATTGTTCGTTTTGAACGTACTTATATGATTTTGCCCTTTCAAAATTAGTAGATTTGAAGAGATATTTTTGAGGATAAAGTTGACCCAACAAATTTATGGATCCTTAATTTTCCTATTTCTCAATCAATATGGGACTAAATATCTATATCAAAACGAAATAGGATGACTTGAATCTCTCTCTCTATATATATAGGCATGTCATTCGCATGTCTTTCAATAACCTGCTCATGCACTCTTAACAACGAGATAAATTCCAACATGCAGTCATATGATATGTTGGCATGGGTCCAACTCATACCGTTCCTATCATTAGGTTTGATAACTAAAATTACCCTAACTATAAAAATCGTCTATCTATATCAAATATAAACTCACTCAATCTGTCATTCACGTGAAGCTGTTTAGTAGTTAATGGTTATACCAAGAGCTAAAAAAAGGACAGGAAAATAATAATAAGTTCATTCATTCAGTCAATTCTCGAAGGGTCGTTTAATAAAAAGATAATTGACTTGTTGGACTTTGTACAACATATGTTTAATGCCTTAGGAACTATGAACCTGAAGGACCACAAGAACTCATTATGTGCTTTAAGAACATCCCCAAACCTTACAGAACAACCTAAAATCATCATCCCTACCAAAACCATGTCCAAAAGGTGCATTTTGTTCCATGGTGACCCTCCATTATTATATTAGCACAAACTCACTTATCATATCCAATGCATTACTTGTTTAATGCTTGCGAAGTGCATGTGGATGTAATCCACCCATCTCTAGACGAAATTAATGGGGCACACTAAATGGGCAGTCATTTAATACTGAGTTCAGACTGTGACACTGTTGGCCCTATTGTTCGAGTTTTTAGGTCGAGCGGCACTTCTTCTGAACTAGACATAAACCCAAAAGTTGCATAATAATATTATTTTAATGAGTAATATTTATTGGATAATTAATTTTTAGTATCTTAATAATTTTTGGTCGAAGGAAGACAATCCGATGCAATGTATATGGTTTTATTGTTGCGAATTGAGAGAGTTTGAACTATAAAGTCAAATGAAAGGCACCATAAGATCAACAGATTTTGATTAATCTATTTAAGTGGAAAGATGATCCTTCTTTGTTACTGCAATACATAAGCTTCAGAAATGATAGTTCAATTCATAGGACTCCCATCACTACAAGATTCGAAGATAATAAATATTTAGTAATTCTAATTAGATTATAACTATAGTATATTTTGTTAGGATTGATAAGTATCTAATAATCTTAATTAGATTCCAACTACCTTAAATGTCCTAATTAGATTATAACTATATTATATTTTGTTAGCATTGGTGAGCATTTCAATTCTAACTATATTCCAACTACCTGAAAGAATTCTCACTTCTTGATGGATTAGGACTATAATTTAAATTAGGAATTCAGACAAAAGGAAAAGTATATAGTGAATTATGATTTGTTTTATAAATATATTATATATTTTACGATTTTAGAAAGAATTTTGGGTGCTTATGCATTATTCTTTAGTAGATTTAGAAAAGATTGAAAGATTCGATTTATATAAGAATGTATACAAGAGTTTGAGTTAACTAAAGAAAAATGATTTTTGTTTTCTTAATAGATGTGGGCAGGGAGTACTGAAGCACATAAATCTTATTATCCTTTTGGTATATTTTTTTATTATAAATCCTTTTTTTTTTTGTTCAAAGTCTTTTTCCCTCCCAACATTACTAACAAATAGATTGACTATTTCTATGACTCAGATATTAATCAGTTAATAGATGACACTTTTGTCGTTTGCTCATCCCATGTTCAAACGAAAGCATTTTCCATTTGATAGATGGAAATAATTCCACGAGTTCTAAGAAGTACAGTCCCCGTAAGTGCTGCTGCTTGTTAATGTTACCAAGACTAATCCATAGAAATCAGTGATAGAATATATTGAAGACAATTCCTAATCAAGGGATATAATAGGATAGCATTAACTTCGGCGTATTGTTTCCTCTTCTTTACTGATACCAAAGCTACTTTGTCTTGGTAAGCTAGCCTTGCACATGCATTACAATTTTTTTTTGTATGAAATTCATGTTTGGTGATTTTGATTTGGATTTGATGTCCTTGAGAGGAAGCGAATACATAGGTAAATAATTTGTTTCTGTGATTCGAATTTTAATCATTTAGAATAAAAGGTAGCAAAACCTCATGATAATGTTAACGCTTCACATTATAAAGTAATTTCTTCATCAACATGCCATATCAGAAGCAAAACCTAGAAAATCACAATTTTAAAATAATTTTCGCGTGCCACTCTAAATATTCTTTGTCAGTTCATAAAACTGGCTCTGTCAAGTTTTGTTGTTGGAATATTTATTCTCTATCTTGGAAAGTGTTCTAGTTATTTTTATAGCAGAACATGTCGTGTCTGATAAATGCATGAAATTTTTTTTTGAATAATTGAGACAGAGAAATATTACTTTAGAAGCACCTTTAACATGTGAATAAGATCAAACATAGTTTTGGATGTCAGTGTTCTAATGACATATACATATACATATATATATATATATGTATACATATACATACATATGTATATGTATATATACATATACATACATATGTATATGTATATATACATATATATATATATGTATATATATATATGTATATATATATATATATATATATATATATATATATATATATATATATATATATATATATATATATATATATATATATATATATATATATATATATATATATATATATATATATATATATATATATGCATGTATGTATATATGTATATACATATACATATGTATATACATTATATATATATATACATAAATACATATATATGTATATATATATATATAATGTATGTATGTATGTAGATATATATATATATATATATGTGTATATATATATAAATGTATTGTTAGGTCTCGGATTTTGATGATGAAATTAATTGATTATGTTTTATTGTCTAACTACATTTTAAGTCACGCAGGTCTACTCGATCATGATTAGACAGTTGACGCAGGAGAAATTGACGTTGCGTCGGAGGAAATCACGTTAGGATATTGGATGTCAAGCCGGAGGTCCGGTCAATAATCATCAGAAGGCTTCGAACGTTGGGCATCGGGCCAAGAAGAGTAGTATTATGTCAAGGATATCGGGGTTGCGGAGGTCAACCGTCGATTGGGCAACAGGCCACAAGAGAGGACGATGCGCCGAAGAAGCAGATGAAGCACCGACCAATGACGTGTCGGGCAACATAATGTCAATTCGCGTTATAATAACTGACTAGATCGAAGTAGAGTTAAGTTTTATGTGTGCAGGATTAACTACGATAATAATAAAGACATAAAGTGAAACAAAGTGCCGGAGTCAAGTACGATGGAATCATTGGGAGTTCGAGAGTTTGACAGAAGTATGAAGATTCATCGAAGTGCTGTTGGAATTGGCTGAGAATAAGTAGGGAGCTTGTCAAAGGGTTTTCGGAAGCTCGTCGAAAGGTTTGTCAGAAGTTCGTGGAGCTCATCGAAAAAGATGGGAGTTTGCCAAAGAAGCTCGTCGGAACTCGCCAAGATCAATCGTGAAGTCTAGGAGCTTGCCGGGAGTCCGCAGAATGGTATTCGAGGGTTCGTTGGAACACCGTCGGATGTTCGTCGGAAGCTCACCGGAAGAAGTCTTGACTTTTCAAACTTTGTAATAGTTTAGGAATTATCTTTAATTTTATAGTAAGTACATAATTAGGGTTAGGATTAGGTGTTAATCCTTAACCTTGTTAGGGGCTAATTGGGCTCGGTATTGGATCGATTTAGGGCGGGTTTAAGGCCCAACCAGGAGTGCTAGACACTATTTGGCGGTGGCACCACCCAGGTCCAGCTTCCCAAGCAGTCTGGGGTGGTGGTACTACCCAGACTAGGCGGTGGTACCGTCCTAGGGCAGAGTGCTTGGGCGATAGTACTGCTCAATATACTGACCGTGTTAGTATGTCAGACGGTGGTACCGTCAGACTGAGCGGTGGTACTGCCTAGTATCAGAGTCAAACTAGCGGTGGTACCACCAGTGACAGGCGGTGGTACTGCTAGAACTCGATAGACCTGGGATGGGATGGTTTTTAGCTCCAAGTTTGAATCTAATTGGAGCCTATAAAAACCCTTCCCATCCCAAGGTTGAAGATACAAGTACAGAGATCTTGAAAGGAACAAAATGCTATAGAAATCCTTCTAAAATCCCTCCTCTAGCTTTCATTCATTTTCGGAGAGGAGTGAGTGAGTGCTTGTAAGGGTTACTTCCTAAGCCCGTCAAAAGGAGAGTGCTGTAAGGGAGTTGGTCCTCGCTCGTTGGAAAGAGGATAGCTAGTGGAAAAGCCGGTGGCCTCAAGAGAAGAGGAATCGGGAGTGAACATAGGTCGTATGACTGAACCACTATAAAAATTCTGGTTTGCATTTCTAGTATTGTTATTTACACTTCTATAAACCATCTTCGCTTTACTTCCTCTATTTTTCCTTCTTACAATCGGATTAAGTTTAAAGCATCATTCCTTTTGGGGTTCAAACGAAACATTGCTTTTAATCGTATGAAGTTTTTGAAACTCGATTAAATCACCGAAATTTATCATCTTTATCCACTACACTAATTCACCCCCCCTCTTAGTGGCACTCTCAATCCCAATAATTAGTATCAGAGCCACGTTATTTCTTTTTCAGATTCACACCCGCGAGAAATGGCTCTTCATGGCTTTCAAGAGGGTTTTTTGATTGTTCGTCCTCCTTGCTTTAACAGTTCAAACTATACACATTGGAAAACTCGAATGAGAGTTTTCTTGATTTCTCTAGATTTAATTTTATGGAATATAATTGAAAATGGCTTTCAACTTCCCTATAAACTGACAAACGAATGGTTGGACTTAGAGAAAAAAATATTTTTCTTTAAATGCAAAGGCCATGAATGCCTTATTTTACGCTCTAGATAAAACTCCGTTCAATCAGATTTCTTCTTGTGAAACGACTTTTGATATTTGGCGAATACTTGAAATCATGTATGAGGGAACTAGTAGAGTCAAAGACTCTAAAGTAAACCTCTTATTGTATGATTTTGAGCTTTTTCGAATGCAACCAAGTGAGACTATAGGCGACATATACACCCGTTTCACGGATGTCATTAATAGTCTAAGAGCTATTGATAAATCTTTTTTAGATTTTGATTTCGTTAACAAGATTTTAAGATCCCTTCCAAAAAGGTAGGATCCTAAAGTAACCGTAATACGAGAAGCTAAAAATCTAAATGACCTTATGATAGAAGAACTCATTGGCTCATTGATAATATATGAAATGAGCTTTTTGGAACTTGATGAACACTTGAACCACCTTCTAAAGGACAGAAAGGATTTGAAACTTCAGACAAATGAATATCACTTGAGTGATGACTCAAGTGATGAGGACATTGAACACATAACAATGAATTTTAATAAGTTCATTAAACAAAAATCTAAAATAAAAAATAAATTTGAACGGAGGAAGAGGACAAAGAAGAGAAAGACACCCAAGGGCGAATCAAGTAAAAAAGAGGCAAATTGGGCTTAGATGGGTTTTGTCAACAAGGTAAGTACCTCACCCAAAATGCTTTTACCTTATTTTAAAATTACTTGATATCTTTTTTATGAGTGCTTAATTTAGATAGAAGGAAATAAAAAATTATTTTTGAAAATTATATTATGCTTTTCTTTTTACTAATTTTAAAAAATTAAAAATTGATCATGAAAATTATATTGTTAAAGTTTCATGCATGTTATGATTCAAAATTATGAATGATATATGCAACATTATGGATGATAATTCCATGAATGTTTATAATTTCCATATTGGATTTTGATGTATGGTTTTGACACAAAATTTAATTTGCATGATTATGTTTAATAGGATTAATCAATGATTGTGTACTTTGGTTTTCATGCTTAATGAGGATTTGAAGTAATGAAAATTGAAATCCTACATTTTGGAACAATATGTTTTTGGTTAACAAGATTTTGATGATGCTTTTAGTTCTAAATACGATGCTTCACCCTTGTATGAAAAATCTGAATATGCTCACTTAAATTGAAATACATAAAATGAGAAAATGCACTATCATGATGTTTTGTATTTCATGCACTTGGTCTTGATGGCTTTAATGAAACCTTGTCTCAAATTTACAAGATAATGGTTTTTGTATGAAAAATTTGATCATGCTTATATGAAATCAATTTGCATCAAACGAAATACATAAGAATGACAAAGAGTACTATCATGATGTCTTATGCTTGATATATTTCATCTTGATGATTTTTATGATAAAATTTACCTTTTACTCTTGAATATGATACTTGTTTTTATTAAAAGCAAAGACATGTTTATATGAAATCAATGCATGAATTGAAATTACTAAAAGAGAAATGCATGTTTCTTGAACATATCTCTTTCTCTAAAGTTTCTGATTTTTTAATAAAAGACAAGTGATGAACTCATGACATTATTGATAAATCTCTTCAACTATAATATGATTTGAATTGACTTTTATGCCTTATGTGTAATGTGCTATATTTTTGGCTCTTAATGATCTTTTTGATAGGATTTTACCTTTACGTCTTGAACTTTCATGCTTATCTAAATTTGGCATATAAAGACAAAGGTATGCTTAGATGAAAAAAATCACTTAAAAAACATTTTTCCCATCTTATCGAGATTAATGATTTCATAATATTTTATGAATCTCATAAATTATAAAAGTGATTTTGATGATTTGATTATGGAGTTATCGAATTGAATTTGCATGATTTTTCTTTTAATGATTCTTGACTCCTCTCTTAATCTCTTGGAATTATGACTTTTTGAGATATATATAATACTTGAATCAAGTTCTAAAAGATTTCATTTTGCTATAAGGAAATTTTATTGAAATCATGATCGTGACAATTATAACATGAAATTCTTTTGGAATTCATAACATGATATGATTGAATCATTGATTTACTTTTCCTTATTATGGCTTGAAAATAAATAGTTTGAATTATGATTGACGATATTTGACATTTTGAAAAATTGATATTTTTTAATGAAAAGTGGATGTAAAAGAAATTTTTATATCATTGCATCCTCCCCTTCTTTTTGACAATGACATAGGGGGAGAAAGATTGCTAGCTTAAGGCAAATGTTTGCTACCTTATGCATCACGAGAGAAAGAATTTTGCTAGAGCAAGCAAAAATTACTTGTTAATATATCGCAAAATTGCTAGCATCTTAAAGAGTACCTTAAGTGTTAGCTTGAATGGTTAATTTGATCTTCATAACTTGATTTTGATGATAGAATTCATAACTTGGTTTTCATAAATTGATTTTGAATCATGAATGTAAACTTTTGATACCCCATAAATATTTATTTTCGTTGATTATCATAATTTCAAAATTCATGTAAAGGGAAAAGAATTGTACTCTTCCCTTCTTTTTGACAAAAACAAAGGGGGAGAAGTTTTTGCTAGCTAGAACATGCAAAGGAAGGCAAAGCTTGCACTTCTCAAGAAAAGAATAAAAAATTGCTATCTTGATTATCTTTAGAAAGAATTTGAAACTTGCTATGATTGAACGATTGTATATCATGGTAGCTAATATGATTGCAAAACTTGCATATCTTTTAAACTAGCTAAATGTTACTTCTTTTTGTTGATGACAAAGGGGGAGAAGTAGATTGATGAGTTTATGCAATGTTAATGTTGATTGAATATTTTACATATTTGCATGATGTTTTTGTTAACATGATTTTCATACATGTTGCTTGGATTTGGGATAGTCCAAGTGTTCTATCAATGGCATATTAATAGGGGGAGTAAACTCCGAGGAGTTAAGGTTAACTCCATTAGTCATCAATTAGTTGTCATCATAAAAAAGGGGGAGACTATTAGGTCTCAAATTTTGATGATGAAACTAGTTAATTATGTTTTATTGCCTAACTACATTTTAAGTCATGCAGGTCTACTCGATCACGATTAGACAGTTGACACAGGAGGAATTGACGTTGCGTCGGAGAAAATCACATCAAGATATTGGACATCGAGTCGGAGTCCGGTCGACAATCGGCAAAAGGCTTCGAACATCGGGCATCGGAACAAGAAGAGTAGTGTTGCACCAAGGATATCGGGGTTATGAGGTTAATCGTCGATTGGGCAATAGGCTGCAAGAGAGGACAAAGCACCGAAGAAGCGGATAAAGCACCGACCAATGACATGCTGGGAACAGAATGTCAATTCGCATTGTAATAACGGACTAGATCGAAGTAGAGTTAAGTTTTATGTGTGCAGGATTAACTACGATAATAATTGAGACATAAAGTGAAATAAAGTGCCGAAGTCAAGTACGATGGAATAATTAGGAGTTTGAGAGTTTGACAGAAGTCCGAAGATTCATCGGAGTGCTATCGGAACTAGCCGAGAATGAGTAGGGAGCTTGCCAAAGAGTTTTCGAAAGCTCGTCGGAAGTTTACGGAGCTCGCCGAGAAAGATCAGAGCTTGCCAAAGAAGCTCATCAAAACTCGCTAAGATCAATCGTAAAGTCTAGGAGCTTGCTGGGAGTTCGCAGAATGGTATACGAGGGTTCGTCGGAAGACCGCCGGAAGTTCGCTGGAAGATGTCTTGACTTTCTAGACTTTGTAATAGCTTAGGAAATGTCTTTAATTTCATAGTTAGCATATAATTAGGGTTAGGATTAGGTGTTAATCCTTTAACCCTGTTAGGAGCTAACTGGGCTCGGTATTGGATTGGTTTAGGTCGTGTTTAAGACCCAACCAAGAGTGCTGAACATTGTTTGGCAATGGCACCGCCCAGGTCCAATTTCCCAGGCAGTTTGGGGCAGTGGCACCGTCTAGACTAGGCGGTGGTATCGCCTTGGGGCAGAGTGCCTGGGCGATGGCATCACTAGCTGGGCGGTGGTACCACCCAGTATATTTACCGTGTCAGTGTTGTTAGGATCTAAAAGGCACTAAGAGGGGGGGGGGGTTGAATTAGTGCAGCGGATTAAAATCATACTTTTGAAACCGATTTTACAAAAACACAAGTTCGTAGGAAGATTTCGATTTGACGAAAGAGAACTTGAAAGTAATTGCTTGAGTAAAGGAAATAACAAGGAACTAAACAACTTGCAGCTAAGTAATGAAATGATTCAAAAATGTAAACACTCACACATTCATGAACACAATGATGTATAGTGGTTCGGTCAAATGACCTACATCCACTCTTGAAGCCTTCACGATGAGGCTCCGCTCTTCCACTAGCAAATCCTTTGAAGGGGAAGGACCAAATACTCCTTTTACAACCCTTTACAAGAGGTTCATACTCTTACAAGATTTTTCAAGAACAAGGAGGAGGTGAACACTTAGCAAGAGACAAGACTTTTCAAGACTAATCAAAGACTTTAACTTAAGATTTTAACTCTCAAAAGGGTACCCTTTCAGCTGAGAAAGGTGGAGTATTTATAGATCCAAAGTGGATTCAAATTTGGGCTCTAAATTTGAAATCAAATTGGAGTTCCTGCTTAAGCGGTGTCGAGGCGGGTGCCACCGCTGTGTCGATCTGTGCGATCGACACACAGGGGCGTACCACCGCTTCACCAGCCGGTGCTACCGCTATGTCTGTCTCACAGCGGTGCTACACGCTTCAGTGGCGGTGCCACCGCCCCATGTTGGGTAGTTCAACCGCCTGGCCCATTCAGCCAAGGTTGAATGAGCCCTATTTAAGGCCCAACTTGGCCCAGTAGAGGCCCGGTTGGCCCCCATTGAATTTAGGCAGGATTTTTTCTAAATTCTTGCTCTACTCATGTGCAAACTACGAACTTAAAAACATAACTCAAAGTGATTTGACCTGATACTCTTCAAGTCAACTTTCGGCGAGCTTTACGGCGAGATTCCTAAGAAGCTTCGATGCTTCCCTCGGATTGCTTCCAATGGACTCAAAGATACTCCCGATTGTATGGCGAGCTCAACGAGTCTTCGGCTAGCTTCCGAATCTTCCCGGTAAGTTCCGCGAACCTTCGACGATCTTTGCGATGAACTTCCGAAAACTTCGACAAGTCCTTGATTCGATCTTGGATGGTTCCAGCAACACTTCCGACGATCTCTCGGACTTCCGATGAACTTTTAAACCCCCGAAGGACTTGACCTCGGTAAATCGCTTTATGTTTTCTTTTCGTCGTAGTTGTTCCTGCACACTTATCTCGACAAAGTAGATTAGAACAAATATTTCACCAATTGACTTCATCATCAAAATCCGAGATTCAACAAGTGTGTCAAGCGATGGTACAGCCAGACTGATCGATGGTACCGCCCAGTGTCAGAGTCAGACTAGCGGTAGTACCACCAGTGATAGGTAGTGGTATCGCCATAACCCGGTAGACCCAGGATGGGATGGTTTTTGCCTCTAAATATGAATCCAATTGGAGCCTATAAAACCCCTCCCATCCCAGGGTTGAAGATACAAGCACAGAGATCTTGAAAGGAACAAAACACTGTAGAAATCCTTCTAAAATCTCTCTAGCTTTCATTCATTTTCAGAGAGGAGTGAGTGAGTACTTATAAGGGTTATCTCCTAAGCCCATCAAAAGGAGAGTGCTGTAAGATAGTTGGCCCTCACCCGTTGGAAGGAGGATAGCTAGTGGAAAAGTCGGTGGCCTCAAGAGAAGAGGAATCGGGAGTGGACGTAGGTCGTATGACCGAACCACTATAAAAATTCTAGTTTGCATTTATAGTATTGTTATTTACACTTCTGCAAACCATCTTCGCTTTACTTCCTTTATTTCTCCTTTTTACAATTGGATTCACGTTTAAAGCATCATTCCTTTTGGGGTTCAAATGAAACGTTGCTTTTAATCGTATGAAGTTTTTAAAATTTGTTTAAATCGTCGAATTTATCGTCTTTATCCGCTGTACTAATTCACCCCCTCATCTTACTGCCACTCTCGATCCCAACATGTATAAATATATATATATATATATATGTATGTGTATATATATATATATACATGTATATATATATGTATATATATACAAATATATACATATATACATGTATATATATGTATATATATACAAATATATACAAATATATACATATATATATATATATATATATATATCATACATACGTGTGTGTATGTATACATATTTATATACACATACATATTTATATGTATGTGTATATGTATGTATATATATTTATATGTATATACATATGTACATATACATATATAAATATATATATATATATATATATATATGTATGTATATATGTATGTACATATATGTACATATGTATATATACATATATATATATATATATACATATAGATACATATACATACATGTATGTATATACATATATGTATACATATATACACATATATACATATATACATACATACATACACACACATACATACATATATATACATACATACATACATATATATACTCACATATATATATATATATATATATATATACATATATTCATGCATATATACACATATATATACATGTATATATATGTAATATATATGTATGTGTATATATATATATATATATATATATGTATACATACATATATATATATATATATATATATATATATACATATAAATATAAATATAAATATAAATAAATTATATTTATATATATATATACACAAACACATGAAAGCACCATAAGTATTGTGGGGTGTAATAATCTTGTGATGCTTGCGATAATTGCAACATTGTCGTTGCTTCTAGCCGTTGCGATGACTATAATATTATTGTTGCGTGCAACGGATGTAACCACTACTAGATTGTAGCAATGTCGTTGTGATGACATTTGGTGGCTATGATCGGCATCACTCAACATCGAAGGCTAGCGGTTGTGTCGGGCAAAAGCATATGCACAACTACACCATGGTGATCGGTGCACCGGGGGGGAGGGTTTGGTTGTTGTCAAGTAGCGTGTGTGCACAGCTATGCCGTGGCAACCATGGGGTGTTGTCGAGTGGCGCGTGTGCATAGCTACTCACGTGGGCATGACAACGGTGGACAAGTGACAACTATAGGTTGTATGCCTCTTGCAGTGGCTCACGAAGTGAGAATTAGGTTTTGTTTTCAAAAGGATATTTTTACATCTCAAAATAAAAAAATTTTAATCTGTGTCTAAAAGCCCTTCATAGATAAAAAATTTCTATTATATACCCTAAGCAAAAATTATAGTTTTACCTTTTAGAGATTAAAATTTTCTAAATTATGCCCTCAATTATAAAATTAATTAATTTGATTTATTTTAATTAAATATTTTGATTGGACTTGATCATGATTGTATTTTGACTATTGGATTTAGATTGGATCAATTACGTTTTGATTGAATTCGATTAAAGTTAAATTTTGATAAATTTTTAAATTTAATCAACTTTAATTTTGATGGGTCTAATTGGACGAATGGTTAATCCAATCTATGAACCCAATTTAGACAGGCCAATTCTAAACTTGTCTAATTAAATAGGGTTGACTGGTTTAAGGGTTCCATATGAAATTTAAAAAATTATTAATTATAAATTTCCTTTATAGTTTTCTCATATGACATATTGATAAAATTTTACATATGATAAATAAAAATATAATTATTATTCTTAATATTTGTTTGATTATTTACATGCATATACTTAAGATTGTGAAATAATATTTATTTTTCATAAAAAGCTATGATTTATATTTCATCATGATTACAGTTATCAACATATAAGTTTTTCTTTCTACTGATTAATATTTAATAATTATTATGATTATTATTTTATTATTATGAAAGTATTTTGACATAAATTAGATTGATGAAGTTTGGTGAATATTATTTATAACTCATATCTATAATTTTTATTTGATTGGTAGTTGCTAAAGTGGCTTGGGATAGTAAGCTAATAAGATATAAATTATAATAAATATTTTATCATTTATAGGATATTTTAAATTATATTTTATATTACTATATAGTTTTATAGTCGTTAAAATGGTTTAGACCAATAACTCGTAAAATCATATTAAAGAATTAATTCTAAATGATATTAAGAAAAATAATATTCATAATGATACACATAATTAGAATATTTAGATAATTCCAAAGGAGAATCTACTTCGAATGATTATGTGATAAGTTAGGATGATATTATTTTGAATATCTTTGCAGGGATTGTATACCCAAAGATAATAATAAGGATGGTACTAGTCCTTCATAAATAATTTTTTGTGAACACTAGATATATCAATATTTCATCTAATGGTAAAATATAGCTAATATTAATAGTTCAATATTTATTGAAAACTCAAAATATAAATATTATTTTATTTATTATAGTGATACTTTATTCCATGTATTTTTTTTATACTTCTAGTGTCCTTATATTTTTTGAATTAAATTATTATAAATAGTTTAAGCATATATAATTTATATTAAGTGTATTAGACTTTGATCAAACTATTTGAAATGATCACAAACATAATTATTGAAGATTCTATGAAATAATTAATTGACATAAATAAATGAAAAAAGTCTAAAAGACTTTATCTTATGATAATTGCTAATAATATTTAAACTTCATTATAATATATAACTAGTGTACTGAAATATTTTAAAGATCAATTTAAATTTATTGATAAATTATTGGCTAACATATTAATAAAGAAACTGATTGAAAATCGGTGTGATGATATTTGAGGAATTCAATATTATATCCTCAATATACTTGACAAAATTATAAGCTCAAAAACATTGGGCATTAGGTATAAATGTAGTTGAGTCCTTTTTCGTATAATTTATTCTTAACTTTATTTAAAATTAATTATAATAAAATTAAAGATAAATAAGGCTTAATTGAGTTGACTAATATATGTTTTTAAAAAGAATTATAATTAAAGTAGGAAAGATTCATAATATTTTGTTACTACTTAAAAGGCTAAGTAATAATAAAAATAAAATTTGAAGTATAGATCACTAAAGCTTTTAAATGCTATATAAACTTACAAAAAGAAAAACTTCACAGTAAAGTACTTCTTAAAGGTCATATTAAAAATGACTATATGGTTTTGATTTGAAAGAGAAATATAAAAGTTTGACTTTTATATATTTCAAATCAAACATTACATAAGTCTATTTTTAAAAATACTTAGTAGATTAACACTAATACTTCAACTCATTTTATCAATAATAGAGTTTCATTTTAACATAAAAATTAAGACAGTATGGAATATTCATCGTTATTAGTAGGATTGTAGTGGCACTAGGGGGAATGTGGGTGAATTAGTGCTTTCGGAAAATTACGTCGATTCAAAAAATTCATTCAATGAAATATATTGGAAATGCGTTTTGACTTGGAATATAAGTAAAAATATTGAGTAACTAGCTTAGTAAGTAATAAGAGTGAAAAACACAAAGGGTAAAGAGCATAATGGATTTATAATGGTTCGGTCCTCCGACCTACTGTCATGGACAAATTGTAAACGGCTTATTCGATGTAATGCTTATGCATGTCCATGTCTTTTGGGTTTGTTCTTATTTTACAAAGTATGTAAAGGGCTGGCCGAAGGCTTAACAGTCCTATTTGAGTGAGTTTGGTGACTGTTTTAGGCTTGTACATAAAGGTTATGTCATGTGGATATTTATAATAGATTTCAGTATGTAGTGGACTAATTTTATACCTTTGTTGTGTAATTGTTCTAAGCTTGTGAAGTTCATGGTTTTAATTTGCATTAGTAAAAAAGTGTTTACTAAAATGGTTGCTTGTGAATCCTGAGTGAAACGCTTTTTCTATCTCGTCTTCTCTTTTGTAAGTCCTAAGGGATCGTAGGAGGTTTCAGAGAGGTTGACCTTTATGGATAGATACACAAGGGTGCCACACGGCTTAGGTAAAACCAGCCAAGTCCATGACATTATGGTATTAGAGTAGGACAAGCATGCATAGAAACACTTTATCAAACGTGGGGGGACCTAGCGGGGTTGCATTGAGGGCAGCCAATATGCGCGATCGTTTGGGGGAAATAGACTTAGAGTTATAGGGAAAGAAATTACCCAGAAGAGCGGGTATCCAAGAATGACATTTAAAGGAATAGCCAACCCTTCTTGTAAGAGGTACCATGAGAACAAGCAAGCTAAGAAGAATATGTAGTGCACAAAGTTTGGGATGGTTGAGCTCGAGCAATGGCTCAACGTTAGCAACTAGACTTGACGGTGCTCAAGGCAAATAGGGAGCTTGGTAAAGGATGAGACCGTGCAAGGTTGGATGGGTTGTTCAATGATCGAAAGAGTTATGCAAAGCTCACAATGGTGAGGGGAATTGCAAACTCAAGGAATTTGATACTCATGCAAGGGCTTGTATGTGGACGACGGATTATCTATGGCCATCCTAAGGTGGCTGAAGATTGACACCATAGAGTATTAAAACTTTCTCTTTAGCATGAGAATGATATATCTATAAGAGGTTGAAATGTGCAGTAGATTCAATATGTTGCCAGGCCTAGAGGGGTGTAGTGGGAGCTATATTGGCGAAGAGTCACAATTTAGTAAGTGCATTTACAAGGGCAGAACAATGCACAATTTGTTCAGCAAGGTGGAGTAGTCCCAGGGGATAGTGGTCGCCAAAACTTCTAGAGGGAAGGATGCAAAGAGAGAAGTTGCTTTAATGAGACAAATATCCAAGAGGGATAAGTCCTGGTTCTCTAGAGGGACAATCATGTGCAACGAACCGCATATGTTGAGGATGAGTACCTCAAGACAACTCCATAAAGCTCAACGGACCAAGCAAGTAGCGAGGAGTCATCGCATGATCTCGCAAGAGGTAATACGTTGGTGGACACATAGTGAGATCAAATGGGGGAGCGACCTAAGGCAATACAAAATGAAGGCATACTTAGAGTCGATATGGTGATCGGACTCAATAGAGGGCTAACCCGTAGAATAGTGGGCACGAGGGCCACCATCAACTCAATGTAAATCGAGGAGCGGTGTAACTTAAAGGTAACTTGGTGAAGCACCCAAGCCGCATAAAAAGAGTTGGCATAGAAGATAGAATATGAAGCGGAGGTATGAAGCTTTCCATAGACATGTTAGGATCAAGAGCGGCACTAAGAGGGGGGGGGGGTGAATTAGTGTAGCGGATAAAACTTGACAATTTAAACACTTTCGAAAAACTTCGTATGATGGAAGTGAATTCGTTTGACGAAAATCATTTTCGAAAGATGTTGATTCGGGTGAGTTCGTAAGAAAGTAGAGAAGAGGAGATCGAACAATTGCAATGAAGTAAGAATTGAAATGCAGCAAATGGAAATTACACACTAAGAGAAGAACACAACAATTTTATAGTAGTTCAGTCGATTGACCTACGTCTACTTCCGATACCTCCTCCGATGAGGTCACTAGCTTCCACTATCGATCTTTCTTGAAGGGGAAAGATCAAACACCCTTTTTACAGAACTTTACAAGTGACTCACACTCCTTTTATAGACTTATTACACTTGGAGAATCAGGGAGGTGAACACTCAATTTTTTTAAAGCTATTTCACTATAGTTTCGGCTTAGTTCTTATTATTTCTCAATGTGCTTAACTAGCTGAGAAGTAAGGGGTATTTATAGCCTCAATTGACTTAAAAAATTGAGTAAAAAAAAGTCTCATCTCGGATTTTTGGCTATTGGCGGTACCACCACATGTCCTTGGAGGTATTACCGCCAGTTGACCCAGACACTTGGCGATACCACCACATAGTCTGGTGGTACTACTACTAGATAGAGTCATGAGTTCTATGGTGGGGTGGTACCATCGCCTGATAGGCAGTACCACCGCTTGATAGTTATTAACTACTGGTGGTACCACCGGTTGACCTGGGTGGTACCATTACCCAGGGTCCTAGGAAACTGAACCCTAGGCAGTTCCATCGCCCCAGTCTGGTGGTACTACCGCTAAACAGGGTCTAACAATTTAGATGGGCCTTGAATCTGGCCCAATCCAGTCTATTTATGGGCTGAGTTGGCCTCTACTAGGGTTAATGAGATTAACATCCAATCTTAACCCTAATTACATGCTAACTATAAAATTTAAGATATTTTCTAAGTAAAACAAAATTCGACATGTCAAGGCTTCTTTCGGTGAACTTCCAGTGGACTTCCGACGAACTCTTGGACATCTTCTAGTAGACTCCCAGCAGGCTTCTGGATTTCACGACGATCTTGGCGAGTTTTGATGAGATTCTTTGGCAAGCTCTGATCTTTCTCGGTGTGTTCTGCGAACTTCCGATGAACTATCCGACGAACTTTCGATGAACCCTTCGGCAAGCTCCCGATGCATTCTCAGCCAATTTCGATAGCTTTCTCAATGAATCTTCGGACTCCCGACAAACTCTCGAACTCCCAATGATTCGATTGTACTTAACTTTGGCACTTCATTTTGGTTTATGCATTCATCGCTATCATAGTTAATCTTGCACACCTTTCTCAACATATGGATTAGATCAAATAATCTATCAATTGATTTCATCATCAAATCCGAGATTCAACAATCTCTCCCTTTTTGATGATGATAATCAATTGATGGTGAAGTTAATCTTAACTCCTCCTATCTATATGCCATACTTGAGAAAAGATATACTTGAATTCAAACCCTTTGAATTCAAGCTCAAACTAATAAGTTACATTTATTTGAACTTATCGACATGCTCAACAAGCATGATTTTTCATCCAAAAATATGATACGTGGTATCGTTCATAATGATGTCAAGGCATGACATCCATTTTCAGGTCCAATTTCGAATGATGATAGATGATCATCATTTCAACAAATGATACCAACTTCAATTTTGAAATTTAGTAAGATTCAAATGATATCAAATAATAAAACACCATTCCAAGGCATGATATCAATTGATAATTTATCATTCAATAACATGATACAAACTTCAAATATGCAACCAAATGATAACTTATCGAGGCATGATACCAATTTCAAATATGGTAATTAAGTATGATACGATAACGATCATAGAAAAATTATCATTTTAAGCATACATGATTCATTTCAATTATTTGCGATGCATATGATACATTTTCATACATTTGCAATACAATGTAATACACTTCAAGTATTTGCGATGCTTATGATGATACCAAGCATTTTACGATACAAAGTATGACAATTATTTTACGATACGAAGCATGTCATCAATTTGCTTTTATGATACAAAGTATTTTATGATACAAAGCATGCCAAGTTGTCATCAATTTGTCACATTTCTCCCCCTTTGTCATCAACAAATAGGAAATGAGCCATGTTTTAAGCAAGAAAAAAATTGACATTGATGCCAATTATTACGATACCAAATGTTACAATAGGATTCTTCTTGAAAGGGCAAAAAGAGAAGGAAAAGTCCATGAAACTTCCATTCAAGAAGAATTGAGATAATAAAAGTTGAAAACAGTCCATTTGTGCTATGAAAAATTCATGACATAGAGAGAAAGAGATTCGCAATGAAAGCTAATTCCGTATTTTAAAAATTTGTGAGGTAGAAGGAAAAGAGAGCATTAAAAAAAAAATCATCAACCTTCTACTTTTCATTTAGAGCTCATGGCATAAGAACAATGAAGAGGAAAAAGGTCATGGCATACAAGGAAAGTAATCCGTTCAATAAACTTCACTTTTTCATTTAAAATCTCATGACATAAAAATGTGAAAAGTGAATCATGAAAGCCATTCATTCAAGCCAACGAAAATTGAGTTCATCAAGAACTAAAATGTATCATTTCATGACGTAGAATCCGTGAATGACATTTTCATGAGATAAAATCCATAAATGAAATCGGTGAAAGATATTTTTGTCAAATAAAATCCTTCAAAAATTTAGCTAACATTTGCATGAAATTCGTGAGTGAATGAAGGGAGGATTCAAAAGTCATCAAATGATAGAATCGAATTTGATGCCAATTCAAAATGTCATCAAATATATATGATATAAAAAAAATTGTCAAACAATGGAGCAAGAGTATCAAACATTCACAAGGCAAATTCGATATTGAGATAGGAGAAAGATAGAGAAATAAGCTCATGAAAGCTTCATTTACAAAATCGAAAAGATGATACAAGATCAAAAAATTTCAAAAAAGGCATACAACAAACTCATGCATTAGGACAATTTAGCAAGCCTAATTCCCTTCTAATGAAGTCAAATTATTCTTCATTTAAAAGTTTTGTGAAGATATCCGCTAATTGATGTTTCGTATCAATAAATTCTAGAGTTACATCATTGTTATTGACATGATCTCCTATAAAGTGATGCCTAATGTCAATATATTTAGTTCTAGAATGTTGAATAGGATTTTTAGTTAAATATATAGCACTTGTGTTATCACATTTTATGAAAATATTTTTTAAATAAATTTCATAATCTTCGAATGTATTTTTTATCCATATAACTTATGCACAATATGCACTTGTGGCTATGTATTCGACTTCGATCGTAGATAGTGCAACCAAGTTTTGTTTCTTGGAAGATTAAGAGACAAGTGTATGTCCTAAGAATTGACGTATTCTGGATGTGATTTTTCTATCTATTCTATATCTAACAAAATCGGCATCGCATAAGTAATTAAATCAAAGTTTTCTGATTTTGGATACCATAATCCAAGGTTAGGGGTTCTCTTAAGATATCTAAGAATTCTTTAACGGTTTTAAGACGAGATAACTTAGGATTAGCTTGAAATCTAGCATAAAGTCCTACGCTAAATATGATATCCAGTTTAGTTATAGTGAGGTATAGTAAACTACCTAGCATACCCCTATGAGTTTTTTGATCAAAGAATTCTCCACTTTCATCCATGTCTAACTTAGTGGAGGTACTCATAAGAGTATTAATGGTCTTTGAACCATCCATATTAAACCATTTTAACAATTCTAATACATATTTGGTTTAACTAAGAAATATACCATCACTAAGTTATTTGATTTATAATCCTAAAAAGAATATTTGTTCACTCATTAAACTCATTTCAAACTCTTGTCTCATACTCTTGGCAAATAATTCACATAAGGATTCATTTGTAGAATTGAAAATAATATCATCAACATAAATTTGAATAAGAAAGTTAATTTTAAAATTTTAAATAAATGATGTAGTATCGACCTTGCCTTTAGAGAAATTATTTTTAATAAGAAAGGAGCTAAGTCTCTCATCCCAAGCCCTTGGGGCTTATTTCAATCCATAGAGAACCTTAGTTAATTTAAACACATGATTAGGAAAAAGAGAGTTCTTAAATTTGGGAGGTTGTTCAACATACACTTCTTTGGAAATGAAGCCATTTAAGAAAGCACTTTTCATCCATTTTAAATAGCTTAAAATTATTACTACTGGCAAAGGTAAGGAGCATCCTTATGGCTTCTAATTTTGCCACAGGAACGCAAGTTTCTTCGTAATCGATACCTTCTTCTTGGTTGAAACCCTTGGCTACTAATCTAGTCTTATTTCTAACTATGATACTAAATTCATCTTGCTTGTATCTAAAGACCTATTTAGTACCAATAACTAAATAGTCACTAGGTCTAGGAACAAGCTTCCACTCCTCATTTCTCTCAAATTAGTTCAATTCCTCTTGCATTGCGATAACCCATGAATCATCTTTCAAGACCTCGTCAATACATTTAGGTTCAATTTGAGAAAGAAAAGTGGCATTGGCACAAATTTTTTTAAAAGAAGAACGAGTTTGAACTCCTTTTGATGTGTCTCATATAATTAGCTCCTTAGGATGGGCATCTACATACTTCCATTCCTTAGGTAAAGAAGTTTTGGAAGAAGATGCATCTAAGTTGCTATTTAGAGGAGAGGTTTCATTCAAATTCAAACCATTAAAATCAAGATCATCATCAAAATCATTTTTCTTAAATTTAAAAATTTAATTGAAAACAATATGAATAGATTCTTCTATAACCAAAGTTCTTTTATTAAAGACACGAAAGACCTTAGAAATAGAAGAATAATATAGAAAAATGTCTTCATCAGATTTTGCATTAAACTTTCAACTAAATGAATTTCTATTGGAAGAACTAATCGGGTCATTAATGACTTATGAAATGAGTTTCTTTGAATCAAATGAACACATGAACCACCTTCAAAGAATAGGAAGGATTTGGAACTCTGGATTATAAAATATCACTTGAGTGATGACTCAAGTGATGAGGACAATGAAGAGGACATTGAATTTTTAATCAATTTTAATAAGTTCATTAAATAAAAATCTAAAATTAAAAATAAACTTGAATGGAGGAAGAGGCCAAAGAAGAGGAAGGCACCCAAGGACGAATCAAGAACTTCCGAAAGACAAATGGCAAATTGCGCTTTGATGGTCTTCGACTACAAGGTAACCAACTTAACCAAAGTTCCTTTGCTTTATGAAATTACTTGAAATTTTTCATGAGTGCTTAGTTTAGTTGGTAGGAAATAAAAAAATTATTTTAAAAAATTATTCTGCTTTTTCTTCTAGAATTTTTGAAAAATAAAATTTTTAATGATGATTGTCTGATGTGTGATAATGTGTGTATACCTAATAGGACTAATCCATGCATGTGTTTCTTGATGAGTTACATTGGTTTTCCATTCTAAACATGATGCTTGATGATTTTATATAATGAATGAAATTTTTGAAGTATTGTTAATTTGAAACTCTATGTTTTGGATTAATGTGCTTTTGGTCTAATCGTTTTCATGTCAAATTAAGATGACAATTTAAGATGACATAATTCCATGTATACTTTCCTTATTGGTTTTCGGTTGTAAACATGATACATATCTATGTATGAATTTCTTGAAAAACTTTTAATGATAGATGTGTGTATCATGCTTATGATTTGAAAACTTCTATCTTGGATTAATGAGTCTTAATTGATTTTATGATGAAACTTATGTCTCATTTTTAAATGTTGATACATATTTTTATAAAAGACTTAAAATGCTCACATAAAAATTTCATGAAATGAAAATGGATTTTCTATCCTATTGAAATTAATGCACTCATTTCATGAATCATGTGAATATCCTGAATCAATTTTGAAAAATACTGCATACTTAATGAGTTACGATTCAATGATCTTTATGATGAAATTTGCCTTTCCATCTTAATTGTTGACATTTCCTTTTAAGGCAAAAGGCATGCTTGCAAGATGAAACACATAAAATAAATTGTATTTACTATATTATTGAGATTAATGAATTCATGTGAATCTCTTGAATCATGAAAATGATTTTGATGATTCGAACTTGAATGAGCCTTATCATAGTCATGATCTTGATTTTTCGGAACTATATATTTAAATCTTTATAAATTCATGATATCTTAAAATGCCAATTCATGACATGATATGATTGATTCATTGATTTACTCTTTTTTTTGTGTCTTAAAAATAGATATTTAAAATCATGTTTGATGAGTTGTTTTATGAGATTTTACCTTTTACGTCTTGAACTTTCATGCTTATCTCTATTTGATATTAAAAGACAAAGGTATGTTCAAATGAAATTAATCATAAAAAGGAAAATGTATAATTCTTGAAATTTTTGATTTTCCATGAAAGACAAGTGATAAATTCATTTATAATATTTTGTGAATCACTTGAATTTGAAATGAGATCTTGATGAAAATTCTTATGCATATATCAAGGTGCTCTTTATGCTATCCATTCTCAAATAAATCATGTTCTTCTTGAGCCTTGATATCATATCCTAGAAATGACATGATTTCTTTGTCTTGTGTGGTGATTGAAAATCAATTTGTTTTATGATGAATCATTGAATCATGATATGTCATTTGACTACTTGAATGCATTATGTGATATTGATTGATGATTTTTTTTAAAAAATGAAAAGTTGATGTAACAAGGAAGAAAACTTTGTCCTCCCTTCTCTTTGAGAATGATAAAGGGGGAGCAAAATTACTAAATTGGAGAAAACTTCCTAGCTTGTGTATCATAAGAAAAAGTAGCAAACATAGCTAACTAGAACTTGTAAAAAGGCAAAACTTGCACTTCTCAAAATGAGAAGAAAGAAATTACAAAATTGTATTATTTTTAAACTCATGAGCTTGCATGTCTAAAATGTTGTAAATTTTACAAAAATTACTAGCTCATTGTAAAAAAAAAAAAAAGAGGGTTGATAGCTTGCAAAGGCGAAACTTAGTTGCAAAAAGAGAAAAATTGAAAGGGAGCTAGCTTGCGTATCGCAAAGTATGCTAGCTTGCTTATCATTATTGCTTGCTTGCTTATCATTAATTTTCCTCATATCATGATTTATTTATGACTCCCTTAAACTCATGACTTGATATGTTGAAAATTCATGATGCAAATTTATTATTTTGGCATGATTAAAGCATTAATGTAAAAGACTATTTGTACTCCACTTCTTTTTGACAATGACAAAGGGGGAACAAGAATTGCTAGATTGCACACTTAAATGAAAGACTTGCTATCATGAACACTACCAACAATTGTAATCTTGTAATCTAAAGAGAAGCAAAGAATTGCTATCTCAAAAGAAGTAAAATTACAAAACTTAGAAAATTTGTAATCTTACACTTACTATTCTTGTATGTTGTACTGAAAATTTAACTTGCATTTTTATAGTGATTGTATATTTCTAAGAGGAAGTAAAGTGCTATCTTGCCTATTGTGAGAAACGAAGTGCAAACGTGCACATCTCAAGAAGCAAGTATTGAATTGCCATGATTACACATCCTTAAAAACTTGCTATGATTGAATATTTTAAAGAGATGTATGAACACCTAGATTGAGAGTTAGTTTGATTATAAAACTTGTATATCTTTTAAACTAGCTAAATATTACTTCTCCTTTTTGTTGATGACAAAGGGGGAGAAGGAGATTGATGACTTCATGCAATATATGTTGTATTGAATATTTTTATATATTTGCATAATATTTTTGATAAACATGTTTTTGATACTTGTTGTTTGGATTTGGCATAATCTAAGTGTTCTATCAATATGGCATATTGATAGAGGGAGTTTGGTTAAACTCCAAGGAGTTAAGGTTAACTCTATCAGTCATCAATTAGTTGTCATCATAAAAAAGGGAGAGATTATTGAATATCAGATTTTGGTGATGAAACTAATCGATCGTGTTTAATTATCTAACTACGTTTTGAGTTATGTAGGTCTACTCTCGATTAGGATTAGACAATTGATTTAGGAAGAATCGATGTTGCGTTAGAGGAAATCAAGTCAGGAGATTGGATGTCGAGTCAGAGATCTGGTCGACGATTGGTAGAAGGTTTCGGACAAAGAAATCGGGCATCGGGCCAAGAGGAGCGGAGTTGCCCCAAGGAGATCGGGGCTGCGGTGGTCAACTACTGATTGGGCAACACATTGCAAGAGAGGACTATGCGTCGAAGTGTCGAATTAAGCGCCGATAGACCAATGATGTGTCGGGCAACTAATTACGATTCACATTATAATAATTGTCTAGATCGAAGTAGGATTGAGTCAAAATTAAGTTAGTTTTGGGTGAAATAATACTAACTCAAGTAGAGGCCAGTTGGGCCCAAATTAGGATTGATTTAGGCTCATTGAGAGGCCCATTCAGTGGCCCAAATATTGCTACAGGTGATGGCACCATCAAACTAGTGGTAGAACCGCCTATGAGCTAGAAAAGTGAAAAAGTGTAATTTTTCCAAGCTGTAGGTGGTGGTACCGCCTAGTCTGGGCAGTGGTACTGCCTAGCAGTAAAGCTGCTATAGTGGTACCGCTCTAGACTGGCGATAGTATCGCCAAAACCTTTGTTTTCGAGGTTCTGCGGGTGGTAGTACTGCCCAATGCAGGCGGTAGTACCGCCCATACCTAGAAGGCCTAGAAATTTAAATTTTGGCTTCATTTTTTGGAGCCATTTGGGGCCTATAAGTACCCCTCTCATCTCTGGATTGAATACACAAGCATATACACTTTGAAAGTAGAGAAACTCTATTTAAATCTTTAGAAATTCCCTTCTATAGTCTTTACTTGTTTTCAAGTTAAAAGAGAGGAGAGAGTACTTGTAAGGGTTTCCTCCTAAGTTCGTCAAAATGAGAGCTGTAAGGGAGTCAGTCCTTGCCCATTGGAAGGAGGACAACTAGTGAAAAAGCTGGTGGCCTCAAGAGGAGAGGAATCGCGAGTGGACGTAGGTCGTATGACCGAACCACTATAAAAATCCTGGTTTGTATTTACTATTGTTCTTTATATTTCAGCAAACCTTATTTACTTACTACTCCACTTCCTCATCTCCTCCTTATAAATCATTTTAAGTTTATATGCAATCAAAATCAGATTTTATCGAAACAAAATTTTCAATGTATGAAGTTTCTGAACTTGTTTGAATTGCTAAAAATTTATCATTCTTAACCGCTGCACTAATTCACCCCCCCTCTTAGTGCCGCTCTAGATCTTAATAGCTATTAGGGTTATAAAAATAGGTTATGATAGCTGCATCTTAGGACTAGAGGGATGCCCTAAAGATGTCTTAGTTGGTGGCAGCAAGGTGGCTAGGGTTTGGTTGGTTACGGAGAAGAAAAAGGACAAAGGTGCAGCACCAGATTTTTCGTCGAAAAATTCCAACTGTAAGGATGTAATTTTTTCTAACAATTCTCAACAAAGATTCAAGTAAAACTCAAAGGAAATCTACTGGTATGGAAGAGATAATGCTGTTAAATTTTTTTTTGAAGGAAATGACAGTAAAAGTTTCAGCAAAATTAAGGATCACGAAAAGGTACTACAATTGATTTTTATATCTAAAGTGTAATAGATTGGACGTGAAAGATCAGTAGTTTATAATAAGAATTTTTTGACAAAATCAAAGTGAAATCCACTGTTAGGAATTGTCAAAGCTATCGTACAAATTTTGTAGAGATTTGGACAGAAGAAACACATTAGCAAGATCAAACAAACAGTGCTTATGCGATTGGAATTCTCCCGTGCATCTTTCGTCGTAGAGATGAAAACTTTACAATGAAAAGTTTATGCAGCAATATAGGAACAATTTTTTTTGGATTTTTTGAATAAGGATAACTAAATTATTGCAACAGTAAGGTAGGAAACCAGAACCTAGTGCAATTCATGGGGAGATTAAAGGATGATCCGTGGTGGTGGAGATGACGATGGAATTTAGCAATAAACTTTTAAGCAATTATGGGAATTGCTTTGGGTAGCTATGAAGAGCTAATGGGTGATTTTGGAAGGGCAGCAAGACACCAAGAATGTTGCTTTGATACCAAGTGTTAGAACTCTTGTGGATTCTAAGCTTGGGGTTGATCTCTTTAGGGGACCGATATTCTTGGAACTCTATAGGGGTTCCTTCCTCCAAGTTGCTGCTCAAAGGCTGCTAAAAGGATGATATATTCTTGATGAAAAGAGGGTAAATACATGGCTATTTATAGGGCTTTTAAACCCTAACTCCTAATAGGACTCCTACTCAAGACCCCTACTTCTAATCAACTCCTACTTCTAATAGGACTCCTTTTCTAATAGGACTCCTACTTCTAATAGGACTCCTTCTCTAAGAAGCAACCTCCAAATTAATCCTAACATAGCCAACCTCTTTGCCTTTTTAATAGGGGTTGGCTAGATAGGATTTACCTGAATGCCCTTAGGATTTACATATTTGCCCCATTTAATGGAACTCAATTAGGACTCTCCTAGTTAGAGTTCTAATAGAATTAGGACTCTCCTAGCTAGAGTCCTAACAGGGTTTCATTCACTTCTCTAAATGCAAATTTAATGATCGAACTCTTGTATAAATCTTTATGTCATGAGCATTTATGAATTTTTCATGATTTGATTGGTTTCCACTTCATGGATTTTTTTTTGGAAGTGCTGAGTTAGCTCTCATCATGGTTTGAAATTTCAATCATTCGAACAAATTGCCTCTTGAACTTTTCATGACTCTTACCATAAGTTTTTATGAATTTTGCACTTGAATGATCTCCTCTCTACCTCATAAATTTGACTTGGTAGAAATACAAAATTTTCTTATGAATTTTACTTGTTGGAAATTCATATATGAATGAATTCTTTTTAAGACATGAGCTCTTAATGTATCAATCTTTTTTACCTTACGAATGAATGGCGATCCTTTTCCTTCTATGGCATGAATTTTCAATAGACTGAACGAATTGCTTTTCATTATTCACGAATGAAATTTTCTTGATGAATTCATGGAAATAAGCCTTCTCTTTTTGCCATTTTCACAAAAGTTCTATCATAAAATTTGGTATCAATAGCCCATTTCCTTTTTGTTGATGACAAAGGGGGAGAAAAATGTGAAAAATTGATGACTTGATGCCATGATTTGTATCAAAAAATGCAATGGGTAAAATGCTTTGTTTGTATCATAAAAGCAAATTATTGCCATGCTTTGTATCGTAAAATGCTTACTATCATTAAAAGTATCGCAATATATCGCAAATATATGGATGTAGGTCATTTGATCGAACCACTATAAATTGCTGCATTCTTCTCTTGGTGTGTAAGTTTTAATTATTGCATTCAATTCCTTACTTCACTGCACTCATATTCTCCTTATATACTCTCTTATGTATTCACTCGAATCAAACTTTTTTGTCGAAATCGCTTTTATCAGATGAAACTATCTCAACGCACAAAGTTTTCTGAAATCGATTTAAATCATCGATTTTTATTTGTTGCACTAATTCACCCCCCCCAAGTGACGCTCTAGATCCTAACACAAATGAGTCCTTATGCAAATCATTTGCCAAAAGTATAATCCAAGAGTTCGAAATGAGCTTAATGGGTGAACTAACTTTCTTCTTAGGTTTACAAATCAAACAATTTAATGATGGTATTTTTCTTAGTCAAACCAAATATACATTAGAATTACTAAAATGGTTTAATATAGATAGTTCAAAGGCTATCAATACACCAATGAGTACATCCACTAAGTTAGATATGGACGAAAGTGGAGAAAGCTTTGATAAAAACACTTATAGGGGTATGATAGGTAGTTTACACCTCACTACAACTAGACTAGACATTATGTTTAATGTAGGACTTTGTACTAGATTTCAATCTAATACTAAGCTATCTTATTTTAAAGCCGTTAAAAGAATTTTTAGATACCTAAAAGGAACCCCTAATCTAGGACTATGATATCCAAAATCTAAAAACTTTGAAGTAATTGCTTATGCTGATGTTGATTTTGCTGGATGTAGAATAGATAGAAAAAGCACATCTACAATATGCTAATTCTTAGGTCATGCACTTGTCTCTTGGTCTTTCAAGAAACAAAATTCGATTGCACTATCTACAGTCGAAGCTGAATATATAGCAGCAAGTGCATGTTGTGCATAAGTTAAAAGTATGAAAAATATATTAGATGATTACGGAATTCGCTTAAAGAATATTCCCATAAAATGTATAACACAAGTGTAATATATTTAATAAAAAATCCTATTCAACACTCTAGAACTAAACATATTAACATTAGACTTTATACGAGATCATGTTAATAATCATGATGTAACTTTAGTGTTTATTAATACGAAACATCATTAAAAGAGAATTAGGCATGTTAAATTGTCCGAATGCATGAGTTTCTTGTATACTTTTTTGTAGTTTCTTGATTTTTCTTAAATGAAGCTTTTATCGACTTTATTTCGCATCATCTTCCTCTTATCTTAGTATTGAGTTTATTTCATGAATTTTTGATACCCTTGCTCTATCACTTGATGACTTTTGATACTCTTAAAACCCTCTCATTCATGGATTTTATTGACTAACGTAGCATTCACGGATTTCATTCTTGTGCGAATTTTTGTAATGATTATGAATTAATTTTATTTGATAAAAGTAACATTTATGAATTTTTATTTACAGATTCCATATGTCATGAAATGATACACTTGACTCTTGTATGAATCTCTTCTCCTTATTCATATTTTTATGTCATGAGCTCTTAATGAAAAGTAGAAGTTTGATGAATTTTTGATAGTTTGAATGGATTGTTTTCCTTGTATTATTCATGGACTTTTGATAGCTCGATTCTTCTTGATGAATGAAGTCTTTCTTTCCCTTTTCAAGAACTCTTGTGGACACTTTCACCTATTTTTCATCTTTGCTAACTTACCTACTTCAAAGCTATAAAGGAATGCTAGCATGAGTAGCGCTAGTTTGTACATTTCCTGTCTATTTGGCTACAAAGTCACTATCTTTCTATCGTAATAATGAAAAATTTTGCTTGCATGAAATGGTTGCCCATATCCTTTTTGTTGATGACAAAGGGGAGAAAGTGATAAATTGATGAAAACTGGTAATGTATTTGAAATATGCTTGGTATCATGAATGGTATTGTAAATGCTTGAAATGTATCATGAATGCTTGAAATGTATCGTAAATGCTTGAAATGTATCATGAATGCTTAAAAAAACTTTCATACTTGAAATGATAAATTTTTATCATGCTTAGAAATTGATATCATGCTTACTATTGTATTTGATTTGGTATCAAATTTGATTTGGTATCAAAATGATGAATGTCTATCATCATGATTTGGTATCAAACTTGAAATTCGTATCATGTTTAATATCTTAATTGAAATTAGTATCATTCTTTGAAATGATGAATGTCTATTATCATTTGGTATCGAACTTAAAGTTTGTATCATGCGAAATATTGGATTTGAAATTGGTATCATGCTTTGAAACCATGAATGACTATCGTCATTTGATGTCAAACTTAAAATGTGTAATGTGCTTAGCGTCATGAATGGTTATCATGCTTTGGCATTGTATTGACAAATTTTGGTATCATGATAAATAATTGGTATCGTGTTTGAAATAAAGAATCATGCTTAGTATCTTGTTGTGTATGCTGATAAGTTGAAATACCTATAACTTATCAGTTAGAGATTGAATTCAAAGGTTTTGAGTTCAAGTGGGTCTTTTCTCAAGTATGGCATATAGATAGGGGGAGTTAAGGTTAACTCCATCATCAATTGGTTGTTATCATAAAAAAGGGAGAGATTATTGAATCTCAGATTTTGATGATAAAATCAATTGATAAATTATTGATATAATCTATATGTTAAGAAAAGTGTGTAGGATTAACTACGATAGTGAACAAGACATAAAGTAAACATAGTGCCGGAGCCAATGATCGAATGATTCGTTAGGAGTCTGAGAGTTCGTCGGGAGTCTGAAAGTTCATCGGGAGTGTTATTGGAATTTGCCGAGAGTTCGTTGAGAGCTTATCGAAATGTACATTGGAAGTTTGCCGAGAAGTTCGTCGAAAGTTCATCGGAGGTCGTCGAGAAGATCGTAGCTCGCCAAAGAAGCTCGTCGGAGCTCGTTAAGAAGATCGTCAAGAGTTAAAGAGCTTGCCAGGAGTCCGCTGGAAGATTCCTGATAGTTCATTGGAAGTCTGTTGGAAGATTATCGGAAGAAATTTTGACATACCGAACTTACGTGCTTTAGTATACGCCTTAAATATCATAGTTAGGGTGTAATTATTGAATCTCAGATTTTGATAATAAAATCAATTGGTGAATTATTTATTCTAATCTATATTATCGAGATAAGTGTGCAGGATTAACTATGATAAGATGAAAACATAAAGCGATTTACCGAGGTCAAGTTCGTCGGGAGTTCGAGAGCGCATCGGAAGTCCGAAGGATTGTCGAAAGTATCGTCAGAACCAACTGAGATAGAATCAGGGACTTGCCGAAGGTTTCGGAAGTTCGCCAAAAAGATCGTCAGAGGTTCGCGGAGATCACCTAGAAGGTTCGAAAGCTTGCTGAAGACTTATTGAACTTGCCATGGAATCTGGGAGCTTGTTGGTGTTGGGAAATCCTTTAGGGGAGCGACATCATATGCACAGCGGAAGAACAGAAAAACAAAACCCCAGATTTTCCATAGAAAGTTTTCGTCGTTGTGCGAAGATCGGTGCATCAAAATAAATCCACAAAACTGCACGTGTAAAAGAAGATACCTAGGGAGATCGTATATTCCTGAATTCCTACAGATCTGTGGGAGAGGATGAAGGAGGTCAAGCGTCCTCCTCTCTAGCAGTATCCACACAGCAGGGATTACGATGATGCACCTCTCTCTCTGGGGAAAGGAGAATAGGAGGTGGCTACCAAAAGAAACCCTCAGCCTATAGAGCTTTGGTTCCCTCCTATTTATAGAGCCCCCCCTAAAAAACCCTAATGGATCTTTTGCCCTATTGGGTATTGGATCTCCATCCAATTACCCAAGCCTCTTGGATTAGTGGGTTTGTACCCAATAATATCTTATTAGCAATTATTGGATCTCATCTCAGGATCCAATAATTCAGAGGCTTAATGGATATCCAATAAGATAGGGGGTTCAGCGAATATCTCATATTCGAACCTCTACTCGTCGTAACACCTACCATATGTGTGTGACCCTCTAGGCCTAATATCGAGCTGGCCGTGAGTCATACTTGTCAGAATTCCTTCTGACTTAGTGAATTATTATCTCTATAATAATTCACCCAACTCATAGACTACGGACGTACCAGGCCACTACGCCTCAGCCCTCAGACGATATAGGGGAATTCAATCCTTTGGACCTATCTATCCTCAGTTATCATGTATCTATAATCTCTCATCCATCTAATATCCCAGAGACCCTATACCGGGCATGGTGCTGTCAGGCCCTTACGGTCTCTCCTATAGTCTTGCTCTTGTTGGATTCTCTCGGAGAACCCTTTCTCTCTCAATTCGAATAACCTTAGCCAAGGATTTGTTCGAGCAAGAATACATGTGATATTCCTCTCATGATACCGAGAGCGGATGATCCTCTATTGACACTCAATAGTCCTCGTAAAGTTGGCTACCACTCCCAATGACCGACTGTACTAGATCTGGAGCTTTCCAAACCTATAAGTCTGGTATCAAAGAGTGGAGTACTCATACAGGACATCCTTGGTGTCTCAAGTCTAAGGACCAGATACACTACTAGGACTACAGAATCGCTGTCTGACGTGAGGTATCAATAACCATCCAGCATTCCATAAATGAATCAATCAGTGAACTCATTCTCCAATGAGCACCTGCACTGTACCCTTAGTGTCCCCACACGAGTAGCTATGAGACTAGCTACCTCCATCATATGAACGGGTATACAGCACAGTAGTCTATCCGGTTATCTTGATGTCCTTCTCGAGTAACCTATAACCAGGATAATTTAGGGTCTATATTTAAAGGTGAATCGGTCTCATTATCGTGATCTCATTACGATCTGATTCCCATTACACAGATTCAAGGACATCACAATATATGCAACACGTAAGATAAAGTGATAAAATTCCTAATAATAAGCAAAGAGATAAAGTGCATATCAAGTCATAAGTGCCATCACTCATGTGATTAGCTTGCAGGGCACATATGACTAGTAATCTCCCACTTGACCTAAAGCCAATCACCAACATGTTTGATCCCTATCAGACCTCTGTGACGCTCAAAGACAATATGATTCAATGGCTTTGTTTGTAGATCTGCAATGTTATCTTTGGATGAAATTCTTTCCATTACTACATCTCTTCGGGCCACTATCTCTCTAATAAGTTGGAACCTCCTCAGAATACTTCTGATGAGACCCGGGTTCCCTTTTTTGATTAATCGCCCCGTAGTTATCGCAATATATGGTAATCAGCTCCTCGCTACTCGGGACGACTCCTAGATCTGTGATGAACTTCCTCATCCAGACTCCCTCCTTTGTTGCATCTATCGCAGCAATGTATTCCGCCTCTGTGGTTAAGTCAGCAGTCGTGTCTTGCTTGGAACTCTTTCAGCATACTGCTCCTCCATTCAGGGTGAACATATACCCTGAATTAGACTTGCTATCATCAACATCGGACTGGAAGCTCGAGTCCGTGTAGCCCTCAACCCTAAGGCTACTACCTCCATATACCAGTAAAAGATCCTTAATCCTTCTCAAGTACTTAAGGATACATTTTACTACTTTCCAATGCTCCAAGCCTGGATCTGCCTGATATCTGCTCGTGACACTCAGAGCATGCACTATACTAGGCCTGGTACATGGCATAGTATACATGATAGATCCTATCACTGATGCATATGGCATCATATCCATGTGTCCCCTTTCTTCAGGAGTCTTTGGAGACATACTCCTAGAAAGTGATATTCCATGTCTCATTGGTATGAGACCTCTATTGGAATTTTTCATGCCAAACCTTTTGACAATAGTGTCTATGTACCTAGACTGGGACAAGCCAAGCATCCTCTTGGATCTATCTCTATAGATCTATATCCCCAATATGCAGGATGCTTCCCCTAAGTCCTTCATGGAGAAGTGCCTAGATAACCAAGTCTTTACTGTGGAGAGCATTCCTACATCATTCCCAATAATCAAGATGTCATCCACGTATAATACCAAAAAGGTGATAGTGCTCTCACTTACTTTCCTATACACACAAGGCTCATCTTCGTTCTTAACGAAGTCATAAGATCTGATCACCTCATCAAATCTTATGTTCCAACTTCGGAAAGCTTGCTTCAATCCATAAATGGACCTAAGTAACCTGCACACCTTATCTGGGTTATCCTTGGACACGAATCCCTCAGGCTGTATCATATACACCTCCTCCTCGAGGTTGCCATTGACGAATGCGGTTTTGACGTCCATCTGCCAGATCTCATAATCATAGTGTGCTGCAATAGCCAATAGAATTCAAATGGATTTTAGCATAGCTATAGGTGAGAAAGTTTCGTCATAATCAACACCTTGCCTTTGATGATACCCCTTAGACACTAGCCTTGCTTTATAGGTCTCTACCTTTCCATCTACTCCAATCTTCTTTTTGAAGATCCACTTGCAACTAATGGGTACAATACCTTTGGGTATATCAACAAGGTTCCAAACCTTGTTGGAGTACATGGAATCCATTTATGAATTCATGGCTTCTTGCCATTTCCCGAAGTCTATGCTCATAATAGCCTCTTCGTAGGTCTGAGGATCAATATATTTAACATCCTCTCCTCTGATATGTTCCACATATCTCTCAGGAGGATGAGATACTCTATCGGACCTATGTAAAGTTGAAACTTGTGTGTTAGGTATCTGAACAGATTCTGGAATGGTGCTTGAGCTAGGTTCTCCAATCTCGCTCAACTCTATCATGCTCCCACTGTCTCCACCAAGAATGTGTTCCTTCTCAAGGAACACTGCTCTCTTGGCTATAAAAACCTTTCGGTCCTAAGGGTGATAGAAATAATACTCATAAGTTTCTTTGGGGTATCCCACGGACTTGCACCGTTCCACCCTAGGTTCCAATTTGTCATGGTTGTGTCTCTTAACGTGGGCAGGGCAGACCCAAATCTTAACAATCTTAAGATCGGGCTTGTTCCTATTCCATATCTCATATGGAGTAGACATCACTGACTTAGTTGGAATTCTGTTCAGAAGGTAAGTTGCGGTCTCTAGGACATATCCCCAGAATGAGATAGGTAGGTCGGCGAAATACATCATGGAACGCACCATGTCTAATAGTGTGCGATTCCTCCTTTCTGATACATCATTAAGCTATGGTGTATAAGGAGGTGTCCATTGGGATAAAATCCCATATTCTTTGAGGAACTGGGTGAACTCTGTACTCAAGTACTCACCTCTTCAATCTGATCGAAGGGTTTTAATACTCTTTCTTGTCTGGTTCTCCACTTCTCGTTTCCTCTTACACTCACTTACACTCATGATACGTGGAGTTGTCTCTAGCATAAATAAACCATTATACAATGTTCCTCTCGTGATGATCTCATCATCTAATATTATTGAATAACCATTGTTCTCAAAAACTATTTTATATCCAATAACTGTCAAACATGAAATGGAAATAATATTTTTGATAATAGAAGGAACATAATAGCATGCATCTAATGCAATAATAGCTCCACTAGGTAGATGTAAGGTGACCTTGCCAACAGCCACTGCAGCAACCTTTGCTCCATTGCTCATCTTAAGGTCCATCTCACCTCTGTTCAATCTCCTAAGTCCTGCCAGAACCTGTAGTGAATTGCAAATGTGATAAGCACTCCCGGTATCTAATACCCTTGTGTTATTATAAGATTTTGACAAATGGAGACTGATCATGAATGTACCTGAATCTTCTGCAAGCTTCTGTTTCGCCCTCTCTATAAGGTACTCTTTGCAGTTCCTCTTCCAGTGTCCATCTTTGCCGTAGTGGAAGTACTGGCCTTTGTCCTTTGTTAGGTCTTTCTTGGCAACCTTTGCCTTACCCATTTTGCCCTTACCCTTGCCCTTCTTAAGGGTCTTCTCAGTCTTCCTTTTTTTTCTGGTCTCACTAGTGTAGAGAACCGGCTTCTCTTTCTTGATGGTGCTCTCTGTTTCTCTCAATATATTGAGGACTTCTGGGAGGGTCATCTCAAGTTTGTTCATATTAAAATTCATTATGATCTGAGAAAAGGAATCTGGTAAGGACTGAAGTACAAGATCCACACACAAGTTATTCTCTAGGACCATTCCTAGACCTGTGAGTTTCTTGATCCACTCAATCATCTTAAGGACATGGTTCTGAACCGGTGTTCCCTCAGTCATCTTAGCACGGAAAAGACTTTTTTGATATCTTATATCGCTGAGTTCTTCCCTGTTTCTCAAACAGTTTGCGGAGATGTAGGAGTATGAAATTAGCATCCATATTTTCATGTTGTCTTTGTAACTCAGTAGTCATAGAGGCCAACATATAACACTGAGCATGAGTAGAATCATCTAAGTACTTCATATAACAAGCGATCTCATCCTCGCTTGCCCCTTCGTCGGGCGTAGGGATCACTGTATCAAGGACATATGCGATTTTCTCCACTGTGAGAACAATTCTCCGATTGCGAAGCCAATCCGTATAATTTGGACCAGTGAGATGGTTGGTATCAAGTATGCCACGTAAAGGATTTGAAAGTGATATTTTTCTAAAATAAAAGATGTAGCAGAAATAAATAACATGCAGATTTTGTAGAAATTTAAACAATTAAGATAAGGACTTCTATCTTAATGTACTCCCACTAATTTTTTCGCGAGACACACAACACCCTCCGGTATGTGAATCGGAGACCCCCGACGGATCTCTAGTGGGGAGCAGGATCCAATCGGCGTCTTAACGTAACCTCGAGGGACTCGACCAATCATGTTAAACCCGTAAAGGTAGACAACTCTAGCCAATCACAACTCCTTATGATTCCCGTCCTGTTCGGCCTCCGAACCACCATGGCCTCGAGGGATTCGACTAATCATGATGTTTGGTTAAGTCATTAACATCATTACAAGATGAGTCTGATTAGGTGATATACTCTCGAAGGATTCGACCAAGCATACCATGTCCTCAGGTCACCTATGACATCTCTATGTCATAGATAAGATAGCGAGACGCGATATAGGTGATGTTGAATCTCAGATTTTGATGATGAAACTAATTGAGTGTGATTTGTGGTCTAATTGCATGTTGAGTTACGCAGGTTTACTATCGATCAGGATTAGACAGTTGACGCTGGAGGAATTGACGTCGCGCCGGAGGTGATCACGTCAGGATATTGGATGTCGAGCCGGAGGTTCGGTCGACTATCGGCAGAAGGCTTCGTATGTCGGGCATCGGGCCAAGAAGTGCGGAGTTGTGCCATGGATATCGAGGTTGCAGAGGTCAATCGTCGATTGGGCAACAAGCCGCTAGAGAGGGCGATGTGCCGAAGGATCGGACGAAGCGCCGACCAATGATGTGCCGGGCAATTGAATGTCAATTTACATTGTAATAACTGTCTAGATTGAAGTAGAGTGTTTGTTGTTTGTGTGCAGGAGTAACTACAAAAGGGATGAAGACGTAAAGCGAAACCAAGGGCCGAAGTCAAGTGCGATGGATCGTTGGGAGTTCGAGAGTTTGACGGAAGTCCGAAGATTCGTCGGAAGTTCACGGAGCTTGCCAAGAAAGATCGGAGCTTGCCAAAGAAGCTCGGGGGAACTCGCCAAAATCATCGTGGAGTCCGAGAGGTTACCGGGAGTCCGCAGGATGGTTTCCGAGGGATCGTCGGAAGACCGCCGGAAGCTCGCCGGAAGAAGACTTGACTTGTAGACTTTGTAATAGCTTAGGAATGTCTTTAATTTTGTAGTTAGCACATCAATTTTGGTTAGGATTAGGGGTTAATCCTTTAACCCAGGTAGGGGCCAACCGGGCCCTTATTGGGCCTTGAACAAGGCCCATTCAGCAAAGCTGAATGGGCCAGGCGGTAGAACCGCCGCGTGCCAGGCGAGCACCACTTTGGCAGCGGCCGTGTGTTGGGTGGTGCTACCACCCGGCTGAGCGGTAGTACCGCCAGCCACTTTGATCGATGGCGGTAGTACCGCTGCTTTCTCGAGCGGTAGCACCGCTGAATGAAGTCGATCTGGCGATCGACAAGGCGGTAGTAGTACCGCCTCGACAAGCGTAGTACCGCCTGAGACCGAAATTTCAAATTTGATTTCAAATTTGGAGCCCAATTTTGAATCCATTTTGGATCTATAAATACCCCCCTTTCTCAGCTGAAAGGGCACCCTTTTGAGAGTTAGAATCTTAGTTTTAAGTCTTTGAAAAGTCTTGTTCTTGCTAAGTGTTCACCTCATTCTTCTTGTGAAATCTTGTAAGAGTGTGAACCACTTGTAAAGGGTTGTAAGAGGGGTATTTGATCCTTCCCCTTCAAAGGATTTGGTAGTGGAAGAGGGGAGCCTCATCGGAGAAGGCTTCGGAAGTGGATGTAGGTCACTTTGACCGAACCACTATACATCGCTGCGTCTTGATTGTCTAAGTGTTTAAATTTCTGTTTTATCTCTTTACTTTGCTGCAAGCCTCTACTTTACTTACTCCACTTCCTTTTCATCTTCGTACGTATGCTTTAAAGTTAAACGTAATCTTTCCGGGTTCAAACGAAACGTTGCTTTCATCGTACGAAGTTTCCAAAGGTTGTTTTAAATCGCTAAAAAAAATCTATTGTTTTATCCACTGTACTAATTCACCCCCCCTTTAGTGCCGCTCGATCCCTAACAGGTGAGTCTCGAGGGACTCGACCAACTCAACCTACACCGAGAATCGGTTCCAAGCTATAACGATGAAAGGCCACGTGGGTCAATCTAATTACCTCATGTTTATCAACTTAATATTATTAATAGAGAAGATTTTGATTTGGTCTCCTAATATAATGTGTCACATATATACATATACGTATTTAATATATATATATATATCTACATCGCATGTAAATATATATGTATATATATATCTAGTAGGTGTATAACTAATCACACATCACATGAGTAATCACACCAGATGATCATGGACCATATCCTAATGTGATCAGGCCTAAGCCAGTGGGCCCAATCATTCACATCAAGATCTATGTGTGCTTTGGCGCATCTCCATGCCCTGTGATCGTCCATCTCGCTTCGTCAGATCCGTCGACATCTCAACGCATCTCCATGCGTCGAATTATCCGTCTCGGCCTCATGGGTCCCGCTACCGTTGCGCCTCCTCATGTAATTACAACATTATTACAAGCACGTAGGCCCGATAATAAACGAGAAAAATAGAGGCTCACAGACCCCAATAATAATAATCACATGTACACACATCACATCACAAGTCCATGATCATCTGTCCACATCATATATCACATGTATATATTATTTTATAGGACTACTAGATAAAGAAAATAATAGTTAATTAAACTATTTAATTAACATATTTAATTTTATGAAATCAAGGACATAGAGGAAAATTTTGAATTCCTAGTGGTATTTTGGTAATTCTGTCAAAAGGGATAGAATCTATAATTTTTAAAATTACGAGGGGTATTTTAGTAATTCTATCAAAGGGGACAGAAATCAAAATTTCTAAAATTCCGTGGGGCAAAACTGTCTTTGCCCAAAAACCCTAATACCTTTCCTTTCTCTGAGTTGCGGCCAGCCACCTCCACAGTCGGCGCGCCACTATAATTTGGTCGCGCGCGCCAACTATGCTGCGCGCCCATAAAGCGATCTGTCTGTGGCGGTGGTGCCCCTTGCGGGTGCGTCCACACCTATGGGTAGGTCGCCAGGGCCCGCTTCTTGCGGTGCAAATACCGCCGGCACCCACAACATGTGGGCGCTTACGCGCGCGCGCGGTCGTAGCGCCAACAAGCGGCGTCGACTCCTGCAGCAGCCCAGCGCAGCAGTAGCCGCAGTGCTGCTTCTTTGGCGGCGCCCGCACCGCACGTTGGCCGATCGCTACTGTGTAAGGCGATAAGGCTGCAAGCGACCTTGTGGTTGCTTTGCACGAGCGAGCAGACAACGATTCTGCCCTTTTCTCACCTTTCGTGCTAATGATTTTGGCATCAAAAGCAGATCTAAAACACAACATACGCAGTTTAAGATCCGATTTTTGCACGAATAACCTGACTCTAATACCACTGTTGGGAAATCCTTCAGGGGAGTGACATCACATGTGCAACGGAAGAACAGAAAAACAAAACCCCAGATTTTTCGTAGAAAGTTTCCGTCATCGTGTGAAGATCGGTGCATCAAAACAAATCTACAAAACTGCACGTGTAAAAGAAGATACCTAGGGAGATTGTATATCCCTGAATTCTTACAGATCTGTGGGAGAGGATGAAGGAGGTCAAGCATCCTCCTCTCTAGCAGTATTCATACAACAGGGATTGCGATGATGTACCTCTCTCTCTGGGGAGAGGAGAACAAGAGGTGGCTACCAAAAGAAACCCTTAGCCTATAGAGCTTTGGTTCCCTCCTATTTATAGAGGCCCCCCCCTAAAAAACCCTAATGGATCTTTTGCTCAATTGGGTATTGGATCTCCATCCAATTACACAAGCCTCTTGGATTAGTGGGTTTCTACCCAATAATCTCTTATTAGCAATTATTGGATCTCATCTCAGGATCCAATAATTTAGGGGCTTAATGGATATCCAATAAGATAGGGGGTTCAGCAGATATCTCATATCCGAACCTCTACTCGTCGCAACACCTACCATATGTGTGTGACCCTCTAGGCCCAATATCGAGCTGGCCGTGAGTCTTACTTGTCAGAACTCCTTCGACTTAGTGAATTATTATCTCTATAATAATTCACCTAACTCATCGATCATGGACGTACAAGGCCACTCGCCCGTAGCCCCCTGCATTTATATAGGAGAATCCAATCCTTTGGACCTATCTGTCCTTAGTTACCATATATCTATAATCTCTCATCCATCTAATATCCTAAAGACCCTATACCAGGCATGGTGCTGTCAGGCTCATACGGTCTCTCCTCGAGTCTTGCTCTTATCGGATTCTCTCGGAGAACTCTTTCTCTCTCAATCCGAATAACGTTGGCCAAGGATTTGTTCGAGCAAGAACACATGAGATATTCCTCTCATGATACCGAGAGTGGATGATCCTCTATTGATACTCAATAGCCATCGTAAGGTTGACTACCACTCCCAATAACCGATTGTACTAGATCTGGAGCTTTCCAAACCTATAAGTTCGGTATCAAGGAGTGGAGTACTCATACAGGACATCCTTGGTGTCTCAAGACTAAGGACCAGATACACTACTAGGACTACGAAATCGCTGTCTGACGTGAGGTATCAATAACCATCCAGCATTCCGTAGGCGGATCAATCAGTGAACTCATTCTCCAATGAGCACCTGCACTGTATCCTTAGTGTCCCCACATGAGTAGCTATGAGACCAGCTACCTCCATCATATGAACGGGTATATAACACACTAGTCTATCCGGTTATCTCGATGTCCTTCTTAAGTAACCTATGACCAGGATAATTTAGGGTTTGTGTTTAAAGGTGAATCGGTCTTAGTATCATGATCTCATCACGATCCGATTCCCATTGCATAGATCCAAGGACATCATAATATATGCAACAAGTAAGATAAAGTGATAAAATACCTAATAATAAGTAAAGAGATAAAGTGCATATCAAGTCACAAGTGTCATCACTCATGTGATTGGCTTGTAAGACACATATGACTAGTAGTTGGGAGTCCGTCGGAAGAAATCCTATGGAGTGTCGGAAGTTCACCGGAATTTTGCTAGAAAGCTCACCGGAAGAAGACTTAAAAGAATGTCAGTTTAAATCACTTTGAATTATGTTTCAATTTCGTAGTTAAGCATATAATTTGGGTTAGGATTAGGTGTTAATCATATAACCCAAAGTAGGGGCCCATTGGGCCTTGTTTTGGACCGGTTTGGGCCCGAGTTTAAAGCCCAATCCGATGTGCTGAAACATGCTGGGCGGTGGCACCGCCCAGGACCAACAAGCTGGGTGGTGGCACCGCCTAGTGGCCGAAAGTTGGGCAGTGGCACTACCCAGCCTGGGGTGGTGGCACCGCCCAGCACCCGAGAGACTGGGCGGTGGCACCGTTGCCTTGGGCGGTGGAACTATCTAGTGCATTGTCAGTCTGACAACTAACAGGCGGTGGCACCGCCACTGACAGGTGGTGGCACCGCTGGCACCGAGAAACCCAAAATAAATTTAAATTTGGAGCTCAAATTTGAATCCTCTTGGGGTCTATAAATACCCTTCCTTTCTTAGCAGAAAGTGCAATCTTTTGAGAGTTAGAAATTGAGCAAAAGCTTTGGTAAAGTCTTATTTTCGATAGCTAGTGTTCACGTCCCTCTTTCTCTTTGAAAAATCTGTAAGAGTATGAACCTCTTGTAAAAGAGTTGTAAGAGGGGTATTTGGTCCTTCTCCTTCAAAGTGACTTGCTAGTGGAAGTTGAGAGCCTCATCGAAGAAGACTTCGGAAGTAGATGTAGGTCACTTGACCGAACCACTATACATCGTGGTATTCTTGAATGTATGAGTGTTTAAATTTCTGAATCATTTCTATACTTAGCTACAAATCGTTCGGTTTTTATCTCATTTACTCAAGCTACTTCAACTAAGTCATCTTCGTCGAATCGAAATCTTAATATGAACTAGCTATTTACGAAATCGGTTTCAAACTTATGAGTTTTAATCCGTTGCACTAATTCACCCCCCCTCTTAGTGCCTCTTCGATCCTAACAATTGGTATCCGAGTAAGGTTCACTCTCATATTTGATTTAAAACCCAAGAGAGATGGCCTATTCTGGCATACAAGAGAGTCACTCCATTACATGTTCGCCTATGTTTAATGGATCAGATTACACATATTGGAAGACTCGTATGATGATCATTCTTATTTCCATGGATTTTGAGCTTTAGAGCATCGTCGAAAATGATTTTCAAAAATTTTCTCTTCCGACGAGCGAATGGAATGAATCAGAGAAGAAGACTTTTGCTTTAAACGCAAAGGCTATAAATGCCTTGTTTTGTGCTCTCGACAAAAATGAATTTAATTGCGTTTTGATTTGTGAATCAACTTTTGATATTTAGCGTACTCTTGAGATCACTCATGAAGGCACTAGCCGATTGAAAGAGTCCAAAATTAACATTCTTGTGCATTCTTATGAACTTTTTCGAATGAAACCAAGTGAGTCCATCAGAGACATGTACACCCTCTTCACGGATGTCATCAATGGACTCAAAGCACTTGGTAAAGGTTTTTCTAATTTTGAACTTGTAACTAAAATTTTAAGATCCCTTCCAAAGAGTTGGGATCCAAAAGTTATGGCCATTCAAGAGGTCAAGGATCTTAAAACTTTTCCTCTCGAAGAACTTATTGGGTCTCTAATGACCTATGAAATGATGTGACATGCTCATGAAAAGCTCGAGAACTCCCTTCCAAAGAATAGGAAGGATATGATACTAAGAACATAAGAAGACCACTTGAAAGGAACATAAAGTGAAGAGGACAGTGACAATGATATTGCACTTTTAACTCAAAAATTTAAAAAATTTACAAGAAAGAATAAATTTAAAAATGACACAAAAAATAAACTTGAACAAAAAAAGGACCAAGTCATATGTTATGAATGCAAGAAGCTGGGACACTTCAAATATGAATGCCCCCAAGCCAAGAAGAAGCAACTCAAGAAGAAGAAGACATTGAAGGCTACATGGGATGACTCAAGTGACTCCGAGGATGAAGAAGCAAGCAACAAAGAGGAGACTAACTTCGTGCTAATGGCTTTAGGAGAAGAGGTTAGTGAGTTATTTAATGAAGAGTTATCTTTTGATGAACTTTTTATCACTTTTCATGAATTATTTGATGAATGCAAAACTATTAGTAAGAAGTTAAATTTATTAAAGAAAGAACATACTTTATTACAAGATAAGTTTGATAGTCTCCAAACTCCTTCTTCACCCCCATGCTCTAAGTGTGAATACTTAGAAGCAATCAAAAATGAGAACTTGCTACTTAAAGAGACCCTAAACAAGTTTAAGGTCGGTAACAAAGGTTTGGACATGATCCTTGCAAACAAGGGTCACGTCGAAAATAGAAGTGGAATTGGATTTGTGAGTGGATCTCACCGAAATCCTACCACCTTCATTAAAGGACCCACATTACATGTTTCACCTCATTTAAAATGTAATTTTTGTTGTAAATCTGGATATGTTGTTTACAAATGTCCATTTAGGAAAATTAGTCCACATAAATTGATATAGGTTCATAAAGAAACCATAAATAATTCAATGGTAAATGACAAAGTTAGTAGATCAATATTTGAGGCACCCAAAATCAAATGGGTACCTAAAAACCATCCTCTTTTGTAGAACCATTCACCATCACAAGCTAGGAGCAACAGATGGTATCTTGATAGTGGATGCTCAAGGCACATGACCGGAGATCCATCTCAATTCTCTATGCTCACTAGCAAAGAAGAAGGGTATGTCACCTTCGGAGATAACAACAAGGATAAAATCATTGGCAAGTGAACCATAGGTAATAAATCAAGTTTTTTAATTGATGATGTATTACTAGTTGATGGATTAAAACATAATTTTTTGAGCATTAGTCACTTATGCGATAAAGGTTATATTGTTAGATTTGAATCTAATGCTTGCATCATTGAAAAACCAAACAATAATATATCCATGATTGCGTTAAAATAAAATAATGTTTACACCATTAACATTGAAGAACTTAGTAATGAAATGTGCTTCTCCATTCTAAATGATGATGCTTGGCTTTGGCATAGAAGATTAGGTCATGCAAGTATGAAACTAATATCTAAAATTTCTTCTAAAGAACTAGTACGAGGAATTCCAAATTTCAAGTTTGTCAAAGACAAAGTATGTGATGCATGTCAACTAGGAAAACAAATAAAAACTAGCTTCAAATCAAAGAATCAAATAAGCACCTATCGACCATTACAATTGATTCATATGGATTTATTTGGACCAATCAATACAACAAGTCTAGGTGGTAGCAAATATGTATTTGTCATTGTAGATGACTATAGTAGATATACTTGGACCTATTTCTTGGCTCACAAAAGTGATTTCTTTAAATATTTTTTTAAATTTTGTAAACTCATTCAAAACGAAAAGGGTTTCATGATTTCATCGATTCAAAGTGATTATGATGGAGAATTCCAAAACCATGACTTTCAAAATTTTTACAAATCTAACGGATATAACCATAACTTCTCTACTCCAAGAAATCTTCAACAAAATGGAGTAGTAGAAAGAAAGAATAGAAATTTACAAGAAATGACAAGAACCATATTAAATGAACATAGTTTACCCAAATACTTTTGGGCCGAAGCCGTTAATACGGCTTGCTATATCATGAATAGGGTTCTAGTAAGACCATCTTTATCCAAGACTCCTTATGAATTATGGAATAACAAAAAACCTATTGTTTCTTATTTTAAAGTTTTTGGTTGCAAATGCTTTATTTTAAATGAAAAGGATGCTTTAGAAAAATTTGATGCTAAATCCGATGAAGGCATCTTTCTTGGTTACTCTTATGTTTCTAAAGCTTTTCATATTTTTAACAAAAGAACGTTAGTTATAGAAGAGTCTATTCATGTAGTTTTTAATAAAATTTTTGAATTTAAGAAAAAAAGAATTGGATGATGATTTTGGTTTTGATGGTTTGAATTTAAATGAACATTCTCCTCAAAATAACAACTTGGATGCATCTTCTTCTCAAATTTTCTTATCTAAGGATTGGAAGTATATAGATGCCTATCCCAAGGAGTTAATTATAGGAGACACATCGAAAGGGGTTCAAACTTATTTTTCTTTTAAAAAATTTTGTGCCCATTTTCTTTTCTTTCTCAAATTGAACCTAAGTGCATTGACGATGCCTTGAAAGATGATTCTTGGGTTATCACAATGCAAGAAGAATTGAATCAATTTGAAAGGAATGAGGTATGGAAGCTTGTTCCTAGACCTAGTGACCATTTAGTTATTGGTACTAAATGGGTCTTTAGAAACAAGCAAAATGAATGCGGTATCGTGGTTAGAAACAAGACTAGACTAGTGGCCAAAGGTTTTAACCAAGAAGAAGGTATCGATTATGAAGAGACCTTTGCTCCTGTGGCAAGATTAGAAGCCATTAGGATGCTCCTTGCCTATACTAGTAGTAATAATTTTAAGCTTTTTCAAATGGATGTCAAAAGTGTTTTCTTAAATGGTTTTATTTCCGAAGAAGTGTATGTTGAACAACCACCCGGATTTGAAAATTCTCTTTTTCCCAATCATGTGTTTAAACTAACTAAGGCTCTTTATGGATTAAAACAAGCCCTTAGGGCTTTGTATGAGAGGCTTAGTTCTTTCTTAATTTCAAATAATTTTACTAACGACAAGGTTGATACTATATTATTTATTAAATATTTTGAAAATAATTTTTTTATTATTCAAATTTATATTGATGATATTATTTTTAGGTCTTCAAATGAATCACTATGTGAATCATTTACCAAGTGTATGAGTCATGAATTTGAAATGAGCATAATGGGAGAATTAACTTTCTTTTTAGGATTACAAGTTAAACAACTTAGTGATGGTATATTTCTTAATCAAACAAAGTATACATTAGATTTGTTAAAATGATTTAACATAGATGGTTCAAAAGCCATCAATACTCCAATGAGTACTTCCACCAAGTTAGACTTATATGAAAGTGGAGAAAATTTTGATTAAAAAACATATAGGGGAATGATAGGTAGCTAACTTTACCTCACCGTAACTAGACCATATATCATGTTTAGTGTAGGTCTATGTGTAAGATTCCAAGCTAATCCTAAATTGTCTCACCTTAAAGCTGTTAAAAGAATCCTTAGGTATCTTAAAGGAACTCATAATCTAGGTTATGGTATCCAAAATCTGATAACTTTCATTTAAAAGCCTATGCGGATGTAGATTTTGGTGGATGTAGAATAGATAAAAAGAGCACATCTGGAACATGCCAATTTTTAGGACATGCACTTATTTCTTGGACTTCCAAGAAACAAAATTCGATTGCACTATCGACGGTGGAAGCTGAATACATAGCTGCAAGTGCATGTTGTGCACAAGTTGTTTGGATGAAAAATACATTAGAAGACTATGAAATTTATTTAAAGAACATTTCCATAAAATATGATAATACAAGCGTTATTTGCCTAATCAAAAATCCAATTCAACACTCAAGAACTAAGCATATTGACATTAGACATCATTTTATACGAGATCATGTCAATAATAATAATGTCCTTCTAGAATTTATTGATACAAAACACCAATTAGCGGACATCTTCACAAAACCCTTAAATGAAGAATAATTTGACTTTATTAGAAGAGAATTAGGTATACTAAATTGTACTAATATATGATGTTGTATGTTTCTTTTCTGAAATCTTCCAACTTCGGTTTTGATTGTATCATCTTAATATCATCTCTTCATTTTTGAATGACATCTTTACAATATTATCTTGGCATTTTGATCTTCCTATTAATGAATTTTTGAGTTATGACTTTTGATGAAATGATTAAATTTTCAATTTTGATAGTTTCACATTGATATTATATTTTTGTATTTTGATGACATATTTATATCATGGAGCTCTCATTTTTATCTTTCGATCATAATCTTGATGAAAGCTATCATGATGTTGTTTTCCTCCTTCTTTAAATAGTGGATACTAATGATGTAGTAAAAACTGATTTCATACCCTCCTTTAAGTATGACTAAAGATATTTCATGACTTGAATTTTATATGAAGCTTAATATATGCATAAATTAATACCATTATTTGTGCAAAATTAAGTTCTTAAATATTCATTTTTGATTTTTATTCTTGTTCTAATCGGTATGATTCAAGGTTTTATGACTTCCTCCTCGTGAATCACTACAAGAATACCACGTCGAAGTTTTTCTTTCAAATTTTTGATGTTGATATATTTCATTCGTTGAAGTTTTATGAGTTTTGACATCTCATTCTCCTGGAGTTTACCTTAAAATATGAAATCCTTGATGAATGACTTTAATGATCTATCCTTTCACAATTCTATAAATTCTCAATAAAAAAAATGAGTCTTATATTCTTCATGTATGAATTCTTTATGAGCATTTTGACACTCTAATATTTTCTTTCGGATCTCATGAACATGAATAAAAATGATCCAAACATTTTTCGAATTTCTCCGTCAAGGATGACATATTTTGCATTATGTTCAACTCATTTATCATATGCTTGATAATTGACCACTTTTTTTTTTGTGGTATGATACCTTGTGGTGGCTACTTCACCTCCTTTTTGTTGATGATAAAGGGGGAGAAGAATGTGTAAATTGATGAGACATATGAAAATAACTTGATAAAATATCTTGCATAGTATTAAGAAGATTGAATTCAAGTGCTTTGAGATCGATATCATATCATGTTTAAAAATTGGATTCCTTTTATTATGATAAGCTAATATTTCACTTGATATTATGCCTTGATCTTATGCACTTCATTGATATCATTTGATCCGTGTGGTAATTCAATTTGTGATTAGTTTCTCTTGTCGAAATGATGAATGTCTGTCATTCAACTAGAAAATGCATAACATGCCATGACATTATGAAAAATATGAAGTTTCATATTTATGGATGAAAGATCATGCTTGTTGGGTCTAGGATGAATTCAAGAAGATTGAATTCAAGTGTTTTTACCTTCTCATGATATGACATATAGATAGGGGGAGTTAAGATTAACTCCATCATCAATTGATTATCATCATAAAAAAGGGGTAGATTATTGAATCTCGGATTTTGATGATGAAGTCAATTGGTGAATTATTTGTTATAATCCATATTGTCGAGATAAGTGTACAGGATTAACTACGATGGGATGAAAACATAAAGCAATTTACCGAGGTCAAGTTCACCGGGAGTTTGTGAGTTCACTTGAAGTTCGAAGGATCGTCGGAAGTGTTGTTGGAACCAACCGAGATAGAATCAGGGACTTGCCGAAGGTTTCAGAAGTTCCCGAAAAGATCATCGGAGGTTCGTGGAGATCACCGAAAAGGTTTGAAAGTTTGCCGAAGACTCATTAAACTCGCCACAGAATCCGAGAGCTTGCTGGGAGTCCGCCAGAAGAAATCCAAAGGAGTGTCGGAAGTCCATCGGAATTTTGCCAGAAAGCTCACCGAAAGAAGGCTTAAAGAATGTCAGTTTAAATCACTTTGAATTATGTTTTAATTTTATAGTTAAGCATATAATTTGGGTTAGGATTAGGTGTTAATCCTATAACCCAAAGTAGGAGCCCATTGGGCCTTGTTTTGGACCGGTTTGGGCCGAGTTTAAGGCCCAAACCGATGTGCTGAAACATGCTGGGTGGTGGCACCGCCCAGCACCCGAGAGACTAGGCAGTGGCACCGTTGTCTTGGGTGGTAGAACCGCCCAGTGCATTATCAGTCTGACAATTGACAAGCGGTGGCACTGCCACTTATAGGCGGTGGCACCACCAGCACCGGCAAACCCAAAATGAATTTGAATTTGGAGCTCAAATTTGAATCCTCTTGGGGTCTATAAATACCCCTCCTTTCTCATCAAAAAGTGAAACCTTTTGAGAGTTAGAAATTGAGCAAAAGCTTTGGCAAAGTCTTATTTTCGATAGCTAGTGTTCACCTTCATATTTCTCTTTGAAAAATCTGTAAGAGTGTGAACCTCTTGTAAAAGGGTTGTAAGAGGGGTATTTGGTCCTTCCCCTTCAAAGTGACTTGTTAGTAGAAGTTGGGAGCCTCATCGTAGAAGGCTTTGGAAGTGGATGTAGGTCACTTGGCCGAACCACTATACATCATGGTGTTCTTGAATGTATGAGTGTTTAAATTTCTGAATCATTTCTATACTTAGCTGCAAATCATTCGGTTTTCATCTCCTTTACTCAAGCTACTTTAACTAAGTCATCTTCGTCGAATCAAAATCTCAATACGAACTAGCTATTTATGAAATCAGTTTCAAACTTATGAGTTTTAATCCGTTGCACTAATTCACCTCCCTCTTAGTGCCTCTCCGATCCTAACAGTAATTAGAGTTAGGTTTATGAGATAATCTCACTAACTCTGTTAGGGGCCAACTGGGCTTGAGTCCAAACTATTTTGGGCTAGATTGTTGGCCCAAATAGTATTGTTGAACCCTGTCTAGCGATGAAATCGCTCGAGGCTCAGTCTCCTAAGTGTTTGAGCAGTGGTACTTGTGGAGTCTCAAATTTTGATGATGAAACTAATTGATTATGTTTTGGTTATCTAATTATGTTTTAAGTCACGTAGGTCGACTATTGATTAGGATTAGATAATTGACACAGAAGGAATCAGCGTTATACTAAAGAAAATCACGTCAGGAGATTAGACGTCGAGCCAGAGGTCCGGTCGACAATCGACAGAAGGCTTCAAATAAAGATATCGAGCATTGGGCCAAGAAGACTGGTGTTGCACCAAGGAAATCGGGATTGCAAAGGTCAATCGCAAGTTGGGCAATAGGCCGTAAGAGAGGATAATATGCCGGGTGAAGCACCGACTAATGACGTGCCAGACAATAAGATGTTAATTCACTTTATAATTGTCTAGATCGAAGTAGGGTTAAGGCTTAATTAGTGTGTAGGATTAACTACGATAACAACAAAGGCATAAAGTGAAACGAAGTGCCGGAGTCAAGTGCGATCAAATCGTTGAAAGTTTAAAAAGTTCGCTAGAAGTCCGAAGATTGTTGGAGTGCTGTCAAAATTGGCTGAGAATGAATCAGGGGCTTGTCGATGGTTTGTTGGAAGATCACCGGAAAGATTTGTCAAAAGTTCATGGAGCTCACCGAGAAAGATCGAAGCTTGCCAAAGAAGCTCGTCGGAACTTACTAAGATCATCGTGAAGTCTAGGAGCTTGTTGAGAGTCTGTAGGACGGTGTCCGAGGGTTCATCGAAAGATTGCCAAAAGTTCACCGGAAGCTCGTCGGAAGAAGACTTGACTTGCTAGATTTTGTTTTGCTTAGGAAATATCTTTAATTTTGCAGTTAGCATGTAATTAGGGATAAGAATGGGAGATAATCCCTTTAACCCTATTAGGGGCTAATTAGGCTCAAATTAGAGCAGTGTTGGCCGGATGAAAGGCCTAAACAGTGCCCAAATGCCACGTTAGGCGATGGCACTACTAGTTGGGTGGTGGAACCACCTGAAGGCTTAGTCTTCAAGACTAAGTCTGGGCTGTGGTATCGCCCACTAACAGAACCAGAGTGCACTAGTGGTGGTACCACCAGTAACAAGCAGTGGTACCTCCAGTACTCGAAAAATCCTAGATGGGAAGGTTTTTGGCTCCAAGTTTGAATCAGATTGGATTCTATAAATACCCCTCCCATCCCTGGGTTGAAGATACAAGCACACAAACTTTGAAAGCAAGAAAACATCATAGAATTCTCTTTAGAAATCCCTCCTCTAGCTTTTATTTGTTTTTAGCAAAAAGAAAGGAGTGTGTGAGTGCTTGTAAGGGTTATTTTCTGAGCCTGTCAAAAGGAGAAGGCGTTGTAAGGGAGTTAGTCCTCTTCTGTTGGAATGAGGACAACTAGTGGAAAGCCGGTGGCCTTAAAAGAAGAGGAATCAGGAGTGGATGTATGTCAGATGACCGAACCACTATAAAAATCGGTTTGTATTTCAGTTCTTGCATTTACCTTTCTGCAAACCTTTACTTTACTTGTTCACTGCCTTTTATCTTCTCTAAATGATTTTAAGTTTAAGTTAGAGCTTTTTCGGCACGGTTTTCATCGAAATATCTTTTTATCTTACGAAGATTTTAAATTATTTAAATTACCAAATTTATTGTAAAGTTACTGCTACACTAATTCACCCCCCTCTTAGTGCTGCTCTTGATCCTGATAGTTGGTATTAGAGTCACGTTATTTCTATTTTGGATTCATACCCATGAGAAATGACTCTTCACGGCTTTCAAGAGGGTTTTTCGATCGTTCGTCCTTCGTTGTTCAACAGGACAAACTACACTTATTGAAAAACTTGAATGAGAGTTTTCTTGCTTTCTATGAATTTGGATTTATGGAACGTCGTTGATAACGGATTTCAACTTCCCTCTAAATCGATGAATGAATGGTCAGATTTAGAGAGAAAATCTTTTTCTTTAAATGTAACGGCTATGAATGCCTTATTTTGTGCCTTAGATTAAAATGAGTTTAATCAGATTTCAATGTGTGAAACAACTTTTGATATTTGGCACACACTTGAAATCATGCACGAGGGAACTATTAGAGTCAAAGACTTAAAAGTAAACATATTATTACATGATTTTGAGCTTTTTCGAATGGGACCAAGCGAAACTATCAATGATATGTACATCCTTTTCATGGATGTCATCAATAGTCTAAAAGCTCTTGGTAAATCATTTTTGAATTTTGAACTTATTAATAAGATTTTATGTTTTCTTCCGAAAAATTGGAATTCTAAAGTAACTGCTATACAAGAAGCTAAAAATCTAAATAACATACCTATTGAAGAACTTATTAGCTCATTGATGAAATATGAAATGAGCTTTTTGGAACTCGATGAGCATATGAACCACCTTCCAAAGTATATGAAGGATTTGGTACTTCGAATAAGAGAATGCTACTTGAGTGATGACTCAAGTGATGAGGATAATATTGAGAACTTTGAACTTTTGATATTTAAATTAAAAAAAATTATTAAATAAGAATTAAAGAACACAAATGAAAAGAACATCAACTCTTGCTATGAATGCAAGAAACTGGAACACTCCAAAGATGAGTTCACAAAAATGAAGAAGATGAAAACTCACAAAGAAGAATCAAGTGATGAAGCAACGAACTAGGCTTTGATGACCTTCAACTATGAGGTAAGTAACTCACCCAAAATATTTTTTCATTATTATGAAATTACTTGATCTTTTCATAAGGTGCTTAAGTTAGTTTAGTTAGTAGGAAATAAATTTTTTTTTTCAAAAATTATATAATGCTTTTCTTTCTAGTATTTTTGAAAAATAAAAATTATGAATAATACTTCCATGATTGGTGACATTGCTTGTTTAAATCCATGAATATTTATCTTGATGATTTCTGTATAACTTTTCATGAATGATGCATGATTTTTCAGACTAAGCTAAAATCATCTTGTTATAACTCATAATAATGAAAGAGAGAATATTGGAATTAAAATGATTTTGATGATGCATTATGAAATCATGCTTAATGTTTGTATTATGCTTGATGATTTGAAATCTTATATTTTGGAATATTGTGTTTTTGATCTTAATCATGTTTATGATGAAATTTTTAGATGTGTGACATTTTGTTTTATATATAATGAAACTTGTGTTTCGGTTTTAAACATGACACACATCTTTTATACAAAAAAAGGGGGGACTTGAGCATGCTTACATGTAATCAATTTATGTTGCTCCTAACAAATTTTCCAAATGAAAGATTTTGAAGACAATTTTGGATTTATATGATGATTCATGGCTTTCGAACGAAAAATTTGAACATACGCATATGAAATCAATTGCTTGAAATGAAAATGTATTTTCTATCTTATTGAGATAAATGAATTCATTTTATGAATCTTGTGAATTTCTTGAAAATAATCATGATGAATGCTTTGAAAATAAATGTGTGTATTATATTATTGGTCTAACTGATTTCTCTTGAAACTTGCTTTTCGGATCTATACAATAATACATGAATCTAGCATTAAAAGACAAAAGTATACTTATATGAAATAAATCATAAAAAAGAAATGTATGTTTGTTGAAATCTTTCTTTCTCTAGAGTTTTTGATTTTTTCGATAAAAGACAAATGATGAATCCATGTATATTATGTTCATGTGAATCAAAAATAATTTTGATGATTTTGTCAAATTGAACTTGAATGAGTTTTTTTTAATGATTCTTGACTTGGTATTAGAACTTTTTAATGATTTTTGTAATCTCTTGGAATCATAACTTGACTTTTGTGAATCGAGATACATGAAACAAATTGTTCTCTTTGCTATTTGCTACCAAAAGAATCATGATTGATATCATTGCTATTATACCTCCTATGATTCATGTTGTAGAGAAAGAATTTATAAATCATGATGCAATGAGAATTCTTATGCAATAATCAAGTGCTCATGTGATTCTTTGCGAAAATATTTATGATTCATGATCTTGATAAGTATAACTTGAAACTTTTATAAATCAAGATCGTATATCATGATTATTTCATTTATCAACAAAGAATTTTCCAAATGAAATATGACTTGTCTCTTGATTTCTTGGAACTATATAATTGAAATTTTTTTGTGATCTTGATGACTTGATATGTCACTTGATTTCTTGATGATTTCTTGATGATTCATGACTTCTATTTTTAAACTTTCGGAATCACAACTTTATTTTTGTCGGAATCATAATTTATTTGGTTTGAATGCATGAATCGATGTTTTTTATTTGATACTCAAAATTTTCCTTTGATCTTAATGACTTGATGCATGAATCATATTCTTATATGATAATTTCATGAATGAGATAATATGAATCATGTCTTGATCTTGATCTTGTTGAAAAGAACACTTATGAACCATGAATGACATCATTTGATATTTATCTTTGTTGATTTTTCATATTGATACCCTTCATGACATGATTTCTTTACATTTTTGCCTTTTATGCATCATGTGATAACTGATATATATTTTGATGCAAATGTACTTGAAAGTGAATGTAAAGAAAACTTTGTATTCTCTCCCTTCTTTTTGACAATGATAAAGGGGGAGATAGTTTGCTATCGTGCACTTCATGAAATAAAGCAAAGATTGATAGGTTACACATTTCAAAAGTTATCTTAAACATCACAAAGAGAAGCAAGTTGCTATCTCAAAAGAAGCAAAAATTTTGCTAAACTTTATAAAAAATGGCTATCTTGTGTATCACAAAGTATGCTAGCTTGCTTATCATTATTATGATTGCTAGCTTGCTTATCATCAATTTCTCTCATATCATAATTTATTTATGACTCCTTTGAATTTATGCCTTGATTGTGATATGATGAAAATTCATGATTAATTTTTTTTAATGATTAGAGCATTGATGTAAAAGACTATTTGTACTCCTCTCCTTTTCTTCGACAATAACAAAGAGGGAGAAAAATCACTAGCTCATTGCAAGCAAAGATTGCTAGCTCAATCATTGCAAAGGCACAACTTGCTTGCACTTCTTAAAGGAGAATAGAAAAACTTGCTATCATGAACACCATCACAAAAATTGCTACCTTACAATTTCAAGAGAAGCAAAGTGCAAACTTGCATAAGAAATAAGTGTTGAATTGCCATGATTACACACCCATAAAAACTTGCTATAATTGAATGTTTTAAAATGATGCATGTTGAACATCAAGATTGATATCTAGTATGATTATAAAACTTGTATATCTTTTAAACTAGCTATGATGTAACTTTTCCTTTTTGTTGATGATAAAGAGGGAGAAGTAGATTGATGACTTCATGCAATGTATGATTGAATATTTTATATATTTGCATGATGTTTTGATAATATGATTTTGATACATGTTACTTAGATTTGTTGAAATCCAAGGGTTCTATTAATATGATATATTGATAGGGGGAGTTTGGTTAAAGTCCAGGAGTTAAGATTAACTCCATCATCAATTAGTTATCATAATAAAAAAGAGGAAGATTATTGAATCTTGAATTTTGATGATGAAACTAATTGATTATATTTTGATTATCTAATTACGTTTTAAGTCACGTAGGTCTACTATCGATTAGAATTAAATAGTTGACACAGAAAGAATCAGCATTATGTCGGAGGAAATCACGTCAGAAGATTAGACATCGAGCCGGAGGTCTGGTCGACAATCGGCAAAAGGCTTTAGACAAAGATATCGGGTATCGGGTCAAGAAGAGTGGTATTGCGGCAAGGAGATCGGGGTTGCGAAGGTTAACCGCTGATTGGGCAACAAGCCACAAGAGAGGATGATGTGCTGGACGAAGCACTGACCAATGATGTGTCGGGCAATAGGATGTTAATTCGCTTTGAATTATCTAGATCAAAGTAGGGTTAAGGCTTAATTAGTGTGCAGGATTAACTACGATAGCGATGAAGACATAAAGCGAAACGAAGTGCTGGAGTCAAGTACGATCGAATCGTTGGAAGTTAGAGAGTCCGTTAGAAGTCCGAAAATTTATCGGAGTGCTACCGGAATTGGTCGAGAATGAATCGGGGGCTTGCTGATGGTTTGTCAGAAGATCGCCAGGAAGATTCATCAGAAGTTCGCAGAGCTCACCGAGAAAGATTGGAGCTTACCAAAGAAGCTAGTCGGAACTCGCCAAGATCGTCGTGAAGTCTAGGAGCTTGTTGGGAGTCTACAGGAAGGTGTCCGAGGGTTCGTCGGATGACCGTCGAAAGTTCATCGGAAGCTCATCGGAAGAAGACTTGACTTGTTGGATTTTGTTTTGTTTAGGAAATATCTTTAGTTTTGTAGTTAGTATATAATTAGAGTTAAGAATGGGAGGTAATCCCTTTAACCCTGTTAGGGGCCAACTAGGCTCGAATTAGGGTTATATTGGGTCGGATGAAAAGCCTAAATAGTGCCCAAGTGCCACGTCAGGTGGTGGCATCGCTAGTTGGGTGGTGGCACCGCTAGCTGGGTGGTGGAACTACTTGAAGGCTCAATCTTCAAGATTGAGTCTAGGTGGTGGTACCGCCCACTGACAAAACAAGAGTAACAGGTAGTGGTACCACCAGTACCCGAAAAACCTAGGATAGAAAGGTTTTTAGTTCCAAGTTTGAATTAGATTAGAGCTTATAAATACTCCTCCCATCCCTAGGTTCAAGATATAAGCACACAAACTTTGAAAGCAAGAAAAAACTGTAGAATTCTCTTTAGAAATCCCTCCTCTAGCTTTCATTTGTTTTCAGCAAAAAGAGAGGAGTGTGTGAGTGCTTGTAAGGGTTATCTCCTAAGCCCGTCAAAAGGAGAAGATACTGTAAAAGAGTCAGTCCTTGCCCGTTGGAAGGAGGACAACTAGTAAAAATCTGATGGCCTCAAGAGAAGAGGAAAAGGGAGTGGACGTAGGTCGGATGACCGAACCACTATAAAAATCGGTTTATGTTTCACTTCTTGCATTTACTTTTCTACAAACCTTTACTTTACTTGTTCGCTGCCTTTCATCTTCTATAAATATTCTCAAGTTTAAGTTAGATCTGGCATGGTTTTCATCGAAATATCTTTTTATCGTACAAAGTTTTTAAAATCATTTAAATCTCTGAATTTATCATAAAGTTACTGTTGCACTAATTCACCCCCCCTCTTAGTACCACTCTTGATTGTAACAGTACCACGCAGACTGGGTTGTGGTACCGTCGATAGATATTAACTACTAAGCGATGGTATCGTTAGACTAGGAGGTGGTACCATCCAGTTCCAGTACCCAAGACTCTATCTAGTGGTAGTATCACCAAATTGGATGGTGGTACCGCCCAGTGTCAGAGTCCACTGGTGGTGGTGCCACTAGTACCTTAAAAATCTTGGATGAGACTTTTTTTGGCTTCATTTTTGAAGCCAATTGAGGTCTATAAATATCCCTTACTTCTTAGCTTGTTGAATACAGGGAAGTGAATAAAAAGAATTGAGACTATAGTGAAATTACTTATAAACTTTGAGAGTTCACCTCTACCGATTCTATGTGATAGAAGCTTGTATAAGGAGAGTGAGCAACTTGTAAAGAGTTCTTTCACCTCCACCGATTCTATGTGATAGAAGCTTGTATAAGGAGAGTGAGCAACTTGTAAAGAGTTCTGTAAAGGGGTGATTGATCTTTGCCCTTGAAGAAAGATCAATAGTGGAAGCCGGTGACCTCATCAGAGGAGGTATCGGGAGTGGACATAGGTCGGACGATTGAACCACTATAAATTGGTGTATTCTTTTCTTGCTGTGTACTTTTCTTTTACTACTTATCTTCTTTACTTAACTGCAATTGCCCTACTTCTTTTGTATTCACTTACGAATGTGTTAAAACATCTTTACCGAAACGAGTTTTCATTGAATGAATCTTTCATCGTACGAAGTTTTTTGAAATATCATAAATCAAACATTTTTAACTACTACACTAATTCACCCCCCCTGTCTTAGTGCTGTACTTGATCCTAGCAAGAGTCATTGGCGAGTTGAAGCAGCATGGTAGATCAAATTTGACTATTCAGCAACAACAGTGGAGGCAATTGGGAATTAAGGGGTGCATTACAGCGGGAGCAGTAGATTGAAGATTCAGCAAAGGCGAGGAGTTGCAGCATCAGCAAAGGCTTCGATGAGGATATCGAAAAAATAAGTGGGGGAGAATGTCATAGACAAATTATAAACGGCTTGTTCGATATAATGCTTATACATGTATGTGTCTTTTTGGTTTGTTCTTGCTTTACGAAGTATGTAATGGGCTAGCCGAAGGCTTAATAGCCTCATTTGAGTGAGTTTGGTGGCCGTTTTAGGCTTATACATAAAGGTTATGTCATGTGGACACTTCTAATAGATTTTGGTCTATAGTGGACCAATTTTGTACCTTTGTTATGTAACCATTCTGAGCTTGTGAAGTCCATAGTTATAATTTACATTGGTAAGAAAGAGTTTACTAAAATAGTTGCTTGTGGATTATGAGTGAAGTACTTTCTCTATCCCGTCATCTCTTTTGTAGGTCCTAAGGGATCGTAGGAGGTTTCAAGGAGGTTAACATTTGCTAATGAACATATAAGGGTGTTGCACGGCTTAGGCAAAACCAACTAAGTCCATGACACTACGTCCACTCTCAATTCCTCTTCTATCGAGGTCATCAACTTTCACTAATGATCTTTTTTCATTTGGCAAAGATCAATCACCCTATTATAACTTTTTCTCCTTTTCACAAGTTTAGGAGATAACCTCTATAAGTCTCACACCATTCTTAGATAGAATTTTAAAACTTTTCAAGGGGATGGGAGGAACACTCAAGACTTTTCAAGATTACAACTTTGATTCACCAGAGTTTTAGCTCACTTTTCCTTATGTAATCCTAGCAGGGATGAGTGGGGTATTTATAAGCCCTAAATGACTTTAAAAATAAAGCCAAAATTTAAATTTTTTGATCTTCCGGGTTTGGGCGGTACCATCGCCTGCATTGGGCAGTACTATCATTGCAGAACCTTGAAAACAGAGGTTTTGGCAGGGCTATTGCTAGCTTAGGCAGTACCATAGCTTGCCAGCTTTAATGCTAGTTGTACCACCACCCAGACCGAGCGGTACCACTATTTGCAGTTTGAAAAAGTACGCTTTTTAACTTTTCCAAGTCATAAGCAGTTCCATTGCCAGTTTGGCAGTGCTATCGCTTGACCCAACTTTTGGGTTACTGAATGGGCCTCTGAATGAGTCAAAATCAGTCTTAATTTAGGCCCAATAGGCCCCTAATTGAGTTAATAAGGTTACACCCAAAACTAACTCAAATTAAGACCAAACTACGATGATCATGACTTAAACAATTACAAAACATAAAATCTTGTGTTGTTCGGCATGTCATTGGTTCTTCTGAACTCTCAGTGCATCATGCTCTCCTTTGGCTTATTGCTCGATCCATCGGCATGTTGACACCCACAATGCTGGATCTTAACGCAATGTCCAACTCTTCCACTACGGTGCCCGATCTTTGACTCCGGCCCAATGTTTGATTTTCCTACTTTAATCGTTATACCTTTTCATTTTCGAAGATAGTCCTACAACACTTTTCTCAAAATGTTGATTAGATCATAAACTTATTAATTGATTTCATCATCAAAATCTAAGATTCAACAATCTCTCTCTTTTGGTGATGATAATCAATTGATGATGGAGTTAAACTCAACTCCCTCTATCTATATGCCATATCGAAATAAGGTAAACTTGAATTCAAAAGGAATAACCTTTGAATTCAAGTGAAATAATTTTGATCATATGTAATATATCATATCAAAATTTCATACATTATGCATCGTAGTTTCAAATCATCAAAATGTAACATACACAGTTTCAAAACATTACAACTCATCATCACTTCATGCATGATACCAAAAATAAATCAACATTACTTTAGGCATAACATACATGATACCAAAACATATATGATACCAAAATGTTAAAATTTTCAATCATTTATTACTTCTTCACCTTTGTTATCAACAAAAATAAGAAAAGTTCCACAAGTATTTGAACCGTGCAAGCTAGTAGTTTAGGAAGTTTTACACCACTTTAGAATATACTATTGAATCTCAAATTTTGATGATGAAATCAATTGATGCAGTTATGATCTAATCTACATTTTAAGTGACATAAGACTAGCTTCAATCATGAAGAGACAATTTGATTAAAGTAGGAAGAATCAATGTTGAGTTAGTGTGGAATATGTCAAAAGATTGGACATCGAGTCAGAGGATCGATCGACGTGTCGACAAAAGGCTTCGTGCCATGAGTTCGGACATTGGGCCAAGAAGATCAGACATTGCACCAAGGTGATCAGATGTTGTGGGAAGGCAACATGTCGATTGGGCAATACGCCGAAGGAGAAGATGATGCGCCAAAGAGTCGGACAAAGCGTTGAATGAACCAATGACATGCCAGACAACATATGATTAATACTTTATAATAATTATCTAGATCAAAGTAGTTTTAATTCTAATTAGGTTGAAATTAGGCTAACTCAATTAGGGATCCATTGGACCTAAGTTGAGACTATTTTGGGCCAAGAGAAAGGCCCATTCAATGACCCAAAAGGTGGGTCAAGTATTAGTATCGCCAGAATATGCAGTAGAACCGCTAGTGGCTTAGTCTCCAAGACATAATCTCTAAGATTGTGTTAGGTGGTGGTACCACTAGACTAGGCAGTGGTACCGCCCAATGTTAAGCGATGGAACCGCCTAGTGTCAAGTGGTGGTACTACCAAATTAGGTAGTGGTACTGCCCAGTGTCAAAGAGTATTTGTGGTTGCACCCTTAGCACAAGCAGTGGTATCGCTAGTACCCTAAAGACCCAGGATGGGACTATTTTTGGCTTTAAGTTTGCATCCATTTGGGACCTATAAATGCCCCTCTCATCTCTGCTCAAATCAAATAAGCACTGAGAACATAATAATGGGAAAACACTATTATAATTACTTCAGATATCTCCTTCTCTAGTTTTAAGTTGTTTTTAGTTTAAGAGAGGATTGAGTGCTTATAAAGGATTGAGGCCCATACGGAATCTTGTCTGAGTCTTGCTCTAATCAGATTCTCTAGGAGAACTCCTCTCTCAATCCGAATAATCCTGGCCAAGGATTTTGTCTGAGTGACCACACGTGGGATATTCATCTCATGATACATAGTGTGGATGATTCTGTATTGACACTCAATTGTCTTCGTAAGGTTGGCTACCATTCTTGAGAATTGGTTGTACCAGATCTAGAACTTTCCAAACTTGTAAGTTCAACATCAAAGAATGGAGTATTCATGTAAGGCATATTTGGTATCTCAAGTCTAAGGACCAGACACACAACTGGGACTACGGAATCACTGTCTAACATCAGGTATCATTAACCATCCAACATTCCATAAGCAAATTAATTAGTGAACTCATTCTCCAATAAGCACCTGCACTGTACCTCTAGTATCTCCACATAAGCAATTATAAGATTAGTCACCTCTATCATATAGACGAATATACAACGCACTAGTCTGTCCAGTAATCTCGATATCCTTTTTCGTGTAACCTATGATCGAGATGATTAGGATCCGATTCCCATTGCATAGATCCGATTCCCATTGCATAAATCAGTCTCATTATCGTGATCTCATTATGATCCGATTCCCATTGCATAGATCCAAGGACATCACCATATTTATCTAGATAACGTGAGAAAATACTAGTAATAATAAGTAAAGAGATTGACACAGTGTGTCACAGGTGCCATCACTCACATGATTAGCTTGTAGGGCATCTATAACTAGCAATCTCCTACTTGACATAAAGCCAATCACCTATATGCCTGCATCAGATTTCTATGATGCTCAAATACAATCCGAGTTAATAGCTTTGTTAGTGGATCTGTAATGTTATCTTCGGATGAGACTCTTTCTATTGCTACATCTCCACAGGCCGTGATTTCTCTAATTTGGTGGACCCTTCCGAATACTTCTAATGAGAACCAAGTTCCCTAGCTTGAGTGATCACCCCATTATGTCACAATATATGGGAATCAGTTTCACACTACTTGATACGATTCCCAAATCCGTGATGAACTTCTTCATCTAGACACCCTCTTTTGCTACTTTTGTGTCAACAATGTATTCTGCTTCTATGATTGAGTCAGTAGTAGTATCTTGCTTGGAACTCTTCCAATTTACTACTGCTCTATTCAGGGTGAACACATACATTGAATTCAACTTGCTATCATTGACATTGAATTAGAAACTCCAGTCTATGTAGCCTTCAATCTGAAGACTACCTCCTCCATATACTAGTAAAAATCCTTAGTCCTTCTCTAGTACTTAAGGATATACTTTACTGTTTTCCAGTACTCTGAGCCTGGATTTGTCTGATACCTGCTCATGACACTCAGAGCATGCACTATATCAGGCCTGGTACATAGCATAGCATATATGATAGATCCTATCATAGAGGTATAGGGTATGCTATCCATGTTTGCCATTTCTCCAAAAGTTTTTGGAGACATACTCTGAGAAAGTGAAATTCTATGTACCTAGACTGGGATAAGCCAAGTATCCTCTTGAATCTATTTTTATAGATCCAAATCCCCAAAATATAGGATGCTTCCCTTTAGTTATTCATAGAGAAGTGTCTAGATAGCCAAGCCTTTACTGTAGAGAGCATTCTTACATTATTCCCAATGATTAGGATGTCATCCACATATAATACCAAGAAGGTGATAGCTCTCTCACTTACCTTCCTGTACACACAAGGCTTATTTTTGTTCTTAATGAAGTCATAAGATTTATTGCCTCATCAAATCTTATATTACAACTTCGGGAAGCATGCTTTAGTCTATAAATAGACTTAAGCAACCTACATATCTTAATTGGACTCTGCTTGGATACGAATCTCTCAAGCTGTATCATATATACCTCCTCCTCAAGGTTGTCATTAAGAAATGTGATTTTTATATCCATCTGCCAGCTCTTATAGTCATAATATGCTGCAATAACTAATAGAATTCGGATGGATTCTAGTATAGCTATGGGTGTGAATGTTTCGTCATAGTCAACACCTTCCCTACGACGATACCCCTTAGCCACTAACCTTGCCTTATAGGTCTTCACCTTTCTATCTACTCTAATCTTCTTTTTAAAGATTCATTTGCAGTTGATAGGTACGATACCCTCAGGTGCATCAACAAAGTTCTAAACCTTGTTGGAGTATATGGATTCTATATCAGAATTCATGGCTTCTTATCACTTCCTAGAATCTATACTCATAATAACCTCCTCATAGGTCTGAGGACCAACATCCTGAGTGTCCTCTCTATTAATATGTCCCACATATCTCCCAAGAGGGTGTGACACTCTATTAGACCTGTGCAAAGTTTGAACTTATGTGTTAGGTACCTGAACAGACTCGATCTCCGGAATGGTGCCTGAGCTAGGTTCTTCAACCTCGCTCAACTCTATCATGCTCTCACTGTCTCTACCAAGAATGTGTTCCTTCTCAAGAAACACTGCTCTCTTGGTAACAAAGACCTTTTGGTCCTCGGGGTGATAGAAATAATACCTACAAGTTTCCTTGGGGTATCCTATGAACTTGCACTGTTCTATCCTAGATTCCAACTTATCGGGGTTGTATCTTTTAACGTGGGCAGGGTAGCCCCAAATCTTAATATCCATAAGATCAAACTTCTTTCATTTCTATATCTCATATAGTGTAGACACTACCAATTTAGATGGAACCCTATTCAGAAGGTAAGCTATAGTCTATAGGGCATATCCCCAAAATGAGATAGGTAGGTTAGCACAACTCATCATGGACCGCACCATATCTAATAGCATGTGATTCCTCCTTTCCGATACACCATTGAGCTATGATGTACAAGGAGGTGTCCATTGGGACAGAATCCTATAGTCCTTGAAGAATTGAGTGAACTCCTTACTTAAGTATTTGCCTCCTCGATCTGATCGAAAAGTCTTAATACTTTTTTCAGTCCACTTCCTCTTGGACATGCTTACATTCATGATATGTGGAGTAGTGTTCAGCATAAACAAACCATTATACAATGTCTCTCTAGTGATGATCTCATCATCCTTAATAATTGAATAATTATTATTCTTAAAAATTATTTTATAACCATTCAATGTTAAACATAAAATAGAAATAATATTTTTGATAATAGAGGGAATAACATAACATACATCTAATGCAATAATAGCTCCATTAGGCAGATCGAAAGTGACCTCGCTGACAGCAATAGTAGCAACTCTTGCTCCATTGCCAATCTCATAAGCCTTGCTAGAACCTATAATAAATTACAAATGTGATAAGCACTATCGGTATCCAATACCCATGCATTATCACAAGAATTTGACAAATGGAAACTGATCATGAATGTACCTGAAGCTTCTCCAAGCTTCTATTTTATTTTTTCTATAAGATGCTCCTTGTAGTTCCTTTTCCAATGCTCATCTTTGCCGTAGTGGAAGTACTGGACTTTATCCTTTGCTGGATTAATTTTGGCAACCTTTGTCTTATCCCGTTTGCTCTTGCCCTTACCCTTCTTAAAGGACTTCCCAGTCTTCCTTTTCCTTTTGGTCTCATTAACATAGAGAACTAGTTTCTCTTTTTTGAGAGTGCTCTCTACCTCCCTTAACATATTGAGGAGCTTAGGGAGAGTCACCTCAAGTTTGTTCATATTAAAATTCATAATGAACTGGGAAAAGGAATATGGTAAGGACTGAAGTATAAGATCAATGCACAAGTTATCATCTAGAACCATTCCTATACTTATGAGTTTCTTAATCACTCTATCATCTTTTAGATATGGCTCTGAACCGATGCCCCCTCAGTCATCCTGGTGTGGAAGAGACTCTTGGATATCTCATATCGTTGAGTTCTTCCTTGCTCCTCTAATAGTTTGCGGAGTATAGGAGTATGGATTTAGCATTCATGTTTTCATGTTGTCTCTATAACTCAGGAGTCATAGAGGCCAACATGTAATACTGAGTGAGAGTAGAATCATCTATATACTCCACATATCGAGCAAACTCTTCCTAAGGTGCTCCTACCTCAGGCTGAGGTATGATCGTATCTAGGACATATACAATTTTTTTCGCTGTGAGAAATATTCTCAGGTTATAGAGCTAGTCCGCATAGTTTGGACTAGTGAGATATTTGGCATCAAGTATGTCATGTAGAGGGTCTGATGGCGATATGTTTTTGACAAACAAGAGATGTAGCATAAGTAAATAATACGTATATTTTGTAAAAAAATAAATAATCAAGATATGAACTTCTAACTTGACATGCTCCCACTATTTTTCTAACGAGTCACACATCACCCTCAGCACATGAAACGAAAGTCTCTGGTAGACTTCTAGTGAGAGGGATCCAATCAGTGTCTTAGTGTAACCTCGAGGGACTCGACCAATCACACTAAGCCCAAAAAGATAGGCAACTCTTGCCAATGATAACTCCTTGTTGAATCTCGAATTTTGATAATAAAACCAACTGATTATGATTAATGATCTAATTATATTTTGAGTGACATAGGTCTACTTTTGATCAGGATTAGACAATTGAAACAGGAAGAATCGATATTGTGCCGAAGGAAAACATGTCAGAAGTTGGATGTCGAGCGAAGGATCGATTGATGTATCAGCAGAAGGCTTCAAACAAAGAATTCGAGCATCAGGCCAAGAAGAGCGGAGTTGCACCAAGGAGATCGGGGTTGTGGAGGACAACTGCCGATTAGGCAATAGGCCGTAAGAGAGGACGATGCGTCGAAGAATTGGACGAAGCGCTGATGGACCAATGACATGCTGGGCAACAAATTTTATTCACTTTGTGATAATTGTCTAGATCAAAGTAGGATTAGGTTTAATTAGGTTTAATAAGGTTGAAATTGGGCCAACTCAGTTAGGTGCCAACTAGGCCCGAATCAAGACTATGTTGGGCTAGATAAAAGGCCCAAATAGTATCCTGGTGCCACATCAAGTGGTGGCACCGCTAGGGTTGGTGGTGGAACCACCTAAAGGCTCAGCCTCCAAGGCTGAGTCTGGGTAGTGGTACCGTCAGACTAGGGTGATGGTACCACCTAGTACACTGTCAGCTTAGTATGCTAGGTAGTGGTACCACCAGACTAGATGGTGGTACTGCCTAGTGATAGAAAGCTTGGGCAATAGTACCGCCCAACATTAGTGGTGGTACCGTTAGTACCCAGAAGACCCAGGATGGGATTGGTTTTGGCTCCAAGTTTAAATTTATTTAGAGCCTATAAATACGTCTCTTATCCCTAGTTAGAAAACACAGGCACAAAAAGTTTAAAGGTGAGAAAACACTGTAGAAATCACTTGAGAAATCCCCTCCTCTAGTCATTATTTGCTTTCGGTTTAAAAGAGAGGAGTGAGTGCTTGTAAAGGTTCTCTTCTAAGCTTGTCAAAAGGAGAAAGTGCTATAAGGGTATTTGATCTTCGCCCATTGGAAAGAAGATCATTAGTGGAAGTCAGTGGCCTTGAGTGAAGAGGAATCAGGAGTGGACATAGGTCGGATAATCGAACCACTATAAAATCTAGTTTGCATTTACTTCTTGCTATTTATCCTTGCTGCAATCCTTTTCATTTTGCTTGCTCACTACCCTATTTCTTCTCTACATCATTCACTTGCAAACACTTTCAAGTTAAACATATTTTCGATATGCTTTCATCGAAACGAATCTTTCATCATACAAAGTTTTTCGAAATCGTAGAAATTATCATTTTTAACCACTACACTAATTCACCCCCCCTCTTAGTGCCTGACTCGATCCTAACAATTGGTATTAGAGTCACGGTATTTCTTATTTGGATTTATACCCAAAAGAAATGACTCTTTTCGGCTTTCAAGAGGGTTTTTTTATCGTTCGTCCTCCCATGTTCAATGAGACGGACTATGGAAAACTCGAATGAGAGTTTTCTTACTTTCTTTGAATTTGAATTTATGAAATATTATTGAAAATAATTTTTAAATACCCTTTAAACCTATGAACGAATGGACGGATTTTGAGAAGAAATCTTTTTTGTTAAATACAAAGGCTATGAATGCCTTATTTTGTGCATTAGATAAAAATGAGTTTAATCGGATTTCGACTTGTGAAATGGCATTTGACATTTGGCACACACTTGAAATCGCACATGAAGGCACAAGTAGAGTTAAAGACTCGAAAGTAAATATTTTGATGCATGATTTTAAACTTTTTCGAATGGCACCAAGCAAAATTATTAGTGACATATACACCTGTTTCACGGATGTCGTCAATAGTTTAAAAAGTCTTAATAAATATTTTTCTAATTTTGAACTTGTAAACAAAATCTTAAGGTCCCTTCCAAATGTTAGGGATCGAGTGGCACTAAGAGGGGGGGTGAATTAGTGCAATGGATAAAATGATAGATTTTTTTTCAGTGATTTAAAACAAGCTTCGGAAACTTCGTACATGTGAAAGCAATATTTTGTTTGAATCCGGAAAGATTACATTTTAACTTTAAAGCATGCGTACGAAGATGAAAAGGAAGTGGAGTAAGTAAAGTAAAGACTTGCAGCAAAGTAAAGAGATAAAACAGAAATTTAAACACTCACACAATCAAGATGCAGCGATGTACAGTGGTTCGGTCAAAGTGACCTACATCCATTTCCGAAGCCTTCTCTGATGAGGCTCCCTTCTTCCACTACCAAATCCTTGAAGGGGAAGGATCAAATACCCCTCTTACAACCCTTTACAAGTGGTTCACACTCTTACAAGATTTCACAAGAAGAATGAGGTGAACACTTAGCAAGAACAAGACTTTTCAAGACTTTTCAAAGACTTAAAACTAAGATTCTAACTCTCAAAAGGGTTTTCCTTTCAGCTGAGAAAGAAGGGGTATTTATAAGCCTCAAAGTGATTCAAATTTGAAGCCCAAACTTGGAGCCAAAAATTTGAATCTTTTGAGTTTTTCGGTGCTGTTAGTCTTGGCAGACTGACACAGCCAGGCGGTGCTACCGCCTGGCTTTCCACGCACTAGGCGGTGCTACCGCCCCAGCCAGGCGGTGCTACCGCCTGCTATAGTAACCGGGCGATGCTATCGCTTCACCAGCGGTGCTACCGCTTTATTCACGAGCTTTCGGCGCTTACTCTGATGAGCAGCGTTGCTACAGTAGCCGGGCGGTGCTACCGCCCTAGGCTGGGCGGTTCAACCGCCTGGCCCATTCAGCCAAGGCTGAATGGGCCCTGTTTAAGGCCCAACTCGGCCCAGTAGAGGCCCGGTTGGCCCCCACTGAATTTAGGTAGGATTTTTTCTAAATCCTTGCCCTACTCATGTGCAAACTACGAACTTAAAGACATTCCTAAGCTGTTACAAAGTCCACAAGTCAAGTTTTCTTCCGTCGAGCTTCCGGCGAACTTCCGGCGGTCTTCCGACGATCCCTCGGAAACCATCCTGCGGACTCCCGGCAAGCTCTCGGACTCCATGATGATTTTGGCGAGTTCCCCCAAGCTTCTTTGGCAAGCTCCGATCTTTCTTGGCAAGCTCCGTGAACTTCCGACGAACCTCCCGGCGAACTTACGAAAACCCTTCGGCAAGCTCACTACTCGTTCTCGACCAGTTCTGGCAGTACTCCCAACGAATCTTCAGACTTCCATCGAACACTCGAACTCCCAATGATCCATCGCACTCGACTTCGACCCTTTGTTTCACTTTACGTCTTCATCCTTATCGTAGTTACTCCTGCACACAAACAACAAACACTCTACTTCGATCTAGATAGTTATTATAACACAAATTGACATTCAGTTGCCCAGCACGTCATTGGTCGGCGCTTCGTTCGATCCTTCGGCACATCGTCCTCTCTTGCGGTCCGTTGCCCAATCAGTGATTGACCTCCGTAATCCCGATATCCTTGGCACAACACGCTCTTCTTTGCCCGATGCCCGACGTACGAAGCCTCCTGTCGATAGTCGACCGAACCTCTGGCTCGACATCCAATATCCTAACATGATCACCTCCGGTGCAACGTCAATTCCTCCAGTGTCAACTGTCTAATCCTAATCGATAGTAGACCTGCGTAACTCAACACGCAGTTAGACCACAAATCACACTCAATTAGTTTCATCATCAAAATTCGAGATTCAACAATCTCCCCCTTTTTGATGATGACAACTAATTGATGACTGACGGAGTTAACCAAAACTCCCCGGAGTTTAACACAAACTCCCCCTATCAATATGCCATTGATAGAATCCTTGGATTATCCCAAATCCAAGTAACATGTATCATTTATATAGTGAGAAAACAACAAACCATCATGCAAATATAAAATATTCAATCAATGCATAAAGTCATCAATCTACTTCTCCCCCTATGTCATCAACAAAAAGGAGAAGTAATATTATAGCTAGTTTTCAAGGATATGCAAATATTACAAACATACTAGCTATTAATCACATCATACAACATTTAGGTATCGCATGTTTATCATGATAAGCAAGATAGTGCTTGTCGTGATGATGGCAAGTTTTTCTATGTTCCTTTGAGAAGTACAAGCAAATTGTGTATTTTCTTGACTTCTTTTGCGATATGCATGCAATTTTATAATTTCTTTCTTCTCTTTTGAGAAGAGCAGGCTTGCAAGTTTTGCTTTCTTTGCATACTAAGACTTTTGCATTCGTTTGTAAAAGCCTTCTCCCCCTTTATCAATATCAAAAAGAAAAGAGGAACCAATAAGAAAATTGCATCAATCAATATATCAATTATCACATGATGCATACGAGATGATATTGAAACATGAGAAATCATGTCATGAAGGATATCAATATGTAAATTCAACAAGAATCAAAACAAAAAAATATCATCCATGATTCATAACTTTTCATTTTAGCAAGATCTAGATTCATATTTATCAATTTTTAATTCAAGATAAATGTCATACAACCAAGAATCATGATATATGAAAGCATATCAATATTAAGGATCAAATCATGATTACAAGTGCTAACATATTTTTTTTTCATTCATTTTTAAGCCATGATAAAAGAATAAATCAATGATTCCAATATTAAGCATAATTCTTTTTCATCAAATTTTCAATCATCACATAAGGCATTTGAGGAAGTATTGAAACAATAATAAAAAAAATCAATTTTAGCATATAATGTTTCAATCTTCAATCTTGAGTCATAAATCCAAAAGTCATAAATCAAAAGGTTCATGAATCATTTTGACAAATCTCTTTTTTGGGAAATAACAAGTGGAAGTCTTAGGAGATCAAACACAAGATCTTGATTCATACATAAGAATTTTTTACCAAGATCATATTTCATAAGAATCACGACACGAATTCATAAAAATTCAAGTATTGAATTTCAAGAAATCAAAAGACAAGTTACATTTCATTTAAAGAATTTTCTTTTGATAGGATGGAAGGAGCATGGTAAAAGATCTTGATTTATAAAGAGTTTCAAGTCATAGTTGTCAAGATCATGATTTCAATAAAATTTCTTTATAGCTAAATGAAATCTTTTAAAACTTGATTCAAGCATTAAATATGTCTTAACAAGTCATAATTCCAAAAGATTCAAGAATTGTTAAAAGAAAAATCATTCAAGCTCAATTTGTCAACTCGAAACTCATAATCAAAATCATTTTAGAGATTTAAAATGCTAGCTATATGCATTAATCATGACAAGTGATATATCAAAAGTCTACATCAATATTTCAATTATCATGTCATGAAGCATACAAAGTGGTATTGAAACATGAGAGAAAAGTTCAAATTGCACATACAATGTTTCAATCATCAAAACATATTTTCTCAAATTGAGTATTAATAAGTTAAGAGAAAATAATTTATATTTTTCTTCATATAACATGGGAGAAACATAAGAGAGTATAGAGATAAAAACTCAAGTTATCAAGATGATGATCTCATAAAAGTAATTCAAAACCATAGTTTCGTGAAACAAGAGATAAGTTATATTTCATTTGGAAAATTCTCTTTTCAAGTAATTTTTCATCTAAATATGCCTTTGTCTTTATATACCAAGATAAGCATGAAAGTTCAAGATGTAAAGGCAAAATCTCATAAGGCATTATCAAGACAAAAATGTAACACATTATTTCAAGACATGAGTTTCAATATATCATGATAATGTGTTTCATTTTAAGTTATTTGTTTCATGTAAGTGTACTCATGTTTCAAAAGATGAGTATCAAATTTTAAAACCGAAACATGAGTTTGTCATCAAGATATGATATCACAAGGTCATTAAGCATGATAACAAACTTCTAATATTTTCATTTCAATGATGATTTCATAATGTATGTTCAAATATTTATACGGAAGCCATCATTGTATAAATTTGAAATACAAGTTGTCATTAAGCCCATTAAGATCAAAAGCATTACACGTAAAGCATCATGATAGTGCAATTTCTCTTTTTTTTATGTGTTCCATTTCAAGTGATTTGACGTTCATATGAGTATACTCATGTTTTTCATATAGGTCCAAAGAGCATGTTTCAAGAGAAATCATTAAGACCGAAAACATGAGGCACATTTTTTAAAATATTCATCATGTTTATTTTTATGAGATTCACAAGACTCATAACATGAATTCATTCACCTCAATAGAATGAGAAAAAATACATTTTCATTTTAAGCAATTTGATGTGAGCATATTCAAAATTTTTATGAAAACATGTATCAAAATAAAACACAAGCTTAGTCATAAAACCGTCAAGACCAAATACATAAAAATGATACATTATGATAGTGCATTTTCTTATTTTTAAGAGTTTCAATTTACGTGATTTGATCTTTCATAAGAATGATCAATGTCATACATCATATTTAAACATGAGAGCATCATCATATTTAGAAATGAATTCATCATTAAAATCATTTTCCATTTTTTTTCATTTGTTATAACAAGATGATCAATGCTCAAATTTTTGCTAAACTCATACATCATTTTTTAAAAATCTGAAAAATACTTTTCGTCATGAAAATCATCAAGTCCAAATGTAATACAAGGCAACATAAAAATCACATTTCTTTCATTTGGAAAATTTATGGGTTAGGTCTTTATAATTGATTTCATGAAGACATGTATCATTTAAAAATTTCATCATAAAAAAAAGATTAAGACCCATTAATCCAAGATAGAAGTTTTTAGATCAACATCACTTTAACAACTCATGCATGATATAAAATTATCAAGCATCATGTTTAGAGACAATGTAAACCATCAAGATACTCATGCATGGTTTAATCCTAAGCATTATCACAAATCTTACAATCGTCATTCATATTTTTACTTTTCAAAAATACTATAAAGAAAAGCATAGTATAATTTTGAATTTTTTTTTAATTTCTAAAAACACAAGAAAAGCATAAAAAAAATTCCCACTAACTAAGTTAAGCATTCATGGAAATCATCAAGTAATTTCAAAATAATTCAAGGAAGTTAAGTTACTTACCTCATTGTCGAAGCCCATTAAAGCGTAGTTTGCTTTTTCTTTCCTTGATTCTTCTTTGCAAGCCTTCTTCTTCTTTGGCCTCTTTCTCGATTCAAGTTCATTTGTGTTTTTTAATTTTTGTTTAATGAACTTGTTAACATTCATTGTTATGTGTTCAATGTCTTCATTGTCCTCATCACTTGAGTCATTACTCAAGTGGCATTTCATAGTTCGGAGTTCAAAAACCTTCTTGTTCTTTAGAAGGTAGTTCATGTGTTCATCATGTTCATCATATTCATCATGTTCCATTTCATAGGTCTTTAAAGACCCAATGAGTTCATCAATAGAATAATTATTTAGATCCTTTGATTCTTGAATCGTCGTTATTTTAGGATCCCACCATTTTGAAAGGGATCTTAAGATCTTGTTAGTGAGTTCAAAATCCAAAAAACTTTTACCAAGACTTTTCAAGCTATTGACGACATCCGTGAAGCGGGTGTACATGTCATCGATAGATTCGCTTGGTGTCATTTGGAAGAGCTCAAAATCATACAACATGCACAATTTCAAGAGTTCGCCAAATGTCAAAAGCCGTTTTGCACATAGAAATCCGATTGAACTCGTTCTTATTCAAAGCGCAAAATAAGGCATTCATAGCCTTTGCGTTTAAAGAAAACAACTTTTTCTCCAAAACCGATCATTCGTTCATCGGTTTAGAGGAAGGTTGAAAATCATTTTCGATGATGTTCCACAAATCCAAATCCATTGAAAGCATGAAAACTCTCATTTGAGTTTTCCAATATGTGTAGTCCGAATCGTTAAAGAACGGTGGACGAAAAACCGAAAAGCCCTCTTGAAAACCATTTAGAGCCATTTCTCACGGGTGTAAATCCAAAAGAGAAAGAACGTGGCTCTGATACCAATTGTTAGGGATCGAGTGGCACTAAGAGGGGGGGGGCGGTGAATTAGTGCAGCAGATAAAACGATAGATTTTTTTCAGCGATTTAAAACAAGCTTCGAAAACTTCGTACATATGAAAGCAACATTTCGTTTGAACCCGGAAAGATTACGTTTTAACTTTAAAGCATACATACGAAGATGAAAAGAAAGTGGAGTAAGTAAAGTAAAGACTTGCAGCAAAGTAAAGAGATAAAACAGAAATTTAAACACTCACACAATCAAGATGCAACGATGTATAGTGGTTCGGTCAAAGTGATCTACATCCACTTCCGAAGCCTTCTCTGATGAGGCTCCCTTCTTCCACTACCAAATACTTTGAAGGGGAAGGATCAAATACCCCTCTTACAACCCTTTACAAGTGGTTCACACTCTTACAAGATTTCACAAAAAGAATGAGGTGAACACTTAGCAAGAACAAGACTTTTCAAGACTTTTCAAAGACTTAAAACTAAGATTCTAACTCTCAAAATGGTTTTCCTTTTAGCTGAGAAAGAAGGGGTATTTATAAGCCTCAAAGTGATTCAAATTTGGAGCCCAAACTTGGAGCCAAAAATTTGAATCTTTTGAGTTTTTCGGTGCTGTCAATCTTGGCAGACTGACACACCCAGGCGGTGCTACCGCCTCAGCCAGGCGGTGCTATCGCCTCAGCCAGGCGGTGCTACCGCCTGGCTTTCCACGCACTAGGCGGTGCTACCGCCCCAGCCAGGTGGTGCTACTGCCTGCTACAGTAGCCGGGCGCCTGCTATAGTAGCCAACGCTGCTACAATAGTCGGGTGGTGCTACCGCCCTAGGCTGGGCGGTTCAACCGCTTGGCCCATTCAGCCAAGGCTGAATGGGCCCTGTTTTTGAGGCCCAACTCGGCCCAGTAGAGGCCCGGTTGGCCCCCACTGAATTTAGGCAGGATTTTTTCTAAATCCTTGCCCTACTCATGTGCAAACTATGAACTTAAAGACATTCTTAAACTGTTACAAAGTCTGCAAGTCAAGTCTTCTTCCGTCGAGCTTCCGGCAAACTTCCGGCGGTCTTCCGACGATCCCTCAGAAACCATCCTACAGACTCCCGACAAGCTCTCGGACTCCACGATGATTTTGGTGAGTTCCCCTGAGTTTCTTTGGCAAGCTCCGATCTTTCTTGGCAAGCTCCGCGAACTTCCGACGAACCTCCCGGCGAACTTCCGAAAACCCTTCAGCAAGCTCCCTACTCGTTCTCGATCAGTTCCGGTAGCACTCCCTACGAATCTTCAGACTTCCATCGAACACTCAAACTCCCAATGATCCATCGCACTTGACTTCGACTCTTTGTTTCGCTTTACATCTTCATCCTTATCATAGTTACTCCTACACACAAACAACAAACACTCTACTTCGATCTAGACAGTTATTACAACACGAATTGACATTCAGTTGCCTAGCACGTCATTGGTCGGCGCTTCGTCCGATCCTTCAGCACATCGTCCTCTCTTGCGGTCCATTGCCCAATCGGTGATTGACCTCCGCAATCCCGATATCCTTGACGTAACACGCTCTTCTTGGCCCGATGCCCGACGTACGAAGCCTCCTGCCGATAGTCGACCGAACCTCCGGCTCGACATCCAATATCCTAACGTGATCACCTCCGGTGCAATGTCAATTCCTCCAGTGTCAACTGTCTAATCCTGATCGATAGTAGACCTGCGTAACTCAACACGCAGTTAAACCACAAATCACACTCAATTAGTTTCATCATCAAAATCCGAGATTCAACACCAAAGAGTTGAGAACCAAAAGTAACGGCTATACAAGAGTCTAAAGACTTGAACTATTATTCTTTTAAAGAACTAATCGGGTCTTTAACGACCTATGAAATAACTTTTGTTGAACTTGACGAACATGAGAACCACCTTTCAAAGAACAGGAAGGTAATTACACTTAGAACAGAAGAAGACTACTTGAGTAATAACTCAAGTGATGATGATGAGAACCTTGAACTTTTGATGATAAAGTTTAAAAAGTTTATAAATCAAGAAATAAAGAATAAAAATAAACTTAAAAAGAAGAAGAGGCCAAAGAAGAAGAAGACACTCAAGGACGAATCAAGTGACAAAGTCATAAATTGTGCTTTGACGGCTTTCGATAACAAGATAAGTAACTCACCCAAAATGTTTTTACATTATTATGAAATTACTTGATGTTTTTTCATGAGTTGCTTAACTTAGTTTGTAGAAAATAAATTTTTTTTATAAAAATATATCATGCTTTTCTTTATAGTGTTTTTGAAAATTAAAAATATGAATGATAATTGCATAATGCTTGTATACCTAACAAGATTAAATCCATGAATATTTATCTTGATGATTTTCATATCGATCTTTATAATGAATGATTTTGGTTTAAAAACTTGGGCATGCTTATGTGAAATCATGCTTGATAATGAAAATGTTAAATGTATGTGTATCTTGATGATTTCAGTTTTTGACATGATGCTTGGCTTTCATATGAAAAATTTGAACATGCCTATGTGAGATCAAATTGCATGAATTGAAACACATAAAAAGAGGAATATTTTTATAAAAATTCTTTATCTTTAAAATTTTGGCAAAATTTTCAAATTGAATAAGTTAAAAATGATGAATATTTTGACAATAAATACTTGTATCATGTTTGATGATTTTACATTTTAAAACTATGCATGATGAGTGAATCTTATGTTTTGGACTAATGTGTTATATATGTTTTTGGTCTTAATCGTTTTTATGATAATTTTTTTTAAGACAATATGTTTTTGGCCTTGATGATCTTTATGACGAAGTTTGCCTTTCACTCTTAAACATTGATATTTATTTTTATTTAGCATTAAAGGCAAAGGCATACTTATAAGAAGCAAATCACGTAAATAGAAACATATAAAAATGAAGTGCATTTTATATCCCCATCTTAACGATTTTTCAATGAATTTATTTATGTTATTTCATGAATCTCGTGAATTTCTATGAAAGTAATGTTGATGATGAGTTTGGAGTTGACGAATTGATTTGAATGAGATTTTTTTCAAGCAAATCATGAACTTTCTTTTGATTTCTTGACTTAAGATATTTTTTATGGGAATCTAAATCTTTTCCTCTATGATTCCTTCTACCATTTACTAAAAAGGAAAATAATCCAAATCATGATCTTGATATCTTGATATTTGATACTTGAAATTTTTTATAAAATGAGATCTTGATGAGATATCTTATACTTGAATTAAGAGCTTTTCTCCTATGTTTCTACTTCTCATTTACAAAAAAAGAGAACTTTCTAAATAAATCATGATCTTGACACTTCTGAAAAGAATATTTATGAATCTTGATCTTGATATTACTAAAAAGAATATTTATGAACCATGAATGATATCTTTTGATATTCATGAATTGATCCTTGTTGATTTTTCATATTGATATCCTTCATGACATGATTCCTTTATATATATGGTTTACATACCTCATGATATGATTGAATCATTGATTTATTCTTTTTATTATGCCTTGAAAATGGACGCAAAGAAAATTTTTGTATCATTGTATTCTTTCCTCCCTTCTTTTTGACAATGATAAAGTGGGAGAATGAATTTACTAGCTTGCATACTTCAAAGAAGAAACAAAAACTACTTGCTAGCATATCGCAAAAATTTGCTAGCTTGCAAAGGCAAAACTTAGTAGCACTTCTCAAAAGAAAAGAAACAAAAGGTGCTAGCTTGAAATATCGTAAAGAGAAGCAAAGTGTTATCTTGCCTATTGTAAGTGTAAACTTGCACATCTCAAGAAGTGATAAATTGCAACATTGCACATCTTTAAAACTTGCTATGCTTAAATGTTGAAAAGTATTGTAAACCTAGCTTGAATGTTGTAAAATTTGTATATCTTCTAAAACTAGCTAGATGTAACTTTTTCTTTTTGTTGATGACAAAGGGGGAGAAGTATATTGATGATTTCATGCATTATATGATGTATTGAATATTTTAAAATGTTGCATGATTTTTTTATGACATGTTGCTTAGATTTTTTGAAATCCAAAAGTTCTATCAATATGGCATATTGATGGGGGAGTTTGTCTAAACTCCGTCATTAATTGGTTGTCATCATCAAAATGAGAAAGATTGTTGAATCTCATATTTTGATGATGAAACTAATTGATTATGATTAATGATCTAATTACATTTTGAGTGATGCAGGTTTACTTTTGATTAGGATTATACAATTGAAGTACGAAGAATTGATGTTGCACCAAAGGAAAACATCTCAAAAGATTAGACGTTGAGTGAAGGATTGATCGACGTATCGACAGAAGGCTTCGGACAAAGAATTCGGGCATCAAGCCAAGAAGAGCGGAGTTGTGGAGGACAACTGTCGATTGGGCAATAGGTCTCAAGAGAGGATGATGCGTCGAAGAATTGAATAAAACACTAATGGACCAATTACATGCCGAGCAACAAATTTGATTTGCTTTGTAATAATTCTCTATATAGAAGTAGGATTAGGTTTAATTGGGTTGAAATTGGGCCAACTCAGTTAGGGGCCAATTGGGCCTAAATCAGGATGGTGTTGGGCCAAATGAAAGTCCTAAACAGTGCCATGGTGCCACATCAGGTGGTGGCACCACCAGGGTTGGCAGTGGAATCGCTTGAAGGCTTAGCCTCCAAGGCTGAGTCTGAGCGGTGCTATCGCCTAGACTAGGTAGTGGTATCACCCGGTGTCAGTGTGTCTGGGTGGTGGTACCGCCAAACTGGAGTGGTGGTACCACCCAATACACTATCAGCCCAGTGTGCTAGGCGGTGATACTACCAGACTAGGCAATGGTACCGCTCAATGACAGAAAGCCTGGGCAGTGGTACAGCCCAACACTAGTAGTGGTACCGTAGGTACTTGGAAGACCTGGGATGAGATTGGTTTTGGCTCCAAGCTTAAATCTATTTGGAGCCTATAAATACCTCTCCCATCCCTGGTTAGCAAACACAAGCACAGAAAATTTAAAAGTGAGAAAACACTGTAGAAATCACTTGAGAAATCTCCTCCTCTAGTCTTTAATTGCTTTTGGTTTAAAAGAGAGGAGTGAGTGCTTGTAAAGGTTCTCTCCTGAGTCTGTCAAAAGGAAAAAGTGGTATACGGGTGTTTGATCTTTGCCTGTCGGAAAGAAGATCATTAGTGGAAGTTGGTGGCCTTGAGTGAAGAGGAATCAAGAGTGGATGTAGGTCGGATGACCGAACCACTATAAAATCTAGTTTGTATTTACTTCTTGTTATTTATCCTTGCTATAAACCTTTTCATTTTACTTGCTCACTGCCCTACTTCTTCTCTACATCATTCACTTGCAAACGCTTTCAAGTTAAATATATTTTCGATACGCTTTCATCGAAATAAATATCTCATTGTATGAAGATTTTTGGAAATTATCATTTTTAACCGCTGCACTAATTCACCCCCCCCTCTTAGTGTCGGACTCGATTCTAAAACTTGTTATTCCTGTCCTGTTTAGCTTTTGAACCATCATGGTCTCGAGGGACTCGACCAACCATGATGTTTAGTTAAGTCAACACTATCGCTACAAGATGAGTTTGATTTGATGATATGCCCTCGAGGGACTCAACCAAGTATACCATATTCTCAGGTTACTGGTGATATCTCTATGTCATAGGCAAGATAGCAATCATAAAATAGGTGAGTATCGAGGGACTTGACTAACTTAATGTGCGTCGAGAATCAGTTCCTACCTATAATGATGGAAGGCCACATGAGTCAATCTAATTATCTCACGTTTACTGACTTAATATTATCATAGGAGGAAATTTAGGTTCGGCCTTGTGATATGATATATCACACACATACATACTTAATATATATTTACATCGCATGCAAATATATATACTTATCTAGTAGGTGTATAACAATCTCATGCACAGGCACACCAGATGATCATGGACCTCAACATAATATGATCAGGCTTGAGCCAGTAAGCCTAATCATTTACGTCAGAATCTATGTGTATATCGGTGCATCTCTATGCCCGGTGATCATCCATCTCGTCATCGTCAGATCTGCCGACACCTCAAAGCATCTCCATACGTCGCGATCATCTGAACCGGCCTCGAGGGTCTTGCTACCACTTCTAGGCTTCCGTTGTACCTCTTTATGTAATTACAATATAATTACAAGTACGTATGCCTAACAATAAATGAAAAATGTGTTGAATCTTGGATTTTGATGTTGAAGTCAATTGGTGAAATATTTGTTCTAATCTACTTTGTCGAGATAAGTATGCAGGAACAACTACGATGGGAAGAAAACATAAAGCAATTTACCGAGGTCAAGTCTGTCGGGGGTTCAAGAGTTCGTCGAAAGTCCGAGAGATCGTCGGAAGTGTTGCCAGAACCATCCAAGATCGAATCAGGGACTTGTCGAAGTTTTCGAAAGTTCATCGCAAAGATCGTCAAAGGTTCGCAGAACTTACCGGGAAGATTCGGAAGCTAGTCGAAGACTCGTTGAGCTCGCCATACAATCCGGGAGTATGCTGGGAGTCCGCTGGAAGCAATCCGAAGGAAGCATCGGAAGCCTGCTGGAAACTCACCGTAAAGCTCGCCGGAAGTTGACTTGAAGAGTGTCGGGTCAAATCACTTTGAGTTATGTTTTTAAGTTCATAGTTTGCACTTGAGTAGAGCAAGGATTTAGAAAAAAATCTTGCCTAAATTCAGTGGAGGCCAACCGAGCCTCTACTGGGCCAAGTTGGGCCTTAAACAGGGCCCATTCAGGGCCAGGCGGTTGAACCGCCCAACCTGGGGCGGTGGCACCGCCTGGCTGGGGTGGTAGCACCGCCCTTGTACACAGACACAGGCGGTGACACCGCCTCTCACACCACCAGAATCGGGAACTCCAATTTGATTTCAAATTTGGAGCCCAAATTTGAATCCACTTTGGATCTATAAATACCCCCCCTTTCTCAGCTGAAAGGGCACCCTTTTGAGAGTTAAAAATCTTGAGTTAAAGTCTTTGATTAGTCTTGAAAAGTCTTGTCTCTTGCTAAGTGTTCACCTCCTCCTTGTTCTTGAGAAATCTTGTAAGAGTGTGAACCTCTTGTAAAGGGTTGTAAAAGGGGTATTTGGTCCTTCCCCTTCAAAGGATTTGCTAGTGGAAGAGCGGAGCCTCATCGTGAAGGCTTCAAGAGTGGATGTAGGTCATTTGACCGAACCACTATACATCATTGTGTTCATGAATGTGTGAGTGTTTATATTTTTGAATCATTTCATTACTTAGCTGTAATTTGTTTAATTCCTTGCTATTTCTTTTACTCAAGCAATTACTTTCAAGTTATCTTTCGTCAAATCGAAATCTTCCTATGAAATTATATTTTTGTAAAATCGGTTTCAAAAGTATGATTTTAATTCGCTGCACTAATTCACCCCCCCTCTTAGTGCCTTTTAGATCCTAACAAAATGAAGGTTCGCAGGCCCCAATAATAATAATCACATGCACACATCACATGCATATATCGTCATATAGGTTTACTAGATAAATAATAATAGTTAATTAAACTTTTTAATCAACTAATTTTTATGAAATCAAGGACACGTAAGGAATTTTTTTAAATTATAGAGGGCATTTTGGTAATTTAGATATAAAGGACATGCCCTAGAATTTCTTAAATTCATAGGGGTCAAATTATCCGTTGGCCCCAATTCGGTGCTAAACAGAGTCGACGACCATTGCCTCCCTACTACGGGCGCCAATGCGATAGCCGCAAGAGAGCAAGCGGTAGTGTGGCGTTGCCATGGGCATTACCACCTCGTGTATCTGCCTATGCACAGGCGACTGCCACCTTGTGCAGCAGGCGATTGCCTTTATAGTGTCGCCTCACACGCGGGCAGCTGTTGCCATGCGCGTAGGTGGCTTGCGCAGTCATGCCCGCTCACGGGCTGGCGACCGCCAACCGGTGCCGCTTGGTGGGCCAGCGACATCTAGTAGACGCTGCCTCACGCAGGCGGTCATAACCTTTGCAGCCGCCACCTTGTGCCGGTAGGCAGTTGCCACCTCGCACACCGGCGGTTGCTGCGCACAAGGTAGCTTGCCCGCAGGCAGCCTGTGGGTATACGGGCAGGTTGCATCCCTACGGACGGGTGCTACCCTTGCCGAAAGCAACTCGCTCGTTGGTGCCTTACCCATCGACACTACCTCGGTCGACAATCGGCTCGTTCGCAACATTTGTGTATTCATCGCCTTCGGTCGATCCATTGGGTAGCAACAACCGCTACCTCTTTTTCCTTTATTTACGTCAACAAATTTGATACAGAAGGACTGCTCTAAAGCACATTTCAATAATAAGATAAAGCACTTTTTAGATCCAAAAACTACATCAAATGCAACAAGAATGTGTAAGACAATTCTATATGATTAAACACAATACATGTAGTTTATAAGCCAATAATTGCACGATGAACCTGGCTCTGATATCACTGCTAGGAAATTATGAATCAGCATCTCATGTGCAGTGAAAAACAAAAATAAGACCTGATTGCCCATAGTTAAGTACTTGATTATTATGCGATGATTGATGCATGAAAAAATATCTTAAATCTGAAAAACTGCATGAATTATGTTAGAAGTGTTACATAGGGAGATTATATATCCCTAAAAATTCTAGATCAAATGAAGATGATGAAGGAGCACTAGCGTACTCCTCTTTAGTAGTAATCCACACAATGGACGCAATGACGATACTCCTCAGATTACCATTGGATCTCCCTCTCCATATGTACTACAAGGCTACCAGAGCTAAGGAGGAGGAGAGGAGGCTGAGGAGAATAGGATGGATGACCGCCAATAGTTCCAACCTATAAACCGTGAAGTTCCATATATTTATAGTGGTGCATGAAATTTATCTATAATGGATCCTATCTATAATGGATCCTATCCTTATTGGATCTCTATCCAATTAGATCTTATCCAATCATCCAATTGGATCTCTATCCAATTATCTAATTGGATCTTATCCAATAATCAAATTAGATCTTATCCAATAATCAAATTGGATCATATCCATAGGATCAAAATTAGGGGTTCTATGGATATCGTATATATGTACCTTTACTCGTCGCAACATCAACTATATGTATGTGACCCTCTAGACCCGATACTGAGCTAGCTGTGAGTCACTCTCATCAGAACTCCTTCTGATATAGTGAAGTATTATCTCCATAATAATTCACTCGACTCATCAAATATGGACATACTAGGCTGCTACGCCATAGTGTTCTAATTCATTGGATCTATCTGTCTTCAGTTACTATGTATCTATAGTCCCTCATCTATCTAATATCCCAGAGATCGTATATTGGGCATAGTAATGTCAGGCCCATATGGAATGTTGTCCGAGTCTTGCTCTAATTGGATTCTCCCAGAGAACTCCTCTCTCAAATTGAACGGCCTTGGCTAGAGATTTTGTTTGAGCACACGTGGGATATTTCTCTCATGATACCTAGAGTGGATGATTCTCTATTGATACTCAATTACCTTTGTAAGGTTGGCTACCATTCTCGAGAACCGACTATACAAGATTTGAAACTTTCCAAACCTATAAGTCTATGTCAAAGAATAGAGTACTCATATAAGGTATCTTTGGTATCTCAAGTCTAAGGACCAAACACACAATTGGGACTACAAAATCTCTATCTGACATCAGGTATCATCAACCATCCAGCATTCCGTAAGCGGATCAATAAGTAAACTCATTCTCCAATGAGCACCTGCACTATATCCTTAGTGTCCCCACACGAGTAGCTATGAGATCAGCCACCTCCATCATATAGATAAGTACATAGTGCAACGGTCTATTCGGTTATCTTGATATCCTCTTTCGAGTAACCTATGACCGAGATAATTTAGGATATGTGTTTAAAGGTGAATTAGTCTCATTATCATGATCTCATCATGATCCGATTCTCATTGCACAGATCCAAAGACATCACAATATTCATCCGGATAATGTGAGAAAATGTTAGTAATAATAAGCAAAGAGATCGATGCAGCATATCACAGGTTCCATCACTCACGTGGTTAGCTTATAGGGCACCTATAACTAATAGTAAGAGGGTAGTTAGTCTTCACCCATTGAAGGAAGACTATTAGTGAAAGACGGTGGCATCGATGGAAGAGGAATCGGGAGTAGATGTAGGTCACGACGACCAAACCACTATAAACTCTAGTGTGCTATTTTCTTTGCTATTTAATTTTGCAGCTTACTTACCTGCTCACTTCATTTTATACTTACTCTAAGTAAAGCATATTTTGATATCATTTTTGATACAGGATTTTATTAAAACAAAAATTTCAAACAGACGTTTTTACATACGCACTAATTCACCACCCCCTCTTTGTGCTGATTTCAGTCCTAACACATACAAGCTAGTAATTTTTTGAGATGTAAAGTTTAACAAAATTTTATTTCTTGAGATGTGCAAGATAACAACTTTTGCTTCTTGAAATGGCAAACTAGCACTTCTCTTTAGATGTGCAAACACTTTTGGTACTCTTGAGATGTGCAAGTTAGCACTTTGCTTTTCTTGAGATGCTAACAAGTTTTTTTCTCCCCTTTGTCATAAAAAATAAGAAGAAAAAGAAGATGAGAGGAATTCAGTCATCACATAAAGAATAGAATCAAGTCATAAATACCGAAAGTCCATGAATCAAAGCTCTACTTTCATAAATAGAAAGAGGAAGGATTCATAGGAAATGATCATCACATAAAAGATCAAGTTGTGTATACCAAGAGTCCATGATAAAATCTCTTCTTTTGTAAATTGTAAGAAAAACGATCTTGATTTGAAAAGAAAACTCAAGTTATAAAAACTGAGAAATCCGAAAAATGTATAAGAGAATTCATGTATTAAGAAGATTTAACAAGCCTAATTCTCTTCTAATAAAATCAAATTATTCCTCATTCAATAGTTTTACAAAAATATTAGCTAATTGATGTTTTGCATTAATAAATTCTAAAAATATATTATGGTTATTAACATGATCTCTAATAAAATGATGCCTAATATCAATATATTTAGTTCTAGAGTGTTGAATGAGATTTTTTATTAAACATATTACACTAGTATTATCACATTTAATAGGGATATTTTTCAAATATAGTCCATAATCTTCTAAAGTGTTTGTCATCTAAATAACTTATGCATAACATGCACCTGCTACTATATATTCAACTTTAGCTGTAGATAATACAATAGAATTTTATTTCTTCGAAGACTAAGAAACAAGTGCATGACTTAGGAGTTGACATATTCCAGATGTACTTTTTCTATCTATTCTACATCTAACAAAGTTAGCATTGGTATAAGTAATTAATTCAAAATTTTCGATCTTGGATACCATAAACCTAGATTAGAGGTTCTTTTTAAATATCTAAAAATCCTCTTAATTGCTTTATAATGGCATTATTTGAGATTAGATTGAAATTTAGCACAAAGTCTAACATAAATATAATGTCCGGTCTAGATGCGGTGAGGTATAATAAACTACCTATCATACCCCTATAAGTATTTTGATCAAAATTTTCTCCATTATGGTCCATATCTAACTTCGTGGAAGTGCTCATTGGTGTATTAATTATTAGTTATAAGTGCCCTATAAGCCAATCATGTGAGTGATGACACCTGTAATACGTTGCGTCAATCTCTTTGCTTGTGATTACTAGCATTTTCTCACATTATCTGGGTGTATATTGTGATGTCCTTGGATCTATGTAATGGGAATCGTATCGTGATGAGAACATAATAATAAGATCGATTCACCTTTAAATATAGATTCTAAATAATCCTGGTCATAGGTTACTCAAGAGGGATATCGAGATAACCAGACAAACTGGTGCATTGTATGCTCGTCCATATGATGGAGGTGGCTAGTCTCGTAGCTACTCATATGGGGACATTAAGGATATAGTGCAGGTGCTCATTAGAGAATGAGTTTACTGATTGATCTGTTTATGGAATGCTCGATGGTTAATGATACCTAATGTCAGACAGTGATTCCGTAGTCCCAAATGTGTGTTTGGTCCTTAGACTTGAGACACAAAAGATGCCTTGTATGAGTACTCCATCCTCTGACTCTTAACTTATAGGTTTGGAAGTTCTAAATCTGGTACAGTCGATTATCGGGAATGATAGCGAACGTTATGAAGAAAATTGAGTGTCAATAGAGGATTATCCACTCTCAGTATCATGAGAGAAATACCTCATATGTTCTTGCTCAAGCATATCCTTAGCCAGGGCCAGTTGGATTGAAAGAGAATGAGTTCTCTAGGAGAATCTGATTAAAGCGAGGCTCGACTAGAAATCATATGGGCCTGATAGCACCATGCCCGGTATATGGCCTCTAGGATATTATATGGATGAGAGACTATAGGTACACGGTAACTAAGGATAGATATGTCCAAAGGATTGGATTCCCCTGTATCTTCTAGGGACTACAGCGTAGTAGCCTAGTACATTCGTAGTTGATGAGTCGAGTAAATTATTATGGAGATAATAATTCACTGAGTCAGAATGAGTTTTGATAAGTGACTCATAGCCTACCCCTTATAGTGGCCGTTGTTAGTAGGGTGGTGACGGCCATAATGCAACGGGTAGTAGAGATTTTTTTTGTTAGCAAAAGATAGTTTTACCTTTGTGAATTTTAAAAATTTCACAACTTATCCTTTCTATCTAAATTACCAAAATACCCTTCATAATTCAAAAATTTCCTATATATCCCTTATTTTAGAAAAAAATATTAGTTAATTAAAAGATTTAATTAACTATTATTACTTATCTAGTGGTCTTATATAAATATATGTACATGTGATGATTGATGTGGACAGATGATAATGGACCGTTTGATGTGATATATGTGTATGATATGATTATTATTATTATTATTATTGGAGCTAACGAGCCTCTATTTTTCGCATTTATTGTCAGGTCTACGTGCCTATAATTATGTTATAATTATATGAGGAGGTAGAGTGGGAGTGTCGAAGCGATAGCAAGACCCACGAGATCGAGACGGATAATCGTGATACAAAAAGATGTGCCGAGATGCCGATGGAACCGACGAGGTGAGATAGACAATCACAGGGCATGAAGATGCATCACTGCATACATAGATCTTGATGTGAGTTATTGGGCCCACTAGCTCGGGCTTGATTATATTAGGATGTGGTCCATGATCATTTGGTGTGATTGCTTGTACACCTACTATATATATATTTACATGCGATGTAAATATATATTAAATATGTATATGTGTGACATGTCATATTTGAAGATCGAATAAAAAATTCTCTCTCAATAATATTAAGCCAGCAAACATGAGGCAATTAGATTGACTCATGTGGCCTTCCATCGTTATAGGTAGGGACCGATTCCTTGTATATGTTGAGTTGGTCGAGTCCCACGAGGCTCACCTATATCATGATTCGCTATCTTACCTATGACATAGAGATGTCACCAGTGACCTAAGAACATGGTATGCTTTATCGAGTCTCTTGAGAGTATATCATCGAATCATACTCATCTTGTAACGATGGTGATGACTTAACTATATTAGGGATCGAGTGGCACTAAGAGGGGAGGGGGGTGAATTAGTGCAGCGGTAAAGAACGATAGATTTTTCAGCGATTAACACAAGTTTAGAAACTTCGTACGAATGAATGCAATGTTTCGTTTGAACCCGGAAAGATTACGTTTTAACTTTAAAGCATACGTAATAAGATGAAGATGAAGTTGAGTAAATAAGGCAGCATATGAAAATGGTTTGCAGCAAAGTAAGTTGCGAGAAGTAAATGCAAACCGATTTATAGTGGTTCGGTCATCCGACCTACATCCACTTCCGAAGCCTTCTCCGATGAGGCTCCCAACTTCCACTAGCAAATCTTTTTGAAGGGGAAGGACCAAATACCCCTCTTACAACCCTTTTACAAGAAGTTCACACTCTTACAAATTTTTCAAAGAGAAAGAAGGAGGTGAACATAACCTATTGAAAACTAGACTTTCCTAAGCCTTTTCCTCAATTTCTAACTTTCAAAAGGGTTCACTTTCAACTGAGAAAGAGGGGGTATTTATAGATCCAAAATGGATTCAAATTTGGGCTCCAAATTGGAAATTAAATTGGAGTTCCTGGTGCTAGCGGTGCTACTGCCTATGCCAGGTGGTACTACCGCCACTATTACTGTAGCTGGGCGGTACTACAGCCCCAGGCTGGGTGGTACTACCGCCCAGGTCATTTTCAGCACAGTGGTTTTGACTGAAAACTCAGCCGAAATTGATCCAAATGAAGTCCAAATTGGCTCAAATTTGGTTTATAGGATTAACACCTAATCTTAAACCAAATTATGTGCTAACTACAAATTTTAAAGATATTTTTTAAGCTATTTCAAAGTCCATAAGACAAGACTTCTTTCGGTGAGCTTTCGGCGAACTTCCAACGGTCTTCCGACGAACCCTCGGAAACCATTCTGCGAACTCCCGGCAAGCTCCCAGACTTCATGATGATCTTGGCGAGTTCCATTGAGCTTCTTTGGCAAGCTCCGATCTTTCTTGGCAAGCTCCGTGAACTTCTGATGAACCTTCCGGTGAACTTTTGAAAACCCTTCGGCAAGCTCCCTACTCGTTCTCGGTCGGTTCCGGCAACTACTCCCAACGAATCTTCGGACTTCCATTGAACTCTCAAACTCCCAATGATCCATCTCACTTGTCTTCCAGCACTTTATTTCGCTTTACGTCTTCATCGTCATCGTAGATAATCCTGCACACAAACAAACAAACACTCTACTTCGATCTAGACAGTTATTACAACATGAATTGACATTCAGTTGCCCGGCACGTCATTGGTCGGCGCTTCGTCCGAACCTTCGGCATATCATCCTATTTTGTGGTCCGTTGCCCAATCAGCGGATGACCTCTGTAACCCCGATATCCTTGGCGCAACATGCATCTTGGGCCGATGCCCAACGTACGAAGCCTTCAGTCGATTATCAATCGAACCTCCGGCTCGACATCTAATATCTGGACGTGATCACCCGGCACAATGTCAATTCCTCCAGCGTCAACTGTCTAATCCTGATCGATAGTAGACCTACATAACTCAAAACGCAGTTCAACAATAAACCATAGTCAATTAGTTTCATCATCAAAATCCGAGATTCAACAATCTCTCCCTTTTGGATGATGACAACTAATTGATGACTAACGGAGTTAACCATAACTCCCCGAAGTTTAACCAAACTCCCCCTATCAATATACCATTGATAGAAACACTTGGATTATCCCAAATCCAAGCAACATGTATCATTCATGTAGTGAGAAATATAAATCCATCATGCAAATATATAAAATATTCAATCATCATTACATTGCATGAAGTCATCAATCTACTTCTCCCACTATATCATCAACAAAAAAGAGAAGTAGCATCATAGCTAGTTTAAAAGATATGCAAATTTTTACAACATACTAGCTATTTATCACATCATTCAACATTCAATCATGGCAAGTTTTTCAAGGATGTCCAAGCATAGCAATTCATCACTTGCTTCTTGCAATTCATCATGGCAAGTTTACACATTCTTTGCTTCCTTTGCATATTCTAGCTACCAAAATTTTTCTTTGCGATGCATAAGCTAGCAATAAATCTTCTCCCCCTTTGTTTTTCTCAAAAAAAAAGTGGAGTACAAATAATCAATGCTTTGATTATGACAAAATAACAAATTTACAACATGAATTTTCATCATATTAAGTCATGAATTCAAGGGAGTCAAAAATCATGATATGAGAGAAAAAGATGATAAGTAAGCAATCAATAATGATAAGCAAGCTAACATACCTTGCGACACGCAAGTTAGCTTCCTTTCAATTTTTCTCTTTTATAACTAAGTTTTCCTTTTGCAAGCCATCAACTTTTTGTTTGCAATGAGCTAGTAATTTTTGTAAAATTTATAACATTTTAAACATGCAAGCTCATGAGTTAAAAAATAATGCAACTTTGCAATTTCTTTCTTCTCATTTTGAGAAGTGAAAGTTTTGCCTTTTGCAAGTTCTAGCTAGCTATGTTTGTCACTTTCACTTGTGATACATAAGCTAGCAAGCAAACTCCCCCTTTGTCACTATCGAAAAGAAAGGATGAATAATATTTCAATGAAATAATTTAGCATCAATCAATATTTCAATTTTTTTATGATGCATACAAAACATAGATGCAAAGAATTCATGAAAGATATCAATATGAAATATCAATAAGGATCAACACCAAAAGATATCATTCATGATTCATCATAAAGCAAATTTCATTTATGTCAAATGTTCAATTTACCACACAAGGTAAAGAAATCTTGTCATTTCTATATCATGAAATATATGACATCAAAGCTCATGATTCTTTTAAAAAGATATAGCACAAAGAGTAACTTGATTCATGTATAAGAATTTCAAGTATCAAATATCAAAATATCAAGACTTGGATTATGATAAAGCTCATTCAAATTCGAATCATCAAAATCATTAACATAGTTTGTGAGATTCACAAATGACATAAACTTGAATTGTTTTCCTCTTTGGTAAATGATAAAAAGAAGCAATCATAGAGGAGAATATTTTAATTCCCAAAAATATCTCAAGTCAAGAATTCAAGGTCATGATTTCAAGAGATCAAGAGATGAATCAAGAATCTTTAATAAGTCTTATTCAAATTCATAAAAGATATCAAGTCGAGCAAAATTTCTTTTAAATCAATATTCAAATCATGACAAGTAATATTTTAAGTGTTTGCATTAATATTTCAATCATCAAGTCATGTGTATTGAAACATAGGAGAAAAATCAAATTGTGTATGGAATGTTTCAATCTTCAAAACATATTTTCTCAAGTTGAGTATCAATAAGTTAAGAGAAAATAATTTATGATTCATTTGGATTTTTCTTCAACAACATGGGAGAATCATGGGAGAGTGTAGAGATAAAAACTCAAGTTATCAAGATGATGATCTCATAAAAGTAATTCAAAAACATAGTTTCGTGAAACAAGAGATAAGTTATATTTCATTTAGAAAATTCTCTTTTCAAGTAATTCTTTTCATCTAAATATGCCTTTGTCTTTATATGCCAAGATAAGCATGAAAGTTCAAGATGTAAAGGTAAAATCTCATAAGGCATCATCAAGACAAAAATGTAACATATTATTTCAAGACATGAGTTTCAATATATCATGATAATGTGTTTCATTTTAAGTTATTTGTTTCGTGTAAGTGTACTCAAGTTTCAAAAGATGAGTATCAAATTTAAAACCAAAACATGAGTTTGTCATCAAGATATAACACCTTTAAATTCTCATGATAAAATCATCAAGCATGACAACAAACTTTTAATATTTTTATTTTATCATTATCAATGATGATTTCATAAGGTATATTCAAATATTTATTCGAAAGCCATCATTGTACAAATTTTTCATTAAACCTATCAAGATCAAATGCATCACATATAAAATATCATGATAGTATATTTTCTTATTTTTATGTGTTTCATTTAATTTATTTGATCCTTCATATGAGTATACTCATGTTTTTTTATAGGTCCAAAAAGCAAGTTTCAAGAGAAATCATTAGGACCGAAAACATAAGACATATTTTTCATGAGATTCATCATGATTATTTTCAAGAAATTTACACAATTCATGAATCCATTTATCTCAATAGCATGGAAAATGCATTTTCATTTCATAAAATTGTTTTCATGTGAGCATATTCAAATCTTTTTATGAAAACATGTATTAACAAAATATAAGTTTAGTCATAAACTTGTCAAGACTAAACACATCAAAAATAAAACATCATGATAACACATTTCAATTTTTATGTGTTTTATTTTATGTGGTTGGTCTTATTTAAGCATATTTAAGCATCATATAAATTCAAAATCATTATCAAAGCCATGTTCAAATTTTTTACCAAAATTATGCATCTATTTATAAATTTGAAAAATAAGTTTCATCATCACAATATATCACTTTATTACTTCAAAAGCTCATGCATGATATAAAATCATCAAGCATCATGAAAAGCAATAAAAACATTAAGATACACATGCGTGGATTAATCATAAGCATTATCACAAATCATGCATCATTCATATTTTTAATTTTTCAAAAAATTACTAGAAAGAAAAAAGCAAAGAAAAAATCCTACCAACTATTTCAAGCAACTCATGAAAGGATCATGTAATTTCATAGTAAGGTAAGAACAACTTAGGTGAGTTTCTTACCTCATTGTCCAAAATCGTCAAAGCCCATTTCGCCTCTTCTTTACTTGATTCTTCTTTTCAACCCTTCTTCTTCTTCTTTGGCCTCTTTCTCCATTCAAGTTCATTTGTGCTTTTTAATTTTTGTTTAATAAACTTGTTAACATTCATTGTTATGTGTTCAATGTCCTCATTGTCCTCATCACTTGAGTCATCACTCAAGTGGTATTCATTTGTCCGATGTTCCAAATCTTTCTTGTTCTTTAGAAGGTGGTTCATATGTTCATCATGTTCCAAATGTTCGAAGAAACTCATTTCATATATCATTAGTGAACCGATTAGTTCTTCTAATAAAAAATTATTTAAATTTTTAGTCTCTTGTATTGCGGTTACTTTTGGATCCCAACTCTATGGGAGGGATCTTAAAATCTTGTTAGTGAGTTCAAAATTTAAAAAACATTTACCAAGACTTTTCAAGCTATTGATGACATCTGTGAAGCGGGTGTACATATCATCGATAGTTTCGCTTGGTGTCATTCGGAATAGATCAAAATCATTCAATAAGAGGTTTACTTTCGAGTCTTTAACTCTACTAGTTCCCTCGTGCGTGATTTCAAGTGTTCGCTAAATATCAAAAGCCGTTTCGCACATTGAAATCCGATTGAACTTGTTCTTGTCTAAAGCGCAAAATAAGGCATTCATAGCCTTTGCGTTTAAAGAAAAAGATCTTTTCTCTAAATCCGATCATTCGTTCATCGATTTAGAGGAAGGTTGAAAGACATTTTTGATGATGTTCCACAAATCCAAATTCATTGAAAGCATGAAACTCTCATTTGAGTTTTCCAATATATTTAGTCTGAACCGTTAAAGAACGGTGGACGAAAAATCGAAAAGCCCTCTTGAAAACCATTTAGAGCCATTTCTCACGGGTGTAAATCTGAAAGAGAAAGAACGTGGCTCTGATACCAATTGTTAGGGATCGAGTGGCACTAAGAGGGGGGGTGAATTAGTGCAGCGGTAAAGAACGATAGATTTTTCAGCGATTAACACAAGTTTGGAAACTTCGTACGAATGAATGCAACGTTTTGTTTGAACCCGGAAAGATTGCGTTTTAACTTTAAAGCATACGTAATAAGATGAAGATGAAGTTAAGTAAATAAGGCAGCATATGAAAATGGTTTGCAGCAAAGTAAGTTGTGAGAAAGTTAATGCAAACCGATTTATAATGGTTCGGTCATCCGACCTACATCCACTTCCGAAGCCTTCTCCGATGAGGCTCCCAACTTCCACTAGCAAATCCTTTTGAAGGGGAAGGACCAAATACCCCTCTTACAATCATTTGACAAGAAGTTCACACTCTTACAAATTTTTTAAAGAGAAAGAAGGAGGTGAACACAAGCTATTGAAAACTAGACTTTCCTAAGCCTTTTCCTTAATTTCTAACTCTAAAAAAGGTTGTCTTTCAAATTTGAGAAAGGGGTGGGGGGTATTTATAGATCCAAAATGGATTCAAATTTGGGCTCCAAATTTGAAATCAAATTGGAGTTCCCAGTGCTGGCGGTGCTACCGCCTGTCAGAGGCGGTGCTACCACCTGTCAGTCATCAGATTGACAGTGCACAGTGGTTATTATAGCTGGGCGGTACTACCGCCCAGGTCATTTTCAGCACAGTGGTTTTGGCCGAAAACTCGATCGAAACCTGTCCAAACGAAGTTCGAATTGGCTTAAATTTGGTTTATAGGATTAACACCTAATCCTAAACCAAATTATGTGCTAACTACAAATTTTAAAGACATTTTTGAAGCTATTTCAAAGTCCATAAGAAGACTTCTTTCGGTGATCTTTCGGCGAACTTCCGGCAGTCTTCCGATGAACCCTCGGAAACCATTCTGCGGACTCCCAGTAAGCTCCCAGACTTCATGATGATCTTGGCGAGTTCCATCGAGCTTCTTTGGCAAGCTCCGATCTTTCTTGGCAAGCTCCGCAAACTTCCGACGAACCTTCCGATGAACTTCTGAAAACCCTTCGGCAAGCTCCCTACTCGTTCTCGATCGATTCCGGCAACTACTCCCAACGAATCTTCGGACTTCCATCGAACTCTCAAACTCCCAATGATCCATCCCACTTGTCTTCCGGCACTTTGTTTCGCTTTACGTCTTCATTGTCATCATAGATAATCCTGCACACAAACAAACAAACACTCTATTTCGATCTAGACAGTTATTACAACACGAATTAACATTTAGTTGCCCAGCACGTCATTGGTCGGCGCTTCATTCGAACCTTCGGCACATCGTCCTCTTTTGCGGTCCATTGCCCAATCGATGAATGACCTCTGCACCCTGATATCTTTGGTGCAACATGCATCTTGGCCCGATGCCCAACATACAAAGCCTTCAGCCGATTGTCGATTGAACCTCTAGCTCGACATCCAATATCCAGACGTGATCACCCGGCGCAACGTCAATTCCTCTAGCGTCAACTGTTTAATCCTGATCGATAGTAGACCTGCGTAACTCAAAACGTAATTAAACAATAAATCACAATCAATTAGTTTCATCATCAAAATCCGAGATTCAACAAACTAAACATGATGGTTGGTTGAGTCCCTCGAGGCCCTCGAGGCCATGGTGGTTTGAAGGCCGAACAGGATGAGAATCATAAAGAGTTATGATTAGCAAGAGTTGCCTACCTTTTGGGCTTAGTATGATTGGTTGAGTCCCTCGAGGTTATACTAAGACGTTGATTGGATCTCGATCCCCACTAGAAGTCTACGGGAGATTTTTGTTTCATGTATTGAGGGTATCATGTGACTTACTAGAAAAATAGTGAGAGAAGATTAAGATAGAAGTCATTATCTTAATTATTTATATTTTTAGAAAATCTATATTTTTTATTTCTACTATATTTTTATTTTTAGAAAATATCACTATTAGACCCTCTACGTGGCATACTTGATGCCAACTGCCTCACTTGTCCAAACTATATGGATTGGCTTCGTAACTTGAGAATTGTTCTCATAGTGGAGAAAATCATGTACGTCCTTGATATAATGATGCTTGCACCCGACGAAGGGACAAGCGAGGATGAGATCACTCGCTATGTGAAGTACATAGATGACTCCACTCTTGCTCAGCATTATATGTTGGACTCCATGACTCCTGAGTTATAGAGACTATATGAAACAATAGATGTCAGATCCATACTCCTGCATCTTCACAAATTGTTTGAGGAATATGAAAGAATTCAGCAATATGAGATATCGAAGAGTCTCTTTCGTGCTAGGATGACTAAGGAGACACTAGTTCAGAATCATGTCCTTATGATGATTGAGTGGATAAAGAAACTCATAGGTCTAGGAATGGTCCTAGAGGATAACCTATGTGTGGATCTTATGCTTCAATCCATAATATATTCCTTTTCATAATTCTCTATGCTGGTAAGACCAAAAAGAAAAGGAAAATAGAGAAGTCCATGAAGAAGGGTAAGGGCAAAGGTCGATCGGGTAAAGCAAATGTTGCTAAGAAGGATCCACTAAAGGACAAAAACTAATGCTTCCACTATGATAAAGACTGGCACTAGAAGAGGAATTACAAAGAGTATCTTGTAGAAAAGGTAAAACAAAAGCTTGGAGAAGCTTCAAGTATATTCATGATTAGTCTCTATTTATCATACTCATATGATAACATATGGGTATTGGATACCGGTAGTGCTTATTATATCTGTAATTCGTTGTAAGTTCTGGCTAGACCTAGGAGATTGATGAGAGGCAAGTTGGACCTCAAGATGGGAAATGAAGCAAGAGTTGTTATTGTTGTTGTTAGTGATGTCACTTTACATTTACTTGATGGAGCAACTATTTCATTAGATGCATGTTATTTTATTTCCTCTATTATCAAAAACATTATTTTAATTTCATGTTTAACATTGAATGGCTCTAAAGTAGTTTTTGAGAATAATAATTATTCAATTATTAAGGATGATGAGAACATCATGAGAGGAACACTGCATAATGGTTTGATTATACTAGACACTACTCCACGTATCATGAATATATATGAGTTCAAGAGGAAACAAGATGAGTACATACCTATGACATTTTAGGCTAGGTCATATCCATAAGGGAAGGATTTAAAAGTTGCTGAAGGATGGATACATAGATCCATTTGACTATGAGTCATATGCGACTTGCGAACCTCGCCTTCATGGAAAGTTGACCAACTCTTCATTTAGTGAAATTAGAGAGAGAGCCACTGAGTTGTTGAAACTCATATATAGTGATGTATGTGGTCACACGTCAACTCAGGCTATAGGTGATTATTTCTACTTCATTACTTTCACCAACCATTTCTCTAGGTACAAACATGTGTACTTGATGAAGTATAAGTCTGAAGCCTTTGAGAAATTCAGGGAATATAAGAATGAAGTAGAGAACTACACTAGAAAGAGTGTCAAGACTCTTCAATCAGATCGAGGAGGTGAGTACTTGAGTATAGAGTTCACTCAGTTCCTTAAGGACCATAAGATTCTATCCCAATTGACACCTCCTTATACACCCTAGCTCAATGGTGTTAGGGATTGAGTGGTACTAAGAGGGGGGGGGGGGGTGAATTAGTGCAGCGGTAAAGAACGATAGATTTCTCAGTGATTAACACAAGTTTGGAAACTTCGTACGAATGAATGTAGCATTTCGTTTGAACCCGGAAAGATTACATTTTAACTTTAAAGCATACGTAAGAAGATGAAGATGAAGTTGAGTAAATAAGGCAGCAAATGAAAATGGTTTGCAACAAAGTAAGTTGTGAGAAAGTAAATGCAAATCGATTTATAGTGGTTCGGTCATCCGACCTACATCCACTTCCGAAGCCTTCTCCGATGAGACTCCCAACTTCCACTAGCAAATTCTTTTGATGGGGAAGGACCAAATACCCCTCTTACAACCCTTTGACAAGAAGTTCACACTCTTACAAATTTTTTAAAGAGAAAGAAGGAGGTGAACACAAGCTATTGAAAACTAGACTTTCCTAAGCCTTTTTCTTAATTTCTAACTCTAAAAAAGGTTGTCTTTCAGCTGAGAAAGGGGGGGGGGGGTATTTATAGATCTAAAATGGATTCAAATTTGGGCTCCAAATTTGAAATCAAATTGAGTTTCCGATGCTGGCGGTGCTACCGCCTGTCAGTCGTCAGACTGATAGTGCACAGGCGGTACTACCGCCTGGAGCAGGTGGTACTACCACCACTGTTACTGTAGCTATGCGGTACTACCGCCCCAGGCTAGGTGGTACTACTACCCAGGTCATTTTCAGCATAGTGGTTTCGGTCGAAAACTCGACCGAAACCAGCCCAAACGATGTCCGAATTGACTCAAATTTGGTTTATAGGATTAACACCTAATCCTAAACCAAATTATGTGCTAACTACAAATTTTAAAGATATTTTTAAAGCTATTTTAAAGTCCATAAGACAAGACTTCTTTCGGTGAGCTTTCGACGAACTTCTGGTGGTCTTCCAACGAACCCTCGGAAACTATTCTATGGACTCCCGGCAAGCTCCCGGACTTCACGATGATCTTGGCGAGTTCTAACGAGCTTCATTGGCAAGCTCTGATCTTTCTTGGCAAGCTCCCCGAACTTTCGATGAACCTTCCGGTGAACTTTCGAAGACCCTTCGGCAAGCTCCCTACTCATTCTCGGTCTGTTCCGACAACTACTCACAACGAATCTTCGGACTTACATCGCACTCTCGAACTCCCAATGATCCATCCCACTTGTCTTCCGGCACTTTATTTCGCTTTACGTCTTCATCGTCATCGTAGTTAATCCTGCACACAAACAAACAAACACTGTACTTCGATCTAGACAGTTATTACAACACGAATTGACATTCAATTGCCCGGCACGTCATTGGTTGGCGCTTCGTCGGATCCTTCGGCACATCGTCCTCTTTTGCGGTCCATTGCCCAATCGGCGAATGACCTCCGCACCCCGATATCTTTGGCGCAATATGCATCTTGGCCCGATGCCCGACATACGAAGCCTTCAGCCGATTGTCGATCGAACCTCCAGCTCGACATCCAATATCCAGACGTGATCACCCGGCGCAACGTCAATTCCTCCAGCATCAACTGTCTAATCCTGATCGATAGTAGACCTGCGTAACTCAAAATGCAATTAAACAATAAACCACAATCAATTAGTTTCATCATCAAAATCCGAGATTCAACAAACTAAACATGATGGTTAGTTGAGTCCCTCGAGGCCCTCAAGGCCATGGTGGTTTGAAGGCCGAACAGGATGAGAATCATAAAGAGTTGTGATTAGCAAGAGTTGCCTACCTTTTGGGCTTGGTATGATTAGTTGAGTCCCTCGAGGTTTTACTAAGACGTTTATTGGATTTCGATCCCCACTAGAAGTCTACGGGAGATTTTCGTTTCACGTATTGAGGGTATCATGTGACTTACTAGAAAAATAGTGAGAGAAGATTAAGATAGAAGTCATTATCTTAATTATTTATATTTTTAGAAAATCTATATTTTTTATTTCTACTATATTTTTATTTTTAGAAAATATCACTATTAGACCCTCTACGTGGCATACTTAATGCCAACTGCCTCACTCGTCCAAACTATATGGATTGGCCTCATAACTTGAGAATTGTTCTCACAATGGAGAAAATCATGTACATCCTTGATATAATGATGCTTGCACCCGACGAAGGGACAAGCGAGGATGAGATCACTCACTATGTGAAGTACATAGATGACTCCACTCTTGCTCAGCATTATATGTTGGGCTCCATAACTCCTGAGTTATAGAGACTATATGAAACAATAGATGTCAGATCTATACTCCTGCATCTTCACAAATTGTTTGAGGAATATGGAAGAACTCAACGATATGAGATATCGAAGAGTCTCTTTCGTGCTAAGATGACTAAGGAGACACTAGTTCAGAACCATGTCCTTATGATGATTGAGTAGATAAAGAAACTCATAGGTCTAGGAATGGTCCTAGAGGATAACCTATGTGTAGATCTTATGCTTCAATCCATAATATATTCCTTTTCATAATTCTCTATGCTAGTAAGACCAAAAAGAAAAGGACAATAGAGAAGTCCCATAAGAAGGGCAAGGGCAAAGGTCGATCGGGTAAAGCAAATGTTGCTAAGAAGGACCCACTAAAAGACAAAAACTAATGCTTCCACTATGAAAAAGATGGGCACTGGAAGAGGAATTGCAAAGAGTATCTTGTAGAAAAGGTAAAACAAAAGCTTGGAGAAGTTTCAAGCATATTCATGATTAGTCTCTATTTATCATACTCATATTATAACATATGGGTATTGGATACCGGTAGTGCTTATCATATCTGTAATTCGTTGTAAGTTCTAGCTAGACCTAGGAGATTGATGAGAGGCAAGATGGACCTCAAGATGGGAAATGAAGCAAGAGTTGTTGTTGTTGTTGTCAGTGATGTCACTTTACATTTGCTTGATGGAGCAACTATTTCATTAGATGCATGTTATTTTATTTCCTCTATTATCAAAAATATTATTTTAATTTCATGTTTAACATTGAATGGTTATAAAATAGTTTTTGAGAATAATAATTATTCAATTATTAAGGATAATGAGAACATCATGAGAGGAACACTGCATAATAGTTTGATTATGCTAGACACTACTCCACGTATCATGAATATATGTGAGTTCAAGAGGAAACGAGATGAGTACATACCTTTGGCATTGTAGGCTAGGTCATATCCATAAGGGAAGGATTTAAAAGTTGCTGAAGGATGGATACATAGATCCATTTGACTATGAGTCATATGCGACTTGCGAACCTCGCCTTCATGGAAAGTTGACCAACTCTTCATTTAGTGAAATTAGAGAGAGAGCCACTGAGTTATTGAAACTCATATATAGTGATGTATGTGGTCACACGTCAACTCAGGCTATAGGTGATTATTCCTACTTCATTACTTTCACCAACCATTTCTCTAGGTACAAACATGTATACTTGATGAAGTATAAGTCCGAAGCCTTTGAGAAATTCAGGGAATATAAGAATGAAGTAGAGAACTATACTAGAAAGAGTGTCAAGACTCTTCAATCAGATCGAGGAGGTGAGTACTTGAGTATAGAGTTCACTCAGTTCCTTAAGGACCATAAGATTCTATCCCAATTGACACCTCCTTATACACCCTAGCTCAATGGTGTTAGGGATCGAGTGGCACTAAGGGGGGGTGAATTAGTGCAGCGGTAAAGAACGTTAGATTTTTCAGCGATTAACACAAGTTTGGAAACTTCGTACGAATGAATGCAATGTTTCATTTGAATCCGGAAAGATTACATTTTAACTTTAAAGCATACGTAAGAAGATGAAGATGAAGTTGAGTAAATAAGGCAGTAAATGAAAATGGTTTGTAGTAAAGTAAGTTGTGAGAAAGTAAATGCAAACCGATTTATAGTGGTTCGGTCATCCGACCGACATCCACTTCCGAAGCCTTCTCCGATGAGACTCCCAACTTCCACTAGCAAATTCTTTTGAAGGGGAAGGACCAAATACCCCTCTTACAACCCTTTTACAAGAAGTTCACACTCTTACAAATTTTTCAAAGAGAAAGAAGGAGGTGAACACAAGCTATTGAAAACTAGACTTTCCTAAGCCTTTCCCTCAATTTCTAACTCTCAAAAAGATTGTCTTTCAGCTGAGAAAGGGGGGGTATTTATAGATCCAAAATGGATTCAAATTTGGGCTCCAAATTTGAAATCAAATTGAGTTCCCACTTTGGCGGGCAAGCTACCGCATATCGAGGCAAGATGTGCTACGCTTGTCGGTCGTCGATCGACAAAGGTACAGTGTGGTACTACCACCTGGAGCAGGTGGTACTACCGCCACTGTTACTGTAGCTAGACGGCACTACCACCCCAAGCTGGGTGGTACTACTACCCAGGTCATTTCCAGCACAGTGGTTTCGGTTGAAAACTCGACCGAAACCAGTCCAAACGAAGTCCGAATTGACTCAAATTTGGTTTATAGGATTAACACCTAATCCTAAACTAAATTATGTGCTAATTATAAATTTTAAAGAAATTTTTAAAGCTATTTTAAAGTCCATAAAACAAGATTTCTTTCGTTGAGCTTTCGGCGAACTTCCGGCGGTCTTCCAACGAACCCTCGGAAACCATTCTATGGACTCCCGGTAAGCTCCCGGACTTCATGATGATCTTGGCGAGTTCTAACGAGCTTCATTGGCAAGCTCTGATCTTTCTTGGCAAGCTCCGTGAACTTCCGACGAACCTTCCGGTGAACTTCCGAAAACCCTTCGGCAAGCTCCCTACTCGTTCTCGGTCGGTTCCGGCAACTACTCCCAACGAATCTTCGGACTTCCATCCAACTCTTGAACTCCCAATGATCCATCCCACTTGTCTTCCGGCACTTTGTTTCTCTTTACGTCTTCATCGTCATCATAGTTAATTCTGCACACAAACAAACAAACACTCTACTTCGATATAGACAGTTATTACAACACGAATTGACATTCAATTGCCCGGCATGTCATTGGTCGGCGCTTCGTCCGATCCTTTGGCACATCGTCCTCTTTTGCGGTCCATTGCCCAATTGGCGAATGACCTCCACACCCTGATATCCTTGGCGCAACATGCATCTTGGCCCGATGCCCGACGTACGAAGCCTTCAGCCGATTGTCGATCGAACCTCTGGCTCGACATCCAATATCCAACGTCAATTCCTCCAGCGTCAACTGTCTAATCCTGATCGATAGTAGACCTGCATAACTCAAAACGTATTTAAACAATAAATCACAATCAATTAGTTTCTTCATTAAAATTTGAGATTCAACAATCTCCCCCTTTTTGATGATGACAACTAATTGATGACTAACGGAGTTAACTATAACTCCCCGGAGTTTAACCAAACTCCCCCTATCAATATGCCATTGATAGAACACTTGGATTAACATTCATCACAATTAAGAGAATAAATCAAACCATCTTGCAAATATATAAATATGCCAATCAATGCATGAAATCATCAATCTACTTCTCCCCCTATGTCATCAACAAAAAGGAGAAGTTGCATCATAGCTAGTTTTCAAAGATATGCAAATATTACAATCATACTAGCTATTAATCTAGATATACATCGTACAACATTTAAGCAAAGCTTTGTAATACAACATCTAATCACACCATTCAATCATAGCAAGTTTTTAAGGATGGGCAATGATGGTAATTTTTTCACTTGCTTCTTGAGATATGCAAGTTGTACTTTCTTTACTTCCTTTGCATGTTCTAGCTAGCAAAATTTTTCTTTGCGATACATAAGCTAGCAATTAATCTTCTCCCCCTTTGTTTTTGTCAAAAAAATAGAGTACAAATAGTCAATGCTTTGATCATGACAAAATAGCAAATTTACAACATGAATTTTCAGCATATTAAGTCATGAATTCAAGGGAGGCAAAAATCGTGATATGAGAGAAAAAGATGATAAGCAAGCAAACAATAATGATAAGCAAGCTAACATACTTTGCGACACGCAAGTTAGCTTCCTTTCAATTCTTCTCTTTTGTAACTAAGTTTCACCTTTGCATGCTATCAACTTTTTGTTTGCAATGAGCTAGCAATTATATATAATCACTTTAAACATATATGCTAACTTTTCATTAAAACATACAAACATAAAGACATGGCAAGTGTAACATTTCAAAATTTTGAAGTTTTACATTTTGCTTCTTTTAAGATAGTCAAAATAGCAATATTTGCAACCTTTGAGATAGCAATCCTTAACTTCTTGTGAATTTGCAAGATAGCAATTTTTCTCCCCCTTTGTCTTTGTCAAAGAAGGGAGGACTAAATGGCTAAAAATTTTAATCTTTATACAAGCCATTTTTCATATCAATTATAAATTTGCATCAATAAAAATATACATCAATTGTTCAATCATCACATGATGCAAATAAGACAACAATGTAAAGAAATCATGTCATGAAGGATATCAATATGTAATTCAACAAGGATCAAAACCAAAAGATATCATTCATGATTCATAACTTTCTCTTTAGCAAGATCAAAATTCATATTTATCAATTTTTAATTCAAGATAAATGTCATATAACCAAGAATCATGATATATAAAAGCACATCTATATTAAGGATCAAATCATGATTCAAGTTCTAACATATTTTCTTTTCATTCATTTTCAAGCCATGATAAAAGAATAAATTAATGATTCAATCATTAAGCACAATTCTTTTACATCAATTTTGAATCGTATAAGGCTTACATGGCAAATATCAATTCATAATAAAGGGTATACTATCTTGACTCATGATGCATAAAAATATATCATTCTTATAGATCAAGTCATGATTCATTGATTCAACATAAGGCAAATTTCTTTTCAATTATCTATTTTTCAATTGCCACATAAGACATACAAGCCAAAGAATTTTTGTCATTTCTATATTATGAAATATATGATAATAAGACTCATGATTCATTTAAAAAGATATAGCACAAAGAGCAACTTGATTCATGCATAAGAAATTCCAAGTATCAAATATTAAGATATCAAGAGTTTGATTGTGATAAAGCTCATTCAAGTTCGAATCATCAAAATTATTAATATAGTTTATGAGATTCACAAATGACATAGACTTGAATTGTTCTCCTCTTTGATAAATGATAAAAAGAAGCAATTATAGAGGAAAATATTTTGATTTGCAAAAATATCTCAAGTCAAGAATTCAAAGTCATGATTTCAAGTGATCAAGAGAGGAGTCATAAAATTATTCAAACTCATTTTGTCAATTCGAAACTCCAAATAAAATTATCATTTTTAACATTCATAACATGAATAAAGTCATTACCGTATCATCAAAATTTCATTCATAAGTCAAGTGATTTACAAAATATCATAAATGAATTTATCACTTGTCTTTTATTTGAAAAATCGAAAGATTTCAAGAAACATGCATTTCCATTGTATGATTTATTTCATATGAGCATGCCTTTGTTTTTTGATATCAAATAAAATAGAAATATCAACATTCAACATTGAAAGACAAACTTCATCATAAAATTCATCAAGATAAAAATATAACACATTATGAGATTCAATTTATCATGATAATATGTTTTATTTTGTTTCAAACAAGTGTGCTCATGTTTCAAATGATGATTATCAAATTTAAGACCAAAACATGAGTTTGTCATCAAAATATGATATCACAAAGTCATTAAGCATAATAACAAACTTTTAATATTTTCATTTCAATGATGATTTCATAATGTATGTTCAAATATTTATATGGAACCTATCATTGTATAAATTCAAAATACAAGTTTGTCATTAAACCCATCAAGATCAAATGCATCAAACATCATGATAGTGCATTTTCTCATCTTTATGAGTTTCAATTTAAGTGATTTGATCTTTCATAAGAATGTTCAAATTTTTCATATGAAAATGTCATGCATCATATTCAAAAATGAAAATATCATCAAGATCATTTTAATTCTTTCTTACATTAGTTATAACAAGATGATTGATGCTCAAACTTTTACTAAAATTATACATCATTTTAAAAACCTGAAAAATAACTTCCATGAAACCCATTAAGTCCAAATATAACACAAGGCAACATCAAAGCCACATTTCTTTCATTTTGAAAATTTATGGGTTGGGTCTTTATAATTGATTTCATGAAGACATGTATCAATAAAAATTTCATCATTAAAAAGGGTTAAAACCCACTAAGCCAAGATGGAAGTTTTCAAATTATAATCAAGATACATACATCTATCATTAAAAGATTTTTAAGAAATTCATACATAGATATGTATCATGTTTAAGATTGAAAACCGATATGGAAAGTATACATGAAATTTCATCATCTCAAAATGTCATCTTAATTTGTCATGAAAACAATTAGACCAAGAATACGTTAATCCACAACATAGAGTCAAATCAACATTACTTCAAAAACTAATGCATGTTACAAAATCATCAAGCATCATGTTTAGAAATGAAATATAAAATATCAAGATACACATGCATGGATTAATTCTAGGCAATATCACAAATCATGCAAATATCATTCATAATTTTTACTTTTCAAAAATACTAGAAAGGAAAAAGCATAAAAAAAATCCTACCAACTATTTCAAGCAACTCATGAAAGGATCATGTAATTTCAAAGTAAGGTAAGAACAACTTGGGTGAGATTCTTACCTCATTATCGAAAACCGTCAAAGCTCATTTCGCCTCTTCTTTACTTGATTCTTCTTTGCAGCCCTTCTTCTTCTTCTTTGGCCTCTTTCTCCGTTCATGTTCATTTGTGCTTTTTAATTTTTGTTTATTGAACTTGTTAACATTCATTGCTATGTGTTCAATGTCCTCATTGGCCTCATCACTTGAGTCATCACTCAAGTGGCATTCATTTGTCCGATGTTCCAAATCCTTCTTGTTCTTTAGAAGGTGGTTCATATGTTCATCATGTTCCAAATGTTCGAAGAAACTCATTTCATATGTGATTAGTGAACCAATTAGTTCTTCCAATGAAAAATCATTTAAATTTTTAGTCTCTTGTATTGCGGTTACTTTTGGATCCCAACTCTTTGGGAGGGATATTAAAATCTTGTTAGTGAGTTCAAAGTTCGAAAAACATTTATCAAGACTTTTCAAGCTATTGACGACATCCGTGAAGCGGGTGTACATATCATCGATAGTTTCACTTGGTGTCATTCGGAAGAGCTCAAAATCATGCAATAAGAGGTTTACTTTCGAGTCTTTAACTCTACTAGTTCCCACATGTGTGATTTCAAGAGTTCGCCAAATGTCAAAAGCCGTTTCACACATAGAAATCCGATTAAATTCGTTCTTGTCTAAGGCGCAAAATTAGGCATTCATAGCCTTTGCATTCAAGGAAAAAGAATTTCTCTCTAAGTCCGACCATTCGTTTGTCGGTTTAGAGGGAAGTTGAAAGTCACTTTCGATGATGTTCCCCAAATCCAAATTTATTGAAAGCATGAAAACTCTCATTCGAGTTTTCCAATATGTGTAGTCCGAACCGTTAAAGAACGGTGGACTAAAAATCGAAAAGCCCTCTTGAAAACTATTTAGAGCCATTTCTCACGGGTGTAAATCTGAAAGAGAAAGAACATGGCTCTGATACCAATTGTTAGGGATCGAGTGGCACTAAGAGGGGGGGGGGGTAAATTAGTGCAGCGGTAAAGAACGATAGATTTTTCAGCGATTAACACAAGTTCGAAAACTTCGTACGAATGAATGCAGCATTTCGTTTGAACCCGGAAAGATTATGTTTTAACTTTAAAGCATACGTAAGAAGATGAAGATGAAGTTGAGTATAAGGCAGCAAATGAAAATGGTTTGCAACAAAGTAAGTTGCGAGAAAGTAAATGCAAACCGATTTATAGTGGTTCCGTCATCCGACCTACATCCACTTCCGAAGCCTTCTCCAATGAGACTCCCAACTTCCACTAGCAAATTCTTTTGAAGGAGAAGGACCAAATACCCCTCTTACAATCCTTTGACAAGAAGTTCACACTCTTACAAATTTTTTAAAGAGAAAGAAGGAGGTGAACACAAGCTATTGAAAACTAGACTTTCCTAAGCCTTTTTCTTAATTTCTAACTCTAAAAAAAGGTTGTCTTTCAGCTGAGAAAGGGGGGTATTTATAGATCCAAAATGGATTCAAATTTGGGCTCCAAATTTGAAATCAAATTGAGTTTCCGTCTTGGCGGTACTACCGTACACTTTGTCGATTCGATCAGGCAGGATTACTGTGATACTACCGCTGGAGCAGGTGGTACTACCACCACTGTTACTGTAGCTATGCGGTACTACCGCCCCAGGCTAGGTGGTACAACTACCCAGGTCATTTTCAGCACAGTGGTTTCGACCGAAAACTCGACTGAAACCAGCCCAAACGATGTCCGAATTGACTCAAATTTGGTTTATAGGATTAACACCTAATCCTAAACCAAATTATGTGCTAACTACAAATTTTAAAGATATTTTTTAAGCTATTTTAAAGTCCATAAGATAAGACTTCTTTTGATAAGCTTTCGGTGAACTTTCGATGGTCTTCCAACGAACCCTCGGAAACCATTCTGTGGACTCCCGGCAAGCTCCCGGACTTCACGATGATCTTGGCGAGTTCTAACGAGCTTCATTGGCAAGCTCCGATCTTTCATAGCAAGCTCCGCGAACTTCTGACGAACCTTCCGATAAACTTTCGAAAACCCTTCGGCAAGCTCCCTACTCATTCTCGGTCGGTTCCGGCAACTACTCTCAACGAATCTTCGGACTTCCATCGAACTCTCGAACTCCCAATGATCCATCCCACTTGTCTTCTGGCACTTTGTTTCGCTTTACATCTTCATCGTCATCGTAGTTAATCTTGCACACAAACAAACAAACACTCTACTTCGATCTAGTTAGTTATTACAACATGAATTGATATTCAATTGCCCATCACATCATTGGTCGGCGCTTCATCCGATCCTTCAGCATATCATCCTCTTTTGCGGTCCGTTGCCCAATCGGCGAATGACCTCCGCACCCCGATATCCTTGGCGCAACATGCATCTTGGCCCGATGCCCGAAGTACGAAGCCTTCAGCCGATTGTCGATCGAACCTCCAGCTCGACATCCAATATCCAGACGTGATCACCTGGCGCAACGTCAATTCCTCCAGCGTCAACTGTCTAATCCTGATCGATAGTAGACCTGCATAACTCAAAATGTAGTTAAACAATAAACCACAATTAATTAGTTTCATCATCAAAATCCAAGATTCAACAAATGGTATATCCGAAAGGAGGAATCACACATTGTTTTACATGGTGTGGTCCATGATGAGTTTCGCTGACCTACTTATCTTATTCTGGGGATACACCATAGAGTCCGTAGCTTACCTTTTGAACATAGTTCCAACTAAGTCGGTAGTGTCTACACTATATGAGATATGAAAAGGGAAGAAGCTTGATCTTAAGGTTGTTAAGATTTGGGGCTGTCCTACCTATATTAAGAGACACAAACCGATAAGTTGGAATCCAGGACGGAACTGTACAAGTTCGTGGAATACCCCAAGGAAACTTATGGATACTATTTCTATCACCCCGATGACCAAAAGAACTTTGTAGCCAAGAGAGCAGTGATCCTTGAGAAGGAACACATTCTTGGTGGAGACAGTGGGAGCATGATAGAGTTGAGCGAGATTGGAGAACCTAGGTCAAGCATCATTCCACAGCTAGAGTTTGTTTAGGAACCTAGCACATAAGTTCTGACTTTACGTAGGTCTGGTAGAGTATCTCATTCTCCTGAGAGATATGTGGGATATATCAGAGGAGAGAATATTGAGGATATTGATTCTTAGACCTATAAGGAGACTATTATGAGTATAGACTCTAGGAAGTGGTAAGAAGCCATAAATTCAAAGATGGATTCCATGTATTCCAATAAGGTTTAGAACCTAGTTCATGCACCCGAGAGTATTATACCCATTGGCTATAAGTGGATCTTCAAAAAGAAGATCGGAGTAGATAGAAAGATAAAGACCCATAAATCAAGGCTAGTAGTTAAGGGGTATCGTCAAAAACAAGGTGTTGACTATGATGAAACCTTCCCACCCGTAGCCATGCTAAAATCCATTTAAATTCTATTGGCTATTGTAGCACACTATGATTATGAGATCTGATAGATGGACATGAAAACTGCATTCCTCAATGGCAATCTCGAGGAGGAGGTGTATATGATATAGCCTGAGGGATTTGTGTCCAATGATAGTCCAAATAAGGTGTACATGTTGCTTAGGTCCATCTATGGACTGAAGCAAGCTTTCCAAAGTTGGAACATAAGATTTAATGAGACGATCAGATCTTATGACATCGTCAAGATTAGCTTTAGATCAAGTGAGAGATTATTAGTTATAGGTGCCTTACAAGCCAATCACGTGAGTGATGGACCTGTAACACGCTACGTCAATCTCTTTGCTTATGATTACTAGTATTTTCACATATTATCTAGATGTATATTGTGATGTCCTTGGATCTATGCAATGAGAATTAGATCATGATGAGATCACAATAACAAGACCGATTTACCTTTAAACACAAACCCTAAATAATCCTAGTCATAGGTTACTCGAGAGGGATATCGAGATAATCGGATAGACTAATGTGTTGTATACCCATCCATATGATGGAGGTGGCTGGTCTCATAGCTACTTGTGTGGGGATATTAAGAATACAGTGTAGGTGCTCATTGGAGAATGAGTTCACTGATTAATTCGCTTATGGAATGCTGGATGGTTAATGATACCTAATGTTAGACAGCGATTCCGTAGTCCTAGTTGTGTGTCTAATCCTTAGACTTAAGATATCAAAGATGTCTTGTATGAGTACTTTATTATTTGATGCTGAACTTATAGGTTTGGAAGTTCCAGATCTGGTACAACTGGTTATTGGGAATGGTAGCCAACCTTACGAAGGCAATTGAGTATCAATAGAGGATCATCCACTCTTGGTATCATGAGGGAAATATCCTATGTGTTCTTACTAAGGCAAATCCCTGGCTAAGGTCATTCGGATTGAGAGAGAAAGAGTTCTTTGGAAGAATCCGATTAGAGCAAGACTCGACCGAAAACCGTATAGGCTTGACAACACTATGCCCGATATATGATCTTTAGGATATTAGATGGATGAGGGACTATAGACACATGGTAACTAAGGATAGATAGGTCAAAAGGATTGGATTCCTCTGACTCATCTAGGGACTGCGGCGTAGTGGCTTAGTATGTCCGCAGTCGATGAGTCGAGTGAATTATTATAAAGATAATAATTCAACGAGTCAAAAGGAGTTCTGACAAGTATGACTCACAACTAGCTTGATATTGGGCCTAGAGAGTCACACACATATGGTAGGTGTTACGATGAGTAGAGGAATGGATATGAGATATCCGTTGGAGTATTTATCTTATTGGATATCCAATAAGCCCTTGTATTATTGGATCTCATAGATAAGATCCAATAAGAACTAGATTATTGGGTAGATACCCATTAATCTAAGAGGCTTGGGTAATTAGATGGAAATCTACTACCTAATAAGGTAGGGTCTATTAGGGTTAACAGGGGGTCTCTATATATAGGAAGGGAACCAAAAGCCCATAGGCTAGAGTTTTCTTGGTAGTCATCCCCTATTCTTCTCTCCCTAGTGAGGAGCATCTTCGGAGCCCTTACTAGTCATATGTGCCCTGTAAGCCAATCACATGAGTGATGGCACTTGTGACTTGATATGCACTCTTTCTCTTTGCTTATTATTAGGCATTTTATCACTTTATCTTGCGTATTGCATATATTGTGATGTCCTTCGATCTGTGCAATGGGAATCGGATCGTGATGAGATCACGATAATGAGACCGATTCACCTTTAAACACAGACCCTAAATAATCCTGGTCATAAGTTACTCGAGAGGGACATCCAGATAACTAGATAGATTGGTGTGCTATATACCCATCCATATGATAGAGGTGGCTGGTCTCATAGCTACTCATATAAGGACACTAAGGGTATAGTGCAGGTGCTCATTGGGTAGAGACCCACTAATCAAAGAGGCTTGGGTAATTGGATGGAGATCTAATACTCAACAGGGCAAGATCTGTTAAATCTCGGATTTTGATGATGAAACTAATTAATTGTGGTTTATTATTTAACTGTGTTTTAAGTTACGCAGGTCTACTATTGATCAGGATTAGATAGTTGATGCTGGAGGAATTGACGTTGCGCCAGAATTGATCACGTCAGGATATTGGATGTCGAGCCGGAGGTTCGGTCGACAATCGGCAGGAGGCTTCGTACGTCGGGCATCGGGCCAAGAAGAACAGAGTTACGCCAAGGATATCGGGGTTGCGGAGGTCAACCGTCAATTGGACAACAAGCCGTAAGAGAGGATGATGTGCTGAAGAATCGGATGAAGCATCGACCAATGACGTGTCGTGCAACTGAATGTCAATTCGCGTTGTAATAACTATCTTGATCGAAGTAGAGTGTTTGTTTGTGTGTGTGCAGGATTAACTATGATAGCGATGAAGACGTAAAGTGAAACAAAGTGCTGAAAGATAAGTGTGATGGATTGTTGGGAGTTCGAGAGTTTGACGGGAGTCCGAAGATTCATTGGGAGTGTTGTCGGAACCGGCCGAGAACGAGTAGGGAGCTTGCCGAAGGGTTTTCGGAAGTTCACTGGAAGGTTCATCGGAAGTTCATGAAGCTTACCAAGAAAGATCGAAGCTTACCAATGAAGCTTGTTAGAACTCGCCAAGATCATTGTAAAGTCCGAAAGCTTGCCGGGAGTCCACAGAATCGTTTCCAAGGGTTCATTGGAAGACTGCCGGAAGTTCACCGGAAGCTCACCGAAAGAAGTCTTGTCTTGTGGACTTTGTAATTGCTTAGAAAATATCTTTAAAATTCATAGTTAGCACGTAATTTGGTTTAGGATTGGGTGTTAATCCTATAAACCAAGTTTGGGCTAATTCAGACTTCATTTGGACTGGTTTGGGCCGAGTTTTCGGCTCAAACCAGTGTGCTGAAATGACCTGGGTGGTGGCACCAGCTAGAGGCAGAAAGCTGGGCGGTGGAACTGCCCCAGGCTGGCGGTGGCACCGCCCAGCACCCGAGGGCACCAGCAATGGCACCGTTGGATGGGTGGTGGCACTGCCTAGTACTGCTAGAATCAGGAAAACCGAGGCAATTCAAATTTGGGCTCCAAATTTGGGCTCCAAACTTGAATCCTCTTGGGGTCTATAAATACCCCAAGTGTTCTTGCTTGAAGAGCAAGAAAGTGTGCATGAAAACTAAAGGAAAACTCTATCATTTGAAGTAGAAATCCCTCATCCAAAAGTTTAGAAGTGTTCTTAAGAGAGGTGTTGAGGGAAGCTTTGTAAATAGAGTTTGTAAAAGGGAGTTTGTCTTCGCCCGTTGGAAGGAAGGCAGCTAGTCGAAAGTCGGTGGCCTCAAGCAAGAAGAATCAGGAGTGGATGTAGGTCAGATGACCGAACCACTATAAAAATGATTTGCGTTTACATTCTTGCATTTATCTTTCTACAAACCATATTTTCTTCACTGCTCAACTTACTCATCATTGTCTTCTTCCTCTCTAAATACTCCCTACTTTAAGCACCTTCCATTACTCTTTAATCAAAATCGATTTTAGTCGAAAACGTGATTTTTATCATACGAAGTTTTCGAAGTTGGTTTAAATCGCTGAAAATCTATCGTTCTTTACCACTACACTAATTCACCCCCCCTCTTAGTGCTGCTTGATCCCTAACAATTGGTATCAGAGCCACGTTATTTCTCATTCGGATTTACACCCGTAAGAAATGGCTCTTCATGGCTTTCAAGAGGGCTTTTCGGTTGTACGTCCACCGTTCTTTAACGGATTGGACTACATATATTGGAAAACTCGAATGAGAGTTTTCTTGATTTCTCTTGATTTAAACTTATGGAATGTTATTGAAAACCATTTTCAACTTCCCTCTAAACCGACGAACGAATGGTCGGATTTGGAGAAAAGTCTTTTTCTTTGAATGCAAAGGCTATGAATGCCTTATTTTGCGCTTTAGATAAAAATGAGTTCAATCGGATTTCTATGTATGAAACGACTTTTGACATTTGGCGAACACTTGAAATCACGCACGAGGGAATGAGTAGAGTCAAAGACTTGAAAGTAAATCTCTTATTGCATGATTTTGAGCTCTTCCAAATGACACCAAACAAAACTATTGGCGATATGTACACCCGTTTCACGGATGTCGTCAATAGCTTAAAAAGTCTTGGTAAATATTTTCGAACTTTGAACTCACTAACAAGATTTTAAGATTCCTCCCAAAGAGTTGGGATCCAAAAATAACGGCTATTCAAGAGTCTAAAGACTTGAACGTTTATTTATTTGAAGAATTAATCGGGTCTTTATTAACCTATGAAATGATTCTTGAACATGATGAACACATAAATCACCTTTTAAAGACCAAGAAGGTTTTGGAACTCCGAACTTTGAAATACCACTTGAGTGATGACTCAAGTGATGAGGACACTATTGAGAACTTTGAACTTCGAACACTAAATCTTAATAAGTTCAATGATTTGAAAATTTGATAGTATCATGCTTATGATTTGAAAATCTCGATTAATAGATCTTAGTCATTTTTATGATGAAATTTATAAAATAATTTTAGCAAAAATTTGAGCATCAATCATCTTGTTATAACTAATGAAAGAAAGAATTAAAATGATTTTGATGATGTCTTCATGTTTAAATATGATGCATAACATTTTCATACAAAAATTTGATCATTCTTATGAAAGATCAAATCACATAAATTGAAACTCTTAAAAATAAGAAAATGCACTATCATGATGTTTTATGTGTGATGCATTCGATCTTAATGTGTTTATTAATAAAACTTGTATTTTGAATTTATACGATGATGGCTTTCATATGAAAATTTGAATATACCTATGTGAGACAAATAAAACACATAAAAAGGAAAGCATGTGATCATGATAAAATTTATGAATCTTGATAAGTTTATCTTGCTTTTGATTTCAAACGAGATGCATGATTTTTGACACAAAATTAATTATCATGATAATAACATATTTCATGAAAATGCTTGCACACCAAATATGATTAAAAGATAGAAGCAAGCATATTTATGATTTTGCTTTCAACATGATGCATAGTGTTTACATGAAAATTTGAATATGCTCATGTGAAATCAATTGCATGAAATGAAAATAGATTTTCTATCCTATTGAGATTAATGAATTCATTTTACCAATCTTGTGAATCTCATGAAAATGATCATGATGAATATTTTGAAAATAAATGAGTGTGTCATGCATTTGGTTTAAATAATTTCTCTTAAAACTTACTTTTTGGATCTATACAAAGATTCATGGATCTAGTAGAAAAAGACAAGAGCATGCTTATATGTAAACCATCTCCATTAATCTTAATAAAATTTTCATATGAAATATTTTTGATGCATTTGATCTTGATGGATTTAATGACAACTTGTATTTTAAAGTAACATAACGATGACTTTTATATAAATATTTGAACATACTTTATGAAATCATCATTGATAATGATGAAATGAAAATATTAAAAGTTTGTTGTCATGCTTAATGATTTTATGATATCATGAGAATTTAAAGGTGTTATATCTTGATGACAAACTCATGTTCGATTTTAAAATTTGATACTCATCTTTTAAAACATGAGTACACTAATATGGAACAAACAACTTAAAATGAAACACATTATCATGATAAATTAAATCTCATGTCGTGAAATAATGTGTTATATTTTTGTCTTGATGGTTTTTATAATGAAACTTGCCTTTCATTTTTGAATACTTACTTTGATTTGGCATAATAAGACAAATGATGAATCCATATATACTATGTTCATATAAGTCTCTTGAATCTCAAGAATGATTTTGATAATTTGATTGTGAGTTTCGAGTTGACAAAATGAGTTTGAATGATTTTATGACTCCTCTCTTGATCTCTTGAAATCATGACTTTAAATTCTTGACTTGAGATATTTTTGTGAATCACTTGAATTATGAATGAGATTTTGATGAAGTGTTAAATAATCCATCTATATGAATCTTGAAAATGATTTTGATGATAAGTATGAAGTAGTCAAATTGAACTTGAATGATTTTTCTTTTAGTGATTATTGAATCTTTTGGAATTATGATTTGTTAAGATGTATTTAATGCTTGAATCATGTTCTAAAGGATTTCATTTTGCTATAAAAAAATTATTATTGAAATCATGATCTTGACAATTATAACTTGAAGTTCTTTATAAATCAAGATCGCTTACCATGTTCCTTCCATTTTATCAAAAGAAAATTTCTTAAATGAAATGTAACTTGTCTTTTGATTTCTCGGAATTCAATACTTGAATTTTTATGAATTCGTGTCTTGATTCTTATGAAATGTGATCTTGATAAAAATTCTTATGTATGAATCAAGATCTTGTGTTTGATCTCCTAAGACTTCCACTTGTTATTTCCTAAAATGGAGACTTGTCAAAATGATTCATGAACCTTTTGATTTATGACTTTTGGATTCATGACTCAAAATCGAAGATTGAAACATTATATGCTAAAATTGATTTTTTTTTTTGTTGTTTCAATACTTGAATGCCTTATGTGATGATTGAAAATTTGATGAAAAAGAAATGTGCTTAATGTTTGATTCATTGATTTATTCTTTTATCATGGCTTAAAAATGAATGAAAAGAAAATATGTTAGCACTTGTAATCATGACTTGATCCTTGATATTGATATGCTTTTATATATCATGATTCTTGGTTGTATGACATTTATCTTGAATTGAAAATTGATACATTTATCTAGATCTTACTAAAAGGAAAGTTATGAATTATGAATGATATCTTTTGGTTTTGATCCTTGTTGAATTTATATATTGATATCCTTCATGACATGATTTCTTTGCATTGTTGTCTTGTATGCATCATGTGATGATTGATATATTGATGCAAATTTATAATTGATCATTGGTTCCTCCCTTCTTTTCGATAATGATAAAGGGGGAGTTAAATTGCTAGCTTGTGCATCAAAAGAGAAAAATTTGCTAGCTTAAACATTGAGAAGCAAAAAGTTACTATCTCAAGAGAGGCAAAAATCTTGCTTAACTTCACTTTTTCAACAAAATTGCTTGCATCTTTGTTACAAATTATTATTAAATCTCTATTAATCCTCCCTTTCTTTTTGACATTGATAAAGGGGGAGAAGGCTTTTGCTAGCTTGCATATTATAAATGAATGCAAAAGTCCTAGCATATAAAGAAAGCAAAACTTGTAAGCTTGCTCTTCTCAAAAGAGAAGAAAGAAATTACAAAATTGTATGCATATCGCAAAGGAAGTCAAGAAAATACATATCTTTGAATACAATTTGCTTGCACTTCTCAAAGGAACATTGAAAAACTTGTTATCATCACAATAAGTGCTATCTTGCCTATCATGAGAAACTTGCTATGCTTAAATGTTGTATAATGTGATTAATAGCTAGTATGATCGTAAAACTTGCATATCTTGTAAATTAGCTTTGATGCAACTTCTCCTTTTTGTTGATGACATAGGGGGAGAAATAGATTGATGATTTCATACATTGAATTGAATATTTTATATATTTACATGATGGTTTTTTAATTCTCATAACATTATGTTGAATGTTGCTTGGATTTAGGATAATCCAAGTGTCCTATCAATGACATATTGATAGGGGGAGTTTGGTTAAACTCCAGGGAGTTATGGTTAACTCCGGGGAGTTATGGTTAACTCCGTTAGTCATCAATTAGTTGTCATCATAAAAAAGGGGGAGATTGTTGAATCTCAGATTTTGATGATGAAACTAATTGATTGTGGTTCATTGTTTAACTGTGTTTTAAGTTACGCAGGTCTACTATCGATCAGGGTTAGACAATTGATGTTGGAGGAATTGACGTTGCGTTGGAAGTGATCACGTCAGGATATTGGATGTCGAGCCGGAGGTTCGGTCGACAATCGACAGGAGGCTTCATATTTCGGGCATCGAGCCAAGAAGAGCGGAGTTGCGCCAAGGATATCGGGGTTGTGGAGGTCAACCGCCAATTGGACAACAAGCTGTAAGAGAGGACGATATGCCGAAGAATCAGACGAAGCACCGACCAATGATGTGCCGAAGAATCAGATGAAGCGTCGACCAATGACGTGCCGGGCAACTGAATGTCAATTCGCATTGTAATATTTGTCTAGATCGAAGTAGAGTGTTTGTGTGTGTGTGCAGGATTAACTATGATAGCGATGAAGACGTAAAGTGAAACAAAGTACTGAAAGACAAGTGTGATGGATCGTTGGGAGTTCGAGAGTTCGACGGGAGTCCGAAGATTCGTTGGGAGTGTTGCCAGAACCGACCGAGAACGAGTAGGGAGCTTGCCGAATGGTTTTCGGAAGTTCGCCAGAAGATTCGTCGAAAGTTCGCGAAGCTTGCCAAGTAAGATCAAAGCTTACCAATGAAGCTCATTGGAACTCGCCAAGATCATTGTGAAGTCCGGGAGCTTACCGGGAGTCCGTAGAATCATTTCCGAGGGTTTGTCGGAAGATCGCCAGAAGTTCACCGGAAGCTCACCGAAAGAAGTCTTATCTTGTGAACTTTGTAATAGCTTAGAAAATATCTTTAAAATTCATAGTTAGCACATAATTTGGTTTAGGATTATGTGTTAATCCTACAAACCAAGTTTGGACCAATTCGAACTTTATTTGGATCGATTTGGGCCGAGTTTTCGGCCCAAACCAATGTGTTGAAATGACCTGGGCAATGGCACCACCTAGAGGCAGAAAGCTGGGTGGTGGAACCGCCCCAGGCTAGTGGTGGCACCGCCCAGCACCCGAGGGCACCAGCAGTGGCACCGCCCAATACCGCCAGAATCGGGAAAACCGAGGCAATTCAAATTTGGGCTCCAAACTTGAGTCCTCTTAGGGTCTATAAATACCCCAAGTGTTCTTGCTTAAAGAGCAAGAAAGTGTGTAAGAAAACTAAGGGAAAACTCTATTATTTGAAGTAGAAATCCCTTCTCCAAAAGTTTAGAAGTGTTCTTAAGAGAGGTGCGGAGGGAAGCTTTGTAAATAGAGTTTGTAAAAGGGAATTTGTCTTCGCCTGTTAGAAGGAAGGCAGCTAGTGGAAAGCCGGTGGCCTCAAGCAAGAGGAATTGGGAGTGGATGTAGGTCGGATGACCGAACCACTATAAAAATGGTTTGCGTTTACGTTTTTGCATTTACCTTTCTGCAAACCGCATTTTCTTCGTTGCTCAACTTACTCATCACTGCCTTCTTCCTCTCTAAATACTCCCTACTTTAAGCACCTTCCATTACTCTTAAATTAAAATCAATTTTAGTCGAAAACGTGATTTTTATCATACGAAGTTTCTGAAGTTAGTTTAAATTGCCGAAAATCTATCGTTCTTTATTGCTGCACTAATTCACCCCCCCCTCTTAGTGCCGCTCGATCCCTAACAATATCCATTAGGGTTTATAGGGGGCCTCTATAAATAGAAGGAAACCAAAGTTCTATAGGTTGGGGGGTTCTTTTGGTAGTCACATTCTGTTCTCCTCTCCCTAGAGAGGTGCATCGTCGTAGTCCCTACTATGTGGAAACCGCTAGAGAGGAGGACGCTTGACCTCCTTCATCCTTCCTATAGATCTACAGGGATTCTGGGATATATGATCTCTCTAGGTATTTTCTTTTACACATGTAGTTTTCACGGATTTGATTTGACGCACCGATCTTCGCACGACAACGGAACCTTTCTACAAGAAATCTGTGGTTTTGTTTTTTGTTCTTCTACTACGCATGTGATATTGCCCCATAGGATTTCCCAATAGCCTTTACTGTATGGATCACAGCTAGAGAGGATGACGCTTGACCTCCTTCATCCTCCCCCACGGATCTGTAGGAATTCAGGGATATACGATCTCTCTAGGTATTATCTTTCTTATATACATAGTTTTCGATTTCACGGGTTTTTTTCCTCTGCGATGTGATGTCGCTCCTAGATTTTCCAACATTAATAGCCTTAGCACTATCCATATTAAATCATTTTAATACATCTAAAGCATAGTTAGTTTGACTAATAAAACTTCTATCACTTAACTGCTTAATTTGTAATCCTAAGAAGAAAGTTAAATAACCTATCAAGCTTATTTTGAAAAGATTCACATTAAAATTCATTTGAAGAATCAAAAATGATATCATCAATATAAATTTGAACAATAAAAAAATTATCTTCAAAATATTTAATAAATAATACAATATCAACCTTGCCTTTCAAAAAACCATTCTTAATAAGAAATGAATTAAGTCTCTCATACTAAGCCCTCGAGGCTTGCTTTAATCCATAAAGAGTCTAAAATAACTTATAAACATGATTTAAAAAATAAACATTTTCAAAATTGGGTGGTTGTTTAACATAAACTTCTTCAGAAATAAAACCATTAAGAAAAGTATTTTTAACATCCATTTAAAATAACTTAAAATTATTACAACATGCATAGGCAAGAAGAACCTTATGGCTTTAAGTCTAACCACAGGAGCAAATGTTTCTTCATAATCGATACCTTCTTCTTGGTTGAAACCTTAGGCCACTAATCTAGCCTTGTTTCCAACCACGATACAAAGTTCAACTTACTTATTCCTAAAGACCCATTTAGTACAAATTATAATGTGGTCACTAGGTCTAGGGATAAGCTTCTACACTTTATTTCTCTTCAATTGATTTAACTCCTCTTATATTACAATAACCCATGAATTATCTTTTAGAGCTTCGCCAATACATTTTGGGTTCAATTTGAGATCAAAAGATAGCATTAGCACAAAAAATTTTAAATGAAGAGCGAGTTTGAACATCTTTTAATGTATCTCTAATGATTAGCTCTTTAAAATGAGTATCTACATACTTCCATTCCTTAGATAAGAATTCTTTAGAAGAAAATACATCCAAGTTGCTTAGGGGAGGAGAGTTTTCATTCAGATTTAAAGCATCAAATTCAAAATCATCATCAAAATTATTTTTTTTAAATTTGGGAAGCTCATTAAAAATAACATGAATAGATTCCTCAATGACTAAAGTTTTTTTTATTAAAGACACGATATGCTTTAGAAATAGAAGAATATTCAAGAAATATGCCTTTATCGGATTTTGCATCAATTTTTTCTAAGGCATTTTTTTCATTTAAAATAAAATATTTATAACCAAAATCTTTAAAATATGAAATATTAGGCCTTTTATTATTTCATAATTTATAAGGAGTTTTGTAAGTAATGGTCTTACTAGAACCCTATTCATGACATAGCATGCATGTTAATGGTTTCGGCCTAAAAATATTTGGGTAGGCTATATTTTTTTAACATGGTTCTTGCCATCTCTTGTAAGCTCCTATTTTTTCTCTCAACTACTCCATTTTGTTGTGAATTTCTTGGAGTAGAGAAATTAAGATTGTACCGATTTAGTTCATAAAAAATTTGAAAATTATAATTTTGAAACTCACTATCGTGATCACTACGAATAGATGAAATCATAAAACCATTTTTATTTTGAAAATGTTTACAAAATTTTAAAAAAATATTTAAAGCAATCACTTTTGTGTGCCAAGAAGTATGTCCAAGTGTATCTATTATAATCATCAATAATTACAAAGGCGTATTTACTATCTTCTAGACTTATTATATTAATTGGTCTAAATAAATCCATATGGATTAATTGTAGTGGTCTAGAGATGCTTATTTGATTTTTTGATTTAAAACTATTTTTTATTTATTTACTTAGTTGGCATGCATCATAAACTTTATCTTTGACAAATTTGATGCTAGGTATTCATCTTACAAGTTCTCTAGTTGAAATTTGAGAGATTAGTTTCATAATAGCATGACCTAGACTCCTGTGTTAAAATCATGCATCATCATTTAAAGCTGAAAAACATATTTCATCACAAAAATCATCAATATCAATAGTATATACATTATTATTTTTTAAGAAAATCATAGATCTATTTTTCTATAGTATTTCAATTATATAAGCATTAGATTCAAATTTGATGGTATATCCTTTATCACAAAATTGACTAATGCTTAGTAGATTATGTTTTAAAACATCTACTAATAACACATCTTCCAAAGGTTCGACTTACTACCTATGGTTCCTTTGCCAATAATTTTTCCCTCATTGTTGTCTTTGAAGATGACATATCCTTTGTATTGGCTAGTGAGCTTTGTAAAATGTATTGAATCTCCAATGATATGCCTTGAGCATCTACTATTAAGGTACCATCTCTTGCTCGTAGCTTTTGATTATAGATACATCTACAATAAATGAGGTTTCTTTTAGGTACCCATTTAATTTTGGGTCCCTCATAAATAGATCTATCTATCTTAACTATCCGCATTGAGTTATTTATGATTCCTTTAGGAACCCAAACTAATTTGTATGGATTAAACTTTTTAAATGAACATCTAAGGACATAATGTCCAAATCTACAAAAATTATATCTATTTTTAGGAGAAAAAAGTAATGTTGGTCCTTTAACAAATATAATTGGCTTTTGTTGAGTGTTGCTACTCATAAAGCCAATTCTTACTTTTCTTTGAATATGACCTTTATTAGCAAGGATCATGTTTCAAAATTTGTTACCAATTTTAAAATTTTCTAATGTTTCTTGTACTAATACATTTTCTTTCTTAAGTGAATCTAACTCTTCGCACTTAGTGCAAGGTGTTAACATATAATTATCATGCTCATTTTTTAATTTTTTAAATTTACTAGCAAAAGAAGCATGATCCTTTTTTAACAATTTATACTTTTTACTAACTAATTTAAATTCATTAAACAAGTCATAAAATGTATTGAATAATTCATTGTAAGATAAGGAAGATTCGTTTGAGTTATATACCTCATTGCTAAAAGTCATTAATGCGTAGTTGGCAACTTCTTCTTTATTGGTTGGCTCCTCATCTTCGAATGTACTTGAATCATCCTAAGTCGATTTGAGTGCTTTTTTTTTTTAGTAACTTCTTCTTCATTTGGGGACATTCATTTTTGAAGTGCCCTGGCTTCTTGCATTCAGAGCATATTATTGTATCATTTTTTAGTTCACTTTTATTCTTAGTATCTTATTTTGTTTTGTTGCTTTTTAAGAATTTTTTAAATTTTCTTGTAAGAAGTGCCAAGTCATCTTCATTATCATCATCACTTGATTTTTCTCCCAACTGATCTTCTTTGGTTCTAAGTGTCATGTTCTTATTTTTTGGAAGGTTGTTCTCAAGTACATCATGTGCTATGCATGTCATTTCATAGGTTATTAAAGACCCGATAAATTCTTCAAGTAGAAAACTATTCAGGTCCTTCTTGTATTGGTGTTACTTTAGGATCCCAACTTTTTGGAAGTGATCTTAGTATTTTGTTAACAAGTTCAAAATTAAAAAAACTTTTACCAAGTGCTTTTAAACTATTAACAACATCCGTAAAACGGATGTACATGTCTCCAATGGTCTCACTTGGTTTCATTCAAAACAGCTCATAGCTATGCATAAAAAGATTAATTATCGACCCTTTAACTCTACTTGTGCCTTCGTGTGTGACTTCAAGTGTGTGCTAAATATCATGCGTAGTTTCACATATAGAAACCCGATTAAATTCATTTTTATCTTGAGCACAAAACAAAGCATTTATCACTTTAGCATTCAAAAAGAACGTCTTTTTCTTCAAATCATTCCATTCATTCATTGGTTTAGAAGACTTTTAAAAATCACTTTCAATAATATTCCATAAATCAAAATCCATGAAAAACAAGAAAATTCTCATTCGAGTTTTTTAATACGTGTAGTCTATCTCATTGAACATAGGAGGACGAGTGATAGAATAACCCTCTTGATTGCTGATAAAAGCCATCTCCCTTGGGTGTTAAACCAAACAGAGAGAAACTTTGCTCTGATACTAACTGTTAGGATCATAGTGTGGTGTAAATTTATGCTTTCAAAAAATTATGTCGATTAAAAAAATTCATTCGACGAAACGTATCGGAAATGCATTCTGACTTTTAATATAAGCAAAAGTATTGAACAACTAACTTAGTAAGCAATAAGAGTGAAAATCATAAAGGGAAAAGAGCACACTAGATTTATAATGGTTCGATCCTCCGACCTACGTCCATTCCCGATTCCTCCTCCGTCGAGGTCATTAACTTTTATTAATGATCTTCTTTCAATAGGAGAAGATCAACCACCTTTTTATAACTTTTTCTCATTTTCATAGGTTTAGGAGATAACCTCTATAAGTCTCATACCTCTCTTCGACAGAATTCTAAACTTTTCAAAAGGAGAGGAATACTCAACACTTTTCAAGATTACAATTTTGATTCATCAGAGTTTTAGCTCACTTTTTCTTGTGTAATCATAGAAAAAATGAGTGGGGTATTTATAGGCCCCAAATGGCTTCAAAAACAAAGTCAAAATTTAAATTTCTGGGTCTTCCAAGTATAGGTAGTACCATCGCCTGCTAGCTTTAATGCTAGTGGTACCATCACCCAAATTAGGCAATACAACCACTTGCAGCATGAAAAAGTGCACTTTTTGACATTTCCAAGTCATAGGCAGTTTCATTGCTAGTTTGACAGTGCCACCGTGAGACCCAACTTTTGGGTTACTAAATGGACCTTTCAATGAGCTCAAATTAGTCCTAATTTAGGCCCAATGGGCCCCTAATTGAGTTAGTAAGGTTATATCTAAAAGTAACTCAAATTAAGACCTAACTACGATGATCATAGCTTAAACAATTATAAAATATAAAATCTTGTATTGTCCGGCATGTCATTGATTCTTCCGAACTCCTGGCGCATCATGCTCTCCTTCGACGTATTACTCAATCCATCGGTATGTTGACACCCACAACGTCCGATCTTGATGCAATGTCTGATTCTTCCAGTGCGATGCTCGATTTCTGACTCCGACCCAACATTTGATTCTCCTGCTTTAATCGTTCTACCTTTTCATGATCGAAGATAGTCTTGCAACATTTTTCTCAAAATGCAAATTTGATCATAAACTTATCAATTGATTTCATCATCAAAATCCAAGATTCAATAATCTCTCCCTTTTGATGATAACAACCAATTAATGATAGAGTTAAACTCAACTCTTCCTATCTATATGCTATATCGAAATAAGGTAAACTTGAATTCAAAAGGAATAACCTTTGAATTCAAGTAAAACAATTTTGATCATATGTAGCATATCATATCAAAATTTCATATATCGTGCATCATAGTTTCAAATCATCAAAATATAACATGCACAGTTTCAAAATATTACAACTCATCATCACTTCATGCATGATACCAAAAACAAATCAACATCACTTTAGGCATAACATACATGATACCAAAATGTTAAAATTTTCAATCATTTATTACTTTTCCCCTTTTGTCATTAACAAAAGGAGAAAAGTTCAACAAATATTTGAACCATGCAAGTTAGTATTTTAGCAAGTTTTATGAATTAGTGCAGTGATAAAAAATGATGGTTGCGATTCAAAAATATTCGGTTCAATGGAAGCCATATCGAAAATCATTTAACTTTAAAAATGTTTATAAGAGAGTAGAGAGCAAGTATAGCAATTTGTAGTTAAATAAAAAGATAATGAAGGTAAATAGCAAACCACAGAATACACCAGATTTATAGTAGTTCAATCGTTGTGACCTACGTCCACTTCTGATTCCTCCTCCGTCGAGCTCACTGGCTTCCACTATTGATCTTCCTTCAATGGGCGAAAATTAATCACCCCTTTTATAGATCTCTTCTCCTTTTAATAGGTTAGGAGTTAACCTTTTTACAAATCGCTCACTTCTCCTTATACAAGATAGTTTTGCACCATTGTGATAGCAAGATAGCAAGTTAGCAAAATTTTTGCAAGATAACAACTTTTGCTTTTAGATGTGCAAACTAGCACTATTCTTGCTAGCACTTCTCTTGGGATATGAAGTAGACTAGCAAGCAAAGATGAAGAGAGGAGTTCATTCATCATAAGAAAAGCTAAGCTATCAAAAATTCATGAATCATTCATCACAAGAAAAACCAAGCTATCAAAAATTCATGAATAATTCATCATAAGAAAAACCAAGCTATCAAAAATCCATCAAACCTCTACTTTCATAGAGAGCTAAGGGATTCATCATATAAAAAGAAATGTGAATATTCATGAATTAAATCCCTATTTTGGATAAAAAGAAGAGGGGTTCATGGTAAGTGATTATCACACAAAAATAAAGTGTGCCAAAAAGTCCATGAATAAATCTTCTTCTTTCATAATTTTACGGGGATCATAGCAAAAGATCATTAAATGATGGATCAAGTGTATCAAAAATCCATGAATGTGAAAAGAAGAAGATAGGAAATGATCCCGATAAAATCTCCATTTTTGAAAATCAAAAAATCTAAAAAAATATATCCGAGAAACTCATACATTCGGAAGATTTAACATGCCTAATTCTTTTTTAATAAAATTAAATTATTCCTCATTTAAAGGTTTTATAAAAATATCAGCTAATTGATGTTTCGTATTAATAAATTCTAAGGTTACATCATGGTTTTTAGCATGAACTCTTATAAAGTGATGCCTAATATTAATATGTTTAGTTCTAGAGTGTTGAATGAGATTTTTTATTAAATATATTGTACTAGTATTATCACAATTTATAGGAATATTTTTAAAGTAAATTTTGTAATCTTCTAATGTGTTTTTCATCTATATAACTTGTGCATAACATGCACTTACTACTATATATTCAGCTTCGGCTGTAGATAGTGTAACCGAATTTTGTTTCTTGAAAGACCAAGAGACAAGTGCATGACCTAAGAATTAACATGGTCTAGATATGCTTTTTCTATCTATTCTACATCCAGCAAAATCAGCATCAGCATAAGCAGTTAATTCAAAGTTCTCAGATTTTGGATACCATAATCCTAGATTAGGAGTTCTTTTAGAAATCTAAGAATCCTTTTAATAGTTTAAAGTGAGATATCTTAGGATTATATTGAAATCTTGTACAAAGTCCAATACTAAACATAATGTCTGATCTAGTTATGGTGAGATATAGGAAACTACCTATCATACCCCTATAAGTTTTTTGATCAAAGCTTTCTCCATTTTCGTCCATATCTAACTTAGTGAAAATACTCATTGGTATATTGATAGCCTTTGAACTATTCATATTGAATCATTTTAGTAATTCTAATGCATATTTGGTTTGACTAAGAAAGATTTCATCACTTAGTTGTTTGATTCGTAGACTTAAGAAAAACGTAAGTTCACCAATTAAGCTCATTTTGAACTTTTGGCTCATACTCTTGGTAAAAGATTCGCATAAAGACTCATTTGTGGAACCAAAAATGATGTCATTAATATAAATTTAAATAATAAGAAAATTATTTTTAAAATTTTTAATAAAGAATATAGTATCGACCTTTCCTTTTGAGAAATTATTTTGGATAAGAAAGGAACTAAGTTTCTCGGCCTTTGGGGCTTGTTTCAATCCATAGAGAGTCTTAGATAACTTAAACACATGATTAGGAAAAAGAGCATTCTCAAATCCGGGTGGTTGTTCAACATAAACTTTTTTAGAAATAAAGTCATTTAAAAAAACTCTTTTGACATCGAAATAACTTAAAATTATTATAACAAGCATAGGCAAGGAGCATCCTTATGGCTTCTAATCTTGCCACAAGAGTGAAGATTTCTTCATAATCAATACATTCTTCTTAGTTGAAGCATTTGACCACTAATTTAGCCTTGTTTCTAACCATGATACCAAATTCATTTTGCTTGTTTCTAAAGACACATTTAGTACTAATTACTAAATGGTCACTAGGTCTAGGAACAAGCTTCCACACCTCATTTCTCTCAAATTGATTCAACTTTTCTTACATTGCGATAACTCATGAATCATATTTCTGGGCCTCGTCAATACATTTAGGTTTAATTTGAGATAGAAAAGTGACTTTAGCACAAAAATTTTTAAAGGAAGAGCAAGTCTGAATACCTTTTAATGTGTCTCATATTATTAGCTTCTTAAGATGAGCATCTACATACTTTCATTTCTTAGGTAAGGATGTTTTGGAAGAAGATGCATCCAAGTTGCTAGTGGGAGGAGAAGTTTCATCAAATTTAAAGCATCAAATTCAAGATCATCATCAAAATCATTTTTTTTAATTCAGAAACTTCATTAAAAATAACATGAATAGATTCTTCTATAATTAAAATTCTTTTATTGAAGGCACAAAAAGCTTTAGAAGTAGAAGAATAACTAAGAAAAATGCCTTGATCGGATTTTGCATCAAACTTTCCTAAGGCATCATTTTCATTTAAAATAAAATATTTACAACCGACAACTTTAAAATATGAAACATTGGGTCTTTTGTTGTTCTATAATTCATAAAGAGTTTTAGAAAGTAATGGTCTTACTAGAACCCTATTCATGATATAGCATGATGTGTTAACAGCTTCAGCCCAAAAATATTTAGGTAGGTGATGTTCGTTTAACATAGTTCTTGTCATTTCTTATAAGCTTCTATTCTTTCTTTCAACTACTCTATTTTGTTGTGGGTTTCTTGGAGTAGAGAAATTATGATTGTACCCATTTGATTCACAAAAGTTTTGGAAATCATGGTTTTGAAACTCACTACCATGATCACTATGAATAGATGAAATCATAAAGCCTTTTTCATTTTGAACAAGTTTACAAAATTTTAAAAATACTTAAAATAATCACATTTATATGCCAAGAAGTATGTCCAAGTTTATCTATTATAATCATCAATAATTATAAAGATATATTTGCTACCTCCAAGGCTTGTTGTATCAATTGGTCCAAATAAATTCATATGGATCAATTACAATGGTCTAGAGGTGCTTATTTGATTCTTTGATTTGAAACTATCTTTTATTTATTTTCCTAGTTGATATGCATCACACACTTTATCTTTGACAAATTTGATGCTAGGGATTCCTCTTATAAGTTCTCTAGATGAAATTTGAGAGATTAGTTTCATGCTAGCATGACCTAACCTCTTATGCCAAAGCCTAGCATCATCGTTTAAAGCCGAAAAGTACATTTTATTACAAAGATCATCAATGTTAATATATATATTATTATATTTTAAGACAATCATAGATGTGTTTTTGTTTGGTATTTCAACAATGCAAGCATTAGATGCAAATCTTATGATATATCCTTTATCACACCATTAACTAATACTTAGAAGATTATGTTTAAACCATCTAGTAATAACACATCTTCAATCAAGAAGTTTGATTTGTTACCTATGGTTCCTTTGCTAATAATTTTACCTTTGTTGTTGTCTCGGAAGGTGACATGCCTTTCATCTTGGCTAGTGAGCTTAGAGAATTAAGTTGAATCTCTTGTTATGTTCCTTGAGCATCCACTATCAAGGTACAATCTCTTGCTTCTAGCTTGTGATTGTAAACACATCTACAAGAAAGGAGGTTTTCTTTTATGTACCAATTTAACTTTGGATGCCTCATTAATCGATCTACCTAACTTATCATTTTGTATTTAGTCATTTATGGTTCCTTTAGGAATCCAAATTAACTTATGTGGACTGTACCTCTTAAATAGACATTTATGGGCATAATGTCCAAATTTGAAACAAAAGTTGTATTTGTTTCAAGGTGAAACATGTAAAGTTGGACTTTTAACGAAGATGATTGGCTTTTGGTGAGTGTTACTCACAAAGCTAATTCTATCTCTTCTATGAACATGACCCTTATTAGCAAGGATTATATTTAAGGATTTGCTACTTATCTTAAATTTTTCTAAAGTTTTCTGTAGTAACAAAATTTCTTTTTAAGTGTCTTTAAATCTTCACATTTAGTGCAAGGAGATAACATTTTATTATCATACTCAATCTTTAATCTATCTAATTCACTAACAAGAGAGGCATGCTCCTTTTTTAACAATTTATACTTTTTACTAACTAATTTGTATTCATCAAATAAGTCATGAAAGCATTCAACAATTCATCAAAAGATAAATTAGCTTCAAATGAGTTACTTATCTCATCATCAAATGCCATTAGCATGTAGTTTGTGACTTCTTTGTTGGTTTGCTCCTCGTCTTTGGATGCGCTCAAATCATCCCAAGTAGCTTTGAACACTTTCTTCTTCTTCAGTTGCTTCTTCTTCACTTTGGGGCATGCTGGTTATAGGTGCCCTACAAGCCAATCACGTGAGTGATGGCACCTATTACATGTTATGTCGATCTCTTCGTATATTATTATTGATATTTTCTCACATTATCTGGATGAATATTGTGATGTCTATGAATCTGTGCAATGGGAATCGGATCATGATGAGATCACGATAATGAGACCAATATACCTTTAAACATAGATCCTAAATTATCCTGGTCATTGGTTACTCGATGAGGACATCGAGATAACCGGATAGACTGGTACGTTGCATACTCATCTATATGATGGAGGCGATTGGTCTCATAGTCGTTTGTGTGGGGACATCAGAGGTACAATGCAGGTGCTCATTGGAGAATGAGTTCACTGATTGATCCGCTTACAAAATGCTATATAGTTAATGATACCTAATATCAGATAGCGATTTCGTTGTCCCAGTAGTGTGTTTGGTTCTTAGACTTGAGGTACCAAAGATGTCTTGTTTGAGTTATTCATTCTTTAATGTCGGACTTACAGGTTTGGAGAGCTCCAGATCTGGTATAGCTAGTTCTCGAGAATGATAGCCAACCTTATGAAGGCAATTGTGTGTCAATAGAGGATCATCCACTCTCGGTATCATGAGAGATATATCCTGCGTGTGCTCGCTTAGGCAAAATCCCTGGCTAGGGTCGTTCGGATTAAGAGAGAAGGAGTTCTCCGGGAGAATCCGATTAGAGCGAGACTAGGACAGGATTCCATATGGGCCTAACTCTACCATGCCCAATATATGGTCTCTAAGATATTAGATGGATGAGGGACTATAGATACATGGTAACTAAGGACAGATAGGTCCGATGGATTAGATCCCCCTACACCGTCTAGGGACTATGGCGTAGTGGCCTAGTACATCCATAGTCGATGAGTCAAGTGAATTATTATGGAGATAATAATTCACTATATCAGAAGGTGTTCTGAGTCAGAAGGAGTTCTAACGGGAGCGACTCACGACCAACTCGGTATCGGGCCTAGAGGGTCACACACATAAGGTGGATGTTATGACAAGTAGAGGTGCGGATATGAGATATCTGCGAAGCCCCTAGTTTGGATCCTGTGGATGAGATCCAATTAGGTAATTGGATGAGATCTAATTAAATGATTAGATAAGATCCAATTGGATGAGATCAAATTGGATCCTGTGGATAAGATCCAATGAGATCGAATTGGATAGAGATCCAATGTGAACAGGATCTATTGAGGATAAGCCTCCTCCACCTCTATAAATAGGAGGAACCTCTTGGTTCATAGGCTGAGAGCTCTTGGTAGTCATCCTCCTATTCTCCTTAGTCTCCTCTCCTCCTCCTTGGCTCCGGCAGTATTGTGGTGCACATGGAGAGAGATCCCACGGTGATCTGAGGAACGTCGTTGCTGCATCCACTATGTGGATTACTTCTAAAGAGGAGTACACTAGTGCTCGTTCATCCTCTTCATCGGATCTGAAATTTTCGGGGATATATGATCTCCCTAGGTAATGCTTTTGACATGATATATGTGGATTTTTTGGATTTACGATTTATGTGCACCAATCATCGCACGACGACCAAGTATGTAACTATGAAAAATCCGGTCTTATTTTTATTTTCTACTGCGCATGAGATGCCGAATCTCCCGATTTCCCAATAGTGATATCAGAGCTAGGTTCATCGTGCGATGATTGGCTTATAAACTACATGTGTTATGATTTAGAACGATTTTGTCATCAAAATTGTTGGCACAAAAGTGGTGAGGAAGGGCAGCAACTATTGCTGCCCTTGCTGCACTCGTACAACGGCCAAAGGTTGCTTACAGCCATGGCCATGCGCGCAAGGGCCACCGGGTGGCCGGCATTGGCCACCAAGCAGGCAGCGCTTGTAGGCTACCTACGCAGGCAGCGCTTGTAGGCTGCCTGCGCAGGCGCCTTGCTTGCAAGGCGCGGGCGATGCCCGCAGGGGCGACCATCGCTGCCCGCGGCTAGGCAGGCAACGCTTATAGCCACCCGCAGGGGCGGTGCTCATGGGGGGCAAGGCTGCCTGAGGAGGCGGCGACTGTTGGGCAGCACCCACGGGCAGCGCCTGTGAGCGCTATGCCCGCATGCAATGGCGGCGCAGCCCGTAGGCATGGGAGGTGCCCCCCTTTCCCCGTGACGCCCCGCGCGCATAGCTGTCGCCGGTAGGGTGGCGGTGGCCATAGCCACATAACTGTAGAGGAAGGAATTAGGGCTTTCGGGACAAAAGACAATTTTGCCTTTAGGAATTATAGAAATTCAAAATTTATCCTTTTGACCGAATGACCAAAATGCCCTTCAGAATTTAGAAAATTCCTTGTATATCTCTGATTTCAAATTTTTATTATTTAAAAAATTTAAGTAACTATTATTATTTATCTAGTAATCCTACATAATATATACATGTGATGTGATATGATGTGGGAAGATGATCATAAACTTTGTGATGTGTATATGTGATTATTGGGGCTTGCGAGCCTTCATTTTTCGTTGATTATTGGGCCCGCATGCATGTAATTATGTTGTGATTATCTTAGAGGCATAGCAGAAGCCTGGAGGTAGTAGCGGGACCCCTGAGGTTGATTCAGATGATCGCGACGTATGGAGATGCGTCGAGGTGTCGGCAGATCCGACGATGATGAGATGGATGATCACCATGCATAGAGACGCACTGATATGCACATAGATCCTAATATAAATGATTTGGTCTACTGGCTCAAGCCTAATCATATTAGGTTGAAGTCCATGATCATTTGGTGTGCTTGTGCATGTGAATGCTATACACTTATTAGATAAGTATATATATATTTGCATGCGATATAAATATATTAAATATGTATGTGTGTGACACGTCATATCATGAGACCGAACCTAAAAACTCTCCTATGATAATATTAAGTCGGTAAGCATGAGGCAATAAGATTGACCCACGTGGCCTTCCATCATTAGGGGCAGGAACCGATTCCCAATATAGGTTGAGTTGGTCGAGTCCCCGAGGCTCATCTATTTCGCGTTTCATTATCTTGTCTTCGACATAGAGATGTCACCGGTGACCTGAGGACATGGTATACTTGGTCAAGTCCCTCGAGGGCATACCACCGAATCAGACTCATCTTCTAACGATGGTGATGACTTAACTGGACATCATGGTTGGTCGAGTCCCTCGAGGCCATGGTGGTTCAAAGGCCAAATATGATGGGAGTCACAAGGAGTTGTGATTAGTAAGAGTTGTCTACCTTTTGGGCTTAGTATGATTGGTCGAGTCCCTCGAGGTTGCACTAAGATGCTGATTGGATTCCGATCCCCACTAGAAGTCTACTGGAGACTTCCGTTTCATGTGCATGAGGGTGCCATGTGACTCATTAGAAAAATTAGTGGGAGCATGTCAAGATAGAAGTCCATATCTTGATTATTTATTTTTACGAAGTCTACGTGTTATTTACTTATGCTATATCTCCTGTTTATCAAAAACATGTCGCCATCAAACCCTCTGTGTGGCATACTTGATGTCAACCGCCTCACTAGTCTAAATTATACGGATTGGCTCTGCAACCTAAGAATAGTTCTTACAATGGAAAAAAATCACATATGTCTTAGATACGGTCATGCCCCAACCTCATGTAGAAGTTCTCAAGTAGAGTTTGCCCAATATGTGAAGTATATAGATGATTCTGCTCTCGCTTAGTGTTACATGTTAGCCTCTATGACTCCTAAATTACAGAGACAACATGAAAACATGGATGCTCATTTCATACTCCTACACCTCCACAAATTATTTGAGGAACAGGGAAGAACTCAATGATATGAGATATCTAAGAGTCTCTTCCGTGCTAGGATGACTAAGGGACACTGGTTTAGAACTATGTCCTGAAGATGATAGAGTGGATTGAAAAACTCATAGGTCTAGGAATTATCCTAGATGATAATTTGTGTATTGATCTTATACTTTAGTCCTTACCAGATTCCTTTTCTCAATTCATCATGAATTTCAATATGAACAAACTTGATGTATCTCTCCCTGAGCTCCTTAATATGTTGAGGGAGGTAGAGAGCACTATCAAGAAAGAGAACTTAGTTCTCTATGTTAGTGAGACCAAAAGGAAAAGGAAGGCTAGGAAGACCTTTGAGAAGCGTAAGGGCAAGGGCAAACGAGGTAAGGCAAAGGTTACCAAAATTGACCTAGCAAAGGATAAAAGCCAATACTTTCACTACGATCAAGATGGGCATTGGAAGAGGAACTGCAAGGCGTATCTTGTAGAAAAAGCAAAACAAAAGCTTGGAAAAGCTTCAAGTACTTTCATGATCAGTTTCCATGTGTCAGATTCTTATGATAATACATGGGTATTGGATATCGGTAGTGCTTATCATATCTGTAATTTGTTGTAGGTTCTGATAAGGCATAGGAGATTGGCAAAAGACGAGATGGACCTCAAGATAGGCAATGGAGCAAGAGTTGCTGCTGTTGCTGTCGGTGTGGTCACTCTACACCTACTTGATGGAGCTATTATTGTATTAGATGCATGTTATTTTGTTTTCTCTATTATTAAAAATATTATTTTCATTTCATGTTTGACAGTAAATGATTATAAATGCTTTTTGAAAATAATTATTATTCAATCAGTAAGAATGATAAGATCATTACTAGAGGGACATTGCATAATGGTTTTTTTATGCTAAATACTGCTTCACACATCATGAATATTAACATGGCCAAGAGGAAACGAGAAGAGGTGAACAATGCATATTTGTGGCATTGTAGGCTTGGTCATATCCATGAGTAAATGATTCAAAAGTTGTTGAAAAATGGATACTTAGATCCATTTGACTACGAGTCATATACAACTTGCGAGCCTTGCCTTCGTGGAAAATTGACCAACTCTCCATTTAGTGGAACTAGAGAGAGAGCCATTGAGTTACTAGAACTCATACATAGTGATGTATGTGGTCCTATGTCAACTCATGCCATAGGTGGTTATTCCTACTTCATTATTTTCACTGATGATTTCTCTAGGTATGGACATGTGTACTTGATGAAGTATAAGTTTGAAGCCTTCGAGAAATTTAGGGAATATAAGAATGAAGTAGAGAACCAGATTGGAAAGAGTATTAAAACTCTTCGATCAGATCGAGGAGGAGAATACCTGAGTACAGAATTCACCCAGTTCCTCAAGGACCATGGGATTCTATCTCAATAGACACCTCCTTATACACTACAGCTCAATGGTGTATCAGAAAGGAAGAATCACACACTATTAGATATGGTGCGATCTATGATGAGTTTCACTGACCTACCCATCTCATTTTGGGGATATGCCATAAAGACCGCAGCTTACCTTCTGAATAGAGTTCCATCTAGATAGGTAGTGTCTACACCATATGAGATATGGAGAGGGAAGAAGCCTAATCTTAAGGTTGTTAAGATTTGGGGCTGCCCTACCCATGTTAAAAAACACGACCCCGATAAGTTGGAATCAAGGACGGAATGGTACAAGTTCATGGGATACCCCAAGGAAACTTGTTGTTATTATTTCTATCACCTTGAGGACCAAAAGGTATTTATTACCAAGAGAGCAGTATTTCTTGAGAAAAAACATATTCTTGGCAGAAATAGTGGGAGTATGATAGAATTGAGTGAGGTTGGAGAACCTAGCTCAAGTACCATTCCAGAGATCGAGTATGTTCAGGTACCTAACACACAAGTTTCAATTTTGCATAGGACTGGTAGAGTGTCACACCCTCCTTGAAAGATATGTGGGACATTTTAGTGGAGAGGACATTCAGGACATTGATCCTCAAACCTACGAGGAGGCTATTATGAGTATAGACTCTGGGAAATGGTAAGAAGCCATGAATTCTAAGATAGAATCCATGTACTCCAACAAGGTTTGGAACCTTGTTAATGCACCTGAGGGTATCATACCTATTGGCTGCAAATGGATCTTCAAGAAGAAGATCGGGGTAGATGGAAAGGTGGAGACCTATAAGGCAAGGCTAATGCTAGGGGGTATCGTCAGAGGCAAGGTGTTGACTATGACGAAACCTTTATGCCTGTATCCATGCTAAAATCCATTCAAATTCTATTGGCTATTGTAGGACATTATGACTATGAAATCTGGTAGATGGACGTGAAAACTACATTCCTCAATGGCAACCTCGAAGAGGAAGTGTATATGATACAGCCTGAGGGGTTTATGTCCAAGAACAGTCCAGATAAGGTGTGCAGATTGCTTAAGTTCATTTATAGACTAAAGCAAGCTTTCCAAAGTTGGAACATAAGATTTGATGAGGCGATCAGATCTTATGACTTCGTTAAGAATGAAGATGAGCCTTGTGTGTATAGGAAGGTAAGTGGAAGCGCTATCACCTTCTTTGTGTTATATGTGGATAACATCTTAATCATTGGGAATGATGTAGGAATGCTCTCCATAGTAAAAGCTGCTAGTCATATGTGCCCTACAAGCCAATCACATGAGTGATGGCACTTATGACTTGATATGTACTTTTTCTCTTTACATATTATTAGGCGTTTTATCACTTTATCTTGCGTGTTGCATATATTGTGATGTCCTTGGATCTGTGCAATGGAAATTGGGTCGTGATGAGATCACGATAATGAGACTGATTCACTTTTAAACACAGACTCTAAGTTATCATGGTCATAGGTTACTCAAGAAAGACATCGAGATAACCGGATAGACTGGTGTGCTGTATACCCGTCCATATGATGGAGGTGGCTGGTCTCATAGCTACTCGTGTAGGGACACTAAGGGTACAGTGCAAGTGCTCATTGGGGAATGAGTTCACTGATTGATCCACCTATGGAATGCTAGATGGTTAAGGATACCTCATATCAAACAGCGATTCCGTAGTCCCAATAGTGTATCTGGCCCTTAGACTTAAGACACGAAGGATGTCCTATATGAGTACTCCACTCTTTGATACCGGACTTATAGATTTGGAAAGTTCCAGATCTAGTACAACCAGTTATTGGGAATGGTAGGCAATCTTACGAGGGCTATTGAGTGTCAATAGAGGATCATCCGCTCTCAATATCATAAGAGGAATATCCCATGTGTTCTTGCTCGAACAAATCCTTGGCCAAGGTTATTCGGATTGAGAGAGAAAGGGTTCTCTGGGAGAATCCAACAAGAGCAAGACTTGAGGAGAGACCGTATGGGCCTGACAGCACCATACCCGGTATAGGGTCTCTGGGATATTAGATGGATGAGAGATTATAGATACATGATAACTGAGGACAGATAGGTCCAAAGGATTGGATTCCCCTATATCGTCTGGGGGCCACAGCGTAGTGGCCTAGTACGTCCGTAGTCGATGTATTGGGTGAATTATTATAGCGATAATAATTCACTAAGTCAGAAGGAGTTCTGACAAGTATGACTTACGGCCAGCTCGATATTGGGCCTAGAGGGTCACACACATATGGTAGGTATTGCGACGAGTAGAGGTTCGAATATGAGATATCCGCTGAACCCCCTATCTTATTGGATATCCATTAAGCCCCTAAATTATTGGATCCTGAGATGAGATCCAATAATTGCTGATAAGAGATTATTGGGTAGAGACCCACTAATCCAAGAGGCTTGGGTAATTAGATGGAGATCTAATACCCAATAGGGCAAAAGACCCGATAGGGTTTTCAAGGGGCCTCTATAAATAGGAGGGAACGAAAGCTCTATAGGCTGAGGATTTCTTTTGGTAGTCACCTTCTGTTCTCCTCTTCCTAGTGAGAGAGGAGTATCATTGCAATCCCTGCCATGTGGATACCGTTAGAGAGGAGGACGCTTGACCTCCTTCATCCTCTCCCACAAATCTGCAGGAATTCAGGGATATACGATCTCCTTAGGTATCTTCTTTTACACGTGCAGTTTTACGGATTTGTTTTTGATGAACCGATCTTCGCACGATGATGGAAACTTTCTACGGGAAATTTGGGGTTTTGTTTTCTGTTCTTCCGCTACGCATGTGATGTCGCTCTCTTGTGGATTTCCCAACAGTGGTATCAGAGCCAGATTGTTCGTGCGAATATCGGATCTTAAACTGCGTGTGTTGTGTTTTAGATCTACTTTTGATGCCAAAATCATTAGCACGATGGGCGAGAAAGGGCAGCAACTGTTGTTGCCCGCTCGTGTAGCAACCGCAAGGCTGCTTGTAGCCTTACTGCTTGCACAGGTAGCAGTCGGTGGCCGACGGCCTGTCTGCAGGAGTCGGCGCCGCCTGTGAGCGTTGCGACCGTGGGCAGAAGTGCCCGCATGGGCAGGGGCGCTGGCAAGCGCTGCACCCGCAAGGGGCAGCGCCGCCCGCGGCAAGCCCGCAAGGGTCAGCGCCGCTTGCGGGCAACCTGCCCGCAGGTGTGGGCGCACCCGCAAGGGGCATCGTCGCCCGCAAGGGGCAGCGCCGCCAGTGGACAGACCACTTACGGGCGTTGCGCTCGCGAGCAGGGGCAGCGTGCCCGGCCACAGTGGACGCCGCCGGCAAGGTGGTGGTGGCCGCAAGCATAGTAAGGGTGAGGGATTAGGGTTTTTAGGGCAAAAGATGATTTTGCCCCCTTAAAATTTTAAAAATTTTAGATTCTGTCTCTTTTGATAGAATTACTAAAATATCCCTCGGAATTTTGGAAATTTTATATTCTGTCCCTTTGATAGAATTACCAAAATACCCTTGGGAATTCAAAAAATTTCCTCTATGTCCTTGATTTCAGAAAATTAAATATGTTAATTAAATAGTTTAATTAACTATTTTTTTTATCTAGTAGTCCTATAAAGTAACATATACTTGTGATGTATGATGTGGACTTATGATGTGATGTGTGTACATATGATTATTATTATTGGGGTCAGCGAGCCTCTATTTTTCTCGTTTATTGTCGAGCCTACGTGTCTGTAATTATGTTGTAATTACATGAGGAGGTGTAGTGGTAGCGGGACCCACGAGGCCGAGATGGACGATCTGACGCATGCAGATGTGTTGAGATGCCGACGGATTCGACCAAGTGAGATGGATGATCACAAGGCATGAAGATGCACCGAAGCACACATAGATCTTGATGTGAGTGATTGGGCCCACTGGCTTGGGCCTGATCACATTAGGATGTGGTTCATGATCATCTGGTGTGATTGCTCATGTGATGTGTGATTAGTTATACACCTACCAGATATATATATATATATATATTTACATGCGATGTAGATATATATATTAAATACGTATATGTATGTGTATGACATATTATATTAGGAGACCAAACCAAAATCCCCTCTATTAATAATATTAAGTCGGCAAATATAAGGCAATTAGATTGACCCACGTGGCCTTTCATCGTTATAGGTAGGAACCGATTCCTGGTGTAGGTTGAGTTGGTCGAGTCCCTCAAGACTCACCTATATTGCGTTTCACTATCTTATCTATGATATAGAGATGTCATTGGTGACCTGAGGACATAGTATGCTTGGTCGAGTCCCTCGAGAGTATATCATCGAATCAGACTCATCTGGTAACGATGGTGATGACTTAACCGAACATCATGGTTGGTCGAGTCCCTCGAGGCCATGGTGGTTCGGAGGCTGAACAGGACGGGAATCATAAGGATTTGTGATTGGCAAGAGTTGCCTACCTTTACGAGCTTAACATGATTGGTCGAGTCCCTCGAGATTATGTTAAGACGTCAATTGGATCCTGATCCCCACTAGAGATCTGCCGGGGGTCTCCGATTCACATACCGGAGGGTGTTGTGTGTCTCACAAAAAATTAGTGGGAATACATTAAGATAGAAGTCCTTATCTTAATTATTTAAATTTCTGCAAAGTCTGCATGTTATTTATTTCTGCTACATCTTTTATTTCAGAAAAATATCGCTTTCAAATCCTTTATGTGGCATACTTGATGCCAACCACCTCACTGGTCCAAATTATATGGATTGGTTCCGCAATTTGAGAATCATTCTCACGATGGAGAAAATCACGTACGTCCTTGATACAGTGATCCCTACGCCCGACGAAGGGGCAAGCGAGGATGAGATCGCTCATTATGTGAAGTACTTAGATGATTCCACTCTTGCTCAGTGTTATATGTTGGCCTCTATGACTACTGAGTTACAGAGACAACATGAAAATATGGATGTTAATTCCATACTCCTGCATCTCCGCAAACTATTTGAGGAATAGGGAAGAACTCAGTGATATGAGATATCAAAGAGTCTTTTTCGTGCTAGGATGACTGAGGGGACACCGGTTCAGAAGCATGTCCTTAAGATGATTGAGTGGATCGAGAAACTCACAGGTCTAGGAATGGTCCTAGAGGATAACCTGTGTGTGGATCTTGTGTTTCAATCCCTACTAGATTTATTTTCTTAGTTCATAATGAATTTTAATATGAACAAACTTGAGGTGACCCTCCCAGAGCTCCTCAATATGTTGAGATAAGCAGAGAGCACCATCAAGAAAGAGAAGCCGGTTCTCTACACTGGTGAGACCAAAAAAAAAAGGAAGGCTGAGAAGACCCTTAAGAAGGGCAAGGGCAAGGGCAAAATGGGTAAGACAAAGGTTGCCAAGAAAGACCCAACAAAGGATAAAGTCCAGTGCTTCCACTACGGCAAAGATGGGCACTGGAAGAGGAACTACAAAGAGTATCTTGTAGAGAGGGTGAAACAGAAGCTTGGAGAAGCTTCAGGTACATTTATGATCAGTCTCCATTTGTCAAAATCTTATGATAACAAATGGGTATTGGATACCAGGAGTGTTTATCATATCTGCAATTCGTTGCAGGTTTTGGTAGGACTTAGGAGATTGAACAGAGGCGAGATGGACCTTAAGATGGGCAATGGAGCAAAGGTTACTGTAGTGGCTGTTGGCAAGGTCACCTTACATCTACCTGGTGGAGCTATTATTGCATTAGATGCATGCTATTATGTTCCTTCTATTATCAAAAACATTATTTCCATTTCATGTTTGATAGTTATTGGATATAAATTAGTTTTTGAGAATAATGGTTGTTCAATAATATTAGATGATCAGATCATCACGAGAGGAACATTGCATAATGGTTGATTTATGCTAGATACAGCTCCACATATCATGAGTGTAAGTGAGTCTAAGAGGAAACGTGAAAAGGAGAATCAAACTGGAAAGAGTATTAAAATCCTTTGATCAGATCGAGGAGGTGAGTACTTGAGTACATAGTTCACCAAGTTCCTCAAAGATTATGAGATTTTATCCCAATAGACACCTCCTTATACACCATAGCTTAATAGTGTATCAGAAAGAAAGAATCACACACTGTTAGACATGGTGCGTTCCATGATGTGTTTCGCCGGCCTACCCATCTCACTCTGGGGATATGCCCTAGAAACCACAGCTTACCTTCTGAACAAAATTCCAACTAAGTCAGTGATGTCTACTCCATATGAGATATGGAATGGAAAGAAGCCTGATCTTAAAGTTGTTAAGATTTATGACTGCCCTGCCCATGTTAAGAGACACAACTTAGACAAGTTGGAATCTAGGATGGAACGGTGCAAGTTCGTGGGATACCCCAAAGAAACTTGTGGGTATTATTTCCATCACCCTGAGGACCGAAAGGTCTTTGTAGCTAAGAGAGCAGTGTTCCTTGAGAAGGAACACATTCTTGGTGGAGACAGTGGGAGCATGATAGAGTTGAGCAAGGTTGGAGAACCTAGCTCAAGCACCATTCCAGAATCTGTTCAGATACCTAACATACAAGTTCCAACTTTATGTAGGTACGATAGAGTATCCCATCCTCCTGAGAGATATGTGGGACATATCAGAAGAGAGGATGTTGAGGATATTGATCCTCAGACCTACAAGGAGGCTATTATGAGCATAGACTCTAGGAAATGGCAAAAAGTCATGAATTCAGAAATGGATTCCATGTACTCCAACAAGATTTGGAACCTAGTTAATGCACCCGAGGGTATTGTACCTATTGGCTGCAAGTGGATCTTCAAAAAGAAGATTGGAGTAGATAAAAAGGTGGAGACCTATAAAGCAAGGCTAGTGGCTAAGGGGTATCGTCAAAGGCAAGGTGTTGACTATGACGAAACTTTCTCACCTATAGCCATGCTAAAATCCATTCAAATTCTATTGGCTATTGCAGCACACTATGATTATGAGATCTGGTAGATGGATGTCAAAATCGCATTTCTCAATGGCAACCTCGAGGAGGAAGTGTATATGATATAGCCTGAGAGATTCGTGTCCAAGGATAACCCAGATAAGGTGTGTAGGTTGCTTAGGTCCATTTATGGATTGAAGCAAGCTTCCTAATGTTGGAACATAAGATTTGATGAGGTGATCAGATCTTATGACTTCGTTAAGAATGAAGATGAACCTTGTGTGTACATGAAATTAAGTGGGAGCACTATCACCTTTTTGGTATTATATGTGGATGACATCTTGATCATTGGGAATGATATAGGAATGCTCTCCACAGTAAAGACTTAGTTATCTAGGCACTTCTCAATGAAGGACTTAGCGGAAGCATCCTGCATATTAGGGATACGGATCTATAGAGATAGATCCAAGAGGATGCTTGGCTTGTCCCAGTCCAGGTACATAGACAACATTGTCAAAAAGTTTGGCATGGAAAATTCCAAGAGAGGTCTCATACCAATGAGACATGAAATATCACTTTCTAGGAGTATGTCCCCAAAGACTCCTGAAGAAAGGGTACACATGGATATAATGCTATATGCATCAGCGATAGGATCTATCATGTATGCTATGCTATATGCCAGGCCTGATATAGTGCATGCTCTGAGTGTCACGAGTAGATATCAGGTAGATCCATGCTTGGAGCACTAGAAAGCAGTAAAATGTATCCTTAAGTACTTAAGAAGGACTAAGGATCTTTTACTGGTATATGGATGTAGTAGCCTCAAAGTTGAGGGCTACACGGACTCGAGTTTTCAGTCCGATATTGATGATAGCAAGTCTAATTCAAGGTATGTGTTCACCCTGAATGGAGGAGCAATATGTTGGAAAAGTTCCAAGCAAGACACTATTGCTAACTCGACCACAAAGGCGGAATACATTGCTGCGGCAGAGGCAGTAAAGGAGGGAGTCTGGATGAAAAAGTTCATCATAAATCTAGGAGTCATCCCGAGCAGCGAGGAGCTGATTCCTTTATATTGCGACAAATACGGGATGATTACTCAAATAAGGGAACCCGAGTCTTATCAGAAGTGTCCTGAGGAGGTTCCAACTTATTAGAGAGATCGTGGCCAGAAAAGATGTAATAATAGAAAGAGTTCCATCCGAAGATAACATTACAGATCCACTGATAAAGCCATTGACTCAGATTGTCTTTGAGTATCACAGAGGTCTGATGGGGATCAGACATGTTAGTGATTGGCTTTAGGTCAAGTGGGAGATTGCTAGTCATATGTGCCCTGCAAGCCAATCACATGAGTGATGGCACTTGTGATTTGATATATACTTTTTCTCTTTGCGTATTATTAGGTGTTTTATCATTTTCTCTTGCGTGTTGCATATATTGTGATGTCCTTGGATCTATGCAATAGAAATCCGATCGTGATGAGATCATGATAATGAGACCGATTCACCTTTAAACACAGACCCTAAGTTATCCTAGTCATAGGTTACTCGAGAAGGACATCGAGATAACCGGATAGACTGGTGTGCTGTATACCCGTCCATATGATGGAGGTGTTAGGATCAAAAGGCACTAAGAGGGGGGGGTGAATTAGTGCAGCGGATTAAACTCGTATTCTTGAAACCGATTTCGCAAAGAAACATAAGTTCGTAGGAAGATTTCGATTCGACGAAAGAGAACTTGAAAGTAATTGCTTGTGAAAAGGAACTAACTATGAACTTGCAGCCAAGAAATGAAATGATTCAGAAATATAAACACTCACACATTTAAGGACACAATGATGTATAGTGGTTCGGTCAAATGACCTACATCCACTCTTGAAGCCTTTGCGATGAGGCTCCGCTCTTCCACTAGCAAGTCCTTTGAAGGAAGGATCAAACACCCCTTTACAACCCTTTACAAGATGTTCACACTTGTACAAGATCTCTCAAGAAGAAGAAGAAGGTGAACACTTAGCAAAGAAAACAACACTTTTCAAACTCTTCAAAAGCTCAAGACTCAAACTTTTTCTTGCTCAAAAGGGTTATTTTTTTCAGCTGAAAAGGAAGGGGTATTTATAAGCCTCAAAGTGATTCAAATTTGGAGCCCAAACTTGGAGCCAAAATTTGAATCCTTTGAGTTTTTCGGTCTGATCAAGTCTTGGCAGATCGACACACCCAGCGGTTCTATCTCGCCCACCAGCGATGCTACCGCTGGCTTTCCACGCACCAGCGGTGCTACGCCACCCAGCGGTGCTACCGCTCACAGCTTACGATAGCTGGCGGTGCTACGCTTCAGCAAAGTGGTGCTACCGCCACTAAAGAGCTCGGCGCGCTACAGTGAGCGCATGATACAGTATCCGGGCTCGCTACAGTGAGAGCCTGCTCACATATCGATCCGGCTCGCTCACATGAAGCGGGCTCGCTGATGAGCGAGGCTACAAGAAAGATGCACGTAGCATGCATGCATGCGTAGCCAGTTCGGTTTGGGCCAAAATTTTGGCCCAAACTCATCCTAATCAAGGCCCAATGGGCCCCCACTTTGGATTATCTAATCCTAACCCAAAATACGTGCTAACTACGAATTTTAAAGACGTTTCCTAAGCTATTACAAAGTCCACATGACAACTTCTTCCGGCGAGCTTCCGGTCAACTTCCGACAGTCTTCCGACGAACCTTCGGAAACCATTCCGCGGACTCACGGCAAGCTCTCGGACTTCACGATGATCTTGGCGAGTTCCCCCGAGCTTCTTTGGCAAGCTCCGATCTTTTTTGGCAAGCTCCGCGAACTTCCGACGAACCTCCCGGCGAACTTCCGAAAACCCTTCGGCAAGCTTCCTACTCGTTCTCGGCCAGTTCCGGCAACGCTCCCAACGAATCTTCGGACTTCCTTTGAACACTCGAACTCCCAACGATTCATCACACTTGTCTTCGGCCCTTTGTTTCGCTTTACGTCTTCATCCCTATCGTAGTCAATCCTGCTCGATAGTAGACCTGCATAACTCAAAACGCAGTTAGACCACAAATCACACTCAATTAGTTTCATCATCAAAATCCGAGATTCAACAATCTCCCCCTTTTTGATGATGACAACTAATTGATGACTGACGGAGTTAACCATAACTCCCCGGAGTTTAACACAAACTCCCCCTATCAATATGCAATTGATAGAACCCTTGGATTATCCCAAATCCAAGTAACATGTATCATTCATGTAGTGAAATAAGAACAAACCATCATGCAAATATAAAATATTCAATCAATGCATGAAGTCATCAATCTACTTCTCCCCCTATGTCATCAACAAAAAGGAGAAGTATTATTATAGCTACTTTAAAAGATATGCAGATTTTTACAACAAACTAGCTTGCACTTTGTAAGATATGCAGATTTTTACAATATCATACACCATTTTGCAATACAACATTAAGTTATACCATTCAATTATAGCAAGTTTCAAAGATGGGCAATGATGGTAATTTTCACTTGCTTCTTGAGATGTGCAAGTTTGCACCTTGTTTCTCACGATAGCAATATTTGCATCATTTGATATAACAATTCTTAGCTTCTCATGAAGTTGCAAAGTAGGAATCAAGATGGCAAATTTTTGCAATGTTCGAGCTAAAACTTTCTCCCCTTTGTTAGCATCAAAAGAAAGGGAGGATAAAATACTTCAAATAATCTTGCATAAGATTCAACAATAATTTGTAACAAAAATGCAAGCAATTTTGAAGAAGTGAAATTGAGCAAGATTTTTGCCTCTCTTGAGATAGCAACTCTTTGCTTCTCAATGTTCAAGCTAGCAAAATTTTCTCTTTTGAAGCACAAGCAAGCAATAAATCTTCTCCCCCTTTGTTTTTGTCAAAGAGAAGGGATGAATATTATCTCAATCAAATAATTTTGCATCAATCAATATATCAATCATCACATGATGCATACGAGATGATATTGAAACATGAGAAATCATGTCATGAAGGATATCAATATGTAAATTCAACAAGAATCAAAACCAAAAGATATCATCCATGATTCGTAACTTTTCATTTTAGCAAGATCTAGATTCATATTTATCAATTTTTAATTCAAGATAAATGTCATACAACCAAGAATCATGATATATGAAAGCATATCGATATTAAGGATCAAATCATGATTACAAGTGCTAACATATTTTCTTTTCATTCATTTTTAAGCCATGATAAAAGAATAAATCAATGATTCAAATATTAAGCACAATTCTTTTTCATCAAATTTTCAATTGTATAAGGCTTACATGGCAAATATCAATTCATGATAAAGGGTATACTATCTTGAATCATGATGCATAAAAACATATCATTCTCATAGATCAAGTCATGATTCATTGATTCATCATAAGGCAAATTTCTTTTCAATTATCTATTTTTCAATTGCCACATAAGACATACAAGCCAAAGAATCTTTGTCATTTCTATATTATGAAATATATGATAATAAGACTCATGATTCATTTAAAAAGATATAGCATAAAGAGTAACTTGATTCAAGTATAAGATTTTTCATCAAGATCACATTTCATAAGAATCAAGATCACAAATTCATAAAAATTCAAGGATTGAATTCTGAGAAATCAAAAGACAAGTTACATTTCATTTAAGGAATTTTCTTTTGATAAGACGGAAGGAGCATGGTAAAAGATCTTGATTTATAAAGAGTTTCAAGTCATATTTGTCAAGATCATGATTTCAATAAAATTTCTTTATAGCAAAATGAAATCTTTTAGAACTTGATTCAAGCATTAAATATGTCTTAACAAATCATAATTCTAGAAGATTCAAGAATCATTAAAAGAAAAATCATTCAAGCTCAATTTATCAACTTATGACTCATAATTAAATTATTATTTTTGAGATTAATAACATGAATAAAGTCATTACCGTATCATCAAAATCTCATTCGTAATTCTAATGATTTATAAAATATCATAAATGAATTTATCACTTGCCTTTCATCAAAAATTGAAAATCAAACTTTATCATAAAATTGTCAAGGCATAAATGCAACATATTATTCCAAGACATGAGATTCAATTTATCATGATAATATGTTTCATGTTTCAAAAGATGAGTATCAAATTTTAAAACCGAAACATGAGTTTGTCATCAAGATATGATATCACAAAGTCATTAAGCATGATAACAAACTTTTAGTATTTTTATTTCAATGATGATTTCATAATGTATGTTCAAACATTTATGTGGATCCCATCATTGTAGAAATTCAAAACATAAGTTTGTCATTATATCCATCAAGATCATATGCATCAAATATCATGACAATACATTTTCTCATCTTTATGAGTTTCAATTTAAGTGATTTGATCTTTCATAAGAATGTTCAACTTTTTCATATGAAAATGTCATGCATTATATTCAAAACGAAAATATCATCAAAATCATTTTAATTTATAAGATTCATAAGATATCACAAAATCATTAAGCATGACAACCAACTATTATTATCAATGATGATTACATAAGGTATGTCCAATTATATATATGAAAATCATCATTGTATTACTTTGAAATACAAGTTGTCATGTAGTCCATTAAGATCAAAAGCATTACACGTAAAGCATCATGATAGTGCAATTTCTCATTTTTATGTGTTCCATTTCAAGTGATTTGATGTGAGTATACTCATGTTTTTCATATAGATCCAAAGAGCAAGTTTCAAGAGAAATCATTAAGACCGAAAACATGAAGCACATTTTTTAAAATATTCATCATGTTTATTTTCATGAGATTCACAAGACTCATAACATGAATTCATTCATCTCAATAGAATAAAAAAGATATTTTCATTTTAAGCAATTTGATGTGAGCATATTCAAAATTTTTATGAAAACATGTATCAAAATAAAACACAAGCTTCGTCATTAAATCGTCAAGACCAAATATGTAAAAATGATAGCACACTTTCAATTTTTATGTTAAAATGCCATGTTCAAATTTTTGCCAAAATCATGCATCTATTTATAAATTCGAAAAATATGTTTCATCATCACAATATGACACTTTATTACTTCAAAAGCTCATGCATGATAAAATCATCAAGCATCATATTTGGAGATAATGTAAACCATCAAGATACACATGCATGGATTAATCCTAAGCATTATCACAAATCTTGCATCATTCATATGTTTACTTTTCAAAAATACTATAAAGAAAAGCATAGTATAATTTCGAATTTTTTTTTAATTTCTAAAAACACAAGAAAAGCATTAAAAAAAATTCCTACTAACTAAGTTAAGCATTCATGGAAATCATCAAGTAATTTCAAAATAATTCAAGGAAGTTAAGTTACTTACCTCATTGTCGAAGCCCATTAAAGCGTAGTTTGCTTCTTCTTCTTGGTGAGCCTTCTTCTTCTTCATTGGTCTATTCCTCCGTTCAAGTTCATTGTTGATTTTAGATTTTTGTTTAATGAACTTATTAAGATCGATTAAAGGTTCAAAGTCCTCTTCATTGTCCTCATCACTTGAGTCATCACTCAAGTGGCATTCTCTTGTTCTAAGTTCAAAAACCTTCTTGTTCTTTAGAAGGTGGTTCATGTGTTCATCATGTTCATCATATTCATCATGTTCCATTTCATAGGTCTTTAAAGACCCAATGAGTTCATCAATAGAATAATTATTTAGATCCTTTGATTCTTGAATCGCCGTTATTTTAGGATCCCACCATTTTGAAAGGGATCTTAAGATCTTGTTAGTGAGTTCAAAATTCAAAAACTTTTACCAAGACTTTTCAAGCTATTGACGACATCCGTGAAGCGGTGTACATGTCGTCGATAGATTCGCTTAGTGTCATTTGGAAGAGCTCAAAATCATGCAACAAAAGGTTTACTTTCGAGTCTTTAACTCTACTAGTTCCCTCATGCGTGATTTCAAGAGTTCGCCAAATGTCAAAAGCCGTTTCGCACATAGAAATCCGATTAAACTCGTTCTTGTTTAAAGCACAAAATAAGGCATTCATAGCCTTTGCGTTTAAAGAAAACGACCTTTTCTCCAAAACCGACCATTCGTTCGTCGGTTTAGAGGAAGGTTGAAAACCATTTTCAATGATGTTCCATAAATCCAAATCCATTGAAAGCATGAAAACTCTCATTCGAGTTTTCCAATATGTAGTCCGTACTGCTAAAGAACGGTGGACTAAAAACCTAAAAGCCCTCTTGAAAACCATTTAGAGCCATTTCTCACGGGTGTAAATCCGAAGAGAAAGAACGTGGCTCGATACCAATTGTTAGGATCAAAAGGCACTAAGAGGGGGTGAATTAGTGCAGCGGATTAAACTCGTATTCTTGAAACCGATTTCAAGCAAAGAAACATAAGTTCGTAGGAAGATTTCGATTCGACGAAAGAGAACTTGAAAGTAATTGCTTGTGAAAAGGAACTAACTATGAACTTGCAGCCAAGAAATGAAATGATTCAGAAATATAAACACTCACACATTTAAGGACACAATGATGTATAGTGGTTCGGTCAAATGACCTACATCCACTCTTGAAGCCTTTGCGATGAGGCTCCGCTCTTCCACTAGCAAGTCCTTTGAAGGGGAAGGATCAAACACCCTTTTACAACCCTTTACAAGATGTTCACACTTGTACAAGATCTCTCAAGAAGAAGAAGAAGGTGAACACTTAGCAAAGAAAACAACACTTTTCAAACTCTTCAAAAGCTCAAGACTCAAACTTTTTCTTGCTCAAAAGGGTTATTTTTTTCAGCTGAAAAGGAAGGGGTATTTATAAGCCTCAAAGTGATTCAAATTTGGAGCCCAAACTTGGAGCCAAAAATTTGAATCCTTTGAGTTTTTCTATGGTCAATCAAGTCTTGGCAGATCGACACACCCAGCGGTTCTATCGCCCACCAGCGATGCTACCGCCTGGCTTTCCACGCACCAGCGGTGCTACGCCCACCAGGCGGTGCTACCGCTTTGCTACGATAAACTGAGGCGGTGCTACGCCCAGCAGCGGTGCTACCGCCTTTCTACGATCGGGCGCTTCACGATGAGCGCATGATACAATATCCGGCTCGCTACAAAGAGAGCCTGCTTTCTGAGATCCGGGCTCGCTTCTGATGAGACGGGCTCGCTAAGATGCGAGGCTACAAAGAAGATGCACGTAGCATGCATGCATGCGTAGCTTGATTCAGTTTGGGCCAAAATTTTGGCCCAAACTCATCCTAATCAAGGCCCAATGGGCCCCCACTTTGGATTATCTAATCCTAACCCAAAATACGTGCTAACTACGAATTTTAAAGACGTTTCCTAAGCTATTACAAAGTCCACATGACAACTTCTTCCGGCGAGCTTCCGGTCAACTTCCGACAGTCTTCCGACGAACCTTCGGAAACCATTCCGCGGACTCACGGCAAGCTCTCGGACTTCACGATGATCTTGGCGAGTTCCCCCGAGCTTCTTTGGCAAGCTCCGATCTTTTTTGGCAAGCTCCGCGAACTTCCGACGAACCTCCCGGCGAACTTCCGAAAACCCTTCGGCAAGCTTCCTACTCGTTCTCGGCCGCCCGAACGCCTCCCAACGAATCTTCGGACTTCCTTTGAACACTCGAACTCCCAACGATTCATCACACTTGTCTTCGGCCCTTTGTTTCGCTTTACGTCTTCATCCCTATCGTAGTCAATCCTGCTCGATAGTAGACCTACATAACTCAAAACGCAGTTAGACCACAAATCACACTCAATTAGTTTCATCATCAAAATCCGAGATTCAACAGGAGGTGGCTGATCTCATAGCTACTCATGTAGGGACACTAAGGGTACAGTGCAGATGCTCATTAGGGAATGAGTTCACTGATTGATCCACCTACGGAATGCTGGATGGTTATTGATATCTCACATCAGACAACGATTCCGTAGTCCCAATAGTGTATCTGGTCCTTAGACTTGAGACACCAAGGATGTCCTGTATGAGTACTCCACTCTTTGATACCGGACTTATAGGTTTGGAAAGTTTCAAATCTAGCACAGTCGGTTATTTAGAGTGGTAGCCAACCTTACGAGGGCTATTGAGTGTCAATAGAGGATCATCCGCTCTCGGTATCATAAGAGGAATATCACATGTGTTCTTGCTCGAACAAATCCTTGGCCAAGGTTATTCGGATTGAGAGAGAAAGGGTTCTCCGGGAGAATCCAACAAGAGCAAGACTCGAGGAGAGACCGTATGGGCCTGACAGCACCATGCCCGAAATAGGGTCTCTAGGATATTAGATGGATGAGAGATTATAGATACATGGTAACTGAGGACAGATAGGTTCAAAGGATTGGATTCCCCTATATCGTCTAGGGGCCGCAGCATAGTGGCCTGGTACGTCCGCAATCGATGAGTTGGGTGAATTATTATAGTGATAATAATTCACTAAGTCAAAAGGAGTTCTGACAAGTATGACCCACGGTCAGCTCGATATTGGGCCTAGAGGGTCACACATATATGGTAGGTGTTGCGACGAGTAGAGGTTCGGATATAAGATATCTGCTGAACCCCTTATCTTATTGGATATCCATTAAGCCCTTGAATTATTGGATCCTGAGATGAGATCCAATAATTGCTAATAAGAGATTATTGGGTAGAGACCCATTAATCCAAGAGGCTTGGGTAATTAGATGGAGATCCAATACCCAATAGGGCAAAAGATCCATTAAGGTTTTCAAGGGGTCTCTATAAATAGGAGGGAACCAAAGCTCTATAGGCTGAGGGTTTCTTTTGACAGTCATCTCCTATTCTCCTCTCTCCAGAGAGAGAGGTGCATCGTTGCAATCCCTGCCATGTGGATACCGCTAGAGAGGAGGACACTTGACCTCCTTCATCCTCTCCCACAGATATGCAGGAATTCAGGGTTATACGATCTCCCAAGGTATCTTCTTTTACATGTGCAGTTTTGTGGATTTATTTTTGATGCACCGATCTTCCCACGACGATGGAAACTTTTTACGGAAAATTTGAGGTTTTGTTTTCTGTTCCTCCTCTATGCATGTGATATCGCTCCCCTGTAGATTTCCCAACAAAAGCTTGGCTATCTAGACACTTCTCCATGAAGGACTTAGGGGAAGCATCCTATATTCTAGAGATTCAAATCTATAGAGATAGATCCAAGAGAATGCTTAGCTTGTCCTAATCTAGGTACATAGACTCTATTGTCAAAAGGTTTGGCATGAAAAATTTCAAGAGAGGTCTCATACTTATGAGACATGGAATATCACTTTCTAGGAATATGTCCCCAAAGACTCCTGAAGAAAGGGCATACATGGATAGAATACCATATGCCTTAGCGATAGGGTCTATCATGTATGCTATGTATCAGGCTTGATGTAGCGCATGCTCTGAGTGTCACGAGCAGGTATCAGGCAGATCTAGGCCTGGAGTACTAGAAAATAGGAAAGTGTATCCTTAAGTATTTGATAAAGACTAAAGATCTTTTACTTGTATATGGAGGCAGTAGCCTTAAAGTTGAGGGCTACATAAGCTCAAGCTTTTAGTCTGATGTCGATGACAACAAGTCGAATTCAGGGTATGTCTTCACCCTGAATGGAGTAGCAGTATGCTGAAAAATTTTCAAGCAAGATACTACTTCTGACTCGACCATAGAGGCAGAATATATTGCTGTAGTTGAAGCAGCAATAGAGGGTGTCTGGATGAAGAAGTTCATCATAGATTTTAAAATTGTATCGAGTAGCATGAAAATTGATTCCTATATGTGGCGACAATAACAGGGCGATCGATCAAGCTAGGGAACCCAGGTCTCATTAGAAGTATTCTGAGGAGGTTTCACTTGATCAAAGAGATCGTGGCCCGAGGAGATGTAGCAGTGGAAAGAGTTCCATCCGAAGATAACATTGCAGATCCACTAACAAAGTTGCTGACTCAGATTATATTTGAGTGTCACAGAGGTCTAATGGAGATCGGACATATAGGTGATTGGCTTTAGGTCAAGTGAGAGATTACTGGTTATAAGTGCCTTACAAACCAATCACGTGAGTGATGGCACCTATTACGTGTTACGTCGATCTCTTCGCATGTTATTATTGGCATTTTCTTACATTATCTGGATGAATATTGTGATGTCTATGAATCTGTGCAATGGGAATCGGATCATGATGAGATCATGATAATGAGACCGATATACCTTTAAACACAGATCCTAAATTATCCTGGTCATAGGTTACTCGATGTAGATATCGAGATAACTGGATAGACTGGTGCGCTGTATACTCGTCTATATGATGGAGGTGACTGGTCTCATAATCACTTGTGTGGGGACGCTAGAGGTACAGTGCAGATGCTTATTGGAGAATGAGTTCACTGATTGATCCACTTACAGAATGTTATATAGTTAATGATACCTAATGTCAAATAGCGATTTCGTAGTCCCAGTAATGTGTCTGGTCCTTAGACTTGAGGCATCAAAGATGCCTTATTTGAGTACTCCATTCTTTGACACTAGACTTACAGGTTTAGAGAGCTTTAGATCTGGTATAACCGGTTCTCGGGAATGGTAGCCAACCTTACGAAGGTAATTGTGTGTCAATAGAAGATCATCTACTCTTGGTATCATGAGAGATGTTAGGGATCGAGCGGCACTGAGAGGGGGGGGTGAATTAGTTAGCGGTAAAGAATGATAGATTTTCAGCAATTTGAACAAGTTCGGAAACTTCATACGATAAAAATCATGTTTTTGACTAAAATCGATTCCGATTAAAGCGTAATGGAAAGTGCTTAAGTGGGGAGTATTTAGAGAGGAAGTGTTGAATCTCATATTTTGATGATGAAACTAATTGATTGTGGTTTATTATTTAACTGCGTTTTGAGTTACGCAGGTCTACTATCAATCAGGATTAGACAGTTGACACTAGAGGAATTGACGTTGCGCCGGAGGTGATCACGTCAGGATATTGGATGTCGAGCCGGAGGTTCGGTCGACTATCGGCAAGAGGCTTCGTACGTCGAGCATCGGGCCAAGAAGTGCGGAGTTATGCCATAGATATCGAGGTTGCGGAGGTCAACCGTCGATTGGGCAACAAGCCGCTAGAGAGGGCGATGTGCCGAAGGATCGGACGAAGCGCCGACCAATGATGTGCCGGGCAACTGAATGTCAATTCGTGTTATAATAACTGTCTAGATCGAAGTAGAATTTTTGGTGTTTGTTTGTGCAGGAGTGACTACGATAGGGATGAAGACATAAAGCGAAACAAAGGGCCGAAGACAAGTGTGATGAATCGTTGGGAGTTCGAGTGTTCAACGGAAGTCCGAAGATTCGTTGGGAGCGTTGCCGGAACCGGCCGAGAACGAGTAGGGAGCTTGCCGAAGGGTTTTCGGAAGTTCGCTAGGAGGTTCGCTTAAGTTCACGGAGCTTACCAAGAAAGATCGGAGCTTGCCAAAGAAGCTCGGGGAACTCGCCAAGATCATCGTGAAGTCCGAGAGCTTGCTTTGTGAGTCCGCGAATAGTTTCGAAGGTTCGCTCGGAAGACCGTCGGAAGTTGACCGGAAGCTCGCGGAAGAAGTTGTCATGTGGACTTTGTAATAGCTTAGGAAACGTCTTTAAAATTCGTAGTTAGCACGTATTTTGGGTTAAGATTAGATAACCCAAAGTGGGGCCCATTGGGCCTTGATTAGGATGAGTTTGGGTCAAAATTTTGGCCCAAACCGAACCAGCTTTACGAGCATGCATGCTACGTGCATGCTATCAGTAGTCCGTACTATAGCCGATTCTCGTGTGTCGGCCATCGTGAGCAGGCCAGTAGTACCGCCCAGCAGCGGCGGTGGTAATACCGCTTTGACAGTGGTTGCAACCACCGTGTCGCAATAGTACCGCCAGCTGCAAAGCGTAGTACCGCCAAGACACAACGACACACGCAGCGGTAGTACCGCTGATGCCAGCGGTAGTACCGCCTGATCTGAAATTTCGACGAGACCTCTTTGAGCGGGATTTTGAATCCCAAAATTTCCCTATAAATACCCCTTTATTTCTAGCTGGTTGTTAGACCTTTTGCGTGTTAGAATTGAGTCTAAGCTATAGCAAATTTCTGCTTTCATTTGCTCAAGTGTTCTCCTCCTTTCTTCTCCTTGTAAAAATCACAGTAAAGAGGGAACCATTTGTAAAAGGCTGTAAAGGGGTATTTGGTCCTTCCCCTTCAAGAGACTTGGTAGTGGAAGTTGGGAGCCTCATTGGAGGAGGCTTCAAGAGTGGACGTAGGTCATTTGACCGAACCACTATACATCGCTGCGTTTACTTGCTGTGTGAGTACTTAAATTCTGCATCATAAATTTCTTAAGCTGCAAACTGATCGGATTTCTTCTCCCTACTTCAAACTGCACTTACCTGAATATTTTCAAGTTAAAGTCTCTTTCGCTGAATCAAGTTCTAAAGTAAATCTCCGGAATCGATTTTTAAGTTTTATTCAGTTTTATCCGCTGCACTAATTCACCCCCCCTCTTAGTGCCACTCGATCCCTAACAGGAAGAAGATAGTGATGAGTAAGTTGAGCAGTGAAGAAAATGTGATTTGCAGAAAGGTAAATATAAGAACGTAAACACAAACTGTTTTTATAGTGGTTCGGTCATTCGACCTACATCTACTCTCGATTCCTCTTCGTTTGAGGCCACCGGCTTTCCACTAGCTACCTTTCTTCCACCGGGCGAAGACAAACTCCCTTTTACAAACTCTGTTTACAAAGCTTCCCTCAACACCTCTCTTAAGGACACTTCTAAACTTTGGAGGAGGGACTTTTACTTCAAATGATAGAGTTTTTCCTTAGTTTTCTTGCATACTTCTTTCTCTCCAAGCAAGAACTTCTGGGGTATTTATAGACCCCAAGAGGATTCAAATTTGGAGCACAAATTTGAAGCCCAAATTTGAAATGCCTCGAACTTCGGCATTCTGGCGGTAATGGGCGGTGCCACCGCCCAGCACATTTCAGCACTCTGGTTTGGGCCAAAAACTCGGCCCAAACCGGTCCAAATCAAGGCCAAATTGGCCCCTACTTGGTTTATAGGATTAACACCTAATCCTAAACCAAATTACATACTAACTATGAAATTAAATATATTTTCTAAGCTATTACAAAGTCCGACAAGTCAAGACTTCTTCCAACAAGATTCCGGCAAACTTTCGACAGTCTTTTGACGAACCCTTAGAAACCATTCTGCAGACTCCCGGTAAGCTCCCGGACTTTGTTAGGGATCGAGCGGCACTAAGAGAGGGGGGGATGAATTAGTGTAGCGGATAAAGAACGATATATTTTCAGTGATTTAAACAAGTTCAAAAACTTCGTACGGTGAAAACTTCATTTCGTATTATGAAAGCCATATCGGTGGAATCATATAAGAAAAGCTTTAACTTAAAGATGTTTGCAAAGATGAGAAGTAGAGCATCAAATTAAGTGGAAAGGGTTTGCAGCAAAGTAAATAGCAAGAACATAAATGCAAACCAGATTTTTATAGTGGTTCGGTCATCCGACCTACGTCCACTCCCGATTCCTCTTGCTTGAGGCCACCGGCTTCTCCACTAGCTATCCTCCTTCCAACGGGCGAGGATGAACTCCCTTACAGTACCTCTCCTTTTGATGGGCTTAGGAGATAACCCTTACAAAGCATTTCACCCCTCTCTTGAACTAGAATACTCTTAAAACTTAGAGGGAAGATTTGTCAAACATTCAAGAGAGTTTCCCCCTTCTTTTTCTCAGTTCTAGACCCCCTTTCATCCAAGAATGTGAGGGGTATTTATAGCCCCAAAGATGATTCAAATTTGAGCTCCAAATTTGAATTTAGTTTGGGTTTCCCGGTGTTGGTGGTGCTACCACTTGTCATAGGCGGTGCTACCGCCTGTCAGTTGTCAGATTGACAGTGCACAGGCAGTTCCACCGCCTAAGGCAAGCAGTGCTATCGTCGCTGCCTTCTGGCACTGGGTGGTGGTACCGCCCCAGGTTGGGTGGTACTACCGCCTAGTGTTTGGCTGGTGGGCGGTACCACCACTTGGCACAGGCGGTTCCACCGCCTGGTTCGGCCACTGGGCGGTGCCACCGCCTAGGTCATTTCAACACTGATTTTGACCAAAAACTCGGCTGAAACCGGTCCAAATGAAGTCCGAATTGGTCCAAATTTGATTTATAGGATTAACACCTAATCCTAAACTAAATTATGTGCTAACTATAAATTTTAAAGATATTTTTTAAGCTATTACAAAGTCCATAAGACAAGACTTATTTCGGTGAGCTTTCGGCGAACTTTCGGTGGTCTTCCGATGAACCCTCGGAAACCATTTTGTAGACTCCCGACAAGCTCCCAGACTTCACGATAATCTTGGTGAGTTCCATCGAGCTTCTTTGGCAAGCTCCGATCTTTCTTGGCACGCTCCACGAACTTTCGACGAACCTTCCGGCGAACTTTCGAAAACCCTTCGGCAAGCTCCCTACTCGTTCTCGGCCGGTTTCGGCAACACTCCCAACGAATCTTCGGACTTCCGTTGAACTCTCAAACTCCCAACGATCCATCATAGTTGTCTTTCGGCACTTTGTTTCACTTTACATCTTCATTGTCATTGTAGGTAATCCTTCACACACAAATAAAAACTCTACTTCAATCTAGACAGTTATTACAACGTGAATTAACATTTAGTTGCCCGGCACATCATTGGTCGACACTTCATCGGTTTCTTCGGCACATCGTCCTCTCTTGCGATCCATTTCCCAATCGGCGGTTGACCTCCGTAACCCCGATATCCTTGGCGCAACACACTCTTCTTGGCCCGATGCCCGACGTACGAAGCCTTCTGCCGAATATCGACTGAACCTCCGGCTCGATATCCAATATCCTGACGTGATCACCTCCGACACAACGTCAATTCCTCCAGCGTCAACTGTCTAATCCTGATCGATAGTAGACCTGCGTAACTCAAAACGTAGTTAAACAAAAAACCACAGTCAATTAGTTTCATCATCAAAATTCGAGATTCAACAATCTCCCCCTTTTTGATGATGACAACTAATTGATGACTAACGAAGAAAATCATAACTCTCCGGAGTTTAACCAAACTCGCCCTATCAATATGCTATTGATAGAAACCTTGGATTATCCTAAATCCAAGCAACATTCATCAAAATGTTAAGAGAAAACAACAAAACCATCATGCAAATATATAAAATATTCAATTCAATGCATGAAGTCATCAATCTACTTCGCCCCTTATGTCATCAACAAAAAGGAGAAGTTGCATCTTAGCTAGTTTTCAAGGATATACAAATTTGACAATCATACTAGCTATTAATCACATCATACAACATTTAAACATTGATTTGCAATACATCATTCAATCATAGCAAGATTTTGTAAGGATCAGAGCGACACTAAGAGAGGGGGGGTGAATTAGTGCAGCGGATTAAAATGAATAAAGCTTGAAAATCGATTCCAAAAATTTGCTTAAGAACTTGATTCACCGAAAGAGACTTTAACTTGAATATTTGAAAGTTGAAGTAGGGAGAAGAAATCCGATCAGTTTGCGGCTTAAGAAATTTACGATGCAGAATTTTAAGTACTCACACAGCAAGTAAACGCAGCGATGTATAGTGGTTCGGTCAAATGACCTACGTCCACTCTTGAAGCCTCCTCCAATGAGGCTCCCAACTTCCACTGGCAAGTCTCTTGAAGGAGAAGGACCAAATACTTCTTTACAACCTTTTACAAGAGGTTCCCTCTCTTTACAAAATTTTTACAAGTAGAAGAAGGAGGTGAACACTTGAACAATTGAAAGCAGGAATTAGCTATTGCTTAGACTCAATTCTAACACTACAAAAGGTAACCCAACCAGCTAGAAATAAAGGGGTATTTATAGAGCATTTTTGGGATTCAAAAATCTCACTCAAAGAGGTCTCGTCCGAAATTTCGGACTGTAGGCGGTACTACCGCCTGGCACTGGCGGTACTACCGCCTGACACACCATTGCGTGTGTCAGTGTGCTGGCGGTACTACCGCCTGACACAAGTGGTTGCAACCACCTGTCAGGCGGTACCACCACTTGCCTGGGGCGGTGCTATCGCCTGGGTTCGGTCAACAAGCGGTGCTACCACCTGGGTCCGGCGGTGCTACCGCCTGCCCTTGGTAGAAACTGTATGGGCCTAACCTTCGGCCTAATACAGCCCAATAAAGGCCCAATAGGCCCAATCCAGGTCTAGACAGGATTAACACCTAGTCTATACCCTAATTAAGTGCTAACTATGAACTTCTAAAACAAAATTAAATCGACACCATCAAGTTATCTTCCGAAGAGCTTTCCGGCGATCTTCCGGCGGACTTCCGACACTCCCTCGGATTCCTTCCAGCGGACTCCCAACAGGCTCCCAGATTCTATAGCGAGTTCAACGAGTCTTTGGCACCCTTCCAAACCTTCTCGGTCATCTCCGTGAACCTCTGACGATCTTTTCGGTGAACTTCTGAAACCTTCAGCAAGTCCCCGATTTCATCTCGGTTGGCTCCGGCAGCACTTCCGATGATCCTTCGGACTTCCGGTGGACTCTTGACCTCCTAGTGATCCATCCCACTTGTCTTCTGGCACTTTGTTTCTCTTTACGTCTTCATCATCATCGTAGTTAATCCTGCACACAAACAAACAAATACTCTACTTCGATCTAGACAGTTATTATAACATAAATTGACATTCAGTTGCCCGGCACGTCATTGGTCGGCGCTTCGTCCATTCCTTCGGTACATCGCCCTCTCTTGCAGCTTATTGCCCAATCGGCGGTTGACCTCTGCAACACCGATATCCATGGCGCAACTCCGCACTTCTTGGCCCGATGCCCGACGTCCGAAGCCTCCTGCTGATAGTCGACCGAACCTCCGGCTCGACATCCAATATCCTGACGTAATCACCTCCGACGCAATGTCAATTCCTCCAACGTCAACTATCTAATCCTGATCGATAGTAGACCTACGTAACTCAAAACACAGTTAGACCACAAATCACACTCAATTAGTTTCACCATCAAAATCCGAGATTCAACAGATTTAAGTTCAAGCATGACAAGTTTTATTTGTTTCTTGTGCAATGTTGCACTTTGCTTCATATAATAGGCAAGATAGCATTTTGTTGGTAGTGTTCATGATAGCAAGTTCTTTTCCTCTTTTGTAGGCAAGCAAGATAGCAATTTTCTTCCTCTTGAATGAGCTAGCAAATTTTTCATGTAAGCTAGCAATAAACTTTCTCCCCCTTTATCAATGTCAAAAAGAAAGGGAGGATCAAATATGATGATATAAACTTTTTACATAAGTTTGCACAAAAAAATTTACAATAATCTTCAAATCATGATACAAATATATCAACATAATGGATCAAGTCATGATTACAAGTGCTAACATATTTTTTTTCATTCATTTTTAAGCCATGATAAAAGAATAAATCAATGATTCAATCATTAAGCATATTTCTTTTTTATTAAATTTTCAATCATCAAAATTCAAGTCATGAATATTAATTCAACAAGCTAACTCCCCCTTTGTCATTGTCAAATAGAAGTGGAGGACTCAATTGCAAAAAAAAATTTCAAGCTATATAAAGAAATCATGTCATGATATCAAGAAAAATTTAAGAAGGACGTGATTCATTTGACAAATCCTTTTAATAGAGTAAAAGAATTATACAATCAAGGATCATGATAAAAATATATCAAAATCATAGATCAAGTCATGATTCATGATTCATCATAAAGAAAATTAATTTATATCAAATATTCAATTGCCACATAAGGCATACAAGCCAAAGAATTATTGTCATTTCTATATCATGAAAGATATTATGTCAAGGCTCATGATTCATTTGATAGTAAAAGCAATAACTTGATTTATGCATGATAGATCTAAATTCATCATGAATCATAAAAATAATTTCAAGTATCACTTATCGATATATCAAGACTTGAATTGTTTTTCTCTTTAGTAAATGAAAAAAAAAAGCAATCATAGAGGAAAGTATTTCAATTTGCATAAAAAAAATATCTCAAGTCAAGAATTTAAGAGAGTTCATGATTCACTTGAAAATATCTCATTCAAAATAATTTGACAACTTGAAACCCATAATCAAATCAAAATCATTTTCAAGATTCAAAATGCTAGCAATTTGCATTAATCATGACAAGTGATACATCAATAGTCTACATCAATATTTCAATCATCAAGTCATGAAGCATACAAAGTAGTATTGAAACATGAGAGAAAGGTTCAAATTACACATGTAATGTTTCAACATTCAAAACACATTTTCTCAAGTTGAGTATCAATAAGTCAAGAGAAAATAACTTATGATTCATTTGGATTTTTCTTTAATAACATGGGAGAATCATAGTATAAAGTAAGAGGTCTTGAAAAACTCAAGTTATCAAGATCTCGATATAAATAAAACTCATTCTAGTTCAATTTATCAACTCATAATCAATTCATCGAAATCACTTTTATAATTTATGAGATTATTAAGATATTATGAAATCATTAATCTCGATAAGATGAGAAAAGCATTAAGTGATTCTTTTAACACATTATCAAAATCTTGTTCATAATTTATGTGATTCACAAAATATCATAAATGAATTTATCACTTGTCTTACATGGAAAATCAAAAACTTTAGAGAAAGAGAGATGTTCAAGAAACATGCATTTCTCTTTTAGTGATTTTCATTTATTTTATATAAGCATGCCTTTGTCTTTTTATACCAAATCAAAATAAGTATTTAAAAACAAAAGGCAAACTTCATTATAAAAATCATCAAAACAAAAATATAACACATTATTTCAAGATATGATATTCAATTTTTCATAATAATGTGTTTCACTTTAAGTTGTTTGTTTCATATAAGTGTACTCATCTTTCAAAAGATGAGTATCAAATTTTTAAAACCAAACATGAGTTTGTCATCAAGATATAACACCTTTAAATTCTCATGATATCATAAAATCATTAAGCATGACAACAAACTTTCATTTCATCATTATCAATGATAATTTCATAAGGTATATTTAAATATTTATATGGAAGTCATCATTGTATAAATTCAAAATACAAGTTTGTCATTAAACCCATTAAGATCAAATGCATCAAATATCATGATCGTGCATTTTCTTATCTTTAGAGTTTCAATTTAAGTGATTTGATCTTTCATAAGAATATTCAAATTTTTTATATGAAAATGTCATGCATCATATTCAAAGATGAAAACATCATCAAAATCATTTTACATTAGTTATAACAAGATGATCGATGCTCAAATTTTTGGTTAAATCATGCATCATTTTATAAATCTGAAAAATAATTTTTGTCATGAAAATCATCAAGTCCAAATGTAATACAAGGCAACATTAAAACCACATTTCTTTCATTTGGAAAATTTGTGATTTGGGTCTTTATAATTGATTTCATGAAGACATGTATCAATAAAAATTTCATCATAAAGAGGGTTAAAACCCTTAAAGCCAAGATGGAAGTTTTCAAATCAAGATACATACATCTATCATCAAAAGATTTTCAAGAAATTCATACATAGATATGTATCATGTTTAAGATTAAAAACTGATATGGAAAGTATACATGAAATTTCATCATCTCAAAATGTCATCTTAATTTGTCATGAAAACAATTAGACCAAAAATATGTTAATCCACAACATAGAGTCAAATCAATATTACTTCAAAAACTAATGCATGTTACAAAATCATCAAGCATCATGTTTAGAAATGAAAAGCAATATAAAACATCAAGATACACATGCATGGATTAATCCTAAGCATTATCACAAATCATGCATCATTCATATTTTTAATTTTCAAAAAATTACTAGAAAGAAAAAAAGCATAGAAAAAATCCTACCAACTATTTCAAGCAACTCATGAAAGGATCATGTAATTTCAAAGTAAGGTAAAAGAATTTCGGGTGAGTTTCTTATCTCATTGTCGAAAACTATCAAAGCCCATTTCATCTCTTCTTTACTTGATTCTTCTTTGCAAGCCTTTTTCTTCTTTGGCCTCATTCTCCATTCAAGTTCATTGTTTATTTTAGATTTTTGTTTCATGAACTTATTAAGATTTAGTGTTCGAAGTTCAAAGTTCTCAATAGTGTTCTCATCACTTGAGTCATCACTCATATGGCATTTCAAAGTTTGGAGTTCCAAAACCTTCTTGTTCTTTATAAGGTGGTTCATGTGTTCATGTTCAAGATGTTCTAGGAGGCTCATTTCATGTCATTAGTGAGCCAATTAGTTCTTCAATAGGTAAATTATTTAAATCTTTAGCCTGTTGTATTGCGGTTACTTTAGGATCCCATCTTTTTGGAAGGGATCTTAAAATCTTGTTTACTAAATCAAAACTTGAAAATGATTTACCAAGAATTTTCAAACTATTGACAACATCCGTGAAACAGGTGTACATATCGTCGATAGTTTCGCTTGGTGTCATTCGGAAGAGCTCAAAATCATGTAATAAGAGGTTTACTTTCGAGTCTTTAACTCTACTAGTTCCCTCATGCATGATTTCAAGAGTTCGCCAAATGTCAAAATTCATTTCGCACATAGAAATTCGATTGAACTCGTTCTTGTCCAAAGCACAAAATAAGGCATTCATAGCCTTTACATTTAAAGAAAAAGATTTTTTCTCTAAGTCCGACCATTCGTTCGTCGGTTTAGAGGGAAGTTAAAAGCCATTTTCGATAATGTTCCACAAATCCAAATCCATTGAAAGCATGAAAACTCTCATTCGAGTTTTCCAATAAGTGTAGTCTGATCCGTTAAAGAATGGTGGACATACAACCGAAAAGCCCTCTTAAAAGCCATTAAGAGTCATTTCTCGTGGGTGTGAATCCGAAAGAGAAAGAACATGGCTCTGATACCAATTGTTAGGGATCGAGCGGCACTAAGAGGGGGGGGGGGGTGAATTAGTGCAGCGGATAAAGAACAATAGATTTTTAGCGATTTAAACAAGTTCAAAAACTTTGTACGATGAAAACTTCATTTCGTATTATGAAAATCGTATCGGTGGAATCATATAAGAAAAGCTCCAACTTAAAGATGTTTGTAGAGATGAGAAGTAGAGCATCAAATTAAGTGGAAAGGGTTTGCAGCAAAGTAAATAGCAAGAATGTAAATGCAAACCAGATTTTTATAGTAGTTCGGTCATCCGACCTATGTCCACTCCCGATTCCTCTTGCTTGAGGCCACCGGCTTCTCCACTAGCTATCCTCCTTCCAACGGGCGAGGATGAACTCCCTTATAGCACCTCTCCTTTTGACGGGCTTAGAAGATAGCTATCCTCATTCAACAGAGTTTCCCCCTTCTTTTTCTCAGTTCTAAACCCTCTTTCATCCAAGAATGTGAGGCGTATTTATAGCCCCAAAGAGGCTTTAAATTTGAGCTCCAAATTTGAATTCAGTTTGGGTTTCCCAGTGCTAGCGGTGCTACCTCCTGTCAGAGGCGGTGCTACCACCTGTTAGTTGTCAGACTAACAGTGCACAGGTGGTTCCACCGCCCAAGGTAGGCGGTGCTACCACCGCTGCCTTCTGGCGCTGGGCGATGGTACCACGCCAGGCTAGGCGGTACTACTGCCTGGTGTTTGGCTGGTGGGTGGTACCACCGCCTGGCACAGGCGGTTCCACCGCCTGGTTCGACCACTGGGCGGTGCCACCGCCCAGGTCATTTCAGCACTGGTTTCCGCTGAAAACTCAATCGAAACCGGTCCAAATGAAGTCTGAACTGTCCCAAATTTGTTTTATAGGATTAACACCTAATCCTAAACTAAATTATATACTAATTATGAATTTTAAAGATATTTTCTAAGCTATTACAAAGTCCATAAGATAAGACTTCTTTCGGAGAGCTTTCGGCGAACTTTCGGTGGTCTTCTGACGAACCCTTGGAAACCATTTTACGAACTCCTGGCAAGCTCCCGGACTTCACGATAATCTTGGTGAGTTCCACCGAGCTTCTTTAGTAAGCTCCGATCTTTCTTGGCAAGCTCCGTGAACTTTCGACGAACCTTCCGGTGAACTTCCAAAAACCCTTCGGCAAGCTCCCTACGCGTTCTTGGCCGGTTCCAGCAACACTCCCAATGAATCTTCAGACTTCCGTCGAACTCTCGAACTCCCAACGATCCATCACACTTGTCATCTGGCACTTTGTTTCACTTTACGTCTTTATCATCATCGTAGTTAATCCTTCACACACACAAACAAAAACTCTACTTCGATCTAGACAGTTATTACAATGCGAATTGACATTTAGTTGCTCGGCACGTCATTGGTCGACGCTTCGTCCGATTCTTCGGCACATCATCCTCTCTTGAGATCCATTGCCCAATTGGCGGTTGACCTCCACAACCCCGATATCCTTGGCGTAACACGCTCTTCTTGGCCCGATGCCCGACGTACGAAGCCTTCTGCTGATTGTTGATCGAACCTCCTGCTCGACATCCAATATCCTGACGTGATCACCTCCGGCACAACGTCAATTCCTCCAGCGTCAATTGTCTAATCTTGATCGATAGTAGACCTGCGTAACTCAAAACACAGTTAAACAATAAATCACAATCAATTAGTTTCATCATCAAAATCCAAGATTCAATAGACTTCCCTATGATTTTGGTGAGTTCTAACGAGCTTCATTGGTAAGCTCCGATCTTTCTTGGCAAACTCTGTGAACTTCCAACGAACCTTCCAACGAATTTCTGAAAACCCTTCGGCAAGCTCCCTACTCATTCTCGGTCGATTCTGGCAACACTCCCAACGAATCTTTGGACTTTCGTCAAACTCTTGAACTCCCAACGATCCATCACACTTGTCTTCCGATACTTTGTTTCACTTTACGTCTTCATCATCATCGTAGTTAATCCTGTACACACACAAACAAAAACTCTACTTCGATCTAGACAGTTATTACAATGTGAATTGATATTCAGTTATCCGGCACGTCATTGGTCAATGCTTCATCCGATTCTTCAGCACATCGTCCTCTCTTGCGATCCGTTGCCCAATCAGCAGTTGACCTCCATAACCCCGATATCCTTGGTGCAACATACTTTTCTTGGCCTGATGCTCGACGTACGAAGCCTTCTACCGATTGTCGATCGAACCTCCGGCTCGACATCCAATATCCTAACGTGATCACCTAGCGCAACGTCAATTCCTCCAACGTCAACTGTCTAATACTGATCGATAGTAGACCTGCGAAACTCAAAACGTAGTTAGACAACAAACCACAATCAATTAGTTTCATCATCAAAATCTGAGATTCAACAATCTCCCCCTTTTTGATGATGACAACTAATTGATGACTAACGGAGTTAGCCAAAACTCCCTGGAGTTTAATATAAACTTCCCCTATCAATATGCCATTGATAGAAAACTTGGATTATCCCAAATCCAAGCAACATGTATCATTCATGTTAAGAGAATCAAACCAAATCATCATGCAAATATATAAAATATTCAATTCAATGCATGAAGTCATCAATCTACTTCTCCCCCTATGTCATCAACAAAAAGGAGAAGTTGCATCATAGCTAGCTTAAAAGATATGCAAGTTTTATAACACACTAGCTATCAATCTAGATATTCATTGCACATCATACAACATTCAATTATGGCAAGTGTAATTATGACAATTCAACACTTGTTTCTTGTGCAAGTTTGTACTTTTATCTTTTTTTGAATTTGCAAGATAGCAATTTTTGATATTTCAAAATAGCAAGTTTTTTTTCTCTTTTGTAGGCAAGCAAGATAGCAAGTTTGCATCATTGTGATATGTCAAGCTAGCAATTTTTTTATCCCCTTTATAATTATCAAAAAGAAAGGAAGGATTAATACTTCAAATAATCTTGCATGAGATTCAATAATAATTTGTAACAACAATGCAAGCAATTTTGTTGAAAAAGTTAAGTTGAGCAAGAGTTTTGCCTCTCTTGAGATAGCAACTTTTTGCTTCTCAATGTTCAAGCTAGTAAATTTTTCTCTTTTATGCACAAGCTAGCAATTTAACTCTCCCTTTATCATTTATCGAAAAGAAGGGAGGAACTAATGATCAATTATAAATTTACATCAATAAATATATCAATCATCACATGATGCATACAAAACAACAATGCAAAGAGATCATGTCATGAAGGATATTAATATGTAAATTCAACAATGATCAAAACCAAAAGATATCGTTTATGATTCATAACTTTCTTTTTAGCAAGATTAAGATTCAAATGTATCAATTTTCAATTCAAGATAAGGGGCATACAACTAAGAATCATGATTCATAAAAACATATCATTCTCATAGATCAAGTCATGATTCTTGGATTCATCATAAAGTAAATTTAATTTTCAATCATCACATAAGGCATGCAAGGCAAAGAAATCTTGTCATTTCTATATCATGAAATATATGACATCAAGGCTCATGATTCGTTTGAAAAGATATAGCACAAAGAGCACCTTGATTCATGCATAAGATTTTTCATCAAAATCAAATTTCATAAAAATCAAGATATCAAGATCACAAATTCATAAAAATTCAAATATTAAATTCCGAGAAATCAAAAGACAAGATACATTTCATTTAAAAAGTTTTCTTTTGATAAAATGGAAGGAGCATGGTAAACGATCTTGATTTATAAAGAACTTCAAGTTATAATTTGCAAGATCATGATTTCATTAAAATATTTTCTTTAGCAAAGAATCACATGAGCACTTGATTGTTGCATAAGCAATTTTATTGCATCATGATTTATAAAATTTTTACAACATGAATCACAGGAGGTAAAATAGCAATAATATCAATCATGATTCATTGGATAGTAAATAGCAAAGAGAATAATTTGTTTCATGCATCTTGATTCACACAAGTTATGTTATGATTCCAAGAGATTAAGAGATGAATCATGAATCTTTAACAAGTCTTATTCAAATTCATAAAAGATATCAAGAAGTGCAAAATTTCTTTTACATCGATATTCAACCCATGACATATCAATAAGATTATGATTTCTTTTAGTGATATATCAAATGTATGCATTAATATTTCAATCATCAAGTCATGTGTATTGAAACGTAGGAGAAAAATCAAATTACACATGCAATGTTTCAATCATCAAAGCACATTTTCTCAAGTTGAGTATCGAAAAGTCAAGAGAAAACAATTTATGATTCATTTGCATTTTTCTTCACATGGGAGAATCATAAAAGAGTATGGAGTAAGAGATCTTGAAATACCCAAGTTATCAAGATCATAATATAGATAAGACTCATTCTAGTTCAAATCATCGACTTCGAACTCATAAACAAATTATTAAAATCATTCTCGAGATTCAAGAGGCTTATATGAACATGGTATACATGGATTCATCATTTGTCTTTTTATGCCAAATCAAAATAAGTATTCAAAAATGAAAGGCAAACTTCATTATAAAAATCGTCAAGACAAAAAATATAACACATTATGAGATTTAATTTATCATGATAATGTGTTTCATTTTAAGTTGTTTATTTCGAACAAGTGTGCTCATGTTTCAAAAGATGAGTATCAAATTTTAAAACCAAAACATGAGTTTGTCATCAAGATATAACAACTTCAAATTCTCATGATATTATAAAATCATTAAGCATGACAACAAACTTTTAATATTTTCATTTCATCATTATCAATGATAATTTCATAAGGTATGTTCAAATATTTATACAGAAGCCATCATTGTATAAATTCAAAATACAACAAGATCAAATGCATCAAAATCTTTCAAATGAAAATTTTATTAAGAACAATGGAGAAGGTTTACATGTATCATTGAAAAGTAAGTTTCAAGAGAAATTTATTCAAACCAAATGCATGATACACTCATTTATTTTCAAAATATTCATCATGATTATTTTCATGAGATTCACAAGATTGGTAAAATGAATTCATTAAACTCAATAAGATAGAAAATGAATTTCCATTTCATACAATTGATTTCATATAAGCATGTTCAAATTTTCATGTAAAGACCATGCATCATGTTGAAAGCAAAATCATCAATATGCTTGCTTCTGTCTTTTAATCATATTTGGTGTGCAAACATTTTCATGAAATATGTTATTATCATGATAATTAATTTTGTGTCAAAAATCATGCATCTCATTTGAAATCAAAAGCAAGATAAACTTATCAAGATTCATGAATTTTATCATGATCATACATATGGAGCATTTTCATTAACAAGCAAGATTTCACATAAGCATACCCAAAAACTTTTTGCATGAAAGATATGTATCAAGTTTAAAGCCAAAAAGTAATATGAAAATCATCAAGATTCATGGATTCATTATGAATATATTATTTCAAAATATGAGATTTCAAGTCATCAAGTATGATACAATCATTAAGCATGTTTTCATGATGCATCATCAAAATCATTTTAATTCTTTCTTTCATTTGTTATAACAAGATGATCAATGCTCAAACTTTTGCTAAAATCATACATCATTTTAAAAATCTGAAAAATAATTTTCGTTATGAAAACCATCAAGTCCAAATATAACACAAGGCAACATCAAACCACATTTCTTTCATTTTAAAAATTTGTGGGTTAGATCTTTTAGTTTTGCAATTGATTTCATGAAGACATGCATCATCTAAAAACTTCATCATAAAAAGGATTAAGATACATTAATCCAAGATAGACATTTTTAAATCAACATTACTTCAAATCCTCATTGCATGAAAACCGAAGTACACAATCATGGATTAACCCTATTAAACATAATCATGCTAATTAACTTTTGTGTTAAACCATGCATCAAAATATGATATGGAAATCATAAACTAGGCAATCATCATTCATAAATTTTACTTTTCAAAAATACTAAAAGAAAAAGCATGATATAATTTTTTAAAATATTTTTTTAATTTCCAAAAACATAAGAAAAGCATGAAAAAACTTCCTACTAACTAAGTTAAGTATTCATGGAAAGTATCATGTAATTTCAAAATAATTCAAGGGAGTTAAGTTACTTACCTTGTAGTCGAAGCCCGTCAAAGCCCAATTCACCGTTTCGTCATTTGATTCTTCTTTGCGCTTCTTCTTCATCTTTGGCAACTTCCTCCATTTAAGTTCATTGTTTATTTTAGATTTTTATTTAATGAACTTATTAAGATTTAGTGTTCGAAGTTGAAAGTTCTCATTGTCCTCATCACTTGAGCCATCACTCAAGTGGTATTCATTTGTCTAAAGTTCCAAATCCTTCATGTTCTTTGGAAGGTGGTTCAAGTGTTTATCAAGTTCAAAATGTTCTAAGAAACTCATTTCATAGGTCAATAAGGATCTGATTAATTCTTCCAATGAAAAGTCATTTAAATTTTTTGATTCTTATATCGTCGTTACTTTTGGATCCCACCTTTTTGAAAAAGATCTTAAAATCTTGTTAGTGAGTTCAAAATCCAAGAAACATTTACCAAATGCTCTTAGACTATTGACGACATCCGTGAAATGGGTGTACATGTTACCTATAGTCTCGCTTAGTTGCATTCGAAAAATCTCAAAATCATACATCAAAATATTAACTTTTGAGTCTTTAACTCTACTCGTTCCTTCGTATGTGATTTCAAGAGTGTGCCAAATATCAAAATCCGTTTCACACGTAGAAATTTGATTGAACACGGTTTTATCTAAAGAACAATATAAGGCATTCATAGCCTTTGCATTCAAAGAAAATGATCTTTTCTCCAAATCCGACCATTCGTTCGTCGATTTAGAGGATAGTTGAAATTCATTTTCAATGATGTTCCATAAGTTTAAATCGAGAGAAATCAAGAAAACTCTCATTTGAGTTTTTCAATATATGTAGTCTGAACCGTTAAAGAACAATGGACGAAAAACTGAAAAGCCCTCTTGAAAGCCATGAAGAGTCATTTCTTACAGGTGTAAATCCGAATGAGAAATAACGTGGCTTGATACCAATTGTTAGGGATCAAGCAGCACTAAGAGGGGGGGGGTTGAATTAGTGTAGCGGTAAAGAATGATAGATTTTCAGTGATTTGAACAAGTTCAGAAACTTCATACGATAAAAATCAAGTTTTTGACTAAAATCGATTCCGATTAAATCGTAATGGAAAGTGCTTAAAGTGGGGAGTATTTAGAGAGGAAGAAGATAGTGATGAGTAAGTTGAGCAGCAAAGAAAATGTGATTTGCAGAAAGGTAAATGCAAGAACGTAAATGCAAACTATTTTTATAGTGGTTCGGTCATCCGACCTACATCCACTCCCGATTCCTCTTCACTTGAGGCCACCGGTTTTTCACTAGCTGCCTTTCTTCCACCGGGTGAAGATAAACTCCCTTTTACAAACTTTGTTTATAAAGCTTCCCTCAACACTTCTCTTAAGAACACTTCTAAACTTTGGAGGAGGGACTTCTATTTGAAATGATAGAGTTTTCCCTTAATTTTCTTACACACTTCTTTCTCTCCAAGCAAGAACTTTTGGGGTATTTATAGACCCCAAGAGGATTCAAATTTGGAGCCCAAATTTAGAGCCCAAATTTGAAATGCCTTGAACTTCAGCATTCTAGCGGTACCGGGCGGTGCCATCGCCGAGCCTGGGGCGGTTTCACCGCCCAGCTTTTTGGACCTGGACGGTGCCACCGCCTAGCTTGGGCGGTGCCATCACCCAGCACATTTCAGCACTTCAGTTTGGGCCTAAAACACGGCCCAAACTGGTCCAAATCAAAGCCAAATTGGCTCCTACTTGGTTTATAGGATTAACACCTAATCCTAAACCAAATTACATACTAACTATGAAATTAAAGATATTTTCTAAGCTATTACAAAGTTTGACAAGTCAAGACTTCTTCTGGCGAGCTTCCGACAAACTTTCAATGGTCTTCCGACGAACCCTCGGAAACCATTCTGCGGACTCCCGGTAAGTTCCCGGACTTCACGATGATCTTGGCGAGTTCCAACGAGCTTCATTGGCAAGCTCTGATCTTTCTTGGCAAGCTCCGTGAACTTCTGATGAACCTTCCGGTGAATTTCCAAAAACCCTTCGGCAAGCTCCCTACTCATTCTTAGCCGGTTCCGACAATACTCCCAACGAATCTTCGGACTTCCCTCGAACTCTCGAACTCCCAACGATCCATCACACTTGTCTTCCGACACTTTGTTTTGCTTTATGTCTTCATCGTTATCATAGTTAATCCTGCACACACACAAACAAAAATTCTACTTCGATCTAGATAGTTATTACAACGTAAATTGACATTCAGTTGCCCGACACATCATTGGTCGGCGCTTCATCTGATTCTTCGACACATCGTCCTCTCTTGCGATCCGTTGCCCAATCGACGGTTGAACTCTGCAACCCCAATATCCTTGGCGCAACACGCTCTTCTTGGCCCGATGCCCGACGTACGAAGCCTTCTGCCGATTGTCGACCGAACCTCCGACTCAACATCCAATATCCTGACATGATCACCCGGCGCAACGTCAATTCCTCCAGCATCAACTATCTAATCCTGATCGATAGTAGACCTGCGTAACTCAAAACGTAATTAGACAATAAATCATAATCAATTAGTTTCATCATCAAAATCCGAGATTCAACAAGAGATATATCATACATGTGCTCGCTCAAGCAAAATCCCTAGCTAGGGTCATTCGAATTGAGAGAGAAGGAGTTCTCCAAGAGAATCCGATTAGAGTGAGACTCCGATAGGATTCCATATGAGCCTAACTCTACCATGCCCAATATACAGTCTCTGGGATATTAGATGGATGAGGGACTATAGATACATGGTAATTGAGTACAGACAGGTCTGATGGATTAGATCCCCTTGTACTGTTTGGGAACTATGGCGTAGTGGCCTAGCATGTCCATAGTCGATGAGTCAAGTGAATTATTATGGAGATAATAATTTACTATATTAGAAGGTATTCTAAGTCAAAAGGAGTTCTGATGGAAGCGACTCAGGGCCAGCTCGGTATTGGGCCTAGAGGGTCACACACATAAGGTGGATGTTGCGATGAGTAGAGGTGCAAATATGAGATATCTGCAAAGCCCTTAGTTTGGATCCTGTGGATGAGATCCAATTAGGTAATTGGATGAGATCCAATTAGGTAATTGGATGAGATCCAATTAAATGATTGCATAAGATCCAATTGGATGAGATCAAATTGGATCTTGTGGATAAGATCCAATGAGATCCAACTAGATAGAGATCCAGTGTGAACAGGATTTGTTGAGGATAAGCTTCCTCCACCTCTATAAATAGGAGGAACCTCCTAGTCCAAGGTACTAAATGGGTATTTAGAAATAAGCAAGATGAATTTGGTATCGTGGTTAGAAACAAGGCTAGATTACTGGTCAAAGGTTTCAACCAAGAAGAAGGTATCGATTACGAAGAGACCTTCGCTCTTGTGGCAAGATTAGAAGCCATTAGGATGCTCCTTGCCTATGCTAGTAGTAATAATTTTAAATTATTTCAAATGGATGTTAAAAGTAATTTTTTAAATGATTTTATTTCCGAAGAAGTGTTTGTTGAACAACCACCCGGTTTTGAAAACTCTCTTTCTCCTAGTCATGTGTTTAAATTGATTAAGACTCTCTATGGGTTAAAACAAGCCCCAAGAGCATGGTATGAGAGACTTACCTTATTTTTAATTTTAAATCATTTTATTAAAGGCAAGGTCGATACTACATTATTTATTAAATATTTTAAAAATAATTTTTTTATTATTTAAATTTATGTTGATGATATTATCTTTGGTTCTATAAATGAATCGTTATGTGAATCATTTGCCAAGTTTATGAGCCAAGAGTTTGAAATGAGTCTAATGGGTGAACTAACTTTCTTTTTAGGATTATAAATTAAACAACTTAGTGATGGTATATTTCTTAGTCAAACCAAATATAATTTAGAATTGTTAAAACGGTTTAATATAGATGGTTCAAAAGCCATCAACGCTCCTATGAATACCTCCACTAAGTTAGACATAGACAAAAGTGGAGAAAGTTTTGATCAAAAAATATATAGGGGAATGATAGGTAGTTTACTTTACCTCACCGCAACTAGACCGAATATCATGTTTAGTGTAGGACTTTGTGCTAGATTTTAAGCTAATCCAAAATTATCTCATCTTAAAGCCATTAAAAGAATCCTTAGATATCTTAAAGGAACTCCTAATCTAGGATTATGGTATCCAAAATCCGATAACTTTGATTTAATAGCTTATGCGGATGCCGATTCTGATAGATGTAGAATAGATAGAAAAAGCACATCTAGAACAAGTCAATTTTTAGGATATACACTTGTTTCTTGGTCTTCTAAGAAATAAAACTCGGTTGCACTATCAACGGCCGAAGCCGAATACATATCCACAAGTGCATGTTGTGCACAAATTATTTAGATAAAAAATATATTAGAAGATTATGAAATTTATTTAAAGAATATTCCTATAAAATATGGTAACACAAGTGCTATATGTTTAACTAAAAACCTCATTCAACACTCTAGAACTAAACATATTGACATTAGGCATCACTTTATATGAGATCACATTAATAATCATGATGTAACCTTAGAGTTTATTGACATGAAACATCAATTAGCTGATATTTTTATAAAACCTTTGAATGAGGAGGAATTTGATTTTATTAGAAGAGAATTAGGTATGTTAAATCTTCCTAATGCATGAATTCCTCTTATGTATTTTTTTTGGATTTCTTAATTTTTGTAACTTTGAGTTTTCTTTTTGAAATCGAGATTGTTACTTATGATTCCTTCCTCTTTCACAATTTACAAAAGAAGATTTACCAAAATGGTTCATGATATTTTGAATTTATGACTTGATCTTTTATCTTTCATGTCATGATCATTTCCTTGGTATTTATTCGTTCATGATATAAATTTTTGTACCATAAACTCTTCTCCTCTTCTTCGTTTCTTGTTTAATGGCAAAATGGAGAAAGAAATTTGCTAGCATCTCAAGAAAAGTAAAAATGCTAGCTTGCAAATCTCAAGAGATCCAAAAGTGCTTGTACATCTAAAGAAAAGTGCTAGCTTGGCTATTTTAAGAAGTAGACATTTTTTGTGTAACTTCCAATCTCAAAAACTTGCTAGCTTGCATGTTCTAAAATAAAACTTGCTAAAGTACTATCTTGCATATTTCAAAATTCACTTGTGAACTTTTCTCTTTTTTGTTGACAACAAAGGGGCAGATGTAAGTAATGATGAATGATTGAAAATCTTAACATTTTGGTATTATGTATGTTATACCTAAAGTGACGTTGATTTATTGTGATTGTGCATATTACACTTTAATGATTTGAAATTATGATGCACGATGTATGAAATCTTGATACAATATGTTATATATGATAAAAATTATTTCACCTAAATTCAAAGGTTATTATTTCTTTTGAATTCAAGTTTGTCTTATTTCAATATGGCATATATCTAGATAGGGGGAGTTAAGTTTAACTCTATCAATTGGTTGTCAACATCAAAAAGGGGGAGATTGTTGAATCTCAGATTTTAATGATTAAATCAATTAATAAGTTTGTTATCTAATCTATGCTTTGAGATAAGTGATGTAGGACTAACCTTGATCAAAAGAGGCAAAATAATTAAAGCAAGAAGAATCAAGTATTGTGTCGGAGTCAAAGTTCGAGTATCGGGTCGGAAGAATCGGATAATGCGCCGAGGATGGATGTTGTAGGAGTCAACATGCTAGTGGATCGGGCACTACACCGAAGGTTTAGATGATGTGCTGGAAGTTCATCGAAAGATCATCGGAAGGTCGCCGGAAGTTCACCGGGAGAACCAATGACATGCCGGAGAACTTAGATTCGTAGCTTATAGTTTTTTATATCTTAATGGTCGAAGGTTAGGTCAAAATTGAGTTGGTTTGGGGTGAAATCATACCAACTCAATTAGGGGCCAATTGGGCTTAAATTGGGACTTATTTGGGCTCATTGAGAGGCCCATTCAGTGGCCCAAACGTTGTTGCAAGCGGTGGCACCGCCAAACTGGCGGTAGAACCACCTATAAGCTGAAAAAATGAAAAAGCATACTTTTCTAAGCTGCAGATGGTGGTACCATCCAGCAATAAAGCTGCAGAGGTGGTACCTCTCCAGGCTAGTGGTAGCACTGCCAGAACCTCTGTTTTTGAGGTTCTGCGAGCAGTGGCACCGCCCAATGCAGGCGATAGTACCGCTCATACCCGAAAGACCCAAAAATTTAAATTTTGGCTTCGTTTTTTGAGTCATTTGGGGCCTATAAATATCTCACTCATCCCTGCAAGGATTACAAAAGAAAAAGTAAGCTAAAACTCTAGTGAATCAAGTTGTAATCTTGAAAAAGTCTTGAGTGTTCCCTCCCTCCTCTTGAAAAGTTTAAAAGTTTGTCTAAGGGAGGTGTGAGACTTATAGAGGTTATCTCCTAAACCTTTAAAAAGGAGAAAGAGTTGTAAAAGGGTGGTTGATCTTCACCTATTGAAAGAAGATCATTAGTGAAAGCCGGTGACCTCAACGGAGGAGGAATCAAGAGTGGATGTAGGTCGGAGGACCGAACCACTATAAAATCGATTTGCATTTCTTTTCTTACAATTTACATTTCTGTAAATCCTTTACCTCATTGCAATCATTCGAATCCTTCTCTTTCACTTGCGAATCTCTTTATGTCAAAATGCAATCGAAGTTGGTTTTCATCGAAATATGATTCTTCTCGAGCGAAATTTTCTGAAATCGCACAAATCAACATTTTTAACAGTTGCACTAATTCACCCCCCCCCTCCCCCTCTCTTAGTGCCACTCTAAATCCTAACAAGTTCATCATATGTCATACAAGTCATTTTATAGGTCATTAAAGACTCAATAAGTTCTTCAAGCAAAAAATTATTAAAGTCCTTTGCTTTTTATATTACTATTACTTTTGGATCTCTTCTTTTTAAAAAGGATCTTAAAATTTTGTTAACAAGTTCAAGATTCGAAAAACTTTTATCAAGTGCTTGGAAACCATTGATGACATCCGTAAAATGGGTGTACATGTCTCCAATAGTTTCGTCTGGTTTCATTCAAAATAATTCATAATTATGCATTAAAAAAATAATTTTAGACTTTTTAATTCTACTTGTGTCTTCATGTATGACTTCGAGTGTGTGCCAAATATCATATCTATTTTTATAAATAAAAATATGATTAAATTTATTTTTATCTAAAGTATAAAATAAAGTGTTCATTGCTTTAGCATTCAAAGAGAAAGTTTTCTTATCTAAATCATTTCATTCATTTATTGATTTGGAAGACTTTTAAAAACCACTTTCAACCACATTCCATAAATCAAAATTCATGAAAATCCATATGATATGAACCAGCAAGTTGATCATAATTCTATTAAAGACCCTTTAACTATTCATGGAGGACCAATGACAAGAGCTAAAGCTAAGAGGATGAAAGAAGCTTTAACTTGTTTATTGGAAAACATTTGGAAAGATCAAGCTAGTCAAGACTCAGTCAAAATTCTATGGTTGGAAGAAGAGCCTAAAATGATCAATATGATCATGAACAGAGAAAGACAAATTTGAAGACCTCATCTTAAAGAATAAAAGTCCATTCAACCATGTTTACCAAAAAATCATGAATTTGGAATATGAATGTTATTTAATGCATTCATTCCCTTTGTACTTAGCCTCATACTATATAAATGAGGCTGACTCCCAGTGTAAGACAAATAATTTGGGAAGTATAACAATTCTTCAACACTGGTGAGTGTTTTATTTTTAAGTTCTTGCATGAACTTTAGAACTTATCAGGCTTTTCTGCTCGTGGCGTTCAAACCAAATCTTTGCTTTTCCTTTGACTTATCAGACTTTTAGTTTGTGGCATCTTAAGAGAATTTAAAGTGCTATTCTAGTTATTTTATCAATTTTCTATTGATAAGTGATTAGAATAGTTTTCCTTACTTCATTCTTGAACGATCCACCTTGTTTTCAATTCATTGGAGGGTGTCAATTTGCATTCCATATGTATCATAGCTCTTTAGCTATCGGGGTGTATGGTTGCTAAATTGATGATTTCCATCATTTGGTATCAGAGCACGGCTCAAGTTTGAGGTTTGCTTATCCATTTATTTGTTATCTTTTAACTTTTCCCTGTTCTCTTATCACGATATCCATAAATGCTATTCTTCTTTTCTCCCTATTGCTGTGTTTCTTGTGCTATTACTGTTTGTTTTTCATTTTTTTTCCCCTCACTTTATCATCAAAAAAAAGAAAGAGAACAGAAAGTTAAAAAAAAGAGAGAGAGAAAATCAAAAGTAAAAAAAAAGGAGTGGAAATCAAGATCAAAGAAAAAAAAGAGAGAGAGGAGAAGATCAAAGGTCAAAAAAAAAAGATATCGAAATTATAAAAAAAAATTTGTGAATTCAGGGACTTCTTGAAAATTACAGAATTCTATCTTCATAATTTTGAATTCTTGTTTCAGGTTTGAATTTTTTTCTCATTCCAAACAATTTTCTTTATTCATTTGATACTTGAATTCTAATCTTTGCTTATTATTGAAGTGTATTACACACACCTTTAAATTGGCTTACATTTTAAAGGTCAAACTTGGCTTATATTTTTTTTTTTTTTGCTTTTATGTCCAATTTCAATACCCTTGAATTGCCACAATCTGAATTGTTTGTTTAAGTTTCTTAGTTAATCTAAAAACTCAAAGAACAAAACAAGAGGTAAAAGGCAAGAGTGGTGAGATCAATATCGAGAAAAGCCAAACATTGTGTGAAAACACGAGTGGAGTGAATCAAATCTTAAGTGAAACACGTGAGAGAGGGTTGGTGAGGCTATTCTAACTTTGTTTTTCAGGTTGCAAACATGTCTAAAGAAAAAGAAGCGAGTTCTTCATCAAATGATCTTTTGCTCCAAGCAATGCAATAACAATTTGAACGTATGTTCAAAGTGATAGGAGATGTAAGAGATCATCTAGAAAGGCATGATGATGCAATTAATAGATTGGAAGGTGAACCACGGCGTAGGAGACAACCAGCATTCGTCCACGATGAATATAATGGTGGAGATGACCTCGACGATGACCAAGTCACTCTAATTGGTCAAGATGTTAATCCTACGAGACAAACTAGGAGATGACGTTTTGATGGTGTGGACAGAAACATAGGCAGCATCAAAATGAAAATTCCTTCTTTTCAAGGAAAGAATAATCCAGATACTTATTTGGAGTGGGAACGAAAAATGGAGCTGATCTTTGAATGTCACAACTACTCAAGAGAAAAAGGTAAAATTAGCCATTTGTTGAATTTGATTATGCTATAATTTGGTGGGATCAATTATGTAAAGACAGGCGTAGAAATGGTGAATGGCCCGTAGAGACTTGGTTGGAGATGAAACAAATCATGAGGAGGAGATTCGTCCCAAGTCATTACTATCGGGATTTGCATCAACGACTGCAAACTTTAACACAAGGTTCCATGAGTGTTGATGAATATCACAAGGAGATGGAGATAGCTATGATAAGGGCTAATGTGGAGGAAGACCGTGAGGCTACAATGGCTCGATTCCTAAGTGGATTAAACAAGAACATTGCTGATCTTATGGAATTGTAGCATTATGTGGAGATTGAGGATATGGTGAATATGGCCTTGAAGATTAAGAGACAACTCAAAAGAAAAGGCACAAGGTATGATTCAAAACCTTCTTCGGGTTCTTCTTCATCTTGGAAACCGAATTGGAGTAAAAATGATGATAAACCCATTGTTAAGCCTAAAATTGATGGAATTAAAGGCAAAAATGAATTTGGCATCAAGGGTAAAGGTGAGAATCAACCTAATCAAAGTAGAGGTATTAAGTGTTTTAAGTGCCTTGGGCATGGACATATAGCACGTGAATGTCCTAATAAGAGAGTTATGATTATAAGAGATGGGAATATAGAATCTGAAAGTGAAAGAGAGGATAATGATGACATTCTAGAGGATACTAGTGACGTAAAGTATGCTAAAGGTGAAATTTTGGTTATTCAACGCATACTTAGTTTGCAAAGTAAAAATGATGAACATGGTGATCAACGTGAAAATCTATTTCATACTCGTTGTTTGATTGCTAACAAGTTATGCAATGTGATTATTGATAGCGGAAGTTGTACCAATGTGGCAAGTACCTTGCTTGTGGAGAAACTGAAATTGCCTACTATCAAACATCCAAAACCTTACAAGTTGTAATGGTTGAATGATAGTGGTGTAGTAAAGGTAAATCAGCAAGTGTTAGTTCATTTTTCAATTGGTAGATATAAGGATGAAGTTTGGTGTGATGTGGTACCTATGTATGCTAGTCACATGTTGTTGGGGAGACCATGGCAATATGATCGTAAGGTAACACATGATGGGTTTAAGAATCGTTATTCCTTGATCATGGATGGACAGAAATATCAGCTTGGACCGTTGCCTCCGAAGACAATTCTTGAAGATCAAATGCGCATAAAATAATAATATGAGGAGCTTGAGTCTTTATTAACCAAAACTTTTGGGAGGGAGCAAGAAAGAGAGAAAAAAGAAAAAGATGAAATGAGTGATAAAAATAAGAGTATTGGGAAACGCAAGGGGAGAGAAAACAAGGAAGGCTTGAGTGAAAGAAAAATGAGTGTTTATGCCAAAATGAGTGATGTAAAAAAGGCGTTAACCATGAGGCAGCCCTTACTTGTACTTATGTACAAGGACATTTTGATTTCTTCTAACAAAATTGACAAAAGTTTTCCTAGTGTTATTGTTGATCTTTTGCAGGAAAATGAGGATATCTTTCCTGAAGAAGTTCCCAATGGTTTGCCATCAATTAGAGGAATTGAGCATCAAATTGATTTCATTCCAGGTGCAAGCATACCAAATAGACCAGCATATAGATGCAACCCAGAAGAGACCAAGAAAATCCTAAAGCAAGTCAGTGAGCTTATGAAAAAGGGGTATGTGCGAGAAAGCATGAGTCCATGTGCAGTTCCTATTCTTTTGGTGTCTAAAAAGGATGGATCTTAGAGAATGTGTGTTGATTGCAGAGCCATCAACAAAATCACAGTAAAGTATCGACATCCTATTCCTAGGCTAGATGACATGTTAGATGAATTGCATGGTTCTTGTCCATTTTCAAAAATTGATTTGAAATCTGGATATCATCAAATAAGAATGCATGAGGGTGATGAATGGAAAACTGCTTTCAAAACTAAACATGGTTTATATGAATGGTTAGTGATGCCTTTTGGCCTAACTAACGCACCTAGCACTTTTATGAGATTGATGAACCATATTTTGCGTGCTTACATTGGAAAGTTTGTAGTGGTTTATTTTGATGATATACTTGTGTATAGCAAAAGTTTAGATGAGCATGTAACACATTTAAAAGCTATTTTTGATGTGCTTAGAAAAGAAAAGTTATATGCTAATCTACCGAAATGCACTTTTTGCACTAATGAAATTACTTTTCTTGGATATGTTGTAAACGATAAAGGAATACATGTTGATCAAGAAAAAGTAAAAGTAATTAAAGAGTGGCCAAAACCCACTAGTGTTAGTGATGTTAGAATTTTTCATGGTCTTGCTAGCTTTTATAGAAGATTTATTAAAGATTTTTCTACCATTGCTGCACCATTAACTGAATGCATCAAAAAGAATATTGGATTCAGATGGGGTAAACAACAAGATGATGCTTTTAACTTACTTAAAGACAAACTCAGTTTAGCACCTTTGCTTGCTTTACCTAATTTTGCTAATACTTTTGAGATTGAGTGTGATGCGAGTGGAGTAGGTATTGGAGGAGTCTTAATGCAAGAGGGTCGACCCATTGCATTCTTTAGTGAGAAGCTAAATGGAGCAAGTCTTAACTACTCGACATATAATAAAGAATTTTATGCTCTGGTAAGAGTGTTAGAGACATGGCAGCACTATCTTTGGCACAAGAAATTCATTATACATACCGATCATGAGTCTTTAAAATATCTCAAAGGACAAGGAAAGTTAAGTCGTAGGCATGCAAAATGGGTGGAGTTTATTGAATCCTTTCCATACATCATCAAGTACAAACAAGGTAAAGAAAATGTGGTCGTCGATGCTCTTTCTAGAAGGTATGCTCTAATTTCTAAACTTGATGCAAAATTATTGGGTTTTGAATACATTGAAGATTTATACAATTCTGACCATGATTTTGCTAATGTTTATGAGGCATGTGAAAAAGGGGGTTTTGATAAGTTCTTTAGACATTATGGTTTTCTTTTTAAGGAAAACAAGTTGTGTGTTCCTCAATGTTCAATGAGAGAATTACTTGTGAGAGAAGCACATAGTGGAGGTTTAATGGGACATTTTGGAGTTATAAAAATTTTAGATGTGTTAAGTGATCATTTCTTTTGGCCACACATGAAAAGGGATGTTGAAAGATTGTGTGAGAAATGCATCACTTGTAAACAAGCTAAATCTAAAGTAATACCTCATGGGTTATATACACCCCTTCCTATAGCTAGTGAACCTTGGGTTGATATATCCATGGACTTTGTCTTAGGTTTATCTAGGTCAAAAGGAGGGAGAGATTCTATTTTTGTTGTTGTTGATAGGTTTAGCAAGATGGCACATTTCATTCCTTGCCATAAAATAGATGATGCAACACATATTGCGGGACTGTTTTTCAAAAAAATTGTGAGGTTACATGGCATCCCAAGGACAATTGTGAATGATAGAGATGTGAAGTTTCTTAGCCACTTTTGGAAAACACTTTGGAGTAAGTTGGGTACAAGATTGTTGTATTCAACCACTTGCCATCCACAAACAGATGGACAAACGGAGGTGGTAAATCGAACTTTATCAACACTTTTGAGAGCCATAATTCAAAAAATTTTAAAAAATTAGGAGGAGTGTTTGCCACATATGGAGTTTGCTTATAATAGAAGTTTGCATGCTACAACAAACCATTCCCCATTTGAAGTTGTGTATGGGTTCAATCCATTAACTCCTATGGATTTGCTACCTTTACCATTGGAAAAGGCCAATTTGGATGGTAAGCAAAAAGCTGATTTTGTCAAAGCATTGCATGAAAAAGTCCGAACACAAATTGAAAAGAAAACTCTACAATATGAGAAACAACACAATAAAGACCGAAAACAAGTAGTGTTCGAACCTGGTGACTGGGTTTGGGTACACTTAAGGAAGGAAAGATTTCCTAGTCATAGGAAGTCTAAACTAATGCCAAGAGGAGATGGTCCATTTCAAGTCCTTCAAAAAATCAATGACAATGCATATAAGTTGGAACTACCAGGTGAGTATGGCAACATTAATGCAACATTCAATGTTTCTGATATATCTTTGTTTGATGTAGGTGATGGAGGCTATGATTCGAGGATGAATCCTTTCCAGGAAAGGGGGAATGATATGAACCAGCAAGTTGATCATAATTCTATTAAAGACCCTTTAACTATTCATGGAGGACTAATGACAAGAGCTAAAGCTAAGAGGATGAAAGAAGCTTTAACTTGTTTATTGGAAAACATTTGAAAAGATCAAGCTAGTCAAGACTCAGTCATGATTCTATGGTTGGAAGAAGAGCCTAAAATGGTCAATATGATCATGAAGAGAGAAGGATAAATTTGAAGACCTCATCTTAAAGAATAAAAGTCCATTCAACCATGTTTACCAAAAAATCATGAATTTGGAATATGAATGTTATTTAATGCATTCATTCCCTTTGTACTAAGCCTCATACTATATAAATGAGGCTGACTCCCAGTGTAAAATAGACAATTTGGGAAGTATAACAATTCTTCAACACCGGTGAGTGTTTTGTTTTTAAGTTCTTGCATGAACTTTAGAACTTATCAGGCTTTTCTGCTTGTGGCGTTCAAACCAAATCTTTGCTTTTCCTTTGACTTATCAGACTTTTAGTTTATGACGTCTTAAGGGAATTCAAAGTGCTATTCTAGTTATTTTATCAATTTTTTATTGATAAGTGATTAGAATAGTTTTCCTTACTTCATTCTTGAACGATCCGCCTTGTTTTCAATTCGTTGGAGGGTGTCAATTTGCATTCTATATGTATCATAGCTCTTTAGCTATCGGGGTGTATAGTTGCTAAATTAATGATTTCCATCACCATATGTGTGTTTTCCAATAAGTGTATCCCATCCCATTGAACATAGGAGGATGAGTGATAGAGTGATTCTCTTAATTACTAAAAAAAATCCATTTCTCTTCGATGTTAAACCAAATGAAAATAACTTGGCTCTAATACCAAGTGTTAGGATCGTATTAGTATTAAGAAGAAGTGGGGGGGTGAATTAGTGATTTCGAAAACTTTCGATAATTTAGAAAAACTTCATTCGATGAAAACCGATATCAAAAATGAGTTTGACTTATAGTAAGAGTAAAATGAAGTAGTAGCTAAGTAAGCAATACAAGTAAATAGCAAGGAAAAGAGCATACCAAATTTATAATGGTTCAATTGTCACGATCTACATCCACTCCCAATTCCTCCTCCGTTGAAGTCACCGGCTTTCACTAATGATATTCTTTCAATAGGCAAAGATCAACTACCCTTTTACAACACTTTTTCTTTTTCACAGGTTTAGGAGAGAACCTTTACAAGTCTCACACCTCCCTTAGACAAAATTCTAAGTTTAGAGAAGAGAAGAGGAACTCTCAAAGGATTACTACATAATTTTCTCATTTAGAGTCACAAGTTTTCATTCATAGTTATGCTGAAACCGAGCAAGGATGTGTGAGATATTTATAAGCCCCAAATGAATTTAAAAATGGAGCCAAAAAAAAAGTCTCATCCTGGAATCTCGAGGTACTGGAGATACTACCACCAGTTTTGGGCGATACTATCGTTTGACGTGAGCAATATGACTGTCTGACATAGCTTAGAAGATTGTGTCTGGACAGTACTATTGCCAGTCTGGGTGGTGGTTGCTAGTCATATGTGCCCTGCAAGCTAATCACATGAGTGATGACACTTATGACTTGATATGCACTCTTTCCTTGTGCTTATTGTTAGGCATTTTATCACTTTATCTTGCGTGTTGCATATATTGTAATGACCTTGGATCTATGCAATGGGAATCAGATAGTGATGAGATCATGATAATGAGACCGATTCACCTTTAAATATAGACCCTAAATAATCCCGATCATAGGTTACTCGAAAGGGACATTGTGATAATCGGATAGACTGGTGTACTGTATACCTGTCCATATGATGGAAGTGGCTGGTCTAATAGCTACTCGTGTGGAGACAATAACGATACAATACAGGTGCTCATTGGAGAATGAGTTCACTGATTGATCCGCTTGCGGAATGCTAGATGGTTATTGATACCTCACGTCAGACAATGATTCCGTAGTCCCATTAGTGTATCTGGTCCTTAGACTTGAGACACCAAGGATATCTTGTATGAGTACTCCACTCTTTGATACCAGACTTATAGGTTTGGAAGTTCAATATCTAGTACAATCGGTTGTTGGGAGTGGTAGTCAACCTTACGAGGGCTATTGAGTGTCAATAGAGGATCATTCACTCTCGGTATCATGAGAGGAATATCCCATGTATTCTTGCTCGAACAAATCCTTGACCAAGGTTATTCAGATTGAGAGAGAGAGTTTTCCGAGAGAATCTGATAAGAATGAGACTCGAGGAGAGACCATATGGGCCTGACAGTACCATGCCCGGTATACGGTCTCTGGGATATTAGATGGATGAGGGACTATAGATACTTGGTAACTGAGGATAGATAGGTTCAAAGGATTGAATTCCCTTGTATCATCTGGGGACTACGGCGTAGTGGCCTAGTACGTCCGTAGTCGATGAGTCGGGTGAATTATTATGAAGATAATAATTCACTAAATCAGAAGGAGTTCTGACAAGTATGACTCACGGCCAGCTCGATATTGGGCCTAGAGGGTCACACACATATGGTAGGTGTTGCGATGAGTATAAGTTTGGATATGAGATATCCGCTGGAGCCCCTATCGTATTGGATATCCAATAAGCCCCTAAATTAATGGATCATAAGATGAGATCCAATAAGAGCTAATAAGAGATTATTAGGTATAGACTCATTAATCTAAGAGGCTTGGGTAATTGAATAAAGATCCAATACCCAATAGGGCAGGATACAATAAGGTCTACAAGGGGCCTCTATAAATAAGAGGGAATTGAAGGCCCATAGGCTAGGGTTCCCTCAATAGCCACCTTTTATTCTCTTTTGCCCAAGAGAGGAGCATAGTCGTAGTCCCTATCGTGTGGATACCGCTAGAGAGGAGGACGCTTGACCTTCTTAATCCTCTCCTATAGATCTGTAGGGATTCAAGGATATATGATCTCCCTATGTATCTTTCTTTTACACATGTAGTTTTCACGAATTTATTTTTGAAACGCACCGATCTTCGCATGACGACGGAACCCTTCATGGAAATCTAAGGTTTTTGTTTTCTGTTCTTCCGCTGCGCATGAGATGTCGCCCCCTTGGATTTCCCAACAGTGGTATCAGAGCTAGGTTGTTTGTGCAAAGATCGGATCTTAAACTACATGTGTTGTGATTTAGAACAGTTTTGATCATCAAAATCGTTGGTGCAAAAGGTGAGGAAGGGTAGCAAGTGTTGTTGCCCTTGTTGTGCTCGTAGAGCGGCCGCAAGACTGCTTGCAGTGGCTACGGGCAAAGACTACGGGTGGCGACAGGTGGCCGACGGCCTGCTGCCTGCCTGCAAGGGGCAGGCAGCACCCGCGAGGGCAGCGACGCCTGCGGGCATAGCCCCAGCAAAAGCGTCGCCTACGCACATTGCACCATCGGGCAAAGACACCCATGGGGGTAGCGGCGGTTGCGAGCACTACCCCGCAGCCCGCGGGCAGAGGCACCCACGATGGCAGCGCTGCGAGCAGGGCAGCAATGCCCGCGAGGCCCCTACGAGCGACACTCGCGGAGGCAGCGCTGCTTGCGGGGCAGCGGCGCCCGTAAGGCCCTTGCGAGCGGCACCTGCGGTGGCAGTGCTGCCTACGGGGCAATGACGCCTGCGAGCTGCCTGTCTGCATGGGTGGGCGGCACCCGCAGCGGCAGCACCACCAGCAGGTGACACTCGCTCGCGAGCAGAAGCGCCTATTGCGGGCAGGGGCGACACACCTGCGGGCAATGGCCGTCACCGGGAGGGTGGCGGCAGCCGCAACATATCAAGCAAAAGTCAGGGATTAGGGTTTTCGGGCAAAAGATAGTTTTGCCCCTCGAAATTTCAGAAATTCTAATTTCTATCCCTTTGACAAAATGACCAAAATACCCCTCATAATTTTCAAATTTTTAGTTTGGTCCTTTCTAGCCAAATGACCAAAGTACCCTTCAAAATTTAGAAAATACCCTATATCCATATTTTCAAAAAATATTAGTTAAGTAAAATATTTAATTAATAATTATTATTTATCTAGTAGTCCTATATAATAACATATACATGTGATGTATGATATGAATAGATGATCATGGACCGTGTGATGTGATGTGTGTACATGTTATTATTATTATTATTAGGGCCTGTAAGCCTCTATTTTTCTCATTTATTGTTGGGCCTACATGCCTATAATTTATTATAATTACATGAGGAGGCGCAGCAGGAGCGTGGAAGTGATAGCGAGAACCACGAGGTCGAGACGGACGATCCCACGCATGGAGATGCGTTAAGATGCCGACGGAACCGACGAAGCAAGATAAATGATCACAGGGCATGGAGATGCGTCGATGCACACATAGATCTTGATGTGAGTGATTGGGCCTATTGGCTTGAGCCTGATCACATTAGGATGTGGTCCATGATCATCTGGTGTGATTGCTCATGTGATGTGTGATTGATGATACACCTACTAGATATGTATATATATTTGTATGTGATATAGATATATATATATTAAATATGTATATGTGTGACATATTATGTTAGGAAACCAAATCAAAAATCTCCTCTATTAATAATATTAAGTCGGTAAACGTGAGACAATTAGATCAATCCACGTGGCCTTCCATCGTTATAAGTAGGAATTGATTCCCGGTGTAGGTTGAGTTGGTCGAGTCCCTAAATACTCATCTATATCGTGTTATGCTTTCTTATCTACAACTTAGAGATGTCATCGGTGACTTGAGGACATGGGATACTTGGTCGAGTCCCTCGAGAGTATATCATTAAATCAGACTCATCTTGTAATGATGGTGATGACTTAACTGAACATCATGGTTGGTCGAGTCCCTCGAGACTATGGTGGTTTGGAGGCCGAACAGGATGGGAATCACAAGGAGTTGTGATTAGCACGAGTTGCCTACCTTTATGGGCTTAACATGATTTGTCGAGTCCCTCGAGGTTACGTTAAGACACCGATTGGATCCCGATCCCCACTAAAGATCTGCCGGGGGTCTCCGATTTACAAACCGGATGGTTTTGTGTGTCTCGTAAAAAATTAGTGGGAATATATTAAGATATAAGTCCTTATCTTAACTATTTAATTTTTTTTAAGTCTGCATGTTATTTATTTCTGCTACATCTTTAATTTCAGAAAAATATTGCTTTCAAATCCTTTACGTGGCATACTTGATGCTAACCGTCTCACTGGTCCAAATTATACGAATTAGCTTCGTAATCTAAGAATCATTCTCATAACAGAGAAAATCACGTACGTCCTTGATATAGTGATCCCTACGCCTGATGAAGGGGCAAGCAAGGATGAGATCACTCGTTATATAAAGTACATAGATGATTCCACTCTTGTCTAGTATTATATGTTGGCCTCTTTGAGTATTGAGTTACGGAGACAGCATGAAAATATGGATGCTAATTTCATACTCCTTTATCTCCGTAAACTATTTGAGGAACAGGGAAGAATTCAGCGATATGAGAAATCAAATAGTTTTTTCCGAGCTAGGATGACTAAGGGGACACTAGTTAAGAACCATGTCCTTACGATGATTGAGTAGATCGAGAAACTCACAGGTCTAGGAATGGTCCTAGAGGATAACCTGTGTATAGATCTTGTACTTCTATCCCTACCAGATTCTTTTTCTCAGTTTATAATGAATTTTAATATGAACATGCTTGAGGTGACCCTCCTAGAGCTCCTCAATATGTTGAGAGAAGAAGAGAGCACCATCGAGAAAGAGAAGCCAGTTCTCTATACTGGTGAGACCAGAAAGAAAAGGAAGGCTGAGAAGTCCCTTAAGAAGGGCAAGGGTAAGGGCAAAATGGGTAAGACAAAGATTACCAAGAAAGATCCAATAAAGGACAAAGGCTAGTGCTTTCACTACAACAAAGATGGGCACTAGAAGAGGAACTGCAAAGAATACCTTATAGAGAGGGCGAAACAGAAACTTGGAGAAGCTTCAAGTACATTCATGATCAGTCTCCATTTGTCATAATCTTATGATAACATATGGGTATTGGATACCGGGAGTGCTTATCATATCTGCAATTCGTTGCAAGCTCTGGTAAGACCTAGGAGATTGAAGAGAAGTGAGATGGACCTTAAGATGGGCAATGGAGCAAAGGTTGCTGTAGTGGCTATTAGCAAGGTCACTTTACATCTACTTGGTGGAACTATTAATGCATTAGATGCATGCTATTATGTTCCTTCTATTATCAAAAACATCATATCCATTTCATGTTTGACAACTAGTGGATATAAATTAGTTTTTGAGAATAATAGTTATTCAATAGCATTAGATGATGAGATCATCACGAGAGGAACATTGCATAATGGTTTATTTATGCTAGAGATAGCTCCACACATCATGAGTGTAAGTGAGTCTAAGAGGAAATGAGAAGAGGTGAACAATGCATATCTATGGCATTATAGGCTAGGTCACATCCATGAGGAAAGGATTCAAAAGTTACTGAAGAATGGATATCTAGATCCATTCGACTATGAGTCATATGCAACTTGCGAACCTTGCCTTTCAGGGAAAGATGACCAACTCTCCATTTAGTAGAACTGGAGAGAGGGCCACTGAGTTGCTAGAACTCATACATAGTAATGTATGTGGTCCCATGTCGACTCATGCCATAGGTAGTTACTCCTACTTCATTACTTTCACTGATGATTTCTCAAGATACAGATATGTGTACTTGATGAAGTGCAAGTCTGAGGCTTTTGAGAAATTCAGGGAATATAAGAATGAAGTAGAGAACTAGGCTGGGAAGAGTATTAAAACCCTTCGATCAGATCAAGGAGGTGAGTACTTGAGTACAGAGTTCACCCAGTTCCTCAAAAATCATGGGATTTCATCCCAATGGGTACCTCCTTATACACGGCAACTTAATGGTGTATCAAAAAAGAGGAATCGCACACTATAAGACATGGTGCGTTCCATGATGAGTTTCGCCGACCTACCTATCTCATTCTGGGGATATGCCTTAGAGATCACAATTTACCTTCTAAATAGAATTCCAACTAAGTTAGTAGTGTCTACTCCAAATGAGATATGGAATGGGAAGAAGCTTGATCTTAAGGTTGTTAAGATTTGAATCCAAATCTGTGGGTATTATTTCTTAAGCTCACGTCAAGAGACATAACCCCGACAAATTAGAATCCAAGACAGAACGGTGCAAGTTCATGGGATATCACAAGAAAATATGTGGGTATTATTTCTATCACCCTAGGGACCAAAAGGTCTTTGTAGCTAAGAGAGTAGTGTTCCTTGAGAAGGAACACATTCTTGGTGGAGACAGTGGGAGCATGATAGAGTTGAGCGAGATTGGTGAACCTAGCTCAAGCACCATTCCACAGCCAGAATCTATTCAGGTACCTAGCACATAAGTTCCAACTTTATGTAGGTCCGGTAGAGTATCCCATCCTCCTGAGAGATATGTCGGATATATTAGAAGAGAGGATGTTGATGATATTGATTCTCAGAACTATGAGGAGGCTATTATGAGTATAGACTCCAGAAAATGGCAAGAAGCCATGAATTCAGAAATGGATTCCATATACTCCAACAAGGTCTGGAACCTAGTTGTTGCACCCTAGGGTATTGTACCCATTGGCTACAAGTGGATCTTCAAAAAGAAGATTGGAATAATGGAAAGGTAGAGACCTATAAAGCAAGGCTAATGGCTAAGGGGTATCGTCAAAGACAAGGTATTGACTATGACGAAACTTTCTCACCCATAGCCATGCTAAAATTCATTCGAATTCTATTAGCTATTGCAACACACTATGATTATGAGATCTAGCTTATAGATGTCAAAATCGCATTCCTCAATGGCAACCTCGAGGAGGAGGTGTATATGATACAGCTTGAGGGATTCATGTCCAAGGATAACCCAGACTAGGTGTGCAGGTTGCTTAGGTCTATCTATGGACTGAAGCTAGCTTCTCGAAGTTGGAACATAAGATTTGATGAGGCAATCAGATCTTATGACTTGTTAAGAACGAAGATGAACCTTGTGCGTACAAGAAGGTAAGTGGGAGTACTATCACCTTTTTGATACTATATGTGGATGACAACCTGATCATTGGGAATGATGTAGGAATGCTCTCCATAGTAAAGGCTTGGCTATCTAGGCACTTCTCCATGAAGGACTTAGGGGAAGCATCCTATGTATTAGAGATATAGATCTATAGAGATAGATCTAAAAGGATGCTTGGCTTGTCTCAGTCTAGGTACATAGACACCATTGTCAAAAGGTTTGGCATGAAAAATTCCAAGAGAGGTCTCATACAAATGAGACATGAAATATCACTTTCTAGGAGTATGTCCCCAAAGACTCCTGAAGAAAGGGCACACATGGATAGGATACCATATGCCTCAGCGATAGGATCTATCATGTATGCTATGCTATGTACTAGGCCTGATATAGCACATGCTCTGAGTGTCACAAGTAGGTATCAGGCAGATCCAGGCTTGGAGTACTAGAACATAGTAAAGTGTATCCTTAGGTACTTGAGAAGAACTAAGGATCTTTTTCTGGTTTATGGAGAAGGTAGCCATAAGGTTGAGGGCTACACGGACTCGAGCTTTTAGTCCAATGTCGATGATGGCTAGTCTAATTTAGTATTTACCCTGAATAAAGGAGCAGTATGCTGGAAGTATTCCAAGCAAGACACTACTGCTGATTCGACCATAGAGGTGGAATACATTGCTATGATAGAGGTAGCAAAAGAGGGAGTTTGGATGAAGAAGTTCATCATAGATTTGGGAGTCATGTCGAGCAACGAGGAGTCGATTCCCTCATATTACGATAACAATGGGGTGATTACTCAAATAAGGGAATTTAGGTCTCATCAGAAGTGTTCTGAGGAGGTTCCAGCTTATTAGAGAGATCATCACCCGAAAAGATATAGTAGTAGAAAGAGTTCCATCCGAAGATAACATTGCAGATCCATTGACCAAGCCATTATCTCAAGATATCTTTGAGCGTCACAGAGGTCTGATGGGGATCAAACACATAGGTGATTGGCTTTAGGTCAAGTGGGAGATTGCTAGTCATATGTACCCTGCAAGCCAATTACATGAGTGATGGCACTTGTGACTTGATATACACTCTTTCCTTTTGCTTATTATTAGGCATTTTATCACTTTATCTTATGTGTTGCATATATTGTGATGTCCTTAGATCTATCTAATGGGAATCAGATCATGATGAGATCATAATAATGAGACCGATTCACCTTTAAACATAGACCCTAAATAATCCTAATCATAGGTTACTCGAAAGGGACATCAAGATAATCGGATAGACTGGTGTACTATATACCTATCCATATGATATAGGTGACTGGTCTCATAGCTACTCGTGTCGAGACACTAAGGATATAGTACAGGTGCTCATTGGAGAATGAGTTCATTGATTGATCCGCTTACGGAATGCTGGATGGTTATTGATACACTAAGGATATCCTGTATGAGTACTCCACTCTTTGATACTGGACTTATAGGTTTGGAAGTTCTAGAACTAGTACAGCCGATTATTGGGAGTGGTAGCCAATCATACGAGGGCTATTGAGTGTTAATAGAGGATAATCCGCTCTCGATATCATGAGAGAAATATCCCATGTATTTTTGCTCTAACAAATCTTTAGCCAAGGTTATTCGAATTGAGAAAGAAAGAGTTCCAAGAGAATCCGATAAGAGCGAGACTCAAGGAGAGACCGTATGGGCCTGACAGCACCATTCCCGGTATAGGGTCTCTAGGATATTAGATGGATGAGGGACTATAGATATATGGTAACTGAGGACAGATAGGTCCAAAGGATTGGATTCCCTTGTATCGTTTGGGGACTACGGCGTAGTGGCCTAGTACATGGGTATTCGATGAGTCGGGTGAATTATTATAAAGATAATAATTCACTAAGTCAGAAGGAGTTCTGACAAATATGACTCACGGCCAGCTCGATGTTACGATGGGTAGAGGTTCGGATATGAGATATCCGTTGGAGCCCCTATCGTATTAGATATCCAATATGCCCCTAAATTATTGGATCCTAAGATGAGATCCAATAAGAGCTAATAAGAGATTATTGGGTAGAGACCCATTAATATAAGATGCTTAGGTAATTGAATAGAGATCTAATACCCAATAGGGCATGATCCATTAGGGATTATAAGGGGCATCTATAAATAGGAAGGAATTGAAGGCCCATAGGCTCGGGTTCTCTCAATAGCCACCTTCTATTCTCCTCTACCCAAGAGACGAGTATCATCACAGTCCCTACCATGTGGATACCGCTAAAGAGGAGGACGCTTGACCTTCTTCATCCTCTCTTACAGATCTATAGGGATTCAGGGATATACGATCTCCCTAGGTATCTTTCTTTTACACATGTAGTTTTCGCAGATTTATTTTTGAAACACACCGATCTTCACACAACGGTAGAACCCTTCGTGGAAATACAAGATTTTTGTTTTCTGTTCTTCCGCTGTGAATGAAATGTCAACCCCTTGGATTTCCCAACAGTGGTATAAGAGCCAGGTTGTTTGTGAAAGATCGGATCTTAAACTGCGTGTGTTGTGATTTAGAATAATTTTTATCGTCAAAATCGTTGGCGCAAAAGGTGAGGAAGGGCAATAAGTGTTGGTGCCCTTGCTATGCTTACAGAGCGGTCGTAAGGCTACTTGCAGCCTTGCTGCCTGCAGCGACGGTGGCTATGGGCAAGGAGCCCGCAGGCAGGCTACTGGCGGCGATAGGTGGTCGACGGCCTGCTGCCTCCCTACAAGGGGCGACGGCGCCCGCAAGGGCAGCGCCGCCTATGGGCATTACCCCAGCAAGAGCGTCGCCTGCGGGCACTACACCCGCGAGCAGAGACACCCGTGGGGGCAACAACGACTACAGCGCTACCCCGGAGCCCGCGGGCAGAGGCACCCGCGGCGACAGCGCTGCCTTTAGGGGAGCGGCCCCCGTGGGCGGCACCCGCGGCCGTAGCACTACCTTCGGGGGAGCGGCCCCTGCGGGCGGCACCCACAACGGCAGCGGTGCCCGCGAGGCCCCTGCGGGCAGCACCCGTGGCGGCAGCGGCGCTCGCGAGGCCCCTGCGGGCAACACCCACGGCGACAATGCTTCCTACAGGGCAGCGGCGACTATGAGCTACTTGCCCGCATGGGTGGGCGGCACCCGCAACAGTAACGCCGCTAGCGAGCAGCGCTCACCCACGAGTAGAAGCGCCCGTTGCAGGTAGGGGCGGCGCGCCCGTGGGTAGTGGCCGCCGTCGGCAGGGTGGCGGCGGTCGCAACACAGCAAGCAGAAGTCAGTGATTAGGGTTTTCAGGCAAAAGATAGTTTTGCCCCTCAAAATTTTAGAAATTTCAATTTCTGTCCCTTTTGATAAAATGACCAAAATACACCTCATAATTTTAAAAATTCTAGTTTTATCCTTTCTGACCGAATGACCAAAATACCCTTTAGAATTTAAAAAATTCTCTAGATATCCCTATTTTTAGAAAATATTAGTTAATTAAAATATTTAATTAACTATTATTATTTATCTAGTAGTCCTATATAATAACATATACATGTGATGTATGATGTGAATAAATGATCATGGACTATATGATGTAATATGTGTACATGTGATTATTAATATTAGAGTCTGCGAGTCTCTAGTTTTCTCATTTATTGTCGAGCCTACGTGTCTGTAATTTATTGTAATTACATGAGGAGGTGCAACGGGAGCGTGGAAGCGATAGCGGGACCCAAGAGGTCGAGACGGATGATCCGACGCATGGAGATACGTTGAGATGCCGACGAAATCGACGAAGCGAGATAAACGATCACAGGGCATGGAGATACGCCGATGCACACATAGATCTTGATGTGAGTGATTGGGCCCATTAGCTCGTGTTAGGATCGAGTGGCACTAAGAGGGGGGTGAATTAGTGCAGTAGTAAAGAACAATAAATTTCTACAATTTAAAACAACTTTCGAAACTTCGTACGATAGAAATCACGTTTTTGACTAAAACCGATTTTGATTAAAGCATAATGGAAAGTGCTTAAAGTAGGGAGTGTTTAGAGAGGAAGAAAGCAGTGATAAGTAAGTTGAGTAACGAAGAAAAGACGATTTGTAGAAAGGTAAATGCAAGAATATAAATGCAAACCATTTTTATAGTGGTTCGGTCATCCGACATACATCCACTCCCAATTCCTCTTTGCTTGAGGCCACCAGCTTTCCACTAGCTGCCTTCCTTCCAACAGGTGAAGACAAACTCTCTTTTACAAACTTTGTTTACAAAGCTTCCCCCAATACCTCTCTTAAGAATACTTCTAAACTTTCGGAGGAGGGATTTCTACTTCAAATGATAGAGTTTTCCCATAGTTTTCTTGCAAACTTCTTGCTCTCTTAGCTAGAACATCTGGGGTATTTATAGACCCCAAGAGGATTCAAATTTGGAGCCCAAATTTGAATTATCTCGAACTTCATCATTCTGGCAGTACCACAACCTGACACTAGCGGTACCACCACCAGTCTAACACTGACACAGTCAATGTACTAGGCGGTGCCACCGCCCAGCCTTTTCGGCACACTTGTTTGGGCCTTAAACTCGGCCCAAACCAATCCGAAACAAGGCCCAATTGGCCCCTACTTGGTTTATAGGATTAACACCTAATCCTAAACTAAATTATGTGCTAACTATAAATTTTAAAGACATTTCCTAAGCTATTACAAAGTCCACAAGACAAGACTTCTTCTGGTGAGCTTCCGGCGAACTTCCGGCGGTCTTCTGACAAACTCTCGGAAACCATTCTGCGGACTTCCAGCAAGCTCCTGGACTTCACGATGATCTTGGCGAGTTCCAACAAGCTTCTTTGGCAAGCTCTAATCTTTCTTGGCAAGCTCCGTGAACTTCTGACAAACCTTCCGGCGAACTTCCGAAAATCCTTCGACAAGCTCCCTACTCGTTCTCGGCCAGTTCCAACAGCACTCCCAACGAATCTTCATACTTCCGTCGAACTCTCGAACTCCCAACGATCCATCACACTTGTCTTCCAGTACTTTGTTTCGCTTTACGTCTTCATCGTTATCGTAGTTAATCCTGCACACACACAAACAAAAACTCTACTTCGATCTGGACAATTATTACAATGTGAATTAACATTTAGTTGCCCGGTATGTCATTGGTCGGCACTTCGTTCGATTCTTCAGCACATCGTCCTCTCATGCGTTTTGTTGCCCAATCGGTGATTGACCTCCGTAACCCCGATATCCTTGGCGCAACTCCACTCTTCTTGGCCTGATGCTTGACGTACAAAGCCTTCTGCCAATTGTCGACCAAACCTCCGGCCCGACATCCAATATCCTGACGTGATCACTCAGTGCAACGTCAATTCCTCTAATGTCAACTGTCTAATCCTAATCGATAGTAGACCTACGTCACTCAAAATGTAGTTAGATCACAAAACATAATCAATTAGTTTCATCATCAAAATCTGAGATTCAACAATCCCCCCCTTTTTTTATGATGACAACTAATTGATGACTATCGGAGTTAACCATAACTCCCGGAGTTTAATCAAACTCCCCCTATCAATATGCCATTGATAAAACACTTGGATTATCCCAAATCCAAGCAACATTCATCACAGATTATGAGAATTAAATAAACCATCATGCAAATATATAAAATATTTAATTTAATACATAAAGTCATCAATCTACTTCTCCCCCTATATCATCAACAAAAAGGAGAAGTTGTCTCATAGCTAGTTTAAAAGATATGCAAGTTTTACAACACACTAGCTATTAATCACATCATACAACATTTAAGCATAGCTTTGTAATACTCAATCATAGCAAGATTTCAAGATATGCAAGATGGCAAAATTTTTAAAGATGTCCAAGCATAGATATTCAACACTTGCTTCTTGTGCAAATTTGCACTTTACTTTTCTTGAAATTGCAAGGTAGCAATTTTTGATATTCAAGTTCTTTTTCTCTTTTGTAGGCTAGCAAGATAGCAAGTTTGCACTTTGATTTCTTTGTGAAATGCTAAGCTAGCAATTTTCTTTCTCTTAAATGAGCTAGCAAATTTTTCATATAAGGTGCAAACTAGCAATAAACTTTCTCTTATGATATACAAGCTAGCATGCTAACTCCCCCTTTGTCATTATTGAAGGAAGGGGAGGACTCAATGGCTAAAGATTTCAATCTATATAAAGAAATCATGTCTTGATATCAAGAAAATTCAAGAAGGATATGATTCATTTGAAAAGATATAGCACAAAGAGCAACTTAATTCATGCATAAGATTTTTCATCAAGATCACATTTCATAACAATCAAGATATCAAGTTCACTAATTCATAAAATTTCAAGTATTGAATTTCGAGAAATCAAAAGATAAGATACATTTCATTTAAAGAGTTTTCTTTTGATAAAACGGAAGGAGCATAGTAAATGATCTTGATTTATAAAGAACTTCAAGTTATAATTTACAAGATCATAATTTCAATAAAATATATTTATAGAAAAATGAAATCTTTTAGAACTTGATTCAAGCTTTATAAACATCTCAAAAAGTCATGATTCCAAGTGATCAAGAGAAGAGTCATGAGTAAAAATTTAAATTCAATTCGTCAACTTCAAGCTCTTCATCAAAATTACTTTCGAGATTCATACAAGGTCATAAATGAATTCATCACTTGTCTTTCATCAAAAATCAAAAACTCTAGAGATACAAATTTCAAGAAATATGCATTTTCTTTTTATGATTTACTTCATGTAAGCATATCTTTGCCTTTTAATGTCAAATTGAGACAATCATGAAAGTTCAAGATGTAAAATGCAAAATCTCATAAAACAACTCATCAAGCATGATTTTAAACATTCATTTTCAAGCCAAAAATATAGCACATTACACATAAGGCATCTTTCAACAAAAATTTGATTCAACATGATAATATGTTTCATTTAAGTGTGCTCAAGTCCTTTTTGTATAAGGGATGTGTATCAAGTTTAAAACTTAGACACGTTTCATTATTAAAAATATGATATGTCATCTAAAAAATTTTGTCATGAAATCGATAAGACCAAAAGCACAATAGTTCAAGATGTAAAATTCACTCATCATGCATAATGAGTTTCATTTTAAGTTGTTTGTTTTATGAGTGTGCTCATGTTTTAAAAGATGAGTATCATGTTTAAAACCAACACATGAGTTTCGTCATCAAGATATAACACTTTCAATTCCTTATGTATGATATCATGAAAATAAACTTTTTATATTTTTATTTCATCATTATCAATGATGATTTCATAAGATATCATCGTATAAATTTGAAATACAAGTTTTATCATTAAAGCCATTAAGATCAAATGCATCACACATAAAATATCATGATAGTGCATTTTCTCAATTTTTTTTTATGTGTTTCAATTTAAGTGATTTGATTCTTCATATGAGTATGCTCATGTTTTTCATATAGATTGAAAAGTAAGTTTCAAGAGAAATCATTAAGACCCAAAACATGAGACACATTCATCATGATTAGTTTCAAGAAATTCACAAGATTCATAAAATAGATTCATTTATCTTAATAGAATGGAAAATACATTTTCATTTTATGCAATTTGATTACACATAGGAATGTTCAAAATTTTATATGAAAGCCAAGCATTAACACATATATTTGTGCAAGACACAAGATTCACTCAATCATACAAATATGTAAAGTCATCAAGATAAATGTTCATTGATTTTAGGTGTACATGCATAAGACAACATACATCAAGATTAAAACCGAAGACCGATATGAAATTCATAAATATGCATGGAATTGTTATTTCAAAAGCATACATGAAGTTGATCTTGTATTAGCACAAGTTAAGTAATCATCATTTATAATTTTTACTTTTCAAAAATACTAGAAAGAAAAGCATAATATAATTTTTAAAAATAATTTTTTTATTTCCTACTAACTAAATTAAGCACTCATGACAGACATCATGTGATTTTATAATAAGGTAAAAGCATAATGGGTGAGTTGCTTACCTTGTAGTCGAAGAACGTCAAAGCCCAATTCGTTTCTTCTTTACTTGATTCTTCTTGGTGATCCTTCTTCTTCTTTGGTGGGGGGCTTGTTTCGTTCAAGTTCATTTTTAATTTTAGATTCTTGTTTTATGAACCTTTTAAATTTTAGTATTTGAAGTTCAAGTTCATCATTGTCCTCATCACTTGAGTCATCATTCAAGTGGTATTCATTTGTCCAAGGTTCTAAACCCTTCCTATCCTTTGGAAGGTAGTTCACGTGTTCAATGAGTTTAAAATGTTCTAGGAGGCTCATTTCATATGTCATTAGTGAGCTAATTAGTTCTTCAATAGGTAAATTATTTAAATCTTTAGCCTCTTATATTGCAGTTACTTTAGGATTCCACCTTTTTAGAAGGGATCTTAAGATCTTACTTACGAGTTCAAAATCCGAAGAAGATTTACCAAGAGCTCTTCGACTATTGACGACATCCATGAAACAGGTATACATGTCACCTATAGTCTCGCTTGGTTTCATTTGAAAAAGCTCAAAATCATGCAATATGAGGTTTACTTTCGAGTCTTTAACTCTACTAGTTCCATCGTGCATGATTTCAAGTATCCGTCAAATATCAAAAGCTGTTTCACATGTAGAAATCCGATTGAACTTGTTCTTGTCCAAAGCACAAAATAAGGCATTCATAGCCTTTGCATTTAAAGAAAAAGATTTCTTCTCCAAGTCCAATCATTCATTCGTCGGTTTAGAGGAAAGTTAAAAACTATTTTCAATAATATTACATAAGTTTAAATCTTGAGAAATCAAGAAAACTCTCATTCGAGTTTTCCAATATGTGTAGTCCGAACCGTTAAAGAACGGTGGACGAACAATCGAAAAACCCTTTTGAAAGCCGTTAAGAGCTATTTCTCATGGGTGTAAATCCGAATGAGAAATAACGAGGCTCTGATACCAATTGTTAGGGATCGAGTGGCACTAAGAGGGGGGGGTGAATTAGTGCAGTGGTAAAGAACGATAAATTTCTACGATTTAAAATAACTTCCGAAACTTTGTATGATAGAAATCACGTTTTTGACTAAAACCAATTTCGATTAAAGTGTAATGGAAAGTGCTTAAAGTAGGGAGTGTTTAGAGAGGAAGAAAGCAGTGATGTGTAAGTTGAGCAACGAAGAAAAGATGGTTTGCAGAAAGGTAAATGCAAGAACATAAATACAAACCGTTTTTAGAGTGGTTCGGTCATCTGACCTACATCCACTCCCAATTCCTCTTCGCTTGAGGCCACCGGCTTTCCACTAGCTGCCTTCCTTCCAACGGATGAAGGCAAACTCCCTTTTATAAACTCTGTTTACAAAGCTTCCCTCAACACCTCTCTTAAAAACACTTCTAAACTTTAGAGGTGGGACTTCTACTTCAAATGACAGAGTTTTCCCTTAGTTTTCTTATATACTTCTTGCTCTCTTAGCAAGAACATCTAGGGTATTTATAGACCCCAAGAGGATTCAAATTTGGATCCCAAATTTGAATTGCCTCGGACTTCGTCATTCTGGTGGTACCACCGCCTGACACTGGCGGTACCATCGTCAGTCTAACATTGACACAATCAGTGTACCAAGCGTGCCACCGCCCAGCCCGACGATGCCATCGCCCGGGCTCTCGGGCACTAGGCGGTCCCACCGCCCCAGCCTAGGTGGTGCCACTGCCCAGCCTTTTCAGCACATTAGTTTAGGCCTTAAACTTGGCCCAAACCAGTCCGAAACAAGGCCCAATTGGCCCCTACTTAGTTTATAGGATTAACACCTAATCCTAAACCAAATTATGTACTAACTATGAATTTTAAAGACATTTACTAAGTTATTACAAAGTCCACAAGACAAGACTTCTTCCAGTGAGCTTCCAGCGAACTTCTGGCGGTCTTCTGACGAACCCTCGGAAACCATTCTGTAGACTCCCGGCAAGCTTTTGGACTTCACGATGATCTTGGCGAGTTCCAAGAGCTTCTTTGGCAAGCTCTGATCTTTCTTGGCAAGCTCTGTGAACTTCCGACGAACCTTCCGGTGAACTTCTGAAAACCCTTCGGCAAGCTCCCTACTCATTCTTGACCAGTTCTAGCAGCACTCCCTACGAATCTTTGGACTTCCGTTGAACTCTCGAACTCTCAACGATCCATCACACTTTTCTTTCAGCACTTTGTTTTACTTTACATCTTCATCGTTATCGTAGTTAATCCTGCACACATACAAACAAAAACTCTACTTCGATCTAGACAATTATTACAACACGAATTGATATTCAGTTGCCCGACATGTCATTGGTCGACGTTTCATCCGATTCTTTGACACATCGTCCTCTCTTGCGTTTTATTGCCCAATCGGAGGTTGACCTCCGTAACCCCAATATCCTTGGCACAACTCCACTCTTCTTGGTCCTATGCCCGACGTACGAAGCCTTCTGTCGATTATCGACCGAACCTCCGACTCGACATCCAATATCCTGACGTGATCACCCGACGCAACATCAATTCCTCCAGCATCAACTATCTAATCCTGATTGATAGTAGACCTACGTCACTTAAAACATAGTTAGATCACAAAACATAATCAATTAGTTTCATCATCAAAATCCGAGATTCAACAGCTTGGACCTGATCACATTAGGATGTGGTCCATGATTATCTAGTGTGATTGCTCATGTGATGTGTGATTGATTATACACCAACTAGATATGTATATATATTTGCATGTGATGTAGATATATATATATATATATATATATATATATATATATATATATTAAATATGTATGTGTGTGACACATTATGTTAGGAGACCAAATCAAGAATCCCCTCTATTAATAATATTAAGTCGGTAAACGTGAGGCAATTAGATTGACCCACGTGGCCTTCCATCGTTATAGGTAGGAAACGATTCCTGGTGTAGGTTGAGTTAGTCAAGTCCCTCGAGACTCACCTATATCACGTTTCGCTATCTTATCTACGACATAGAGATGTCACCGGTGACCTGAGGATATCGTATGCTTGGTCGAGTTCCTCGAGAGTATATCATTGAATCAGACTCATCTTGTAAAGATGGTGATGACTTAACTAAACATCATGGTTGGTCGAGTTCCTCGAGACCAAAGTGGTTCAGAGGTCGAACAGGACGGGAATCACAAGGAGTTATGATTGGCAAGAGTTGCCTACCTTTACGGGCTTAACAAGATTGGTCGAGTCCCTCGAGGTTACGTTAAGACGTTGATTGGATCCCGATCCCCACTAGAGATCCACTGGGGTTCTTCGATTCACATACCGGAGGGTGTTGTGTGTCTCGCAAAAAATTAATGGAAATACATTAAGATAGAAGTCCTTATCTTAATTGTTTAATTTTTTCAAAGTCTGCATGTTATTTATTTTTGCTACATCTTTAATTTTAGAAAAATATCGCTTTCAAATCCTTTACATGGCATACTTGATACTAACCACTTCATTGGTCTAAATTATACAGATTGACTTCACAATCTAAGAATGATTCTCATAGTGAAGAAAATCATATACGTCCTTGATATAGTGATCCCTACGCTCGATGAAGGGGTAAGCGAGGATGAGATCGCTCGTTATGTAAAGTACATAAATGATTCTACTCTTGTGCAGTGTTATATGTTAGCCTCTATGACTATTGAGTTATAGAGACAGCATGAAAATATGGATACTAATTCCATACTCCTTTATCTCCGTAAACTGTTTGAGGAATAGGGAAGAACTTAGCGATATGAGATATCAAAGAGTCTTTTCCGTGCTAGGATGACTAAGGGGACATCGGTTCAGAACCATGTCCTTAAGATGATTGAGTGGATTAAGAAACTCACAGGTCTAGGAATGGTCCTAGAGGATAACCGGTGTGTAGATATTGTACTTCAGTCCCTACTAGATTTCTTTTCTCAGTTTATAATAAATTTTAATATGAACAAGCTTGAGGTGACCCTCCCAGAGCTCCTCAATATATTGAGAGAAGCAAAGAGCGCCATTGAGAAAGAGAAGCCTGTTCTCTATACTGGTGAGACCAGAAAGAAAAGGAAGGCTATGAAGTCCCTTAAGAAGGGCAAGGGCAAGGGAAAAATGGGTAACACAAAAATTACCAAGAAAGACCAAATAAAGGATAAAGGCTAGTGCTTCTACTACGGCAAAAATGGACACTTGAAGAGGAATTGCAAACAGTACCTTGTAGAGAGGGTGAAACAGAAGCTTGGAGAAGCTTCAGGTACATTCATGATTAGTCTCCATTTATCATAATCTTATGATAACACATGGGTATTGGATACCGGGAGTGTTTATCATATCTATAATTCATTACAGGTTCTAGCAAGATCTAGGAGATTGAAGAGAGGCGAGGCGGACCTTAAGATGGGCTATGGAGCAAAGGTTGCTGCTGTGGTTGTTGGCAAGGTCACTCTACATTTGCTTGGTGGAGCTATTATTACATTAGATGCATACTATTTATGTATCTTCTATTATCAAAAATATCATTTCCATTTCATGTTTGATAGTTAATGGATATAAATTAGTTTTTTAGAACAATGGTTGTTCAATAGCATTAAATGATGAGAGGAATATTGCATAATGGTTTATTTATGCTAGATACAGCTCCACACATCATGAGTGTAAGTGACTCTAAGAGGAAACGAGAAGAGGTAAACAATGTATATCTGTGGCATTGTAGTCTAGGTCACATCCATGAGGAAAGGATTCAAAAGTTGCTGAAGAATGGATATCTAAATCCATTCGACTATGAGTCATATGCGACTTGCAAACCGTGCCTTGGGGAAAGATGACCAACTCTCCATTTATTAGAATTGGATAGAGAGCCACTAAATTGCTAGAACTCATACATAGTGATGTATGTGGTCCCATGTCGACTCATGCCATAGGTAGTTACTCCTACTTCATTACTTTTACTGATGATTTCTCAAGATACGGACATGTGTACTTGATGAAGTACAAGTCCGAGGCTTTTGAGAAATTCAGGGAATATAAGAATGAAATGGAGAACTAGACTAGAAAGAGTATTAAAACCCTTCGATCAAATCGAGGAGATGAGTACTTAAGTACAGAGTTCACCTAGTTCCTTAAAAACCATGGGATTTTATCACAATGGACACCTCCTTATATACCGCAGCTTAATGGTGTATCAGAAAGAGGAATCGCACACTGTTAGACATCGTGTGTTCCATGATGAGTTTCGCCGACCTACCCATCTCATTTTAGGGATATGCCCTAGAGACCGCCGCTTACCTTCTGAACAGAATTCCAACTAAGTCAGTAGTGTCTACTCCATATGAGATATAGAATGGGAAGAAGCCTAATCTTAAGGTATTTAAGATTTGGGGCTACCCTTCCCACGTCAAGAGACACAACCCCGATAAGTTAGAATCTAGGATGAAACGGTGTAAGTTCATAGGATATCCCAAGGAAACTTATAGGTATTATTTTTATGACCCTGAGGACCAAAAGGTCTTTGTAGCTAAGAGAGCAGTGTTCCTTGAGAAGGAACACATTCTTGGTGGAGACAGTGGGAGTATGAAAGAGTTGAGTGAGGTTGGAGAACCTAGCTCAAGCATCATTCCACAGCCAAAATCTATTCAGGTACCTAGCACACAAGTTCCAACTTTACGTAGGTCCGGTAGAGTATCCCATCCTCCTGAGAGATATGTGGGATATATCAGAAGAAAAGATATTGAGGATATTGATCCTCAGACCTACGAGGAGGCTATTATGAGCATAGACTCCGGGAAATTGCAAGAAGTCATAAATTCAGAAATGGATTTCATGTACTCCAACAAGGTTTGGAACTTGGTTGTTGCACCCGAGGGTATTGTACCCATTGGCTACAAGTGGATTTTCAAAAAGAATATTAGAGTAGATGGAAAGATAGAGATCTATAAAGTAACGCTAGTGGCTAAGGGGTATCATCAAAGGCAAAGTATTGATTATGACGAAACTTTTTCACCCGTAGCCATACTAAAATCCATTCGAATTCTATTAGCTATTACAGTACACTATGATTATGAGATCTGGCAGATAGACATCAAAATCGCATTCGTCAATGGCAACCTCGAGGAGGAGGTGTATATGATACAGTCTGAGGGATTCGTGTCCAAGGATAACCCAAACAAGGTATGCAGGTTGCTTAGGTCCATCTATGGACTGAAGCAAGCTTCCCGAAGTTGGAACATAAGATTTGATGAGGCAATCAGATCTTATGACTTTGTTAAGAACGAAGATGAGCCTTGTGTGTGCAAAAAGGTAAGTGGGAGCGCTATCACATTTTTGGTACTATATGTGGATGACATCCTGATCATTGGGAATGATGTAGGAATGCTCTCCACAGTAAAGGCTTGGCTATCTAGGAACTTCTCTATGAAGGACTTAGGGGGAAGCATCCTCTGTATTGGGATACCGATCTATAGAGATAGATCCAAGAGGATACTTGGCTTGTCCTAGTCTAGGTACATAAACACCATTGTCAAAAGGATTGGCATGAAAAATTCCAAGAGAGGTCTCATACCAATGGGACATGGAATATCACTTTCTAGGAGTATGTCCCTAAAGACTCTTAAAGAAAGGGCACATATGGATAAGATACCATATGCCTCAGCGATAAGATTTATCATGTATGCTATGTTATGTACCAGGCCTGATATAGTATATGCTCTGAGTGTCACGAGAAGGTATCAGACAGATCTAGGTTTGGAGCACTAGAAAATAGTAAAGTGTATCCTTAGGTACTTGAGAAGAACTAAGGATCTTTTACTGGTATATAGAGAAAGTAGCCCTACGGTTGAGGGTTACATAGACTCGAGCTTCTAGTCCGATGTCAATGATGACAAGTCTAATTCAATGTTTATCATAAATAAAGGAGCAGTATGTGGAAGAGTTCCAAGCAAGACACTACTGTTGACTCGACTACAAAGGCGGAATACATTGCTGCGATAGAGGCAACAAAGGAGGGAGTCTGAATGAAAAAGTTTATCATAGATTTGGGAGTCGTGTCGAGCAGCGAGGAGCCGATTCTCTCATATTGCGATAACAATGGGGCGATTACTCAAATAAAGGAACCCGGGTCTCATTAGAAGTGTTCTAAGGAGGTTCCAGCTTATTAGAGAGATCGTGACCCAAAAAGATGTAGTAGTGGAAAGAGTTCCATCCGAAGATAACATTCCAGATCCACTGACCAAGCCATTATCTCAAGATATCTTTGAGCGTCACAAAGGCCTGATGGGGATCAGACACGTAGGTGATTGGCTTTAGGACAAGTGGGAGATTGCTAGTCATATATGCCCTGCAAGCTAATCACATGAGTGATGGCACTTGTGACTTGATATGCACTCTTTCCTTTTGCTTATTATTAAGTATTTTATTACTTTATCTTACATGTTACATATATTGTGATGTCATTAGATCTATCCAATGGGAATCAGATCGTGATGAGATTATGATAATGAGACCGATTCACCTTTAAACATAGACCCTTAATAATCCCGGTCATAGGTGACTCGAAAGGGACATCGAGATAACCGGATAGACTGGTGTACTGTATACTTATCAATATGATGGAGGTGTCTGGTTTAATAGCTACTCGTGTGGAGACACTATGAATATAGTATAGGTGGTCATTGGAGAATGAGTTCACTGATTGATCCGCTTACAGAATGCTGGATGGTTATTGATATCTCACGTCAGACAATGATTCCGTAGTCCCAATAGTGTATCTGGTCCTTAGATTTGAGATACCAAGGATGTCTTGTATGAGTACTCCACTCTTTGATACCAGACTTATAGGTTTGAAAGTTCCAGATTTAGTACAATCGGTTATTGAGAGTGGTAGCCAACCTTACAAGGGCTATTAAGTGTCAATAAAGGATCAAACGCTCTCGGTATCATAAGAGAAATATCTCATATATTCTTGTTCGAATAAATCCTTAGCCAAGGCTATTCGAATTGAGAGAGAAAGAGTTCTCTGAGAGAATCCGATAAGAGCGAGACTGGAGGAGAGACCGTATGGGCCTAACAGCACCATTCTCGGTATAGGGTCTCTAGGATATTTGATAGATGAGGGACTATAGATACATGATAACTGAGGACAGATAGGTCCAAAGGATCGAATTCCCCTGTATCATCTAGGGACTATGGTATAGTGGCCTAGTACGTCTATAGTCGATGAGTCGATTGAATTATTATGAAGATAATAATTCACTAAGTCAGAAGGAGTTCTGACAAGTATGACTCATGGCCAGCTCGATATTAGGCCTAGAGGGTCACACACATATGGTAGGTGTTACGACGAGTCGAGGTTCGGATATGAGATATCTACTGGAGCCCCTATCGTATTGGATATCCAATAAGCCCCTGAATTATTGGATCCTAAGATGAGATCCAATAAGAGCTAATAAGAGATTGTTGGGTAGAGACTCATTAATCTAAGAGGCTTGGGTAATTGGATAGAGATCCAATACCTAATAGGGTAGGATCCATTAGGGTTTACAGGGGGCCTCTATAAATAGGAGGGAATTAAAGTCCCATAGGCTAAGGTTCTCTCAATAGCCACCTTCTATTCTCCTCTGCCCAGCAAAGGAGCATCGTCGCAGTTTCTACTGTGTGAATACCATTAGAGAGGAGGACGCTTGACCTTTTTCATCCTCTCCTATAGATATGTAGGGATTCAGGGATATACGATCTCCCTAGGTATCTTTCTTTTACACATGTAATTTTCGCGGATTTATTTTTAAAATGCATTGATCTTCGCATGACGATGGAATCTTTCGTAGAAATCCATGTTTTTTGTTTTCTATTCTTCCGCTACGCATGAGATGTCGCCCCCTTGGATTTTCCAACAATGGTACTGTCGAGTCAGTGCTTAGGAGACCGGACTACTGGCGGTGCCACTACTTAACCCAAGTTTGAATCACTGAATAGGCTTCCTAATGAGCTCAAATCAATCCCAATTCAGGCCTAATTGGCTCATAATTGAGTTAGTAAGTTTATACCTAAAAGTAACTCAATTTAAGTCCTAACTATAATACTTAAGACATAAACAGTTATAAGATAAGAGATCAATGTTGTTCGGCATTTCATCGATTCATCTGAATGATGCATCATGCTTTCCTTTGACATAATGCTCGATCCTTTGGCATGTTGACTCTCGCGACATCCGATCTTGGTGCAATCGTTCGATTCTTCCGGTCCAATGCTCGATCTTTGACTCCGGCCCAACATCTGATTCTTCTACTTTAATTGTTTTACCTTTTCATGATCGAAATTAGTCCTACATCACTTTTCTCGAAACATGAATGAGATCATAATCTCATCAATTGATTTCATCAAAATCCGAGATTCAACATATATGATCTTATCTAATTAGGTAAGATATATTATAAATATGATTGAATTTTGACTATAATTATCGATCAATAAAAAGGGAGTCTAATTATAATAAGATTCTTTATGAGATGACCCTGATGAGAAAGACTCTCCTAATTACTTATTTTAGACTATTTGCTCTCACTTATAAATAGATAAAACCTATTAAGAACTCAACATAGATACATGACATGAGATAATTAAGAGGTTATAGATCTTTTGTCATTTCTCCTTAGTCACATGATCTAGTTATTAAGAGATTACATATCTTCTTTCATCTTCTCTTTGTTCCTAATCTATCATAGTAGTCCTACGAAGGATAGAAAGAGAGGAAAAAATAAGTTTAACTTTTTTTCAGATCAATATCACTATAATTTTTAAATCCGATGAAGTTGTGGCTACATATTAGATAAAGACTTTTTGAGTAGCATCGAAAGGTACACATTATAAATTTAATATCTTGTTATTTGATTTTAGTTTTAGATATTAAAATTTTTACATAATAATATAATCATGATTTTTATGCTTAAAAAAGATATTATCTTTTAAGCCTAAAGCATCAAGGTTTTAATGAAAATATGATGTAAACCCCTAATATTATCTTTGTATCATCTCATTATATGTTTATATTGATGACCATATAGGAAAGGTTTTAATGTTTATGTTAAAGACATAAAGGTCTTTCTTTATAGTTTGATAAGTCAATATAAGAAAAACGAAATTATCAAACATAATATAATCATACATACATCCATGTAGTTGAATCTTTTCAGGGAACATGGTGTATGCTTATAAACGCGGGATATAAGCAATTTCTACATATAACTTGGGGAGCAAATTTCCTACCTCACCTACAAAAATTAATGTTACAAAAGAAATTTGTTTGGTCCTCTTGATCCTCCCTAAACTCAGCAAATGTGTGGGAGCCACATGCATAAGATAAGTGATTAGATAAGTGATGAAAATATGATTCCATATGAGGTGATTCATTGTTCTTACTAACATATCTGACATACTTTAAGAATTTATTAAATTATTTTTTTGAATTCTTAATTTTTTTATAACTAGATTTAGTATATCATTATTAAATTTATATTTTAAATATAAAACTTATCAAATAAGATGTAAACCCCTAATATTTGATAAACATGTTTGGTATACAACCGTGAGATTAATACAATTAATACTATATGAGGTTAAGTTTTAAATCCTCAATCTTTACTAACTAAATATGATATAATATTATACTAATATTTTAAATATAATTGGATATTATTTGATTGTTATCGTGTTTTCACATTATGTTATTTTTGATATTATTAAAAATGTTATAATATAATATTTTTTAATATTACTAAAAATACTATAATATAGTGTAAAAATATGATGATTCAATTGATTTACTCGGTGGACCTTCCATTAGAAAAGGATAAGAAAAGAGATATGTGGGTGAAGTAATTCTTGGTCTTCGGAAAAACTAGAATGCTGTTAAGAAATTCTGAAAATGAGGAATACCTCCTAAGAAAAATCTAAACCATTTTCGTTTTCTAGGAGAATTTACCCTTAAACTCTTTCGGTCAATTCTTAAAGGATATTTTAATAAAAAGATCATCGACTTATTGATTTTATATTGTAAATATAAAAATTATAATCATGCTTTTAGTAATACAAAAGAACTTTTATGTTAGGATTGAAATCAAATAACAATAGATCAATTTTACGATATGTACCTTTTGATGTCATCTGAAAAGAAGGAAAAAGATCTCTATATGATCTAGATACCTTCTTTAGATCTAATGCCACTATTAGTCTGCAAGAGGAACTAGACTCCTCTTTTCCTATCCTTTCACAGGACCACTTAGATTGATGATTTATGGAGGTTGAGAGAGAAACTATAATCTCTCAATTAATGCCTGTGAGATGCTTTTCTTAGATGTAATTTTTAGTCCTCATAGGTCTTGTCTATTTATAGACGAGAGCAAAGGGTCTATGATAAGTTATTATGAGAGTTTCTTTCATCAAGGACATCCCTTAACGAATCCTATTATAACATGGACTTCTTTTCTATTGGCCAATATCTGTCATCAGAATCTAATTAGTTTTATTATATATCTTATCCAATTATAAAGGGCTACATATCCTAACATTCTCCCACTTGGCCCATTAATTGATCAGATATAAAAGATATTCAAAATCAAAATAAATAAAATAAAATTTGTTTGAAAATTTTTGAAAAGCATTTTATACATAGGCATGAATTTTTAAAACAAGCTAATAAGTCCAACAAATACAATAATACTACATTAAGTCCAACTATCAATGTGAGTCATAGCGGTTGTATATCATCAATGTCATACCCCCTTCTATGTACTATAACATTGTTAATCTTTCTTAATATAGTCTATAATGACCCCTGTAATTTATCTTATCAAGATAATCCTATTATTACATTCAACCATAATATGCATAAATATAAATATAAACAGGATAACAGAAACAAATAACTTTAATTATGTAAGAAAAATAATAGCATCACCATATATTTTATGGCTTGCTCACAAGCCCCATTCTGAGAATATGTTTTTTAAATATTTTACATTGTAAAGTTTTAATAAATGGATCAGCAATCATCATAGTGGTGCTTAGGTTTTCAAATGACACTTGTTGTTTCTGGACTCTTTCTCTAACCACCAAGTACTTTATCTCGATGTGCTTGGAACCACTAGAGTGCTTGCTATTCTTAAAGAAGAAAATTGCTGTGGTATTATCACAAAATATCTTCAACGGCTAGACAATTAAGTCGGCCACACCAAGTCCTAAGATGAAATTTCGTAGCCATAAAGCTTGATTTATGACCTCAAAGCATGCCACAAACTCAGCCTCCATTGTGGATGATGCAACAAGCGATTGCTTTGTACTTTTCCAAGAAATTGCCCCACCGGCTTATATGAATATAAATCCTAAAGTAGACTTTCTATTATCAAGGCAATTTACAAAATCAACATCTGAATATCTTGTTACTTCAAGATGATCTGATCTCTTATATATAAGCATATAATCTTTTATCCCCTACATATATCTCATTACTTTCTTTGCAGTTTTCCAATGTTTCATTCCTGGGTTGCTCTGGTATCTACCCAACATTGCAACTGCAAAACTAATATCTTATCTTGTACAGGTTTGAGCATATAATAGACTTCAAATTGCACACTCATAAGAAATTTTTTTCATTTGATTTCTTTCTAAGTCATTTTTCGAGCACTGGTTTTGGCTAAATTTTTTCACCTCTAGTAATAAGTGTATCATTGGCTGAGCAAAGCTATATATTAAATCTCTCCAAGATATGATTAATATATCCTTTCTTGGATAGTCCTAATAATCTTTGAGATCTATCTCTGAATATCTCAATGCCAATAACATAGGCTGCCTCATTCATATCAACCATCTTAAAATTCTTACTAAGAAATATCTTCGTTTCATACAATAAATTAAGATCACTACTGGCAAGTAAAATATCATCCACTTATAAGACCAATATAATAAACTTGCTCCCACTTATCTTCAGATATATACACTGATTAATAATATTTTTCTTAAATCCGAAGGAAGTAATTGTATCATGAAACTTTATATACTATTGTCTAGAAGTTTGTTTGGCCATAAATGGATTTCTTAAGTTTACAAGCTCAACTTTCTTTTTCCTTTTTTATGAATCCTTCAGGTTGTTCCATATAAATTTCATCATCCAGATCCCTATTCAGAAATATTGTTTTCATATCCATCTGATCTAACTCAAGATCATAATGAGCTACTAGTGTCATGACGATTCTTAACGAGTCATTTCTAGAAATCAAAGAAAAAGTCTCGTTATAGTCGATGCTTTCTTTTTAAGAAAAATCTTTGGCCACAAGTCTAGCTTTATATCGTTCGATATTGCTTGCTGAGTCACATTTTGTCTTAAAGACCCATTTATAATCGACTCTTTTATAATTATTAGGTAATTCAATGAGTTCCCAGACACTATTCTGGTCCATTGATTTTAACTCTTTTTTCATTGCAATATACCACTTTTCATAATCGTTACTTTCTATGGCTTATGAAAAATGATCAGGGGTCTCCTTTTATTCCTATATCATAATTTGATTCTTGTAGATATACTATATAATCATCAAAAATGATATGTTTTCTCTTCCTTTGAGACCTTCTCGAAGCTACCAATTGTAATTGTTCTATAAGATCATTAGCAGCAACATCAACATCAACATCATGTAAGAGTTCATCAATGTTATTTTGTTGTTCTCCCTCATCAATTCTCTCATTGATTTGAGGAATAACAATTTCTCGAATATGAGATGATACAAGAGAATTAACCTGAATTTCTTCAATATCAAAATTAATCCTTCAAGATTTTTCACTCCCATTGATTTCACCATTTTATAGGAATCTTGCATTACTAGATTCTACTATTCTCGTACTATGATTAGGGCAATAAAATCTATATCCCTTGGACTTTTCTGGATAACCAATAAAATATCCAAAAATAGTTCTTGGATCCAATTTATTTTCATGTGAATTGAATACTCTTATCTCTACAAGACACCCCCAAATATGTAAATGTCTCAGATTGGGCTTCCTACCGGTCTATAACTCAAATAGAGTTGATGAAACCGACTTACTAGAAACTCTGTTCAAGATGTACATAGTTGTCCTACGAGCTTCACCCCACATTAACTTAAGTATAAAGGAATAACTCATCATGCTCCAACCATATCCATAAGAGTACGATTTCGACTTTCAGCAATACCATTCTACTGTGACACACCTGGTAAAACATATTGAGCATAAATACCCTGTTGTTCTAGGAATCTAGCAAAAGGACTAATATTCTGATTGGATTCATCATATATGTCATAAAATTCACCACCCCTATCAGATCTAATAATTTTAACTTTTTTATATAATTCTCTCGACCTCATTTATGTACACTTCAAGAGTATCAATGATTTGAGATTTTTTGTGTATTAGATAAATATAACCATATCTGGACAGGTTATCTATAAATATAATGAAATACCTTTCTCCACTAAAATATGGAATATGGAGTGGTCCATAGATATTAGTATGAATAATCTCAAGGAGTTCTTTACTTCTTGTGGTATTTTTCTTTGTATGTTTAGTTTGCTTTCCCTTAATGTAATCTATACAAACATCAAAATCAGTGAAGTCTAAATCTTCCAAAATATTATCCTTCACTAATGTTTCAATTCTTTCCTTGGAGATATGCCCCAATCGTCTATGCCATAGTATAGAAGATTTTTTATTATTGAAACTACATTTCAATTCAACATTTGATTATAGGGTCAATAATGTCTTTGCAAACTTAAGATTCAAATTAATTCTATATAAACCATCACATATAATTCCAGAACTAACTTTTATTAAATCATAAAATATACTGAGTTTACCATTACCAAAAGAAAGACAATATCCTAACTCATCAATTCTAGATAAAGAAATTAAATTTCTAGAAATAGTAGGAACATAACATGTGTCAATAAGATCCATCAGATGACCTGTCTCTAGGCGTAAGTGATAAGTCCCTTCTGATATCACTTTCGCTTTGAGACGATTTCCCATAATGATGAATCTTTCATGTTCTTTTGGTTTTCAGATTGAAAAAAAATCCTTGCATATTATTCATAATATGAGTTGAAGCACCAGAATCAATTCACCAAGTATTAGAAGAAACTTTTATAATGTTTGATTCAAAACATACAAAGGTCAAGTTCATAAATTATTTTGATAAATGAAGCTTCAATTTTCTTTTCTTGTTACCAACTCTTTGAGTAATAGTCATGACATTATATGAACTTTCCTGTCTTAATCTCAATTCTTCCTGAACACACATACTAGTTAACTCATTCAAATCTCACTTATCCTTATTTGTATTATAGTGAATCTTGAATGAGTCAAACTGAGAAGAAAGAGAATTAAAAATGAACTGCACGAGAAAAGACTCATCAATATTCATGCCTAATGCTTATCAGCCATATTGAGGATATGATCCTGAATTCCTCGAGTGCCATCATACTAAGCCATAGTCAATTCTTTCATTAGTGTGCCAACCAATGACTTATCAGTAGATTTAAATATGTCTTCAATAACCTTTAAATATTCCCGTACGCTAGTTGCAATCGGTAATGAAGTCTTTATATTATTTGCATTCATTATTCTTATGAACATTAAACTAAGCCTATCAAATCTTTCCCAAATCTTCATTTTATTAACTTGTTCCATAGTACTTTCATTAGTCAAGTCTGTGGGCTTTTCAACAAATAATGCTAAATCAAGATCTAATACGCCTAGTGTAAATTGCACATGCTCTAACCATTATGAATAATTTGATCCAGAGAGTATAGGGACACTAGAAGCATAAGAATGCATGACGGAAATACCACTATAAAATATAAAATAATATTAATGCTTTGAGTTTCCAAAATATGATGAACTATTGATATCATCTATATTTCACCTTTGAGTGAAATATTGACATATCTAGTATTCACTCAAAATCATATATGGAGGACTGATATCATCCTTGTGGAATAGTATTGTTACCTTTGGATATACAACCCTAAATTGTAAGGATATCTAAAACAGTATCATCCTACCCTATCACATAACTATTTGAAGTAGATTCTCTTTTGGGATTATCTAAATCTCCTAATTATGTGTGTCATTATGAATATTATTTCCTTGATATCATTTAGGACTAATTCCTTAATGTCATTTTATAAGTTATTGGTCTATGTCACTTTGGTGGCTACAAGACCAATACAATAATATAAAATATAGTTTAAAATGTCTTATAAATGATAAGACTTTTATTGTAATTCACAGCTCAAAAGCCTATCATCCCAGGCCACTTTGGCAACTACTGGTCAGATAAAACCTAGGGAGATGAGTTACAAATAATATTCATCAAATTTTTTAATTTATGTTAAGTAGTTTAATAATAAAACAACAACCATAATAATTATTAAATATTAATTAGTAAAAGAAAAAAACTCATATGATAATTATAAATCATGATAACATATAAATCATGCCTTCATGTGAAAGATAAATATTATTTCATTATGTCAATTATATACTTGTGAATAACCAAAAAATATATCCAAAAACAATAATTAGATTTTTATTTATCACATGTAATCAATAAATCATATGAGAAAAACTATAAAAGGAACAATAATTTATATTTTTTAATATATAAAATATTAAATGAAACTAATTAATCTTATTTAATTTAGGCAAGCAAAGAATTGGGCTAAATATTAGCCTAATTAAATAAATCAATCAAAACAAAAAAATTGATCAAAATTTAATCCTTGCTAAATTTGATCAAAATTAAATTTAATTAATAATTAATTAAAATATAATTATGATCAAATTCAATTAAATTATTTTGATCAATTTTATAATTGGGGATATAAATAAAAAATTCTCACTTTTATAAGGGTAAAATTATAAATATGTCGATAGGACATAAATTATAATTTCGAGATTTGTAAAGAGTAGAATTTTTAAAATACTAAAAGTATTAATAAAATACTTAAGGGCAAAACTATAATTTTTATTAAAAAATCCTAATGGCAAAATTATGATTTTGCTTGCCTTTGCTTGTGTTACCGCCGATGCGGCAGCCTATGTATGCGCAACTACCGTCGTTGCTCGTGGGTAGGCATTGCTAGTGCGACACTACCTACGCCAACATGTGGTCGTCGCTAGTATGGCGCGGTCTCTGCCCACGCGGGGCTGTCGTCGGTGCAACCTTCGCCTACCGACGGTTACTGCTCGTGCGATCGTTGCTTGCGCGCGGCCTCTGCTTGAGCAAGGTTGCCGTCGATGTCGTTGTGCCCGCGCGATCTGCCTGCGCACAGTTGCCGCCTGGGTGCGATTGTGCGCCGAGGTTTGCCGCCAGGTGCGATTGTGCCCGCCGACACTGCCTGATTGTGGTCGCGCCATCGGGTGCGGGTGTCTTTGGCGTCGGCGTGAGTCGCCGCTTGCGCAACCACTACTTATGGGTGGCTGCCGACTGTGCAACCCCCCTATAGCACTAACAAGCACGCGGCCTGTGCCCGCACGCGGCTATGGCTGAACGCAGCGATGCTGCACAACAACCGTCGCTGCTTAGTTAACATCGCCAGCAAGCAGGCAACAAAACATAATCAGGCAACAAAATAAGATAGGAATACAGATCGACAGAATACGGATCATCCAAACATCGTAAATAAGAAAATAACAGATCTAAAGTTTTTGATTTCAAGAATCTAGGCTCTGATACCAATTGTAAGCATAAAAATTATAATCATGCTTTCTTTAATGTGAAAAAACTTTTATGCTAGGATTAAAATCAAATAACAATAGATCAATTTTACGATGTATACTTTTTGATGTCATCTGAAAAGAAAGAAAAAGATCTCGGTATGATCTGGGTACCTTCTTTAGATCCAATGTCGTTGTCAATCTACAAGAGGAACTAGACCCCTCATCTTTTCCTATCCTTTCATAGGATCACTTAGATTGATAGCTTAGAGAGATTAAGAGAGAAACTATAATATCTCAATTGATGCTTGTGAGATACTTTTCTTAGATGCAATTTTTAGTCCTCAGAGGTCTTATCTATTTATAGACGAAAGCAACGGATCTATGATAAGTTATTATGGGAGTTCCTTCCATCAAGAACATTCCAGAAGGAATCCTACTATAACATAGACTTCTTTTTTATTGATCAATATCTATCAATCTAATTAATTCTATTATATATCTTATCTAATTATAAATAATCATATAATCTAACATTTATAATATATGTTGAACTCTCTAGTGGTGTACCACGAACAAAAAAAGGACCACAAGAACTCATTAAGTGCTTTTAAGTACATCTCCAAACCTTATAAAACAACCGCAAATCATCATCCTTACCAAAATCATGTCCAAAAGATGCATTTTGTTCCATGATGAACCTTCGTTATTATATTAGCACAAACTCTCGCTTATCATATCCAATGTTATTTTTGTCTAATGTGTGCTAAGTACATGTGTTTGTAACTCAAGAATCTCCAGACAAAATTACTGGAGCACACTAATTGGGAAGTCATTTAATACTGAGTTCAGCTTCTGACACAGTCAGTGGTCCTGTTGCTCGAGTTTGTAGGCCAAGTGGCACTCATTCCAAAGAAGCTGCACTTCATTTCTCTGGGTTTCTTCGTGACACTTCAACACCACACATAAACCCAAATGTTACATAAAAATATTATTTTTAATAAATAATATTTATTATATTATTAAATTTTATTATCATAATAATTTTTGGTCGAAGGAAGACAATTCAATGGATGTATATAATTTCATTCTTGCAAATTGAGAGAGTTTGGTTAATCTATTTGAGTGGACAGATGATCAATCTTGTTTATTGCAATATATGTGTTTTCAATGATAGTTTAATACATGAGACTCGGTTCTAAGATAATAGCTTTATTGCATACTATGCCTCAACTATTAATCAGTTAATATACTAGTCTTTTCTTGTTTGTTCTATCCAATGTTCAAACTCACGCTCTTACCGTCTCATAAATGAAATCAATTCCTCGAGTTCCAAAAAGCACAATTCCCATAAGTGAGGCGTGTTAACGTTACCAGGACTAATCCATAGTAATCAGTAATAGAGAATATTGAAGGCAATAAAGGCATTAGCATCGAGGAATTGTTTCCTCTTTTTTAGTGCTTCCAAAGCTACTTCGTGTTGGCAAGCCAGCTTTGCACATGCATCACATTCTATGCGTGCCATGCATTTTGTTGCAAATTTATGTTTGGTGATTTTGATTTGGATGTGATGTATTTGGGTGAATAAATTGCTTCTGTGACTTGGATTTTTTTCATTTAGAATAAAAGGTAGCAAAACGTCATGATAATGCTACTGCTTAACATGTAAAGTCATTTCTTCATCAAAACGTCATATTTCACAGAAAACCTAGAATATCTCAATTTTAAAAAATTTCCACGTGCAACTCTAAATCTTTGTTGCCATTCCATAAATGTGGCTTTGCAAGGTTATATTGTTGGAATATTTGTTCTCTATCTTGGAAAGTGCTGTAGTTGTTTTAATAAGAGAACATGTCGTTGCTGATAAATGCATGAAAAAAAAAAAAAATCTTTTTTTAATGATCGAGACCGAAAAATAACACCTTTAGCATATACTTTGGTTGTCAGTGTTCTAATAATGCTTAAGTTTTTTTTTTTTGTCATTTGTGTGCAAGATTGATATAGACGATATTATCTTAAATACACATTGCTCTTTATAATACAAAATTAATATGTGACTTAATTTCTTTCGTAGATGTAATATGTTCTCCTTTTTTAAATAATTATATTAAACTTTGTACTATGGTCTTCATAATTCTATGAGTTAAATTAGAAAAGCTTTACTTGATTAATAGCTTGACTAATAAGTTGCATCTAAAGTGCAAGCTAATAAACACCATGAATGATGGAAGGACACATGATAGAACATCCGAATATATTCAAAAGAAAATTAGATCAATTAAAGAAAGTTGATATGAAGATTGATGATAAAAATAAGATATTGTTACTTCTTATATTGCTAGTAGACTAATACGATAACTTTGTAAAATGCTGCTCTACGAAAAAGATATAGTAACTTTGAACAAGTTGAATAAGCTTTAGTATTTAGATAAATATATGAATATGGATGATAAGATGTTAGTCAGTATGGAGTCAGTGAGGGTGATTTTATAATAGAAGTGCATCTCAACTTGACAAGTCGAGATAAAAAGTCATGTATTTGGATAGTGTTCAAGACTACACATGTAAATGTAAATAGTACAAATATATTAAACAAAATTGTCTAGAAAAAAAAGAAAGATGAAGAGATCAATGAATAGTGATATCTTATTATGGAGGTGATGGAGATGTCCTCGGTTTTAAGGGTAAAAAGAGTTGGTAATTAGATTCTATTTATGTTATAAATATTTGCTTCTAAAAGAATTATTTTAATTCATAGAATAATAAATTAATTAGTAAGTTGAATTGGATAATAATTCGATGATGGAGGCCATATGTATCGGTAAAGTAAATATCAAAATGTTTGACAATATGGTACATAATATGTCGAATGTGGCTTATATTTCAAAGATATTGAAGAATATATATATTTTTTGTCTTTTAGATTCTTAAGATCATGTCTATAAAGGTTTTTTTGGTGTAATTTTATAAATTAGTTAGGGTTGTAAAATTTTGGTAGGAAAAGGAATCCTTAATGAATTAGGATTTATTACTATAAATATGCCATATATTTCAAGATCTTGGTGAAAGGAAGAGGCGTTGAGGACGACATGTTGGGTGCTCTTGGAATTTTCTTTGAAGGATTTAAATAAGGTTGAAAGAAGAGTCTTAAGAATTTATATAAAAGGGTGTACGGTCAGTCCTAAGTTTCAGTTAGCTCAAAAGAAAATAATTTTTATATTTAGTTTCTCTCATATAGTAAAACTTTTGATTTTTACTATTGATGATGAATGTCGAACCAAGTCAAATCTCGTGGTTTGTTGATTATTGATCTCTGAAACCTCTCTTTTGATTTTGATTTTGGTTTTGGTTTTGAATTCTTCTCCACCAAGGCCATCAAAGATGAAATTATGAAAGTTAGCAACGCTGCTCTTTAAATGAAAGTTAAGATGTTGGCTTGGATAATGTATGTGTCGCGAGATGCTATCACTTCTGATTCATCAACAGTTTCCATGTTCTCTATGTTATATTCAGAAATCATCACAATATGACAAATGAGGTGAAGATGTTGGTGAAAGAGAGTTGCTTATGTTGAATGAAGGATGTTATTTTTTCAAGTCTAAAGCATCAATTTCAATAGAAAGATTTACATGAAGAAAGGTATGTTAGATTATCTTTGGATCTTCTCATTGTACGTTTACTTTTATTGATGACCACATAGGAGAAAATTTAGTGTTTATGTTAGAACACAAGAGTCTTTCTTCATAATTTGATGAGTTAATACAAGGAAAAAGACATCATCAGACATATACATACATCACATGCAGTAGCAAAGTATATAAACAAGAATCTTCGGAGAGAACATGTTGTATGCTGATAAATGCTGAGCAGAAGCAATTCTATACCATAACTTGGTGAACGAACTTCCCCAGCTTAACTATAAAATTTAATGTTATAGAAGAAATTTGGTAGAGTAATTCTCTTGATCCTCCCATACCCTGCAAATGTGCAGGAGTTTCATGCATTGGATATGTGTTTTAAAATATTTTTGACTATAATATTTTGAGATTGGTTATTTATTTTTACAAAGAGTAAATAATGAGAACATGTTCCGGTCCTAATTCATCAAGGTTTTTACTAGCTAATCTATCTAATATACTATAAAAATTTGTTGGATGATTTTTTGAATTATTAATTTTTTAAAAATAGATTTGGTATACTACCATAAGATTAATATTTTAGATATAAAAGTTATCAAACACGATTCAAATCCATAATATTTGGTATACTATCACTAGGCCAATACCATGTGTGTCAAATTTATGAATAGGTTTTAGACCCTCAATCTTTAGTAACTAGATCTGGTATATTACTAGACTAATATTTTAGATATAATTTTAGATTGTTTGATTGCTAATAAAGAAAAAAAAATGGACTCTAAAACCAATATTCGAATGTAATTATCGAATCATTTTTATTTTTAGGCGAGCCAACTGAATTGGAATGTAAAGGTCACACGGATGGAGTTTGGGAAGCTTGAAATAACTCTTCCGACAACATGGTGGCCAATGTACCAAATAAATAATTTAATTTACAAATTGGTTGTTTATGCTTCCTCAGTGGCACAAAATCCAGTAGATATGATAAAGAAGTCACTTCCGATTGCTAAGTTCAAGTATTGCTTGGACTTGGTATTTGCAACAATTGAGTTCACAGTTTTTTGATGGAGAAGATGAAGAAAGGTTTCTACTAGTCAAGGTGGAGACTGTTACAATGTGCCTTGAATATTATTGTATATGGAGTTTGTCTCCTTTTTTGTAAATCGTATTCTTACGGTTTACAGATTTCTTAGTTTGATCTTTACTTGGAACTTCTGAAGAACAAAAAAATCTTTAGTCTGAGAGTAGACATGGTAGGTAAAGCTTTTGCCACTGGAAGCAAACAATCCCAAAGCCATGGAAGGAGTCAAAGCGGCACACCCAAGACATAAAATGGTTTTACGTCAGGTTTCCCTTTAATGGCACTGGAACAGTGAAAAATCTTATAAACAACGGCCTAGTAAACAGTTGCCTAAGTGCAACAAAAGCATTCAAAATGTGGCCGCCATATCGATGATTTTATCCTTCAAATGTCTTTGATGTCTCTTCAATGGCAATGCTGTCTGCTGTTCAAGCTGCGCTGCACTGCGCTGCACTGCGCTGCCAAATTTGTCAGGAATTCTGTCATAGTCTAATCAGTTGTCTATTTGGCTTCTTCCTGCAACAATTAGCTAACCATCAAGTGGCCGCTACACTCTGGCCTGATCAATTCAGCTAAGGACGTCAAAGACAATCAGCTGCCAAAGCCATAGCTTCCGAAGTCATCAGCATGTTCCATGCAGACATGCATAACAACTGTACTAATCCGCTACCAGCAGCATCCCGATGGATAGGCTTCCTCTGTGCGGGGTGGTAGGGAGTCATCAGGAGGCCTTCCTTGTTGCACAAGGCACTGTGAGCCACGAAGAAGTAAAAGGAATCGTCTTCGCAAACTCCAAGGATTTGTGTGTTGGAACTTGGAATCTTGGACGCAGGACGAGGGCAAGACTTCGTTCGGCATACACTGAACTCATAGGTCTTGATGTTTGACCGCCAGCCACCAGGGCACTTTCGAATTAGGGCACATCAACCAAGTTCACTCTTTAAAGTAACACGTAGATCCTCTAATTCTTCTACAACCGTATAATTAACATAAGGTAAAGCCTAAGAAGTAAATGAAGACAGAGGAGGGCTTGCTGTTTGTCTGGCATGACTCGGCGTGAACGTTTACTCCATGCAATAATTGGAACACATGCCCCTCCATGCCTGTTTCTTTCTTTCGACTGGCTGTAGATCGGGTGAACAGGCACAAGGTTTGTGAGGGCGCTTAACCTTGCACGACTTAGCTCCCCTTTTTCCCTTCACATTCATTGATCACTTTGGAATCCATGTGAGGAATTGAATGGTTGGAAAGCTCCAAACCAAATCAGTCTCCTGCTGCAGTTGTCTGCAAGTACTGAGGCCTGCAGCTGTCGCCTAGCTTTTTGGTTTGTGCTTTCGCTTTAGAGTCCGCATACACGGCCCCCAGTTGCCTGACCTTCATCACCTCCTCCCCATCTTTATTTCTTTGGTTATTCTGCTTTTGCAAGGTCTTTTCTGCTACTGCACGGCTCCCTTGGTTTGAGGCCCATCCACGAGCTTGAGCTGCTTTGATCTATCTATTCCTGGATGCCATGTATACTTTTTGATTCTTTTGATGCTCTTTTTAAGTAGTTTTACTAGATAAGATTTCCTGGAGTGGCCTGTTAGATCTTGTGTTGCTGTTGGTCTCTCTGTTCCTGGATACTGCGTGTACTTCCAGTGTCCTGCTTGTGAACTCCCTGCTCAATTCGTTCTCATCTGTCCTCGTTCCTTGCCCCCCCTATTGCCATCTCCTCTTCTGGTTGTCGTTCCCTTGCTCTGGCCTACTCCATGGTGGCATTCACGGAGGGGAATATCTACTCATCGTTATGTTATGTGATGGACTCTTGATGAGACAAGCAAACAAGACCGGACTGATAGAGAGAGGTGTAGGTGGGTGTAAGAGACGAGAGTGAAAGACTAGGGTGGAAAGAGAAGTGAAGAGGAGAGAGCATAAAGAAGAGGTAGAGGCCTTTGAGAGGCAGCCTTCATGGACTGGGATCTTAAAATGCCTCCATGGAACCTGGAAGAATTGGGCCGTGATGCCGAGCTGAATATCGGCTCGGTGGTGGTCGGGTCAAGCGGCGGCGGCACGTGCCAGTCGAGTGGGCTGGACTGCTCGGTCGATCTGAAGCTCGGGGGACTGGGAGATTTTGGGTCATCAACCGAGTGGAACTCCCAACCTGCTGCGTCGATGGCGATGGCATCTCAATTGGCTCCGTCGAAGAGGCCGCGGGCCCCGGCCAACGGCAGCCACGGCGTGTCGTGCCTGGTCGACGGGTGCAACGCTGATCTTAGCAAGTGCAGGGAGTATCACCGGCGCCATAAGGTCTGCGAGGCCCACTCCAAGACTCCGATGGTGGTGGTCCGCGGCCAGCAGCAGCGCTTCTGCCAGCAGTGCAGCAGGTAATGGAACAGGAGCTCTTGCATATATTTCATCTCCTCCTTCATTCCCGTTACCAGTGTGCAGGGCTAACTATTTTGGTATTTAATCCATCTGAATGCTTGTTGTTGGAGTAATTTGTCGTTTTCTTTTGATATTGAAATTGGTTTTCAATTGTTTACTTCTTCCTTTATCTGCAAACTTCCTTGTCTCAAATCTGTTTCATGTTGCCCATCCATATCTTTGGGTTTTGACCTTCTTTGTTCTTATATGACTTGATTATTTCTTATTCTATTAATGATCTGGATAAGATTAATTTTTCTTGTATGCATATGTTGTATATTTAGTGTTGATTAAACGATCCTAGCTGTCACTGTCTTTGCTGATCTTACAGCATCCTACATTATTTAGTAGGGTCTGGTTGCTCTTTTAATATTACATTTAGACTTGCCTACCAGTGTGGTGACATAATTACCTTTTGTTCTGTTAAAAATTAAAACATTGAAACCGTATTGCTTCTTTTTTTTTCTTAATCGATAATTGCATTGCTCATATGCTTGTTTTTGCTTCAGTTTTCTTTTCGCAATTATTTGATCCGATGCTTGGATCTTTGATATAAATATCTTTGAGTTTTAAGAATTTGATTTGAGTTAGAAACCTTTTTCTGGAGTTCTTGTTGACAAATTTTTATTAGCTTGTTCAATTACACATGTTAGTGCCTTATTCTTTTTAATTTCCAATGTGTTAATCATAATTCTTCTTTGGTAGCCATTGTATGTAGTACCTCTCTCTTGATAGTCAAACCCCTATTTTCTCAGTCAAATGTGGGGGATCTTCTACCTTCTTTTCGACTGGGGATTCTTTGTGGATTTATCAAATCACTAGCAATTATTCCCTTGTGCTTGTGATTCCTTCTTTTTCAGTGTTTTGCTTTTTCATGTTGTTGCTGATTTCTTATCTTGACAACTAAATTCTCACTTTATTGTGGGCACAATATCTACCATATCTTCTTTTTCACCATTTTTGTCTTTAGTCACTTCACCATTACAAGTAACTTTCTTTTTTCTCCATGACTCATCCAGTTTGTGCAAGTGTTTGATACATAACTTCCTTTCTTTGACATTTATGGCTAATTCTCTGTAAAGGGTTATCTGAATATTCCCCCATCCGGCAAAAAAAAGAAAACTAAAAACTAAAGAAAATTTTTGGTCCTGTTTTCTTAATTGTCTTTAACTCTTTATATCTCCAGTTCATTTGGCTACCCTCATTCACCAATTTATCTGTTCACTGCAAATTGATGTTCATCTTGCATAGTAGTAGAATGGGGGGCTTGATCTCCATGTCCTGTGGCCTTTATTCCAAGATCAGCTCAGCACTTGACATGACTCATTTTTTCACTTGGACCCAAGATGGATCATCTCCAAGTTTAGATTGTACATTGAAGGATAAGTTGACACTCTTGAAAATGCCAAAGCGGAAGCCTGTGCACTTCCCTTTATTATAGGATTCCAAATATGCAGTTCGAACGTATCAGTTATGTGCTAAAAAAACTGAGTAGAATTAACTCTTGCAGAAAGAAGTATGAAACTGTAGCCTAGAGATTTTTCCAAAAATTTAAAGTGTAAGTTTAAATAACTCTGATCCCCGTTGACCCTTCAGACCCATTTTGATTGTTAAATAATGTATTTTACACTATCACGTTTTTTTTAATCCAATATCCCAGCATCTGAATCAAAGATATTCTGAATTGCAGAAAAATCAAGATTCTAGTTGTGTATCGAGTATTTGCACATGTATAATAAACAATGAAGAATACCTAAATATGTAGTTCAATTTCTTAGCCAGCACTCTTGCCTTTGGGGAGATTTAGTTATATTTGAATTAGGAAATATCATTATGCTTACATCCTTATTTTCAAAGATGAATATGAAAGGCCTTTTAAGTCTTCATTAGAGTCAACGTATAATGTCTACAAGTTCTTATATATATAGGTTAGAATTAGTTATTTTTTTAGTTAGATACCTGTTATAAGAGTTATAGGGTGCTATAAAAGGAAACTTTTTGTGGCGATGCAATATTAGCTTTCTGTCTCTCTATTTATCTCTATTTATATGATAATAAATCATACGAGAAGAAATATAGTAGAAAAATTTATTAGGACTAGATGATGAAATTTAAAGATAATAATGTAGGGATTTTTAAGAATAAGAGAAAAGAGAGGCGACCCAGAATTTAGACGAGGATAATATTAATATTATGTGGATTGCGATGGCCAATAAGATTACGAATTTAACAATGAAGTTTCTTGATGAAACAAAAGGTAGTTAATATTATGTGTAGCTTTAAGAGAGTTGGTGGTGTAAGAAAGTTTAGAAAACAATTATTATCAAAAGATCATGTTTTAAAGATTGATAAAATTATAAAAATGAGAAGAAATTTAAAAGATATATAGAATCTAATGATACAAAGTTGTTAGTATGATAGTATGACAAGATATAAAACATGATAATTTTTGTAATAAATTAGGTTCTAAAGATGAAGAAAAAATTATATCAAATTGCTAAAGTTAGGGAAGGAAAATATAAGGATTTAAATTATATTAGATACATTAATGATGAAACCAAAGAATATTTGCTAATGATAATGAAAGTAAGGAAAGATGAAGAAATTATTTTTATAAATTATTTAATAAACTGATAGGACCCTAGCAGGGTTAGGTCCTATCAACCATGTAGGAGCTAATAAAAACCCTATGAGAATGTAATAAAACCAACCTAGCCACCTCTATCCTATAAAGAAGAGAGGCTAGGGTTTATATTTGGATCTTTGGGCTTCTTAGCCGCCGCCCCCCTTGTTACTGGGCCGGCCCGCTAAGGTTGAGGGTAAATTGGGTAGTTCACTTAGGAAGCAGCCCCTAGGGCTAGGGTTTGGAGCTCTATATAAGCTTGTAGCCTCCACCTCTTTGGAATAAGAAAGATCAATCTACAATTGCAGCCACCAGGCTACTTGGAGGGTGGAACCCCTATAGCGTTCCAAGGGTTGATCCCCTCAAAGATCAATCTCCATAGAATTCCTCTGGGTTCTATCATCTGCATCGAGCAGCGATCTTGCTGCTTTTGCTGCCATCCCTGCCGCCCACCATTAGCCAAGCAATTCCCACAATTGCTCTTGACGTCGTCGTCTCCACCATCATCTCTTGACGTAGATCAAATCAATCTACAGTCGCCACCTCTAATTGCATCAGAGATCTGGTATTTTTCTATCACCAATACCTTTTGCTGCTGCAATTTTTCATCTAAAATATCAAAAAGAAGTTTTTCTATCGATCCCTTGCTGCGAATTCCTTGCGTCGCAAAAGTTACCATCTTTGCGAACGTAGGATTGCTGCAGAAAATTTCAGCGGTGTGTTGCTGCCTTTAACCGATCTAATTGTTATTCTTTTTGAACGAAATTTTTTGTGCACCTCATAGATCATCTTGGCTCCCATCCGTGATTGATCTATTGTGGAATTCATCACAAAAACAAATTCGTGTGTTGCTGCAATCTCTCGTCACAAAGTGCTGAAATTTTTTTGACGAGAATTCTGCTATCGCAACTTGCACCGATTTCTTTACTACTTTGCTGCCAAAATTTCTTGATCCAATTTGTTATCCTTGTTGCTATCTAAACTAAGATTCTACCATCAAACCCCCTCCTCAAACCCCTGAGTTTTCACTGAAAATTTCGTCGAGAAACCGCTATTTCTTCGACGACAATTCTGCTCTTACAAGACAGCGCATATAGGCAGCAATTTCTATTGATTTTTTGTCAAATCTTTGCTGCAAGCTACCACAAATCTAAAACCCTCTTCCCTAACCTTCATCCACTACCATCTCAGCCCAAAACTCCATCAAATCGCAGCCCCAAGCAGCACCCAAAACAGCCACAAAACAAGCCTAAACCGCAGCCTACATCCACCAATCCACAAACCCTTTCGGCCACCACTTCCCTCAAATAATTCATGCCTTTAACCCGGCAACAAAAGAGAGATCTTAATATTACAGATTTGGAGACATATGCTATGGCATCCGAGGAGGCAATTGATGCTAAATTCGAAGCCTTCGAGACACGAATGGAGGAGAAGATTCGGACTCTCTTTGCCGAACTTAGTTTGGGTCGACCACCGAGCCCAAAGAAATCACATCAAGGGGAGAGCTCTAATCGAAAAGATGACCTTCAAGAGAGGGGAGGCTCTATGACCGATCCTCACTATCCATGCATGAGGGTGGACTTCCCTAGATGGGAAGAAGGAGACCCGATTGGTTGGATCTCGTGCGCGGAGCGATATTTTCGGTACCACAAAACCGCAGATGCATCTATGGTAGAAATTGCAGCTAATGGTTTGATTGGTTTGAACATACTCATGGAGTCCTCTCATGGCGACAATTCAAAGAAGGACTGCTGATCCGTTTCGGACCAACCGATTACGAGAACATCGACGGACAACTAGCAAAGATCCGACAAACCTCCACCATCCAAGAGTATCAAACCAGGTTTGAAAGGTTATCTAATCAAACTCATGATTGGTCTGAAAAACAATTATTGGGGACATTTATTGAGGGCTTGAAGCCAAAGATCCGGGGAGAAGTTAAAGCGCGACAACCGTACACGCTTATGGCAGCCATCTCTTTCGCACGACTTCAGGAGGAGCGATTGAACCATGAAGCCCGGAGGACTAGGGTCGCTCCCCGACCAGAAATATTGAAGCCCTCAGCCTCGCCTACGATCAGCCGAGCTCCTGCACCAAAAAGGTTGACAAGAGAAGAGCTTCGAGACTGATTTGCTAAGGGGTTATGTTGGCATTGTGACGAGCCGTGGAGCCGCGAGCATCGCTGTAAAAAGGGGAGACTTCTTGTGATTGAACCAGTGGAAGAAGAGATCAGTGAACAGCTAGAAGAGAGTCTTGAACATGAGGATAAAGATATGGAAGAAGAGCCACAATCGGTCGACTTTATGGTACATGCGCTAGCCGGCTACTCAAATCCGCAAACGATGAAAGTTGGAGGCCTGCTCAAACAACAACCGATCACCGTTCTCATCGATACAGGCAGCACTAATAACTTTCTAAACAGTAAGGTTGCTGCTCGGATGGCGCTCCACATCGAAGGTTGCAGCAAGTTCGACGTAAAGGTTGCCGACGGCCGAATCCTAAAATGCGACCAAAGATGCCCACAGGTGAAACTATTACTGTAGGGCCAAGAAATTGTTGCTTGACTTCTTCCTCCTACCAATTGATGATTATGAGGCTATGCTTTGGGCATAGAATGGTGACGACACTAGGTGATGTCTCTTGGAACTTTTCCAAATTGATTATGAAATTCTATTACAAAGGTAAACAGTCACCCCTACGCGGAAGCGCGAAAGCAACGTAACCACCATTTCAACCCAACGAATGGAGAAAGTTTTACACAAGATAAATGGTGGCTTTCTTATGCATCTCCAAAGAACAACCGAGGGGGAGGAATGGAAGAAGGATCCGAAACCAAAGAAACATCATCAAAAATTGGAGGAGGATCCAAGCGCAATAGCTCACTATACTTGGGATTCGAGGGATCTACGCTATAAAGGTCGATTGTGCTTATACCAAACTCCCTTGCATCAAAGTCATTCTGCATGAAATGCACTCCACACCTTCAAAGCAGGCACTCGGATTTCTAAGAACCTACAAAAGAGTGAAGCAAAACTTTTATTGGAAAGGGATGAAAAAATTATTTCTGAATACGTAGCACAATGTGATGTATGTCAACAGCAAAAGGGTGAAACAGTGGCAAGTCCAGGGAAACTACAACCACTACTCATACCAGACTCGGTGTGGACTGACATCTCCATGGACTTCATCGAAGGGCTGCCACCTTCAAAAGGTAAAAGCATAATCCTTGTGGTGGTTGATCGACTTACGAAATATGCTCATTTTTATGCTGTGTGCAATCCCTACACTGCTGTTAGTATTGCTCAGATTTTCATAGAAAATATTGTTAAACTGCATGGGATGCCAAGGTCCATTGTAAGTGATCGTGACAGGATCTTCACTAGTAAATTTTGGACCGAGTTATTTCAGTTACAAGGCACCAAACTCAAGATGAGCACTGCATACCATCCACAAACCGACGGCCAAACAGTAAGTGGTGAGCAGATGTTTAGAGACATACCTTCGGTGTTTCACTAGTGATCGACCAAAGGAGTGGACGAAATGGCTCCCTGGGCCGAATGGTGGTACAATACTACATATCATTCATCTACAAAATGTACCCCATATGAAGCATTATATGGTCGGCCGGCTCCTGTGATTCCAAAGTATGTAATTGGCTCGGCTAAGGTAGATCAGGTTGACCAAGATTTAATTAACAGGGACAAACTCCTACACCATTTGCTAAAGGATAATCTCTCTACTTTGCTCAAGCTAGAATGAAGCGACAAAGTCGACACACGAAGAAGTGAAAGAGAATTTTTAGTAGGAGATTGGGTTTATCTTCGCCTACAACCATACAAGCAACTATCCATCAACACAGAGCCTCCATGAAGCTATCTCCACGTTTTTATGGGCCCTATCGATCATAGAGCGTATTGGGCCGTGGGCGTCATGACTTAAATTACCCGAAGATGCCAAAATTCACCCTGTCTTCCACGTGTCATGCTTGAAGCCTAAGTTGGGAGAACACGAGACACCCTGATCCAACCGCCTAACACCACCGATGATGGAAATATTCAAGCCCAACCACAAGCCATCCTCGATCAGTAGAGTCGTGATACGCCGTCGACGCCCCTCTCTTGAAGTACTAGTACATTGGACTAATTTACCACTCGAAGATGCCACATGGGAATCATATGAGGAGTGAAGTCCCGCCTGAGTTCATGGAACCCCAGCCTTGAGGACAAGGCTGATTTGAAGAGGGCGGGCTTGATAGGACCCTAGCAGGGTTAGGTCCTATCAACCATGTAGCAGCTAATAAAAACCCTGTGAGAATGTAATAAAACCAACCTAGCCACCTCTATCCTATAAAGAAGAGAGGCTAGGGTTTATATTTGGGTCTTTGGGCTTCTTAGCCGCCGCCCCCCTTGTTACTGGGTCGGCCCGCTAAGGTTGAGGGTAAATTGGGTAGTTCACTTAGGAAGCAGCCCCTAGGGCTAGGGTTTGGAGCTCTATATAAGCTTGTAGCCTCCACCTCTTTGGAATAAGAAAGATCAATCTACAATTGCAGCCACCAGGCTACTTGGAGGGTGGAACCCCTATAGCGTTCCAAGGGTTGATCCCCCTCAAAGATCAATCTCCATAGAATTCCTCTGGGGTTCTATCATAAACATTCTATAAACAATAAATAATAGTGATAAACTATAGATAATAGTGGTTGATTCCATGGTCTGCAATACCATACCGTACCGGAGTTTCGACGTTTCTCTGGTACGGTACGGTACGGGGTACCGAGTGGTATGTTTCGAAACGTACCGCTCGGTATATATATTTATAATTATAAATATTATATATATATATAAATAGATTTTTTTTCCTTCCGACGACGCCGCTCGAGAAGTGTCGAAGGCGACGTCGCCCCGAGGCAACGTCGCCCGAATAGTTAGAAAAACAATTTTTTAAAAAAATTTGGAGCCTCGAGGACGTCGCCCGAGGCTTCAGCGACGTCGCCCGAGCCTCGGGGACGTCGCCCGAGCCTCGGGACCGTCGCCCGAGCCTCGGTGACGTCGCCGAGCATTAAAAAAACTAAAAAATAATTTTTTATTAAAAAAATAAAAATAGTACCGATCGATCTGAGGCGGTCCGCGTGCTTGGTATTCTGTCGGACGATGCACGTGCACCGCCTCCGTATGGGCGGTACAAATCGGTATTGCAGACCATGGTTGATTCTATAATTATGTTCATAGAATTAGATCTAGTAAAATAACGGACATCATAAAAAGATAAAAATAGATAAAAGTGCAAGATATGATGGTCTTTCTATTGAGGTTAGGAAAGATTTATAAGATCAAGGAATAGATTAATTAACTAGATTACTTAACAAAATTTTGAGATCTAGAAAGATGCCTCATAAATCGAGGAAGACCTTTTTAATGCCAATTTCAAGAATAAGGGTGACATACAAATTCTAATTATAGAGGAATCAAAATCATGACTCGTATTATGAAACTTTAGGAAATATTTATCGAAAGTAGGATACAACTTGAAACAAATATTTCTGAAAATTAATTTGATTTTCAGTAATAGAAGTTATTTATTTATTAAGACAAGTAATGAAAAAGTAGAGAGAAAAAAGGAAAGATTTTCGTATAGTTCTTACTTATTTAGAGAATGTCTATGACAAAGTTCCTAAGGATTTATTGTGGTAAGTTTTAGCAAAAAAAGATGTATCGACTAATTATATAGATGTTATTAAGGATATGTATGATACTATAGAGTATTATAGGGAGCATGTCTAATAAGTTTCCTAGTAGTATAGAACTATATCAAGGATTATGGATAAACTTACTAGTCTTTTACACGATAAACCTCCTTGATGTATGCTATTTGCTGATGATATTGTTTTAGTTGATGAAAGTTTAAATCAAATTAATTCTAAACTTGAATTATGGAGGCAATTGTTAAAAACTATATGTTTTAGATTAAGTTTGACTAAAAATGAATATATGATATGCAATTTTAGTACTAATAGAAATAGACATGAGGATATAAATAAGTTGGATAAGCAAAAAGTTTCACTTAGTAAAAGTTTTAGTTTGTTGGATCAATTATTGAATAAGATTTAAGGTATTGATGAAGATATTATTTATTGAGTAAAATCAAGATAGTTAAAATGACGAGAGGGTATCAAGAGCATGGTCTGCAATATCGTACCGTACTGGAGTTTCGACGTTTTTCTGGTACGGTACGGTATGGTACGGGTGTACCAAACGATACGTTTCGACGTACCGTTTGGTATATATATATTTATAATTATAAATATTATATATATATATATATAAATAGATATATATATATATTTCTCTCGACGACGTCGCCCTCGACAACGTCGCCCGAGATGTCAAGTCGCCCGAAAGGTAAAAAAAAAAAATTTCTGTTAAAAAATTGGAGCCTCGGCGATGTCGCCCGAGCATCGGGGACGTCGCCCGTGGCTTCGGCAACGTCGCCCGAGCCTCGGGGACGTCGCCCGAGCCTCGGTGACGTCGCTCGAGGCTTCGGCAACGTCGCCGAGCTTTAAAAAACAAAAAAATAATTTTTTATTAAAAAATAATTTTTTTATTTAAAAAAATAATAAAAATAATAAAAAAACTATACCGACCGGTAGCGGACGGTCCAGCGTACCATATCTTGTCGGACCGATGCACGCACCGCCTTGACGGCAAAGATGCAGTCAATGATTACCGACCTTGATCAAGAGTCCTCGGGTACCTTTAAGATAAAAAAATTTATAAGACAATTAAGATTTTATTAGATCTACAATGTCTTATGGATATAAGTATTGGGCAGTTAAGAAACAACATATACAAAAAAAAAGTTTGTGATGATGAGTTGAGAATGTTGAGTTAGATGTATGGAGTTACTATGAAAGATGAGAAAAAAAAATGTTTCTAATAAACTATCACATATCGCCTCAATAGGGGATAAAATTAGGGATAATCATTTAAATTGATATAGACATGTTTAAGATGATATAGGCTTAGGAGACCTACTAAATGTGGTAATTAGAAGAGGTGATTTGTTAATGGTATAATAAGGTTGAGAAGACTTAAAAAGACTTTAATAGAAACTAGGGCATTTTACCTAAAAAAGCCCATACTATTGGGTTTTTACCAAATGGCGCCTGTCAATTGTTTTTTACTTGGGGTCGTCCATTTTTTATCAATTTAACAAAAATATCCCTCCGCCCTCCACCCACCACCTTCGAGCGACTGTGTGCCTTTGTCACCTCTGCCACCTACTCCTACTGTGAGCAGTGTTAACCGTCGCCTTCTCCACTTTCTCCCTTTCCCCTTCTCCTCCGCGCACCCCCCCGGTCACCCATCCTTCACCATCGCCTCCTCCCCCGCCTCCCTTCCCCTATCCCCTCGTCGTCCTCCTCCTCCACCTCCTCCTCCCTTCCCCCTCCTCTTTGCCCCTCCCTTTCCACCCAACATCATAGAATCCTCATCGGTGGCCAGCACCTTAGCATTGCAGTGCTGTGCACCGCCTACTAGCAATCACTTTAGCCAACATCGCATGTGGCCACATGGCCTTTCACCCTAGTCACAAGCAAGCACACGACTAGGCTATCCTGGTGAGGCGGAGATGCTAGAGGTGTGGTGTGCTGGTAGTCGAGGCGACTGACGAAGGGCGAAGGGGTATTTTTGTTAAATTGACGAAAAGGGGCATCCCCAAGTAAAAATCAATTAGAAGGGCACCATTGGGTAAAAGTCCAACAATAAGGACTTTTGTAAGGTAAATGCTCTAGAAACTATAAATAAAATTTTAAATACTCTTAATTTAACTAAATATATGACTCTTTACAGATTTTAATGGTGACAAAATATCCATACAATTGAGCCTAAATAGTCGGAACTTTATGGCTTTATTTTTGTTATACTCATGATAATAAATCCTGTTATGTGCATTTTCATTTAATAATAAGGTGAGGGATGAGAATATGGAATAAAGATATTGTGAAACCCAAAAGCATATAAGAATTGAAGATCTTTCTTCTTCTCTCTCTTCTTTCCATTTCTCCTTCCTCTCCTTTTTTCAGTTCTCTTGATCTCTCTTTTCTCCTCTTTCTCCATCAAATCTCTTCTAGCAAATGTCCTTTCCTCCTCTAGAGCATGGAAACTGTTGACAAAAGGGGAAAATCTTATCACTCAACCATTGGTGACTATATTTGGACCTTATTCTTTTTGATGCAATTTAAAGTGTCCTTTGCTTGCTTGTTATTTTATATGCCTTAAGATTCAAATATGATAGATATCCTTATAGTTATCATAAGTACACCTCTAATGTTAGCAAACCTTGACTTCTACAAAATTTCGTATAGCATGACAAGGTAAGAAAAATTAGATTGAAACATTTAAAAATAAAACATGTATTTTTTAAAGAAATCAATTTTTTATAATAATATTTTGAATGTAAATACAATTTTGTATGTGTCCCTCTGCTCCCTTGTAATTTCATATGATATATACCTCTACAGGTATCATAAATGCACTTATGACATTAACATACCTTTGTGACTAACATAATATGAAATAACAGTCACTCATAAAGAACTTGGATACTATAAGGTCAACATGATATTTACAAAATCAGGCACTCATATCTTTATATTTCCCTTCTTTTTCTATTGGAACATAAAAAAAAACGTATATTATATTTTAGAAACTTACACAAGCCCTTTCGTTGGCTTTTCCAGTTTTTCAATTAAATGGTTTATTACAAACTGAAATCAAGTCCATGGTCCTGTTTTGTTCCTACTCTTCTATGTGTAATGCTCTCTGCAACTCTGTTGTTTGTCAGCATTTTCACCTTTTTTTTTTTGCTTGGATAGCTTTTTATCTGTTGTGGTGTGTAAATGTACGAGGATGTCTTGTGATTGAACTGATCAAGTGAAGCTTGGGTCTATACCAGTTTAGTGCTCGCTAAGTTCTGGAAATAAGATCTTGTTCTCTTGGAGCTTATCCATTTATTGTTGATTCGGCTTCACCTCTTTGAAAGATATTCAGTATTAACCTATTTGTCTGTTCAGATTTCATTTGCTAGAGGAATTTGATGAGGTAAAACGAAGTTGCAGGAAACGTCTTGATGGGCACAATCGACGCCGAAGGAAACCCCAGCCAAGTTCTGTAAATTCAGGGATCATGTTTCCAGGTCATCAAGGTCTTCCTCTTTCTAATTTGAAACACTTAATTATCTTGGACTAGCTTGCAACAAATTGAAACTGAGTGCAACTGTTTCAGCCCTATGTTGATAGAATATGCATCTTCCCTACATTGTTAATGGCACATCCCATTTGTGCATATGATTATTTTCCTCTTCCGATGCCATTATTAAATCACTCTTTTTCAAAAGATTTCATTTACTTGATCTTGCCTCTAGCTGATTAGCTATGTTGATTTTGGTTTGAATAAATGAGCTATCATTGACATTTTAGTATTTAGCTAATGTCACTAGCTGTTGATGACACTTGAAAATGCAGTCAACTGACTGTTGCTGTGGATATTAATTGAGTCAAACAATCATAATATGACATGGTTCTCACAATTTTTTATTATGCCAACAGTTTACCTGAAATTTTCTCAGAGACTCACTGGTACATTTAGTTATGACATGCTTGCTATAACTTTATTGCGGTAAATGTGTACCACATCTATTGTGATGAGAAGTTGTTTCTTCCGTACATGTATTATTGTTCCTAATTAATTTCTGTATATACAGTGGCAGGTTTTTCTGCATGTCCTCAAATATTTCGAACTGCTGCACTGGAATCCAACTGGACTAGAATGGTGAAAACCGAGGACGCTACCCCATATGCTCCTTCACAATTCATCAACCATCAACATTTTCCCAGATCCTCTTACGGTTTTGGCAAAGGAAGAAACCAAATTCCTCTTTTTCAGGATACTGAGACTGCCATGGATATCAAATGCACACCACAAACTTCGGAACGTCAATTGAATCCTAGGACAACTACTCCCTCCGGAAGAAGTGGTGGCAGCAGCAGCAGCAAGATGTTCAACAATGGGCTAACCCAGGTCTTTGACTCCGATTGTGCTCTCTCTCTTCTGTCATCACCAACTCAGACTTCAGATGTCAGCCTAAGCCATATGGTGCCACCAGCTGATCGGATCCCCATGGGTCAGCCTCTTGTATCAAGTTTACAGTATGGCAGTCTCATGCACCAGTCGCTCTTGCAGGCACCTGACAATGTGACACCAACTGGATTCTCATGTGCAGGGATGGAGGATGAGCATACTGGGACCTTTATGGTTCCTGGTCATGCTAATGATGTTGAGATCAACTGTCAGAACATATATCATAGTGGAGGTGAAGGTTCTTCGGATGCAACGTGCCAGACTCTTCCATTCTCGTGGCCTTAGTAGCATGCTGCTCTAACAAGCCACTGCTTAACTCAGTTCAATTCTCCTATTGCATAACTTTGATCTTTCAAAGATCCAGAGATCTCTCGTCTTTTCCTTTTTACTGAGATGAAGATGCACTATCTTGTCTTATAACTACTACAGCCTTCATTTCATTACATGTTATACTTGTTGAAAATTATGTAATGCTTCTGATACTACCCCCTGGCCATTCTGATCAAGTCATTCATTGACAGGATGCATGTTGACATGATGAGAGGAAATTTGATGCAGGGAGTTGTATAGGAAGACTTGTGCAGGTTCTCGAATGATTACCAAGCAAACCAATTCTTAATCTTGTGTGTCCAATAAGACAGGCAGATATTCGGGAAGTCATGCAGTGTTATTTAGGATTACTGAATAATGGATGGATTAGTGCATAAGACTCCTAACAATGCATGGTTGGAAATGAATCCAGGTACTAGTGTTATTTCATCCAGCAAACAGAGTTTATTTTGGTAATTCCAATTCTGACTTGCTAGATCATTAAAAAGAAATCTAGACTATATCATTTTGATCAACTAGATCAAAAACCTCTCAAAATACTGCTATCTAAAATTTGATATTAAGTTTTTGGGTGATGTTAAAAAAAGAAAATAGCCAAACACAAAATTACTAATTTTGTTTTTCCTTTTTTATTTGTGCAAAGGATTTTGATCCCAGGACGGTCAAAGAAATTTACCAACTAAGATAGCTAATAAATTAAAATCTATACTATATCATTCTTGACAAGGTTTTGATCTACCCTAAAATTTTCTCTTTAGGATATTTCATATATTTCTGATACAAAAATGATCTTCAAACACTAAGCATTAAACCAAATCGTGCTGCAGAAATTGTGGCTTGTTGCATGATTTGTTCTTTTTATTGAGATAAGATTCATATATTTAATGGTCTGCTCTTTTATTAAATCTTTTGGCCCATATATTCCTTCTTTCTTTTTTTTTTTTTTTGCACCCAAAATAGACCTGCGTGAAGTAGAAACAAATTATATAACAAGTGAAGCAAGTGCAGCTTTCTCAAGAACAATGTCTTAGCAGACATTAATTTGTTGTATGAACATAATAATTTGTATTGACAATCATATGAAGAGCTCAAATAGTATCACAAACTTATAGGAATGGGACAAATACAGTGAGATATAAATGAGATCCAAGGTCAATCATTGTGCTAAAATAGTAACGACTAATTTAGTTTTTACTTATGAGTGCCACAATAAAACGCTATAAGAAACTAAACAAAATCACTAGGGAGAGCCAAGATCTCTCGAGTCACTTCATTCTAGCCCAAAACGTCGAAGTGATCTACTGCCAATAACATTGCCGGGTTACACTGAACAAGTGTCTAGTGTAAGTGGCGGCAGCAACGAGCTCCTCTCCTCTCTGGCGATTTGTTCTTGGCAGTAGCTTCGTCGGTAGCAATTTCTCTTCGGTAAGAAGCGACGTTGCGACCGGTGGTGAGTTTTGGAAGGCAATAGTGGCATTCCCTTTCCCCCATCGACTTCTCTCCGGCATCATCGAGCCTTTGGCAGCTGATTGAAACCTTGCACCTACCCTTTCTCTCCAGTGATCGTCTCCTCTCTCTCTCCGGTAACACTCGGCAACTATCACTGCATATTGGTTAGGGTATTGGTTTTCAAGTCTTTGTGGTTGATTGAGTTGATAGAACCAGTCATATCATAGTCACTTGAACGAGTAACGGAACATGAAAAAAGACCCTGAGAATTCACTTCCTATAGCACAATTATTGCTATTATTATAAATTATTAAATAATGAAATATATTACATTATTAAATAATGTAATATATTTAATAATGTAATATATTTTATTATTTAGTAATTTATAATAATAATGATTTAATCATATAAAACTAGTTAATTTTTTTTTAATGTGAAGTCCCTTTGTCACCCACCCCTCCTTAGTCACCCCTCGTGTCACTCTCTTCTTCATCATCCCATGCTTCATCAGCTACTAGATCATCCCCTCCACAACATATAGTTAATTATTATAGTTACATTAACCATTTTAGATATTTTCTTTATGAATCAAATGCTAGGTGTTGAGGCCACATGATTTCCATTTCCCCTAGGCAATGTTATATAGATGCTCTTAGGACACCTTTTAATCATATAGCATATATTCATAACATTCTTACCTATCGATTTGCCCTCTATAGTATTTTGAAATATTGAAGTGCCGAATGCATTTTTATATTTGGTGTTGTCTTAATCGAGTTTAGTTTTAGTGATATTGCTTTGGTTATGGGGTTCAACCTATGGACAAGTGGTAGATGTTGAAATATAAAAGATCTAATGTGTAGGCTGATTTTGAGTCATGATAGTGTCAACATCGTTGACTTTTGTCAATTGTATATTTTATATATTTTTATTTATATTTTATTTTATCAAACAAACTATATTTCATTCTACATTATTATCTTTTGTTAATGATTTGAATTCATCGACAAACTACAACTAGATGATGACTATTCATTCTTATATTACTGTTAAAATTTCAACTATCAATAAAGAAGTTGAAGATTACTTGATATCTTGTAGGATGTGTATATATATTGATAGTAAACTAAATTTTATTTTGATGTATATATGACATGCCCAATATAGATTATTTTTTAATCTTATGTTTGCTAATATTTTACAAGTATGGCTATGTGAGCATGTCGATATGTTTACTCCATCCCATTATCCGGATCACCCCCGACTATGGAGATAAGATCGAGTGAGCACCGACAATTAGAATATTATCTACTTAAAGTTGAAGTCGATAATTGAGGATAAGATACTTATTTATTTATAAATAATCATTTATTTGGAGGTATGAACTTGTGTTTTATAATTTTTGTATATGCTTGCTGTGTAGGTATGTCAAGTGCTCACTCTGACTCTTACTAAGAATATCATTGAGGTATGATAACTTCATAATTTTTTACTTGTGTATTTGAAATGTGCTACTTTATTTAATATATTATTTTATTTATAAGACATATTGGTAAAGAATAAAAATGCACCACGTATAAAAAGTATAAGGATGAAATCAAAAAATTACATAAGATATTTGAAGATCATGGATTTGGTGGTCATGTGACCCCAGGTCTTAAGGAAGATGATATCTCCCATGATGATCTATTAACTTTCATAGTATGTTCTAACACACCTCACATTCGGAAGGATTGATCAAGGGCTACTCCATTAGTACTCTATAGGCTGTGTAAATTTAAAATATATTGAGCTTTAAATACAGCTCATATTTTTTTAGGAAGAGAAAGTTACCTAAAGAAATATATAACATTAGATGTAAACGATTGAAAGTTCATATTATAGACTTTTCTAAAGACAAGGTGGCTGATCAGTTAGCCTTATAGGAGGTGAAAAGAAAAAAATTAACAAAGGTGACAAAACCAATTATATTTATAATATAATTAATTTGATTATATTTATTAATATTTTTTAATTTGTATATTTATGAGAAGATAGGTAGTGATAAAGAAGAGGCTACCAAATTAGCTTCAAAACATAAGAATTTATGGTAAGTCTTTGAAATAATATGGTTGTTAAATTAGGTTAGCTGTAATTGATTGAATTATCATTTGTTATTTATAATGTAAGTTGTTTGATATTTTGGAAAAATGGAATATATATATGTGTAAATACAAATTGTTTGATATTTATTGAATGTGAGTGAGTTTACTGATAGATAGGTTACAGATGCCTATGAGAATACTTTGTTGTGACGTCCTAACCAAAAATTTTGGCCATCACTATTCTTGTGGAGTGGTTTAGAGGTAAACTAATATATTTATATGTTGTTCATTAATTTCTTTTGCTTTTATGTTGGACTGACTAATATTTTTATTGATTTTCAATTGTAGCAAGCATATCATTCATTTGGGATAAAAAAATATAATATCAGTTGTAAAATGACCATCGATGGCCAACACTCTCCCAAAAAACCTACATTTCACCATATTTAGGTTAATGGTAAATGTTCTATTGTGATTAGTTATCTAATAGTATAATTTTTTGATATTAGCTATTTATTTTTTGAAAAATAGGTATAGAATTTTAAGAAAATGTCCCCTATTGATCTAGATCATCTTTATCCTAGAATTTGAGAAGATTGCCAGTAAAGGATGGAAGATTAAGGTGGTGAAACATCATTCATATCATAAGTGAATCATGTCATTCATATTGCTCAATTATAATGATTATTGTACTAATTGATTTTTCAGTTTTGTAGCAATGATTGTCTGGTATTTTTGATGAAATACATGGATTACTTATGGATGGATAAAGAAATTCAATTTACCCAAAGGGCATGTTGTTATATTGGCTCCAAATTGTCAATGCTATATTCGATAATTATTATTGTGTGACAAGCTATGAAGAGATTTGATGTGATGAAACATTTGAATTTGTGTAGAAATATTGTATTACCATTAGAACATTTTATTGGATACACTATGATGATCTATGTTCTTAATATTGTTGTTTGACAGGATGACTTGAGGTTGGTAAGGTGATTAATGTTGTAAATATTTCATGTTCGTGGTTTGTGGTAATTGAACATGCATTTGTATTATGATTCATTGTATGTGGTTGTGATGTTTGCCATTTTTGAATGAATTTAGTGTGCTTCACTTTCAAAATAGGCTATTTTGGATTGAATATGTGATAGAGTATAACTCGAGAGTAATTCATGATTATTAGATATTTAATATCTAATTTTTTTAAAAAATATTATAACATGATTCTAAGTTGATTAGGATCATTTTTTTATTAAATGATTTATTTTTTAAATATGAGATTTTTGGATCAAATTTATGATCAAATGTAACTTAATCATAAATCATTAACTTTTTTTTAAAACCTATCAAAACCTTTTCAATACTAATATGATTTTAAGTTAATTAGCCATACGTTTCTAACTTTATATGATTTTAGGATGATTAGTTTTTCAAATAGGGGCTCTTTGGGTTAATTCTATAAACTAGAGGAGAGGAATTTTGACAAGAATTTAACAGAGTTTTTCCCTTTTTTTCTTTCTTAGTTAGTGTGTGTTCTAACCATGGATGAGAGGGGTATTTGTAGGCCTCAAGGGGATTCAAATTTTGAGCCCAAATTTGAATCACCCCGATTTTTAGGGTATTTGCGGTACCAACACCAGTGCTAGTGGTACCACCTCCGGTTGACTCTAACACTAGGCAGTACTATCGCACAATCTGGTAGTACCACTACCCAGGCAGAGTCTCGGCTATTGGACCTGTGCGGTACTACTACCCAGTCTGGTGGTTGCTAGTTATAGGTGCCCTACAAGTCAATCACATAAGTGATGACACATATAACATGCTGCGTCAATCTCTTTGCTTATGATTATTGATATTTTCTTATATTATCTGAATGTATATTATAATGTCCTTAGATCTATGCAATGAGAATCGGATTGTGATAAGATCATGATAATGAGACTGATTCACCTTTAAACACAAACCCTAAATAATCGTGATTATAGGTTACTCGAGAGGAACATCGAGATAATCGGACAGACTGGTATGTTGTATACCTGTCCATATGAAGGAGGTGGCTGGTCTCATAGCTACTTATGTGGGGACACTACGGGTATAATACAGGTGCTCATTGGAGAATGAGTTCACTGATTGATCCGCTTATGAAACGCTGGATGGTTATTGATACCTCACGTCAGACAATGATTCCTAGTCCTAGTAGTGTATCTGGTCCTTAGACTTAAGACACCAAGGATGTCCTATATGAGTACTCCACTCTTTGATACCGGACTTATAGGTTTGGAAGTTCCAGATCTAGTACAATCGGTTATTGGGAGTGGCAGCCAACCTTACGAGGGTAATTGAGTATCAATAAAGGATCATCCACTCTCGGTATCATAAGATAAATATCCCATGTGTTCTTGCTCAAGCAAATCCCTGGTCAGGATCATTCGGATTGAGAGAGAAAGAGTTCTTCGAGAGAATCCGATTAGAGCGATACTCGATTGGAAATCGTATGGGCCTGACAGCATCATGCCCGATATACGATCTCTGGGATATTAGATAGATGAGGGACTATAGGTACATGGTAACTAAGGGCAGATAGGTCCAAAGGATTGGATTTTCCTGTATCGTCTAGGGATTATAGCATAGTGGCCTAGTACGTCTGTAGTCGATGAGTCGAGTGAATTATTATAGAGATAATAATTTACTGAGTTAGAATGAGTTCTGACAAGTATGACTCACGGCCAGCTCGATATTGGGCCTAGAGGGTCACACACATATGGTAGGTATTACAACGAGTTAGAGGTTCCGACATGAGATATCCACCGGAGCCCCTATCTTATTAGATATCCAATAAGCCCCTGTATTATTGGATCTTATGGATGAGATCCAATAAGAGTTAGATTATTAGGCAGAGACCCATTAATCTAAGAGACTTGGGTAATTGGATGGAGATCCAATACCCAATAGGGTAGGATCCATTAGGGTTTACATGGGGTCTTTATAAATAGGAGGGAACTAAATGCCCATAGGCTGGGTTTTTTTTTTTGGTAGCCACCTTCTATTCTCCTCTCCTCAAGAAAGGAGCATCGTTGCATCCCTACCATGTGGATACCACTAGAGAGGAGGATGCTTGATCTCTTTCATTATCCCCTATGGATCTATAGGAACTCAAGGATATTTGATCTCCTTAGGTACTATTTTTCTTTTTACACACGTAGTTTTCAGATTTGTTTCTGACAAACCAATCTTTGCACAACGACGAAACTTTTCATAAAAATCCAAGATTTTTGTTTTCTGTTCTTCCGCTGTGCATGAGATGTCGCCCCCTAGATTTCCTAATAGTGGTATCAGAGCCTGTTTGTTCGTGCGAAGATCAGATTTTAACTGCGTGTGTTGTGTTTTGGATCCACTTTTGATGCCAAAATCGTTAACATAAAAGATGAGAGAGGGCAGCAACTGTTACTGTCCTCGTAGTTTGGCTAAGGTTGCTTGCAGCCATGGCCGTGCATGTAGGGGCCGCCGACTAATGGCGGGTGGTGGCCGTTTGCTCGTAGCGGCTGCACTGCTCGCATGCACATAGGGAGCCCGCAGGAAGGACTGCAGTAGGTGGCTTGCCCATAAGGGCAAGCGGCGCTCACAAGGGCACTAGGCTTGCAGGTGAGCCCCCCTACGGGCTTTGCACCCGTGAGGTGGGGGCAGCACCCCTTACGGCGGCAAGACTGCAAGGGGCGACGCTTGTAGGCGGCCTGCCCGCAAGGAGGGTGTTGGCCTGCACGGGTGGTGCTTGTTGGGCATTGCCCCGTGGTGACACCACCAGCGGGTGCAGCGCTTGGCCGTAGCGGCGCAACCTGTAGCACATCGCCCGTGGGCGAGCCGCCTGTAAGCATGGGCAACGCCCCCTGCGCGTATAGCCGCCGTTGGCAAGGTGGCGACGGTCACAACACTGCAGTAATTGATTAGGGTTTTTGGGCAAAAGATAGTTTTGCCCTTGGGAATTTTTGAAATTCTAATTTTATCCCTTTTGATCGAATGACCAAATTACCCTTTAGAATTCGAAAAATTCCTTATATGTCCCTATTTTCAGAAAAAATATTAGTTAATTAAAATATTTAATTAACTATTATTATTTATCTAGTAGTTTTATATAATAATATGTACATGTGATGTATGATGTGGATAGATGATCATGGACCATGTGATGTGATGTGTATACATGTGATTATTATTATTGAGGCTTGCAACCCTTTATTTTTCTCGTTTATTATTATGCCTGCATACCTGTAATTATATTGTAATTACACGAGGAGGCACAGTGGGAGAGGGACCCACGAGGTCGAGACAGACGATTCGACGCATGGAGATGCATTGAGATGCCGACAGAACCAACGAAGTGAGATGGACGATTATAGAGCATGGAGATACACCGAGGCACACATAGATCTTGATATGAGTGATTGGGCCTACTAGCTCGGGCTTGATCACATTAGGATGTGATCCATGATCCTCTAGTGTGATTGCTTATGTAATATGTAATTGATTATATACCTACTAGATATGTATACATATTTGTATACGATATAAATATATATTAAATATGTATGTGTATGACACATCATATTAGGAGATTGAATTAAAAAATCTCCTCTCGATAATATTAAGTACGTAAACGTGAGGCAATTAGATTGACCCACGTGGCCTTCCATCATTATTGGTAGGAACTGATTCCCAATGTAGGTTGAGTTGGTCGAGTCCCTTGAGACTCACCTATATTGCGATTCGCTATCTTATCTACGACTTAGAGATGTCACTGGTGACTTGAGGAGATAGTATGCTTAGTCGAGTCCCTCGAGGGTATATCATCAAATCAGACTCATTTTGTAAAGATGGTGATGACTTAATCGAACATCATGGTTGGTCAAGTCCCTCGAGGCCATGGTGGTTCGGAGGCCGAACAGGATGGGGATCACAAGGAGTTGTGATCGATAAGAGTTGCCTACGTTTTGGCTTAGTGTGATTGGTCGAGTCCCTCGAGGTTACACTAAGATGCCAATTGGATCCCGATCCCCACTAGAAGTCTGCTGGAGACTTCCGTTTCACGTGCTGAGAGTGTCACGTGACTCACCAGAAAAATAATGGAAGCATGTCAAGATAGAAGTCTATATCTTAATTATTTATATTTCTGTAAAATCTGCATGTTATTTATTTGTTACTGCATCTTTATTTTTTTAGAAAATATCGCTATTAGACTATCTATGTGACATACTTAATGCCAACCGCTTCATTGGTGCAAATTATATGGATTGGCTCCGCAAGCTGAGAATCATTCTCATAGTGGAGAAAATCGCATATGTCTTTGAAATAGTGATGCCTATGCCCAAGGAAAGAGGAAGTGAGGATGAGATCGCTCGTTACGTGAAGTACGCGGATGACTCCACTCTTACTCAGTATTATATGTTGGGCTCCATGACTCCCGAGTTATAGAGACAACATGAAAAAATGAATGTCAGATCTATACTCCTACATCTCCTCAAATTATTTGAGGAATAGGAAAGAACTCAATGATATGAGATATTGAAGAGTCTCTTCCGTGCTATGATGATTGAGAGGACACCGATTCAGAATAGTATCTTTAAGATGATTGAGTGGATAGAGAAACTCACAGGTCTAGGACTGGTCCTAGAGGATAACCTGTGTATGGTTCTTATGCTTCAGTCCCTACTCGATTCTTTTTCACAGTTCTCTATGCTGGTAAGACCAAAAAGAAAAGAAAGACAAAGAAGTCCCTTGAGAAGGGCAAAGGGCAAGAGTAGATCGGGTAAAGCAAAAGTTGCTAAGAAGACCCTAAAGAGGACAAAAGCTAGTGCTTCCACTGTGGTAAAGATGAGCATTAGAAGAGGAACTACAAAGAATATATTGCAGAGAAGGCGAAAAAGAAGCTTAGAGAAGCTTCAGATATGTATTCATGATTAGTCTCTATCTTTCAAACTCATATGATAACACATAGGTATTGTTTACCAATAGTATTTATCATATTTGTAATTTTTTATAGGTTCTGGCAAGACTTAGGAGATTGATAAGAGGCAAGATGGACCTCAAAATAGGCAATGAAGCAAGAGTTGCTACTATTGCTATTAGCGAGATCATCCTACATCTGCCTAGTGGAGCTACTATTGCATTAGATGCATGCTATTTTATTCCCTTTATTATCAAAAACCTTATTTTCATTTCATATTTGATATTGAATGGTTATAAAGTAGTTTTTTGAGAACAATAGTTGTTAAATTATTAAGGATGATGAGATCATCATGAGAGGAACATTGCATAATGGTTTGATTATGCTAGCCATTACTCCATGTATCATGAATATAAGTATGTCCAAGAGGAAATTAAAGGATATGAATAATGCATACCTATGGCATTATTGGCTAGGTCATATCTATGAGGGAAGGGTTCAAAAGTTGCTGACAGATGGATACCTAGATCCATTTGACTATGATTCATATATGACTTGCGAACCTTACTTTCGTGGAAAGATGACTAACTCTCCATTTAGCGGAACTAGAGAGAGAGCCATTGAGTTATTGGTACTAATACATGGTGATGTATGTGGTCCCATGTCAACTCAGGTCATCAGTGGTTATTCCTATATTATTTTCATTGATAATTTCTCTAGGTACAGACATGTGTACTTGATGAAGTACAAGTCCAAAGCCTTTGAGAAATTCAAGGAGTATAAGAATGAAGTAGAGGTTTAGACTGGAAAGAGTATCAAGACTCTTCGATCAGATTGAGGAGGTGAGTACTTGAGTACACAGTTTACCTAATTCCTCAAGGACTCGGGGATTCTATTCCAATAGACACCTCCTTATACACCCTATCTCAATGGTATATCCGAAAGGAGGAATTGCACACTCTTAGTCATGGTGCAGTCCATGATGAGTTTTGCCGACCTACCCATCTCATTCTAGGGATATGCTCTAGAGTCTGCAACTTACCTTCTAATCAGAGTTCTAACTAAGTCGATAGTGTCACATAATTTAAGATATGGAAAAGGAAGCTCGATCTTAAGGTTGTTAAGATTTGGGGTTGTCCTACCCATGTTAAGAGGCACACACCCGATAAGTTGGAATCCAGGACGGAATGATGCAATTTCATGAGATACCTCAAGAAAACTTATGAGTATTATTTCTATCACCTCATAGACTAAAAGGTCTTTATAGCTAAGAGCATAGTATTCCTTGAGAAGGAACACATTCTTGGTGGAGATAATAGGAGCATGATAGAGTTGAGCGAGGTTGGAGAACCCAGCTCAAGCACCATTCTATAGCTAGAATCTGTTCAGGTACCTAGCACATAAGTTCTCACTTTACAAAGGTGCGATGGAGTATCCATCCTTCTAAGAGTATATGGGATATATTAGAGGAGCAATTATTGAGAATATTGATCCTCAGACCTATGAGGAGCCTATTACGAGTATAGACTTCGAGAAGTGGTAAGAAGCCATGAATTCAAAGATGGATTCCATATACTTCAACAAGGTTTGAAACCTAGTTGATGCACTCGAGGGTATTGTACCCATTGGCTGTAAGTGGATCTTCAAGAAGAAGATCGGAGTAGATGGAAAGGTAGAGACCCATAAAAAAAGGCTAATGGCTAAGGGGTATCATTAAAGCCAATGTGTTGACTATGACGAAACCTTCTTACCCGTAGCCATGCTAAAATCCATTTGAATTCTATTGGTTATTGTAGCACACTATGATTATGAGATCTGGTAGATGGACATGATAACTGCATTCCTCAAAGGCAACCTCGAGGAGGAGGTATATATGATACAACATAAGGGATTCATATCTAAGGATAGTCCAAATAAGCTGTGCAGGTTGTTTAGGTCCATCTATGGACTAAAGCAAGCTTCACAAAGTTGGAACATAAGATTTGATAAGTGATCAGATTTTATGACTTTGTTAAGAACGAAGATGAGCCTTGTGTGTATAAAAAGATAAGTGTGAGCGCTATCACCTTTTTGGTGTTATATGTGGATGACATCCTAATCATTGGAATGATGTAGGAATGCTCTCCATAGTAAAGACTTGGCTATCTAGGAACTTCTCGATGAAGGACTTATGGGAAGCATCCTACTTATTGGGGATTCAGATCTATAGAGATAGATCCAAGTGGATGCTTGGCTTGTCGTAGTCCAGGTACATAGACACCATTATCAAAAGGTTTGACATAGAAAATTTCAAGAGAGGTCTCATGCCGTTGAGACATTGGCTATCACTTTATAGTAGTATGTCCCCAAACACTATAGAAGAAAGGGAAGACATGGATAGGATACCCTATGCCTCAGTGATAGGGTCTATCATGTATGCTATGCTTTGTACCAGGCCTGATATAGCATATGCTCTGAGTGTCATGAGCAAGTATCAAGCGGATCTAGGCTTAGAGCACTAGAAATCAGTAAAGTGTATCCTTAGGTACTTGAGAAGAACTAAGGATCTTTTACTGATATATGGAAAAAGTAGCCTCAGGGTTGAGGGCTGCATGGACTCGACCTTCTAGTCTAATGTTGATGATGGCAAGCCAATTCAGGGCATGTGTTTATCTTGAATGAAGGAGCAGTATGTTGGAATAGTTCTAAGCAAGATACTACTACTAACTCGACCATAGAGATGGAGTACATTGCTGCAGTAGAGGCAGCAAAGGAAGGAGTCTGGATGAAGAGGTTCATCATAGATTTTAGAGTCATGCCAAGTAACAAGGAATTGATTCCCTTATATTATGACAATTATAGGGAGATTACTTAAATAAGGAAACCCGGGTTTCATCAGAAGTGTTCTGAGGAGGTTCCAGCTTATAAGAGAGATCGTGGCCCGAAGAGATGTAGTAGTGGAAAGAGTTCCACCCGAAGATAACATTATAGATCCACTAACAAAGCCATTAACTCAGATTGTCTTTAAGCGTCATAGAGGTCTGATGGGGATTAGACACGTAGGTGATTGACTTTAGGTTAAATGGGAGATTGCTAGTTATAGGTGCCCTACAAGCCAATCACATGAGTGATGGCACCTATAACATGCTACGTCAATCTCTTTGCTTATGATTATTAGTATTTTCTCACATTATCTAGATGTATATTGTGATATCATTGGATCTGTACAATGGGAATCGGATCGTGATAAGATCACGATAATGAGATCGATTCACTTTTAAACACAGATCCTAAATAATTCTAGTCATAGGTTACTCGAGAGGGATATTGAGATAACCGGATAGACTGGTGTATTGTATACCCATCCATATAATGGAGGTGGCTAGTCTCATAGCTACTTGTGTGGGGATATTAAGGGTACAATACTTGTGCTCATTGGGGAATGAGTTCACTGATTGATTTGCTTACGGAATGCTGGATGGTTATTGATACCTCACATCAGACAGTGATTCTGTAGTCCTAGTAGTGTATCTGGTCCTTAGACTTGAGACACCAAGGATGTCCTGTATGAGTACTCCACTCTTTGATACCAGACTTATAGGTTTGGAAGTTTCAGATCTAGTACAACCGGTTATTGGGAGTGGCAGCCAACTTTACGAGGGTAATTGAGTATCAATAAAGGATCATCCACTCTCGGTATGATGAGATGAATATCCCATATATTCTTGCTTAAGCAAATCCCTGGCCAGGATCATTCAGATTAAGAGAGAAAGAGTTCTTTGAGAGAATCCGATTAGAGTGAGACTCGATTAGAAACCATATGGGCCTGATAGTACCATGCCCGATATACAGTCTTTGGGATATTAGATAGATGAGAGACTATAGGTACATGGTAATTGAGGGCAGATAAGTCCAAAGGATTGGATTCCCTTGTATCATCTAGGGACTGCGGCGTAGTGGCCTAGTAGGTCTGCAATCGATGAGTCGAGTGAATTCTTATGGAGATAATAATTCACTGAGTCAGAATGAGTTCTGACAAGTATGACTCACGGCCAGCTTGATATTGGGCCTAGAGGGTCACACACATATGGTAGGTATTACGACGAGTAAAGATTCATACATGAGATATCTATCGGAGCCCTTATCTTATTAGGTATCCAATAAGCCCTTGTATTATTAGATCATATGGATGAGATCTAATAAGAGCTAGATTATTAGGTAGAGACATATTAATCTAATAGGCTTGGGTAATTGGATAGAGATCCAATACCCAATAGGGCATGATCCGTTAGGGTTTATAGGGAGACTCTATAAATCAGAGGGAACTAAAGGCCCATAGGCTGGGGTTTTTTTTTTGGTAGCCACCTTCTATTCTCCTCTCCCCAAGAGAGGAGCATCATTGTAGTCCCTTCCGTGTGGATACTACTAGAGAAGAGGATGCTTGATCTCCGTCATCCTCCCCTATAGATCTATAAGAACTCAGGGATATATGATCTCCCTAGGTACTATCTTTCTTTTTATACATGTAGTTTTTAGATTTACGGATTTGTTTTTGACGAACCGATCTTTGCACGATGATGAAACCTTTCATGGAAATCTAGGATGTTTTATTTTTTATGTTCTTCCACTACGCATGATATGTCACCCCTTGGATTTGCTAATAGTGGTACCACCGCCCAATCTAACGGTACCACCGCCCAGGCTTCCTGACACTAGGTAGTACCACTGCCTAAACTCAGCATTGGAGGCTGAGCCTTCTGGCGGTTCCACCGCCAACCCTAGCGGTGCCACCGCTTGACGTGGCACTAGGTTACTATTTGGGCCTTTCACTTGGCCCAACATAACTCTGATTCGGGCCTAGTTGGCCCATAATTAAGTTGGCCCAATTCCAACCCAATTAAACATAATCCTACTTCGATCTATACAATTATTATAAAGCTTTAATTGAAATCGTTGTCCGGCATGTCATTGGTCCATCGGCACTTCATTCGATTCTTCGGCACATCGCCTCTCTTGTGACCTGTTGCCTAATCGGTAGTTATCCCCTGCAACTCTGATCTCCTTAGTGCAACTCTACTCTTCTTGGCTCGATGCCCGAATCCTTTGTTCGAAGCCTTCTATCGATACGTCGATGGATCATTTGGCTCGACATCCAATCTTCTGATATGTTTTCCTCTGGCCCAACGTCGATTCTTCCTACTTCAATTGTCTAATCTTGATCGAAAGTAGTCCTGCATCACTCAAAACATAGTTAAATAAAAAATACAATCAATTAGTTTCATCATCAAAATTCGAGATTCAACAATTTGTTGGTTGAATATGTGATCAAATGTAACTCGAGTATGACTTATTGAGCTTTCCCTTAACGTATCCAAACCTCTCCATTAGTACAATAACATAATTCTAATATGTCAAGTATTATTTTTTATTTTTTATAATTTTAGGATGATTAATTTTTTAAATAAGAGATTTGTAGGTTGAGTTTGTGATTGAGTGTAACTCGACTGTAACTTATTGAGTTTTACCAAATCTATTCAAACTTTTATATAACTATCATAACATGATAGTTATATATTTAGTATTAAATAAGGGTTATTAATTTATCAAATAAGGGATTTTATGGTTGAATTTATGGTCAAGTGTAACTTGTTTAATTTTTTTTCAAACCTATTAAAACTTCTTTATAATTACCATAATATGATTCTAATATTTATAGTATCACTCTTTCTTTTTTTATGATTTTAGAGTAATTAATTTTTTAAAAAGAGGATTTGTAGGGTAAATTTGTGATAGAGTATAACTTGCTGAATTTTTCCCAAACCTATATATACTTCTCAATAAGTATTATGACATGATTTAATATGTCTAATATCATTTTTTCTATTTTTATATTATCTTAGGATAATTATTTTTTTAAAAAGAGTATTGGCTCGTAGGTAGTCCCACTATAGCTCTAGGTGATACCATCATCCCTAGGTAGTATACCATTGGGATATAGGCATTATCGGTACCACTAGGTAGTGTTACATAAGAGGTATAGAGTGAATATGTGATTGAGTGTAACTCGAGTTAATTTATCAAACCAATCCAATCCAAACTTCTATAGAACTACTATCTACCAATTATTCTCATTTGTACTGATTTTATGGTGATTATCTTTCGAATTTAAATTTTTTTAATGATAAGCATCACATCTTATGATATTTTTAGTCAATATAACTTTGCAACATAGCATATGCATAATATAAAGATAAAATTTTGTCAAAATAACTCAAAATGCTTATATGTTTATATATGAATCATAGTACATTCATGAACTTCTACACCTTATATCATTATATATATATATATATATATATATATGAACTTCTACACTATATGTCATTATAATATATATGTGTAATTCTACAACGCACATTATAATATATATATGTTCTCTCATACCACACGTCATAGCATATACATGTACTCTGACACCCCATGTCATAATATATATATATATATACATATATATATATGTATGTATGTATGTATGTATCGTATGCCGTAACATATTCGTACACTCACATTGCACGTCATAAAAAAATACGTATACTTTCACACTGCATGTCATCATATATGCATGCATATAATACATTTTCATTATAATTCATATATTTTTATGCTTATATAATGTATATATTTGTTAAATTTTAAATTTTGATGATGAAACTAATTAATTATGCTTTGGTTATCTAACTACGTTTTGAGTCACGCAGGTCTACTCTCGATCAGGATTAGACAATTGACATAGGATGAATCAACGTTGCGTTGGAGGAAATCATGTAAGGAGATTGGACATCGAGCTGGAGATCTAATCGACGATCGACAGAAGGCTTCAGATAAAGAAATCAGGTATCGGGCTAAGAAGAGCAGAGTTATGCTAAGGAGATCGGGACTACAGAGGTTAGCTATTGATTGGGTAACAAGCAGCAAAGGAGGATAATACGCCAAAGTATCAGACGAAGCACCGATGAAGAAATGACATACCAGGCAACTAATTATGATTCACATTGTAATAATTATCTAGATCGAAGTAGGATTAGCTTAATTGGGTTGTAATTGAGCCAACCCAATTAGGGGCCAACTGGGCCTACATTAGAGTTGTGTTGGGCCGAATGAAAGGCCCAAACAGTACCCAAGTGCCCAAATACCCCTCTCATCCCTGGGTTGTACACACAAGCACACAAACTTTAAAAGTGAGAAAACGTTGTAGAATTCTCTTTAGAAATCCCTCCTCTAGCTCTCATTTGTATTCCACCTAAAGAGAAGAGTGAAGTGCTTGGAAGGGTTATCTCCCGAGCCCATCAAAAGGAGAAATGAGCTGTAAGGAAGTTAGTTCTTGCCCGTTAGAAGGAGGACAACTAATGGAAAGCTAATGGTCTTAAATGAAGAGGAATCGAGAGTGGACGTAGGTCGGATGACTGAACCTCTATAAAATCGGATTTGCATTTATCTTCTTGCAATTTACATTTATGCAAACCATCTTACTTCCTCTACTTCTCCTTCTTATAATTGGCTTCAAGTTTAAAGCATCATTCCTTTCCAGATTTAATTGAAATGATTCTTTTCATATGAAACAGGGTATTCTGAAATCGTTTAAATTGCACAAATTTGTTATACTTAATTACTGCACTAATTCACCCCTCCCTTTTAGTGCTGAACTGATCCTAACAGTTGGTATCAGAGCTCGATATTTCTTATTTGGATTTACACCTAAGAGAAATGGCTCTTCTTGGATTTCAAGAGGGTCTTTCGATCGTTCATCTTAATTTCTTTAATGGGTTGGACTATATTTATTAAAAAACTTGAATAAGAGTTTCTTACTTTCTTCGGATTTGGATTTATGGAACATCGTTGAAAACCATTTTCAAACTCCTTTTAAACCGAGGTTCGAATGGATGGAGCTTGAGGAAAAAATCTTTTTCTTTAAATACAAAGGCTATAAATGCCATATTTTGCTCTTTGGATAAAACTAAATTTAATCATGTTTGTACTTGCAAAATGACTTTCGATATTTGGTACACACTTGAAATCATGCACGAAGGCAATAGTAGAGTCAAAGACTCAAAAATGAGTTTGTTGATGCATGATTTTGAGCTTTTTCAAATGGAACCAAGTGAGACTATCGATGACATGTACACCCGTTTCACGGATGTCGTCAATAGTCTAAGAGCCCTTGGTAAATCTTTTTTGGATTTTGATCTCATAAATAAGATTTTAAGATCCCTTCTAAAAAGTGAGATCCAAAAGTAACCACTATACAAGAAGCTAAAAATCTAAATGACTTACCTATTGAAGAACTCATTAGCTCATTGATGACGTATGAAATGAGTTTTTTGAGACTCAATGAGCACATGAACCACCTTCCAAAGAACAGGAAGGATTTGGCACTTCGAACAAGAGAATGCCACTTGAGTGATGACTCAAGTGATGAGGACAATGTTGAGAATTTTAAACTTTTGACATTAAAATTTAAAAAGTTCATTAAACAAGAATTAAAGAACACAAATGAAAAGAACACCAACTCTTGCTATGAACGCAAGAAATCAAAATACTCCAAAGATGAGTATACAAAAATGAAGAGGAAAGCTCGCAAAGAAGAATCAAGTGACGAGGCGGCGAACCGGACTTTAACGACTTTCGACTATGAGGTAACTCACCCAAAATGCTTTTTCATTATTATGAAATTACTTGATCTTTTCATAAGGTGCTTAACTTAGTTTAGTTGGTAAGAAAAAAAAATATTTTCATAAATTATATCATGCTTTTCTTTCTAGTAGTTTTGAAAAGTAAAAATTATGAATGATACTTGCGGTGATAGTGCTTGTTTAAATCCATGAATATTTATCTTGATGATTTCCATATGACTTTTCATGAATGATGCATGATTTCTCACACTAAGCTAAAATCATCTTGTTATAACTAATAACAATGAAAGAGAGAATATTAGAATTAAAATGATTTTGATAATACATTATGATATCATGCTTAATGGTTGTATCATGCTTGATGATTTGAAATTTTATATTTTAGAATATTGTGCTTTTGGTCTCAATCATGTTTATGATGAAATTTTTAGATGATGTGTCACATTTTGTTTTATATATACTTGTGTTTTAGTTTTAAACTTGACACATATCTTTTATACAAAAAAAAATTGGGGGGGGGTGTTGCTTTGGGTGGTGTGGGATGACGTGGGGGACTTGAGCAATGTTGCTCCTAACCAATTTTCCGAATGAAAGATTTTGATTACAATTTCGGATTTATATGATGATTCATGGCTTTCGAATGAAAAATTTAAATATGCCCTATGAAATCATCCTTGATAATGATGAAATGAAAATATTAAAAGTTTGTTATCATGCTTAATGATTTTATATTCTGATGATGCATGAAGATTTGTAATAATGATGACTTGAAATCTCACATTTTGAAATGATGTGTTTGTTTTGATGATCTTTATGACGAAATTGGTTTCAAACAAGATGCATCATTTTGACACAAAAATTTAATTATCATGATAATTGCATGATATTTTGTTTGAAGATACCTTATGTGTTGATGGTTTTGATGAAACTTTGTTTCAGATTTATACAATGATGTGTGAAATAAATTTGCATGAAATGAAACTCATAAAAATGGCAAAATGTACTATCATGATGTTTTATGCTTGATGTGTTTGGTCTTGATGGTTTTTATGATGATATTTATATTTTGAATTTATACGATGATGGCTTTCGTATGAAATACTTGAACATACTCATATGAAATCAATTGCATGAAATGAAAATGTATTTTCTATCATATTGAGATAAATGAATTCATTTTATGAATCTTATGAATTTTTTGAAAATAATCATAATGAATGCTTTGAAAATAAATGTGTGTATTATGTTATTGGTCTAAATGATTTCTCTTGAAACTTGCTTTTTAGATCTATATAATGATACATGAATCTAGCATTGAAAGACAAAAGCATATTTATATGAAATTAACACATGAAGTGAAATCACAAAAAGAGGAAAGCATCTCTTAAAATCACTTTATCTCTATCTTTTTATTTTTTTTCAACATGCTATTCTTAGTGATGAATCTATTTTTTTGAATCTTGCAAACTATGATATTGATTTTGATGATTCAATGATTTAAATGAGTTGAAAATTGTGATGAATGTTTTGAATTATGTTTGACGATTTTTTAAAAACTATATATGATGAGTAATAATAGTTTGAATGCTTGAATCGATAATTGGTTCCCTACTCAAAATTTCTTTTGCTTGATCTTGATTTCTCAGACTTATGACTTGAAATACTCTTAATGGGAATCGAAATATTTTTTCTCTATGATTCCTTCATTCTATCATTTACTAAAGAGGAAAACAATCCAAGTCTATCTGTCATTTTATGAATCTCGAAAGTGACTTTGTTAATTTTGATAATGAGGTTGGAGTTCACGAATTGATTTGAATGAGTTTTATTTATATCGTGATCTTGATAACTTTATTTTTTTTTTCAAGATCTCTTACTCCATATACTCTTGTATGATTCTCTCATGTTATTCAAGAGATATCTAAATGAATCATAAGTTGTTTTCTCTTGACTTATCGATACTCAACTTGAGAAGATGTGCTTTGATGATTGAAACATTGTATGTGTAAGTTGATTTTTCTCTTATGTTTCAATACTTCTTTTTACACATGATTTGATGATTAAAATATTGATGTTAACATTTGATATATCACTTGTCATGGTTTGAAAATTGATGTAAAAGAAATTTTATTTTTTCTTGATATCTTCATGAAAAAACTTGTCAAATGAATTATGTTCTTCTTGATTTTCTCTTAAGCTTTGATATCATATCTTTCATGACTTAGAAATGACATGATTACTTTAACTTGCATGCCCTATATAATGATTAAAAAATTATTTGCTTTATGATGAATCATTGAATCATGATCTTGATACTTCCTAAAAGGAATGTTTATGAACCATGAATGACATCTTTTAGTATTGATCCTTGTTGATATTTCATATTAATATCTTTCATGAATTCTTTGCATCTATGGCTTGTATGTATCATGTGATGATTGAAAGATTGACGTAAAATTTTTATTGATGCATATTTACAATTGATGTAAAAGTCTACATCATTCGTTCCTCCTTTCTTTTTGAGAATGATAAAGGGGGAGAAAAGTTGCTAACTTGAAGTAAATATTGCTAGCATTTTTGTTACAAATTGTTGAATCTTGTACAAAATTATTTGATTGAAATATTAATCCTTCCTTTCTTCTTAACATTGACAAAGGAGGAGAAGGGTTTGCTAGCTTACGCATGGAAGCAAAATTGTTAGCATGCTAAGGAAGCAAAACTTGCAAGCTTGCACTTCTCAAAAGAGAAGAAAGAAATTGCAAAGTTGAAATTTTTTTTAAACTTGTAAGCTTGCATGTTTAAAGTGATGTAAACTTTAAAAAATTACTAGCTCATTGCATACAAAAATTGCTAGTATAAATATTGTAAAGAGAAGCAAAAAATTGCTATCCCTCAAGTTGCAAAAAGAGGAACTTGCTATCTCAAACATCACAAAACTTGTTACCTTGCCTACGTGAGAAACTAAGTGCAAACTTGCACATCTCTAGAAGCAAGTAAAAAAATTGCCATGCTAGAATTCAAAAAACTTACTATGATTATATGTTGTGATGAAAATCTAGCTTGATGTTGTAAAACTTGCATACCTTTTAAACTAGCTAGATGCCACTTCTCCTTTTTGTTGATGACAAAGGGAGAGAAGTAAATTGATGGTTTCATGTAATATATGTTGTATTGAATATTTTTGCATGATATTTTTGATGACATGTTTTTGATACATGTTACTTAGATTTGTTGAAATCCAAGTGTTCTATCAATATGACATATTGATAGGGGGAGTTTAGATAAACTCTGGGAGTAAGGTTAACTTCGTCATCAATTAGTTGTCAACATCAAAAAAGGGAAGATTGTTGAATCTTAGATTTTGATGATGAAACTAATTGATTGTGTTTTGGTTATCTAACTGCATTTTGAGTCATGCAAGTCTACTCTCGATCAGGATTAGATAATTAATGCAAGATGAATCCGCGTTGCGCTGAAGGAAATCACGTAAGGAGATTGGACATCAAGCCAGAGGTCTGGTCGATGATCGGCAGAAGGTTTCGGACAAAGAAATCGGGCATTGGGCCAAGAAGATCGACGTTGCGCTAAGGAGATCAGGGCTATGGAGGTCAACTGCTGATTGGACAACAAGCAACAGGAGAGGACGATGCGCCAAAGTGTCAGACAAAGCACCGATGGTCCAATGACGTGCCAAGCAACTAATTACAATTCGCATTGTAATAATTGTCTAGATTAGAGTAGGATTAGCTTAATTGGGTTGTAATTGGGCCAACCTAGTTAAGGGCTAATTGGGCCTACATTAGGGCTGTGTTGGGCCAAATAAAAGGCCCAAACAATGCCCAAGTGCTACGTCAGGTGGTGGCACTGCCAGAAGGCTTAGTCTTCTAGACTGAGTTTGGGTGGTGGTACCGCCCAATACACTAACAGAGTAGTGTGTTCAGGCAGTGGTACCACCAGACTAGGCAGTGGTACCGCCCAGTGTAAGGGTGTATTGGGCGGTGGTACCACCAAAACCCGATAGACCCGAGATGTGATAGTTTTTAGCTCCAAATTTAAATCCAATTAGAGCCTATAAATACCTCTCTCATCCCTAGGTTATACACAATAGCACACAAACTTTAAAAGTAAGAAAACGTTATAGAATTCTCTTTAGAAATCCCTCCTCTAGCTCTCATTTGTATTCCAACTAAAAAGAGGAGTGAAGTGCTTGTAAGGATTATCTCCTGAGCCCGTCAAAGGAGAATTGAGCTGTAAGGGAGTTAGCTCTCGCCTATTGAAAAGAGGGCAACTAGTGAAAAGTCTGTGGCCTCAAGTAAAGAGGAATCGAGAGTGGACGTAGGTTAGACGACCGAACCACTATAAAATTGGGTTTGCATTTATCTTCTTACAATTTACATTTATGCAAACCACCTTATTTCCTCTACTTCTCCTTATAATCGACTTTAAGTTTAAAGCATCATTCCTTTCTAGATTTAATCGAAACGATTCTTTTCGTATGAAACAGAGATTTTTGAAGTCATTTAAATTGCACAAATTTGTCGTACCTAACTACTACACTAATTCACCCCCCCCTCTCTTAGTGCCAAACTAATCCTAACAATATTAACATTGAGCTTATGCCTAGCTCATGGTAATCATATCATTTGAAACATCTTTTTTAAACATATTATACATATGATAATTTATAATAGTAAATTAAATTTATACTTACCTGATTTAACTAAAAAATGAAGATGACATAGAAAGATCATGTTCTTAATGATCGAGTATGCTAAGGAGTGGTAAACCTATGAAATTGGGAGCATAAGGTCATGAGATGCCTTAATTAAGAATCTACCTCTTAAATTATTAATTTATAATAATTCAAAGCAATAATTCATAAAAAATTTTGAAAATCTCTCCTAATGTAGACCATGCTCAACCTAAGGATTTATTTAAATTCCACCACTAATTTTCTAAATATTTACTCTATAATCAAATAAATTAGTTAGTTTTAATCAAACCACTATATAATTTGTTGGGAAATCTATTGAATCTAGGATTTTGATGATGAAATCAATTGATAAGTTTATTATCTAATCTATGCTTTGAGATAAGTGATGTAGGACTAACTTTAATCAAAAGAGATAAAACAATTAAAGCAAGAAGAATCAAACATTGGGTCGGAGTTAAAGTTCGGGCATCGGGTTGGAAGAATCGAACAATGCATCAAGAACAGATGTTGCAGGAGTCAATATGCCAATAGATCGGGCAATACACTGAAAGTTCGAATGATGCACCAGAAGTTCACTGGAAGGTCACCGGAAGTTCACCGGGAGAACTAATGATATGCCGAATAACTTAGATTCATGTCTTGTAGTTGTTTATGTCTTAATTATCAAAAGTTAGGTCAAAATTGAGTTGATTTTAGGTGTAATCATACCAACTCAATTAAGGGCTAATTAGGCCAAAATTGAGACTGATTTGGGCTCATTGGGAGGCCTATTTAGTGGCTCAAAAGTTGCTGCAGGTGGTGGCACCACCAAACTAGTGGTGGAACAGCCTATGAGTTGAAAAAGTGAAAAAATATACTTTTTCAAGCTGCAGGCGGTGGTACTGCCTAGTCTGAGAGGTGGTACCACCTAGCATTAAAGTTGCTAGGCGGTGGTACCACCCTAGACTGGCAGTAGCACCGCCAGAACCTCTGTTTTTGAGGTTCTGCGGTCGGTGGCACTGCCCAATGCAAGCGGTGGTACCACTCATACTTAGAAGACCCAAAAATTTAAATTTTGGCTTTGGTTTTGAAGACAATTGAGGCCTATAAATACCTCTTACTTCTCTACTGGTTATACACTGAGAAGTGAACAAGTTAGAACCGAAACTATAGTGAAATAGCTTACAAAAATTTAAGAGTTCACCTCCACCATTTCAAAGTGTAAAAATTTGTAAAAGGAGAGTGAGCCACTTGTAAAAGTTCTGTAAAGGGGTGATTGATCTTTGCCCTTCAAGAAAGATTGATAGTGGAAGCCAGTGACCTCATCGAAGGAGGTGTCGGAAGTGGACATATGTTGGACAACTGAACCACTATAAAATTGGTGCATTCTTCTCTTTGTACATAATTTACTTTTACTACATTTAATTTATACTTCATTACAACTATCCAATCTCCTCTTCTCTACTCTCTTACCAACTCACTCAAGTCAATGTCTTTCCGAAATGGTTTTCGTTGAATGATTAATTTTCATCATACAAAGTTTTTTGAAATCGTTTAAATCATTGAGTTTTATCCATTGCACTAATTCACCACCCCCCCTCTTAGTGCCATTCTTGATCTTAACAGTTGGTATCAGAGTATGGTTACTCTAATTTTGGTTTAAAACATAAGAGAGATGACATTTGTTAACATCTAAGAGGGTCACTCAATCACATGTCCACCCATGTTTAATGGGACGGATTACACCTATTGAAAAACTCGCATGAGAATTTTTCTTATTTCTATGGATTTTTGAATTATGGAACATTGTCAAAAATGGTTTTCAAAAGCTTTCTCTTCCGATGAATGATTGGAATGAGTTGGAGAAGAAGACTTTCGCTCTAAATACCAAGGCTATGAATGCCTTATTTTACGCTTAGATAATAATAAATTTAATTATGTTTCAATTTGTGAAATGGATTTCGATAGTTGGCACACACTCGAAGTCACACACAAAGGCACTAGTCAAGTAAAAGAGTCTAAAATAAATCTCTTAGTTCATGCTTATGAATTATTTCGAATGAAACCAAGTGAGTCCATTGGAGACATGTACACCCGGTTTATGAATGTCGTCAATGGATTAAAAGTACTTGGTAAAAGTTTTTCTAACTTAGAACTTATAAATAAAATTTTATGATCTCTTCCAAAGAGTTGGGATCCTAAAGTAACGACCATTCAAGAGGCCATGGACTTAAATAATTTTTCTCTCGAAGAACTAATTGGGTCTTTAATGACCTATAAGATGACATGCAATGTTCATGAAGAGCTTGAAAACTCCCTTCTAAAGAATAGGAAGGACAAACTTAAACATGACACTCCTTCCTTGCCTCCATGCACTAAGTGTGAACACTTAGAGATACTTGAGAAGAAAAACTTGCAACTCAAAGAAACTCTAGAAAAATTTAAGGTTGGTAGCAAGTCTTTGAACATGATCCTTGCAAATAAGGGTCATGTTTATAGAAGAGGTGGAATCGGATTTGTGAGTGGCTCTCATCAAAATCCAACCACTTTTGTTAAAGGCCCTACGTTACATGTATCACCTCACACCAAATGCAACTTTTGTTGCAAACCCGGACATTTCATTTATAAATATCCATTTAGAAAGTATAGGCTATACAAATTGATTTGGGTTCCTAAAGGAACCATAAAGACCTTTATGCAAAATTACAATTTAAGTAGATCAATTTTTGAGGCACCCAAGTTCAATTGGATATCTAAAAACCATCTTTTTTTGTAGACACATTCACATTCATAGGCTAGGAGTAAGAGATGATACATTGATAGTGGATGCTCAAGGCACATAACCAAAGATCCATCTCAATTCTCTAACTCACTAGCTAAGACGAAAGGTATGCCACCTTCGGAGACAACAACAAGGGTAAAATCATTGGCAAATGAACCATAGGTAATAAATCCAACTTTTTGATTGAAGATGTGTTGTTGGTTGATGGCTTAAAGCATAATCTTTTGAGCATTAGTCAATTGTGTGATAAAGGATACATCATTAGATTTGAATCCAATGCTTGCATTATTGAAAAACCTCATAAAAATATATTTATGATTACCCTAAAATAAAATAATATATATACTATTGACATTAATGATCTATGTAATGAAATATATTTTTTGGTTTTGAATGACAATGCTTAGCTTTGACATAGGAGATTAGGTCATGCTAGCATGAAACTAATCTCTCAAATCTCATTTGGAGAACTATTAAGAGGTATTCCTAACATTAAATTTATTAAAGACAAAGTGTGTGATGCATGTCAAGTAGGAAAACAAATGAAAGGTAGTTTCAAATCAAAGAATCAAATAAGCACCTCTAGACCATTGTAATTGATCCATATGGATTTGTTTGGACCAATTGATACAACAAGCCTAGGAGGTAGCAAATACGCTTTTGTAATTATAGACGACTATGGTAGATATACTTGGACATATTTATTAGCACATAAAAGTGATTACTTTAAATATTTTTTGAAATTTTGTAAACTTGTTCAAAATAAAAAAGGATTTATGATTTTATCAATTCGGAGTGATCACGGTGGTGAATTTCAAAACTGTGATTTTCAAAATTTTTATGAATCTAATAGATATAATCATAATTTCTCTACTCCGAGGAATCCTTAACAAAATATAGTAGTAGAAAGAAAGAATAGGAGTTTACAAGAAATAGCAAGAACCATGTTGAACAAACACAGTCTACCCAAATATTTTTAGGCTGAAGCCATTAATATGCCATGTTATGTCATGAATAAGATTCTAGTAAGGCCATTACTCTCCAAAACTCCTTATGAATTGTGGAATGACAAAAAACCTAATGTTTCATATTTTAAAGTTTTCGGTAGTAAGTGTTTTATCTTGAATGAAAAAGATGCCTTAGGAAAGTTTGATGCAAAATCCGATGAAGGCATTTTTCTTGGTTATTCTTCTATTTCTAAGGCCTTTCATGTCTTTAATAAAAGAACTTTGGTTATAGAAGAATCTATTTATGTTATTTTTAATGAAGTTTTTAAATTTAAGAAAAATGATTTTGATGATGATCTTGATTTTAATGGTTTGAATTTGAATAAAACCTCTCCTCCAAATAGTAACTTGGATGCATCTTCTTTGGAAACTTCCTTACCTAAGGAGTAGAAGTATGTAGATACCCATCCTAAGGAGCTAATAATAGGAGACACATCAAAAGGAGTTCAAACTCATTATTTTTTAATAATTTTTATGCCAACGCCACTTTTTTTCTCAAATTGAACCTAAATGCATTGATGTGACCTTAAAAGATGATTCTTAGGTTATCACAATGCAAGAGGAATTAAACCAATTTGAAAGAAATGAGATGTGGAAGCTTGTTCCTAGACCCAGTAACCATTTAGTTATTGGTACTAAATGGGTCTTTAAAAATAAGCAAGATGAATTTAGTATCGTGGTTAGAAATAAGGCTAGATTAGTGGCCAAAAGGTTTCAACCAAGAAGAAGGTATCGATTATGAAGAATCCTTCGCTCTTGTGACAAGATTAGAAGCCATAAGGATGCTCCTTGCATATGCTTGTAGTAATAATTTCAAGCTATTTCAAATGGATGTCAAAAGTGCTTTTTTAAATGGCTTCATTTCCAAAGAAGTGTATGTTGAACAACCACCTAGATTTGAGAACTCTCTTTTTTCTAATCATATATTTAATTTAACTAAGGCTCTCTATGGATTAAAACAAGCCTCAAGGGCTTGGTATGAGAGACTTAGCTCTTTTCTTATTTAAAATAATTTCTCTAAAAGCAAAGTCGATACTATATTGTTTATTAAAAATTTTAAAAATAATTTTCTTGTTGTTCAAATTTATGTTAACGATATTATTTTTGGTTCTATAAATTAATCCTTATGTGAATCATTTGCCAAGAGTATAAGCCAAGAGTTTGAAATGAGTTTAATGGGTAAACTAATTTTCTTTTTAGGCTTACAAATCAAATAACTTAGTGATAGTATTTTTCTTAGTCAAACTAAATATGCATTAGAATTGCTAAAACAGTTTAATATAGATGAATCAAAAGCAATTAATACTCGTATGAGTACCTCCACTAAGTTAGACATGGACGAAAGTGGAAAAAGCTTTAATTAAAAAATTTATCAGGGTATGATAGGTTGTTTATTATACCTCACTACAACCAGACCAGACATCATGTTTAATGTAGAACTTTATGTTAGATTTCAAGCTAATCCTAAGTTATCTCATCTTAAAGCCATTAAAAGAATTCTTAGATATCTTAAAGGAACCCATAACCTAGGATTATGATATCCAAAATCTGAAAACTTTGATTTAATTGCTTATGTGGATGCCGATTTTTTCGGATATAAAATAGTTAGAAAAAGCGCATTCGGAATATGTCAATTCTTAGGACATGCACTTGTCTCTTGGTCTTCTAAGAAATAAAACTCGGTTGCACTATCTATTGAGTCTCGGATTTTGATGATGAAACTAATTGAATGTGGTTTATTGTTTAATTACATTTTAAGTCACGTAGGTCTTGTTGAGAAATCCATGGGGGCAACATTGTTAGAACCCTCATGGATTCTAAGCTTGAGGTTGATATCTTTAGGGGATCGGCCTCCTTGGAACTCTATAGGGGTTCCTTACTCCAAGTTGCTACTCAAAGGCTGCTAAAAAGATGATCTATTCATGATGAAAAGAGGGTGAATACATGACTATTTATAGGGCTTCTAAACCCTAACTCCTAATAGGACTCCTACTCAAGCCTTCTACTTCTAACCAACTCATACTTCTAATTAGGACTCCTTCTCTAGCAGGACTCCTAATTCTAATAGGACTCTTTCTCTAATAGGACTCTTACTTCTAATAGGACTCTTTCTCTAAGAAGCAACCTAATCCTAACCTAGTTGGCCTCTTCACCTCTTTAATAGGGGTCGATCAGATAGGATTTACATGAATGCCCTTATTAATGAAACTAAATTAGGACTCTCCTAGCTAGAGTCCCAACATATTAGGACTCTCCTAACTAGAGTCCCAATAGGTTAGGACTCTCCTAGCTAGAGTCCTAATAGACCTGCCCTCTTTAAATCAACCTTGTCCTCAAGGCTGACGTTCCATGAATTCTGGGAATTTGATCTTCAAGTCATCATAGTTCTCCCAAGTGGTATCTTTTGCTGGTAGGTCTGCCCACTATATTAGCACCTCAGTAGTGGGTCGTCGTCGTTGAGTCACGATCCGTCAATCAATAATAACACTTGGTTAGGCCTGGAGCTCTCCTTGGGTAATCATATTTGGTAGATAGCTTTGGGCTGTCTCGTTTTGTCCCAACTTGGGCTTCAAACACGACACATGGAAGACTGGATGGATTCGGGAGCTAGCGGATAAGTCTAATCTGTATGCTATTGCTCTGATGCGCTCCAAAATCTAGTAGGGTCCATAGAACCGAGGTGAAAGGTTCATAGATACTCTAGTCTCTGGATCATCTTGCCATTCTCCCCTATTATCCTCAAAGAAGTCATTGGTCAGAAGTGAAATGGCCAAAAATTCAGCTTGCTCGGGTAGCCGCGAAAGTGCATCTACAACAACATTCTCTATCCCCTTTTCATAATCATATTCAAGAAGCTTTGTTACCCATTTTTGCTGCTCGGGGGAAGATATCTTTTTGCTCCAAGAAATATTTTAAGCTTTTATGGTCAATCTTGATTTGAAAGCATCGCCCGATCAAGTATGATTTCCATTTGACCACTGCATGCATAATTGTGAGCATCTCCTTGTCGTAAATAGTTATCTTAAGATGGGAAGGAGATAACACCTTACTGGTATAAGTGAGGGGGTGGTCATCTTGCATTAGTACAGCACCAATTCCAACTCCGGAGGCATCAGCTTTAACAATAAAAGTCTTGTCGAAGTTAGGTAACGCTAGTACGGGCGTTGTTGTCATTGCGGCTTTAAGTTCGTCGAAGGCGATGGTGGCTTTGTCCGACCACTAGAAAGCATCTTTTTTTAGCAAGGAAATAAGGGTGCACTGATCTTTCCAAAGTTTTTTATGAACTTACGATAATAGCCTGTTAAATCGAGAAATTCGCGTAGCGATTTTATGTTCCTCGGGGTCGGCCAGTTCTGTATTACTTCAATTTTGAAGGGGTCCACTGCCACACCTTCCTATGATATGATATGCCCAAGATATTCTACCTTCTATTGAAGAAAGCTGCACTTCGATTTTTTGACAAAAAGAATATGTTCTCGTAAAATTGTTAAAATAAGTCGTAAATGCTGAAAATGACTTTTCAAAGAAGGGCTGTAAATAAGGATATCATCAAAGAAAACTAGCATAAACTTACGAAGATAACTCTGTAAAATATTATTCATAAGGCTCTAGAAGGTGGAGGGAGCATTGGTGAGACTAAAGGGCTTTACCAGAAATTCATAGTGATCGTTGTGTGTTCAAAGGCGATTTTCGGTATGTCTTCTTCGCACACTCATATTTGATGATATCCAGATCGAAGGTCCAGCTTTGTGAAGACTCATGCTCCCTTAATTCATCAAGAAATTCATCTACTACTATAATAGGATATTTGTCCTTGATGATCATGCCGTTGAGAGCTCAGTAATCAACGCACATTCGCCTTCTTCCATCCTTTCGTACGAGGAGCACTGGTGAAGAGTAGGGGCTGTAACTTGGCCAAATAACTCCTATTTCAAGCATATTTTTTACAATCCTTTCTATTTTATCCTTCTTGAGATGTGGATACTGATAAGGCCGAGTATTTGCTAGAGGTTTGCTCGGAAGAATCAGTATACAATGATCATGCCGGCGGGTAGGAGGTACGCTGCACGGTTCGTCAAATATATCTGAAAATTCAGCAAGCAAGGGAAGTAGATTTGGATCTTCAAATTCTATTGACTCTCCCTTAGATTGCTACTTAAGTTGTACCAAAAAGCCACTGCATGCTTTGTGCAAAATTTTCTCCATTCATTGTGTGCAAATTGTCGTTACGTCACCCCCACGTTTCCCACGCAGTATCACCTGTTTCCCCTTACTATAAAATTTCAAAATTAATTTTAAAAAATTTCAACAAACATCACCTAATGTCATCAGCCATTCGATCCCAAGCATGGCCTCATAATCATCAAGAGGGAGGAGGAAGAAATCTGTAATTATTTCTTGGTCTTGTAGCGATAGTTTTACTTGCGGGAACCTACGATCACACTTCAAAATATGTTTGTCGGTGGCCTTAATATCAAACTTGCTACAATTCTTGATAGATAAGGCCATCTAGACAGCAACCTTGTTGTTCATAAAATTATTAGCACTAAAAAAGTTGATAAAAGAAGGGCTTCGAGAGCGATCTACAAAGGGGTTATGTTGGCATTGCAACGAGCCATGGAGCCATGAGCATCGCTGTAAAAAAGAGAGACTTCTTATGATTAAAGCAGTGGAAGAAGAGGTCATTGAACACTCAGAAGAGAGCCTTGAATATGAAGAAGAAGATGCAAAAAAAGAGCCACAACCTACTGACTTTATGGTACATGCGCTAGCCGGCTACTCAAATTCACAAACGATGAAAGTTGGAGGCCTTCTCATACAACAATCGATCATTATTCTCATTGACACGGGCAGCACTAATAACTTCCTAAATAGTAAGGTTGCTGCTTGGATGGCACTCCACATTGAAGGTTGCAGCAAGTGCAATAAAAAATGCTCGCAAGTAAAACTATTACTATAAGACCAAGAAATTATCACCGATTTCTTCCTCCTACCAATTGATGATTATAATGCCATGCTGAGTATAGAATGGTTGATGACACTAGGTGACATCTCTTGAAACTTTTCCAAATTAATTATGAAATTCAACTATAAAAGCAAACAGGTCATCCTACATGGGAAGCGTAAAACAACGTAACCACCGTTTCGACCCAACAAATGGAGAAAGTTTTACACAAGAGAAATGGTGACTTTTTTATACATCTCTAGTAGAAACCAGAGGGGAAGAAAATAGAAATTGAAGATCAAAATCTCGCCCAACTACTTGCTGAATTTGATGTCATTTTTGCTGAAATACGTAGTCTTCCTCCTACTCGGCAATATGACTACCAAATTCTAATTCTTCTGGGAAAACCACTAGCGAACACTTGGCTGTACCACTATCTTCACCTCTAGAAGGATGAAATTTAGATGATTGTAAAGGAGATGCTTGAAACAGGGGTGATTCGGCTAAGCTACAGCCCCTATTCCTCAGCGGTGCTACTTGTACGCAAGAAGGACGAAACTTGGCGGATGTGCATCGACTACCGAGCTCTAAATGACATCACCATCAAGGATAAGTACCCAATACTAGTAGTGAATGAACTTCTTGATGAGTTAAAAGGAGCTCGAGCCTTCACGAAGTTGGACCTCCAATCCGGTTATCACCAAATTCGGGTATGTAAAGATGACATTCCAAAAATTGCTTTTTGCACACATAATGGCCATTATAAATTCTTGATAATGCCTTTTAGACTCACTAATACTCCTTCAACTATCCAAAGTCTCATGAATGATATTTTTCAGAGCTTTCTTCGCAAATTTATGCTGGTAGTTTTTGATGATATTCTCATTTACAGCCCTTCTCTTAAGACTTACTTTCAGCACTTATAGTTTCTTCTAACGATCTTTCAAGAGAATACTCTTTTTTTTAAGTTATCAAAGTGTAACTTTCTCTAACAAAAAGTAGAGTATCTTGGGTACATAATATCAAAAGGAGTGGCAATAGACCTAACAAAAATCGAAGCAATGTAGGGCTGGCCAAAACCTACAAAATGAAATTGCTGTGTGGGTTCCTTGGACTAACGGGCTACTACCGAAAATTTGTGAAGGACTATGGGAAGATCAGTACACCCCTCATTTCTCTACTAAAAAAAGATGCCTTCCAATAATCGAACGAACCCTTCGCTGCCTTCGATAAATTTAAGGTAGCCATGACGACGACATCAGTGCTAGCACTACTAGATTTCTGTTGGGATCTAGAGCGGCATTAAGAGGGGGGGGGGTGAATTAGTATAGCAGTTAAGAACGAAAAATTTCAATGATTTAAAACAACTTTCGGAAACTTCGTATGATAAAACTGATTTGATTGCGTTGAAAGTGTATGTAAGAAGATGAAGAGGAAGTCAAGTAAGTAAGGCAGTAAAGTGAAGATGGTTTGTAGTAAAGTAAATTGCAAGAAGTAAATGCAAATTGATTTATAGTGGTTCGGTCATATGACATATGTCCACTCCCGATTCCTCTTCACTTGAGGCCACTAGCTTTTCCACTAGCTATCCTCCTTCCAACGGGTAAGGACCAACTCTCTTACAGCACTCTTCTTTTGACAAGCTTAGGAGGAAACCCTTACAAAGTCTCTCAACCCTCTCTAAGGCTAGATCACACTTTAGAATTAGAGGGAAGATTTTGATACTATTACAGCAAAGTTTTCCTTTTTTCTTTATCAGGTTTTTATATATTTTTAAACCATGGATGAGAGGGGTATTTATAGGCCCTAAGAGGATTCAAATTTAGAGCCCAAATTTTAATCATCCCGGATTTCAGGGGTACTAGCGGTACTATCGCCAGTGTTGGGCGGTACCACCACCCAGGCTTTTTGCCCTTATTAGTGTACTTGGTGGTACCATTGCCTAGCCTGGCGGTACTATCGCTTGATACACTAACACGGTTAGTGTACTGGGTGGTACCACCGCCCAACCAACGGTGCCACCGCACGAGCACTCTGCCCTAGGGCGGTACCACTGCCCTAGACTACCTGGGAAGTTGGACCTGGGCAGTGCCACTGCCCCAGTCTGGTGGTGCCATCGCCAGACAGTGTCCAGCACTCCTGGTTGGGCCTTAAACCTGGCCCAAACCGATCCAATACCGAGCCTATTGGCCCCTAACGGGGTTAAAGGATTAACACATAATCCTAACCCTAATTATATGCTAACTACGAAATTAAAGATATTTTTTAAGCTATTATAAAGTCTGCAAGTCAAGACTTCTTTCTCCGATGAGCTTCCGGCAAACTTCCGGTGATCTTCCGATGAACCCTCGGATACCATTCTACGGACTCCCGGCAAGCTCCTGGACTTCATGATGATCTTGGTGAGTTCTGATGAACTACTTCGGTAAGCTCTAGTCTTTCTCGATGAGCTCCGTGAACTTTCGACAAACCTTCTGGTGAACTTCTGAAAACCCTTCGGCAAGCTTCCTACTCATTCTCGGCCAGTTTCGACAGTACTCCCGATGAATCTTTAGACTTCCGTCAAACTCTCAAACTCCCAATGATCCATCACACTTGACTCCGACACTTTATACGCTTTGTCTTCATCGTTATCATAGTTTATCTTGCACACAAGCCAAAACTCTAATTCATTCTAGATAGTTATTACAACGCGAATTGACATTCTATTACCCAACATGTCATTGGCCTATCGGCGCTTCATCCACTTCTTCGGCTCTTTGTTCTCTTGCGGCCTATTGCCCAATCGGTGGTTGACTCCGCAACCTTGATATCCTTAGCGCAACACCACTCTTCTTGGCCCGATGCCTGACATCCGGACCTTTTTGCCGATTGTCGACCAGATCTCCAGCATGACATCCAATATCCTGACGTGTTCCTTTGACGCAACGTCAATTCCTCCTACGTTAACTATCTAATCCTGATCGAGTAGACCTGCATCACTCAAAACATAGTTAGACAATAAAATACAATTAATTAGTTTCATCATCAAAATTTGTGACCTAACAATCTTCCCCTTTTTGATGATGACAACTAATTGATGACTGATATAGTTAACCTTAACTCCTCGGAGTTTAACCAAACTCCCCCTATCAATATATCATTGATAGAACACTTAGATTATTCCAAATCCAAGTAACATTCATCATATGTTATGAGAAATATCAAATCATCATGTATATATATAAAATCTTTAATTTGTTGAATCTCAGATTTTGATGATGAAATTAATTGATTATGGCTTGTTGTCTAGCTGTGTTTTGAGTTACGCAAGTCTACTATCGATCAGGATTAGACAATTAACGCTGGAGGAATTGACGTTGCTTCAGAAGTGATCATGTCTAGATATTAGATGTCGAACCGGAGGTTCGGTCGACAATTGACAGAAGGCTTCATACGTCGGGCATCAGGCCAAGAAGAGCATGTTGCGCCAAGGATATCGGGGTTGCGGAGGTCAATCACCGATTGGGCAACGGATCGCAAGAGAGTACGATGTGCCGAAGAATCGGATAAAGCACCGACCAATGACATGTCGGGCAACTGAATGTCAATTTGTGTTGTAATAATTATCTAGATCGAAGTAGAGTTTTGGTTTATGTGTGCAGGATTAACTACGATGACGATGAAGACATAAAACAAAACAAAGTGCTGGAAGACAAGTGTGATGGATTGTTAGGAGTTCGAGAGTTTGACGGAAGTCCAAAGATTCGTTGGGAGTGTTGCCGGAATCGGCCGAGAACGAGTAGGGAGCTTGCCGAAGGATTTTCAGAAGTTCGCCGAAAGGTTCGCTGAAAGTTCATGGAGCTTGCCAAGAAAGATCAGAGCTTTCTAATGAAGCTCATTGGAACTCACCAAGATCATCGTGAAGTCCGGGAGCTTGCCGAGAGTCCACAGAATGGTTTCCGAGGGTTCATCGAAAGACCATCGGAAGTTTGCTGGAAGCTCGCCGGAAGAAGTCTTGACTTGTCAGACTTTGTAATAGCTTAGAAAATATCTTTAAATTCGTAGTTAGCATGTAATTTGGTTTAGAATTAGGTGTTAATCATATAAACCAAGTTTTGACCAATTTGGGCTTGATTTGGACCGGTTTGGGCCGAGTTTTAGACCCAAATCAGAGTGCTGAAAAGTGCTGGGTGGTGGCACCACCTAGAAGCCAAGCAGTGGGTGGTGGAACCGCCCCAAGCTAGGCAGTGGCACCGCCCATCACCCGAGAGGGTGGACGGTGGCACCTCCCAGTATAGTATCAGTTTGACAACTAACAGACGGTGGCATTGCCAGCACCGGGAACAATGAAAGAGATTCAAATTTAGGCTATAAATTTGAATCCTCTTGAGGCCTATAAATACCCTTCTCATTCATGGATGAAAGGGTGTCTAAAATTGAAAAAAAGAAGGGGGAAACTCTCTTGAAATTGTGTCAAAATCTTTCCTCTTAGTTTGAAGTGTGTTCTAGTCTAAGAGAGAGTGAAAGGTCTTGTAAGGGTTATCTCCTAAGCCCATCAAAAGGAGAGGTGCTGTAAGAGAGTTCATCCTTGCCCGTTGGAAGGAGGATAGCTAGTGGAGAAGTCGGTGGCCTCAAGTAAAGAGGAATCGGGAGTGGATGTAGGTCGGATGACCAAACCACTATAAATCATTTTGCATTTACTTTCTCGTAACTTACTTTGCTGCAATCCATCTTCATTTGCTGCCTTACTTACTCAACTTCCTCTTCATCTTCTTACGTATGCTTTAAAGTTAAAACGTAATTGAAACGATTTCAAATGAAACATTGCATTCATTCGTACGAAGTTTCCAAACTTGTTTTAATCGTCGAAAATCTATCGTTCTATACCACTGCACTAATTCACCCCCCCCCTCTTAGTGCCGCTCAATCCCTAACAATTGGTATCAGAGCTATGTTCTTTCTCTTTCAGATTTACACCTGTGAGAAATGGCTCTAAATGGCTTTCAAGAGGGCTTTTTGATTTTTCATCCATCGTTCTTTAACGGTTCGGACTACACATATTGAAAAACTCGAATAAGAGTTTCCTTGATTTCTCTCGATTTAAACTTATGGAACATCGTTGAAAATGGATTTCAACTTTCTTCTAAACTGACGAACGAATGGTCAGATTTGGAGAAAAGATCATTTTCTTTAAATGTAAAGGCTATGAATGCCTTATATTGTTCTTTAGATAAAACTGTGTTTAATCGAATTTCAATGTGCGAAATGGCTTTCGATATTTGGCAGACATTTGAAATCATGCACGAGAGAACTAGTAGAGTTAAAGACTCGAAAGTAAACCTCTTATTGTATGATTTTGAGCTCTTCCGAATGACACCTAGTGATACTATCGACGATATATACACCTGCTTCACGGATGTCGTCAATAGCTTAAAAAGTCTTGGTAAATGTTTTTCGAACTTTGAACTCACTAACAAGATTTTAAGATCCCTCCTAAAGAGTTGGGATCCAAAAATAATGACTATACAAGAAGCTAAAAATTTAAATGACTTATCTCTTGAAGAACTCATTGGGTCTTTAATGACCTATGAAATGACATTGTTGGAATACAATGAACTTGATGAACACTTGAACTACCTTCTAAAGAACAGGAAGGATTTAGAATATTAGACAAATGCATGCTACTTGAGTTATAACTCAAGTGATAAGAACATTGTTGAGAACCTCGAACTTTTAATGAATCTTAACAAGTTCATTAAATAAAAATTAAAAAACACAAATGAACTTGAATGTAGAAAGAGGCCAAAGAAGAAGAAGGCACCCAAGGATGAATCAAGAACTTCTAAAGGTGAAACGGCGAATTGGGCTTTGACGGTTTACGACAATGAGGTAAGTAACTCACCCGAAATGCTTTTACCTTATTATGAAATTACTTGAACTTTTCATGAATGCTTAACTTAGTTAGTAGGAATTTTTTTCATGCTTTTCTTGTGTTTTTAGAAATTAAAAAAATGTTTTAAAAAATTATATTATGCTTTTCTTTCTAGTACTTTTGAAAAGTAAAATTTTGAATGGTGTATGCAACATTATGAATGATGATTGAATGATTTGTAATAATGATTGTACATCAACTATATGTTATTCTTGAAAATATTTTGATGATAATTTTTATAGTATCATGCTTATGATTTGAAAATCTCTATCTTGGATTAATGGCTCTTAAACCTTTTTATGATGAAGTTTTTAGATGATGCATGTCTTCATGAAATCAATTGCAAAACTAAAAGACTTAACCCACAAATTTTCAAAATGAAAGAAATGTGGTTTTGATGTTGCCTTGTGTTATATTTGGACTTGATGGTTTTTCATGAGAAGAATTGTTTTTCAAATTTATATGATGCTTGGCCTTTGTGTGAAAATGTGAACATGCTTACATGAGATCAACCATATAAAATAAAAAACATAAAAATTGAAAATGTGTTATCATGATGTTTTATTTTTGATGTGTTTGGTCTTGATGAGTTTATGACTAAACTTATATCTTGTTGATACTTGTTTTCATAAAAAGATTTGAATATGCTCACATGAAAACAATTGTATGAAATGAAAATTCATTCTCTATCCTATTGAGGTTAATAAATTCACTTTACCAATCTTGTGAATCTCATGAAAATAATCACGATGAAAATTTTGAAAATAAATGAGTGTATCATGCGTTTCGTTTAAATAATTTCTCTTGAAACTTACTTTTGGGATCTATATAATGATACATGAATCTAGTAGAAAATTACAAAAGCATGCTTACATATAAACCATCTCCATTGCTCTTAATAAAATTTTCGTATGAAATATTTTTGATGCATTTGATCTTGATGGCTTTAATGACAACTTGTATTTCAAAGTTATATGATGATGGCTTTCATGAAATTATTTAAATATACCTTATGAAATTATCATTGATAATGATAAAATGAAAATGTTAAAAGTTTATTGTCATGCTTAATAAATTTTATGATATCATGAGGACTTGAAGTTGTTATATCTTGATGACAAACTTATGTTTTGGTTTTAAAATTTGATACTCATCTTTTGAAACATGAGTACACTTATATGAAATAAACAACTTAAAATGATACACATTATCATGATAAATTGAATATCATGTCTTGAAATAATGTGTTATATTTTTGTCTTGATTTTTATAATGAAGGTTGCCTTTCGTTTTTTAAATACTTATTTTGATTTGGCATAAAAAGACAAAGGCATGTTTATATAAAATAAATGAAAATCACCAAAAGAGAAATACATATTTCTTGAACATCTCTCTTTCTCTAAAGTTTTCGATTTTCCATGAAAGACAAGTGATAAATTCATTTATGATATTTTGTGAATCACTTGAATTATGAGTGAGATTTTGATGATGTGCTAAATTTTCAATCTAATCAAGATTAATGAACTCATTTATGTGAATCTCTTGATCTATGAAAATGATTTTGATGATAAGTTTTATTCAAGTCTATCTATGCCATTTATGAATCTCATAAGAATGATCTTGATGAAGTGAATAAGGTTTATGAATCATGACTTTGATTTCTAGAACTCTTGACTTGAGACATTCTTTTATGGAAATCAAAATCTTTTCCTCTATGATTACTTCTTTTTATCATTTACCAAAGAGGAGAACAATTCAAGTTTATGTCATTTGTGAATCTCATAAACTATGTTAATGATTTTGATGATTCGAACTTGAATGAGCTTTATCACAATCCAAGTCTTGATATCTTGATAAGTGATATTTGAAATTATTTTTATGATTCATGATGAATTTAGATCTATCATGCATAAATCAAGTTGTTGCTTTTATTATCAAATGAATCTTGAGCCTTAGACATCATATCTTTAATGATATAGAAATGACAAGAATTCTTTGGCTTGTATGCCTTATGTGGCAATTGAAAAATTGATATAAAAGAGACTTGCCTTATGATGAATTAATGAATCATGACTTGATCTATGAGAATGATATGTTTTTATGCATTATGATTCTTGGTTGTATACCCTTTATCATGAATTGAAAATTGATGCTAAAGAAAATATTTGTGAATCATGATTATGATTTCTTGAAACTCAATATTTGAATCTTTATGAACTCATGATTTTGATAACTTCATATGTCTTTTGAATTCATTACATGATATGATTGAATCATTGATTTATTCTTTTTATCATGGCATAAAAATACATGCAAAATATGCTAGCATTGGTATCCATGACTTAAACTTGATTGCACGCTTAAATTGATTTTTTTTCTCCTATGCTTCAATACGTCTTTGTATGATTCATGACTTGATGATTGAAATATTTATGTAGAATTTTGATATGTATCACTTGTCATGATTTGAATATTGAAGTAAAAGAAATTGTGTTCTTCTTGATAACTTTTATGATGAATCATGAATCATGACTTGATCCATTATATTGATATATTTATATCATAATTTGAAGATTGATATAAACTTTCTTTTATGCAAACTTATGTGAAATGTTTATATCATCATATTTGATCCTCTCTTTCTTTTTGATACTAACAAAGGGGGAGAAAAGTGTTTGCTAGGTTGCACACCCAAATGAAAAATTGCTAGCTTGGCATATCACATAGAAATCAAAGGATGCAAATATTGCTATCTTGCCTATCTCAAGAAGAGAAAATGCAAAACTTAAAAATTTGCATTCCTACACTTGTCATGCTTCTATGCTTGTATGTTGTAATTTTTGCTTGCATATTTAATGTGATGAAATGCTTACACAAATTGATTGCATATCGCAAATGAAGCAAAGAAGGTGCAAACTTGCACATCTCAAGAAGCAAGTGAAAAATTACCATCATTGCCCATTCTTAAAAACTTGCTATTATTGAAAGGTATGATTGAATATTGCAAAGCTATGCTTAAATATTATATGATATAATTAATAGCTAGTGTGTTGTCAAACTTGCATATCTTTTAAACTAGCTATGATGCAACTTCTCCTTTTTGTTGATGACATAGGGGGAGAAGTAGATTGATGACTTCATGCATTGAATTGAATATTTTATATATTTGCATGATGATTTGGTTTGATTATGTTAACATGAATGATACATGTTGCTTGGATTTGGGATAATCCAAGTGTTCTATCAATGACATATTGATAGGGAGAGTTTGTGTTAAACTTCGGGGAGCTTAGGTTAACTCCGTTAGTCATCAATTAGTTGTCATCATCAAAAAGGGGGAGATTGTTGAATCTCGGATTTTGATGATGAAACTAATTTATTGTGGTTTATTGTCTAACTACGTTTTGAGTTACGCAGGTCTACTATCGATTAGGATTAGACAGTTGACGCTGGAGGAATTGACGTTGTGCCGGAAGTGATCATGTCTGGATATTGGATTTCGAGCTGGAGGTTCGATCGACAATCGACAGAAGGCTTCGTACGTCGGGCATCGGACCAAGAAGAGCGTGTTGCGCCAAGGATATCGAGGTTGCAGAGGTCAACCGTCGATTGGGCAACAGATCGCAAGAGAGGATGATGTGCCAAAGAATCGGACGAAGCACCAACCAATGACATGCCGGGCAACTGAATGTCAATTCGCATTGTAATAATTGTTTAGATCAAAGTAGAGTTTTGGTTTATTTGTGTAGGATTAACTACGATGACGATGATGACGTAAAGCGAAACAAAGTGCCAGAAGACAAGTGTGATGGATCGTTGGGAGTTCGAGAGTTCGATGAAAGTTTGAAGATTCGTTGGGAGTATTGTCAGAACCGGCCGAGAACAAGTAGGGAGCTTACCGAAGGATTTTCGGAAGTTCGCTGGAAGGTTCGTCGGAAGTTCGCGGAGCTTGCCAAGAAAGATCGGAGCTTGCCAATGAAGCTCATTGGAACTCGCCAAGATCACCGTGAAGTCCAGGAGCTTGCTGGGAGTCCGCAGAATGGTTTCCAAGGGTTCATTAAAAGACCATTGGAAGTTTATCGGAAGCTCGCCGGAAGAAGTCTTGACTTGTCAGACTTTTTAATAGCTTAGAAAATATCTTTAAATTCATAGTTAGCACGTAATTTAGTTTAGGATTAGGTGTTAATCCTATAAATCAAGTTTCGACCAATCTGGGCTTGATTTAGACTAGTTTGGGCCGAGTTTTAAGCCCAAACTGGAGTGTTGAAAAGTATTGGGCGATGGCAATGCCCAAAAGCCAAGCAATGGGCGGTGGAACTGCCCCAAGCTGGGCGGTGGCACTGCCCAGCACCTGAGAGGGTGGGCGGTGGCACTGCTAGCTTGGGTGGTGGAACCACCCAGTATAGTGTCAGTCTGACAACTAACAGGTGGTGGCACCGCCAGCACTGGGAACAATGAAAGAGATTCAAATTTGGGCTCTCTTGAGGCCTATAAATACCCCTCTCATTCATGGATGAAAGGGCGTCTAGAACTGAAAAAAAGAAGGGGGAAACTCTTGAAAGTGTGTCAAAATCTTTTCTCTTAGTTTGAAGTATGTTCTAGTCCAAGAGAGGGTGAAAGGTCTTGTAAGGATTATCTCCTAAGCCCATCAAAAGAAGAGGTACTATAAAGGAGTTCATCATTGTCCGTTGGAAGGAGGATAGCTAGTGGAGAAGTCGGTGGCCTCAAGTGAAGAGGAATCGAGAGTGGATGTAGGTCGGATGACCAAACCACTATAAATCATTTTGCATTTACTTTCTCGCAACTTACTTAGCTGCAAACCATCTTCATTTGCTACCTTACTTACTCAACTTCCTCTTCATCTTCTTATGTATGCTTTAAAGTTAAAACGCAATCGAAACGGTTTCAAACGAAATGTTGCATTCATTCATACGAAGTTTCCAAACTTGTTTTAATCGTCGAAATTCTATCATTCTATACCACTGCACTAATTCACCCCCCACCCCTCCTCTTAGTGCCGCTCGATTCCTAACACAATTCAATGCATGAAGTCATTAATCTACTTCTCTTCCTATGTCATCAACAAAAAGGAGAAGTAGCAACATAGCTAGTTTAAAAGATATGCAAGCTTCATAATCATACTAGCTATCAATCTAGATATTCAACATACATCACTTTAAAATATTCAATTATAGCAAGTTTTTAAGGATATGTAATCATGGCAATGCAACACTTACTTGTTGTGCAATGTTGCATTTTGCTTTTCTTGAATTCGCAAGGTAGCAATTTTTGATATTTAAGAGAGCAAGTTCTTTTCCCCTTTTGTAGGCTAGCAAGATAGCAAGTTTGCACTTTGATTTCTTTATGATATGCCAAGCTAACCATTTTGTCTCCCCTTTATCATTGTCAAAAGAAAGGAAAAATGTAATGTTGTAATTCATTTCCTTTTTCATCAACTTTTCAAATCATGACAAATGAGATATCAAAAAAATGAATATTGACATAAATGTTTCAATCATCAAAATTCAAGTCATGAATGTGAATTCAACAAGCTAACTCCTCCTTAGTTTTTGTCAAAATGAAATGGAGGACTTAATGGCTAAAAATTTCAATCATTATACAAGCCATATAAAGAAATCATGTTATGATATCAAGAAAATTCAAGAAGGACATGATTCATTTGACAAATCTTTTTAATAAAACAAAAAAATTATACAACCAAGGATCATGCTAAAAATATATCAATATCATAGATCAAGTCATGATTCGTGATTCATCATAAAGCAAGTTATTTTTCAATCATCACATAAGGCATGCAAGCCAAGGTACTCATGTCATTTCTAAATCATAAAAGATATGATATCAAAGCTCTAGAAAATCAAGAAGAACATGATTCATTTGACAAATCTTTTTGATAAAGCAAAAGAATTATACAACCAAGGATCATGCTAAAAATATATCAATATCATAGATCAAGTCATGATTCGTGATTCAACATAAAGCAAGTTATTTTTCAATCATCACATAAGGCATGCAAGCCAAGGTACTCATGTCATTTCTAAATCATGAAAGATATGATATCAAAGCTCTAGAAAATTAAGAAGAACATGATTCATTTGACAAATCCTTTTAATAATGATTCATGATAAAGATATTAAGATCGTATTTCATAGAGAAGGATTTCAATAATCAAGATATCAAGATCACGATATAGATAAAAATTCTCTTAAAAGGATCTTGATTAAAAAGGAATTCAAGTTGTAATTATCAAAATCATGAATCATAAATATTTTCTTTAGCAAAGAATCACAGGAGCACTTGATTATTTCATAAGAAATCTCAATGCATCATGATTTATAAATTCTTTCTCTACAACATAAATCATAGGAGGTATAATAGCAATGATATCAATCATGATTCATTTGGTAGCAAATAGCAAAGAGGACAAGTTGTTTCATGCATAAGAATCTCAATAAGATCACATTTCATAAGAAATTTCAAGTATCAAATATTAAGTAACAATCACATTTCTTGAAATTTCTCAAGTCAAGAAGTCAAAAGAAAGTTCATGATTCGATTGAAACAAAATCTATTCAAGTCAATTCGTCAACTCAAAGTCATAATCAAATTATCATTTTTTAGATTCATAACATGAATGAGGTTATTACCATATCATCAAAATCTCATTCATAATTCAAGTGATTTATAAAATATCATAACTGAATTTATCACTTATTTTTTTATTTGAAAAATCTGAAACTTTAGAGAAAGAGAGATAAAAAATCGTATAAACATTGATTTGCATTGATTTCATATAAACATGCCTTTGTCTTTTTATGTCAAATAGAATAGAGGTAACAACATTCAAAACCGAAAGACAAACGTCATCATAAAAATCGTCAAGACAAAATATAACACATTATTTCAAAACATAAGATTCAATTTATGAGAATGTGTTTCATTTTATAATCAAGCCTTTGCCTTCAATAAAAAAAAGCATTAACATACAAGTACGAAAAGGCAAATTTCGTAAAACAAACCATCAAGAATAATCATATAAATTCGAAATAAAAAAAATCTTCCATTCGAAAAATATATTAAGAGCAACGGAGATTGATTTTATGTACGCATGCTCAAATCCTATTTTGTATTAGAGGATGTGTATCAAGTTCAAAAATTGAAACACAAGTTTCATAAAAAATGACACATCATATAAAAATTTCATCATAAAAACCACTAAGACTAATGCAACATGTCAATTATACATCATCTTCAATTTATCATGATAATATATTCTCTTTCTTATGTGTTTTATTTCATGCAATCATGTTCAAATTTTTATATGAAGACCATCATAGTATAAATTTGAAATAAAAGTTTTGTCATCAAAATCATCAAAACCAAACATATTAAACATAAAACATTATGATAGTGCATTTTTCATTTTTATGTGTTTCACTTTAAGTTGATTGATCTCATATAAGCATGTTCAAATTTTCATATAAAAGCTATGCATCATGTTGAAAGTCGAAAGCATTATCAAAACCACTTCTCTTTCATTCGGGAAGTTTTGTGGGTTAAGTCTTTTAGTTTTACAATTTATTTCATAAGGACATGCATCATCGTACAAATTTCATCATGGCCATCAACATATTTTTTCAAAACGTAGGTTTTCTCTTTTCAAATCCTCATGCATGATATGAAATCATCAAGCATCATGTTTGGAACCAATATCATCATGAAAATTATCAAGAAAATCACATTATTTCAAAATGTGAGATTTCAAGTTATTATTTTAATTCCTCATACATCATCAAGCATGAAAACCGAAGTACACAATCATGGATTAATCCTATTAAACATAATCATGCTAATTAAATTTTGTGTTAAAACCATATATCAAAATATGATATGAAAATTATAAACATTCATGGAATTATCATTCATAATGTTGCATACATCATTCATAATTTTGAATCATAACATGCATGAAACTTTTACAATATAATTTTCATGATAAATTTTTAATTTTTTAAAATTGCTAAAAAGAAAAGCATAATATAATTTTTGAAAATAATTTTTATTTCCTACTATCTAAATTAAGCACTCATGAAAAAGATATCAAGTAATTTCAAAATAAGGTAAAAGCATTTCGGGTGAGGTACTTACCTTGTTGACAAAACCTGTCAAAGCCCAATTTGCCTCTTCTTTACTTGATTCGCCCTTGGGTGCCTTCCTCTTCTTTGGCCTCTTTCTTCATTCAAGTTCATTTTTAGTTTTACATTTTTGTTTAATGAACTTATTAAAATTCTTTGTTATGTATTCAATGTCCTCATCACCATCACTTGAGTTATCACTCAAGAGGTCCTCATTTGTCCAAAATTCCAAATTCTTCCTATTCTTTGGAAGGTGACTCATGTGTTCATTATGTTCATTGTGTTCGAAGAATGTCATCTCATAGGTCATTAAAGATCCAACAAGTTCTTTAAGATGCAAATCATTTAAATTTTTAGCTTTTTGTATGACCGTTACTTTAGGATCCCACCTTTTTAGAAGGGATCTTAAGATCTTGTTAGTGAGTTCAAAATCCAAAAAAGATTTTCCAAGAGCTTTTAGACTATTGACGACATTCGTGAAATGGGTGTACATGTCGCCTATAGTCTCGCTTGGTTGCATTCGAAAAAGCTCAAAATCATTCAATAAAAGGTTTACTTTCGAGTCTTTGACTTTACTAGTTCCCTCGTGCATGATTTCAAGTGTTCGTCAAATATCAAAAGTCATTTCACAAGAAGAAATTTGATTAAACTCAGTTTTATCTAGAGCACAAAATAAGACATTCATAGCCTTTGCATTTAATGAAAAAGATTTCTTCTCTAACCTGAGCATTCGTTCATTAGTTTAGAGGAAAGTTGAAAGCCGTTTTCAATGATATCCCATAAGTTTAAATATAGAGAAATCAAGAAAACTCTCATTCGAGTTTTCTAATAAGTGTAGTCCGATCCGTTAAAGAACGGTGGACGAACAATTGAAAAACCCTCTTGAAAGCCATGAAGAGCCATTTCTCGTAGGTGTGAATCCGAAAGAGAAATAACGTGACTCTGATACCAATTTTTGGGATCTAGAGCGACACTAAGAGGGTGGGGGGGGGAAGGGGTGAATTAGTGCAGCAGTTAAGAACGAAAAATTTTGGAGATTTAAAATAAGTTTATGAAACTTCGTACGATAAAACTAATTTGATTGTGTTGAAAGCGTATGTAAGAAGATATAGAGGAAGTCAAGTAAGTAAGACAGCAAAGTGAATAAGGTTTGCAGTAAAGTAAATTGCAAGAAGTAAATGCAAATCGATTTATAGTGGTTCGGTCATACGATCTACGTCCACTCCCGATTCCTCTTCACTTGAGGCCACCGGCTTTTCCACTAGCTATCCTCCTTCTAATGGGCGAGGACCAACTCCCTTACAGCACTCTCCTTTTGATGGACTTAGGAGGAACCCTTACAAAGCCTTTCAACCCTCTCTAAGGCTAGATCACACTTTAAAATTAGAGAAAATATTTTGACATTATTATAGCAGAGTTTTCCTTTTTTCTTTCTTAGGTTTTTATGTATTTTTAAACTATGGATGAGAGGGATATTTATAGGCCCCAAGAGGATTCAATTTGAATCACCTAGATTTCAGGGGTACTAGCGGTACTACCGCTAGTGCTGGGCGGTACCACTGCCCAGGCTTTTTTGCCCTGGTCAGTATACTAGGTGATACCGCCACCCAGTCTGGTGGTACTATCGCCTAACACACTGATACGGTTAGTTTACTAGGCGATACCACCACCTGGGCACTCTGCCCCAAGGTGGTACCGTTGCCCAGTCTAGGCGGTACCACTGTCCCAGACTACTTGGAAAGCTAGACTTGGGTAGTGCCACCACCCCACTCTAGCGGTGCTACCACCAGACAGTGTCTAGCACTCCTAGTTGAGCCTTAAACCTGACTCAAACTGATCCAATACTAGGCCCACTTGGCCCCTAACAGGGTTAAAGAATTAACACATAATCCTAACCCTAATTATGTGCTAACTATGAAATTAATGATATTTTCTAAGCTATTACAAAGTTCACAAGTCAAGACTTCTTTCTCTGGCGAGCTTCTGATGAACTTTCGGCGGTCTTCTGATGAACCCTTGGATACCATTCTGCGGACTCCTGATAAGCTTCTGGACTTCACGATGATCTTGGCGAGTTTCGACGAGCTTCTTTGGCAAGCTCCAATCTTTCTCGGTGAGCTCCACGAACTTTCGATAAATCTTTCGGTGAACTTCCGAAAACCCTTCAGCAAGCTCCCTACTTATTCTCATCCAGTTCTAGCAGTACTCCCGATGAATCTTTGGACTTCCATCGAACTCTCAAACTCCCAACGATCCATTGCACTTGACTCTAGCACTTTGTTAGGCTTTGTGTCTTCATCATTATCATAGTTAATCCTACATATAAGCCAAAACTCTATTTCGATCTAGATAGTTATTACAACACAAATTGATATTCTGTTGCTCGGCACGTCATTGGCCTATCGGTGCTTCATCCGCTTCTTCGACGCATTGTCCTCTCTTGTGGCCTGTTGCCTAATCGGCGATTGACCTCTGCAACCCTGATATCCTTGGTATAACACCACTCTTCTTGGCCCGATGCTCGACATCTGAAGCCTTCTGCCGATTGTCGACCAAACCTCCGGCACGACATCCAATATCCTGACGTGTTCCACTGGCGTAACATTAATTCCTCCTACGTTAATATCTAATCCTGATCGAGTAGACTTGCATCACTCAAAATGCAATTAGATAATAAAACATAATCAATTAGTTTCATCACCAAAATCCGAGACTTAACAATTTCAATCGACCCTTCATCATTGAGGACGATGCATCTGGAGTTGATTTGGAGCTGTTCTCATGCAAGATGGTTGACCACTTGTATATACCAGCAAGGCGTTGTCTCCCTCCCATCACAAAATATCTATCTATGATACGGAGATGCTCACCATTGTGCATATAGTAATGAAGTAGAGATCCTACTTGATCAGCTAGCGATTTAAAATTAAAATTGACCATAGAAGCCTCAAGTACTTATTGGAGCAAAAGATATCATCCTCGGAGTAGCAAAAATGGGTAACCAAACTTCTAGGATTTGATTATGAAATTATTTACAAGAAGGGGAAAGAAAACGTTGTTGCAGATGCACTCTCACGGCTACTTGAGCAAGCTGAATTTTCAGCCATCTCTATTCCTACCATCGGCTTTCTCGAGGACATTAAGGAGGAATGGAAGAAGGATCTAGAGACTAGCAACATCATTAAAAAAATTGAAGGAAGATCCAAGCGTAATAGCTCACTATACTTGGGATTCGAGAGATCTACGCTACAAAGGTCGTATTGTGCTTATACTCAACTCTTCTTGCATCAAAGTCATTCTACATGAAATGCACTCCATACTTTCAGTAGGGAATTCAGGATTTTTGAGAACCTACAAAAGAGTGAAGCAAAATTTTTATTGGAGAGGGATGAAAAAAAATATTTCTAAATACGTGGCATAATGTGATATTTGTTAATAGCAAAAGGGTAAAACAGTGGGTAGTCTAGGGAAACTACAACCACTACCCATACCGGACTCAGTGTGGACTGACATCTCCATGGACTTCATCGAAGAGTGGCCACCTTTCAAAGGTAAAAACATAATCCTCATAGTAGTTGATCGACTTACGAAATATGCTCATTTTTGTGCTGTGCGAAATCCCTATACTACTACTAGTATTGCTCATATTTTCATAGAAAATATTGTTAAATTACATGGGATGCCAAGGTCCATTATAAGTGATCGTGACAAGGTCTTCACCAATAAATTTTGGATTGAGTTATTTCAATTGCAGCCACCAAACTCAAAATGAGTACAGCATATCATCCACAAACTGATGGCCAAACAGAGGTGGTGAACAGGTGTTTATAAACGTACCTTCGATATTTTGCCAATGACAGGCCAAAAGAGTGGACGAAATGGCTTCTCTAGGCCGAATGGTGGTATAATACTACATATCATTCATCTACAAAATGGATCCCATATGAAGCATTGTATGGTCGGTCGGCTCCTATGATTCCAAAGTATGTAATTGGCTAGGCCAAGGTAGATCAGGTCGACCAAGATTTAATTGACAGGGACAAACTCCTAAAGTCGCTAAAGGATAATCTCTCTACCGCTCAAGCCAGAATGAAGCAGCAAGCTGACACACGATGAAGCAAAAGAGAATTTTTAGTAGGAGATTAGGTTTATCTTCGCCTACAGCCATACATGCAACTATCCATCAACACACGAGCCTCCATGAAGCTATCCCCATATTTTTATAGGCCCTATCAAATCACAGACGTATTAGAGCCATGACATACAGACTTAAATTTCCTAAGAATGTCAAAATTAACCTTGTCTTCCATGTGTCATGCTTGAAGCCCAAGTTAGGGGAACACGAGTCACCCCAGATTCAACTGCCCAACACCATTAATGATGAAGATATTCAAGCCCAACCATAAGCCATCCTCGACCACAGAATCGTGATACATCGTTGACGACCCTCTATTGAAGTACTAGTGCATTGGAATAATTTATCACTTGAAGATGCCATATGGGAATCATATGAGGAGCTAAAGACCCGATTCCCTAAGTTCATGGAACCTCAGCCTTGAGGATAAGGTTGATTTGAAAATGGTAGGCTTGATAGGACCCTAGTAGGGTTGGGTTCTACTCAACCAAGTATCAGCTAATAAAAACTCTGTGAGATTATAATAAACCCCACCTAGCCATCTCTATTCTATAAAAAAGAATGGCTAAGGTTTATAGTTAGGCCTTTGGGCTTCTTAGCCACCGCTCCCCTTTACTGGGCCGGTTGGTGAGGGTTGAGGGCCAAAGGGGTATTTTACTTAGGAAGCAGCCACTAGAGCTAGGGTTTGGAGTCCTATATAAGCAAGTAGCCTCCACCTCTTTTGAAAAAAAAGATCAATCTACAATTGCTACCACTAGGCCGACTAATTTGAGGGTGGAACCCCTATAGTGTTCTAAGGGTTGATCCCCCTCAAAGATCAATTTACATAGAATTCCTTTGGGGTTCTATCATCTACTCTAAAAAGTACTTCAGACATCTATGGTCAGTTTTAATCTGAAATCTCCGGCCAATCAGGTAGGGTCTCCACTTTGTTACTATGTGTACAATGGCGAGCATCTCCTTATCATATATAGACATTTTTTGATGGGAGGGAGACAATGCCTTGCTGGTGTATGCAAGTGATCGATAATCTTACATGAGAACGGGTCCAATGATGAAAGGTCAGTTGAAATCTGGTAGTGCTAGCACCGGTGTCATCATCATGGTTGCCTTAAGTTTATCGAAGGCAGGAGAGGCTTCGTCCGACCATTAGAAGGTATATTTTTTTAGTAGAGAAGTGAGGGGTACACTGATCTTCCCATAGTCTTTCATAAATTTTCGGTAGTAGCCCATTCGTCTTAGGAACCCATGCAACAATTTCACATTTGTAGGTTTCAGCTAGCTCTGCATTGTTTTAATTTTTGTTGGGTCTACTTCCACTCCTTCTGATATTATGTGCCCAAAATACTCTACTTTTTATTGGAGAAAGTTATACTTTGATAGCTTAACAAAAAGTGTATTCTCCTGAAGGATCGTCAGAACAAATCGCAAGTACTGAAAGTGAGTCACAAGAGAAGGGCTATAAATAAGAATATCATCGAAAAATACCAGCACAAATTTACGAAGAAAGCTCCGAAAAATATTGCTCATGTGACTTTGGAAGGTTGAAAGAGCATTAGTGAGTCCAAAAGGCATCACCAAGAATTCATAATGGTCGCTATATGTGCGGAAAGCAGTTTTTGGAATGTTGTCTTCAGATACCCGAATTTTGTTGTAACCAGATCGGAGGTCCAGTTTCGTGAAGACTCGAGCTCCTTTTAACTCATCAAGAAATTCATCCACTAATGGTATTGGGTACTTATCCTTGACGGTGATGCCATTTAGAGCTCAGAGGTTGATACACATCCGTTAAGTTTTGTCCTTCTATTAGGACTCTAGCTCTGAGAGTCCTAATAGATAAGGGCATTCATGTAAATCCTATCTAGCCGACCCCTATTAAAGAGGTGAAGAGGCCGGCTAGGTCAAGGTTAGGTTGCTTCTTAGAGAAGGAGTCCTATTAGAAGTAGGAGTCCTATTAGAGATAGTCATATTAGAAGTAGGAGTCCTATTAGGGAAAGAGTCCTATTAGAATTAGGAGTTCTACTAGAGAAGGAGTCCTAATTAGAAGTAGGAGTTGGTTAGAAGTAGGAGTCTTGAGTAAGAGTCCTATTAGGAGTTTGGGTTTAGAAGCCATATAAATAGCCATATATTCACTCTCTTTTCATAAAGAAATAGATCAATCTTTTAGTAGCCTTTGAGCAGCAACTTGGAGGAAGGAACCCCTATAGAGTTCCAAGGAGACCGATCCCCTATAAAGATTAACCTCAAGCTTAGAATCTACAAAGGTTCTAACACTTGATATCAGAGTAGCATTCTTGGCATCTCACTGCCCTTCCACAGCCATCCACTAGCCCTCTATAACCACCTAAAGCAATTCCCACAATTGCTTAGAAGATCATCGTCGAATTCCGCTGTCATCTCCACCACCACAGATCATCCTTTGATCTTCCTATGAATTGCAACAGGTTCTGGTTATCTACCTTGCTGCTACGGCAATTTAGTTATCCTTATTCAAAAAATCAAAAAAATTCGTTCCTATATTGCTGCATAAACTTTTTGTTGCAAAGTTTTCATCTCTACAATGAAAGTTGCATTGTAGAATTTCAGCCGCATACTGTCTTTTTGATTTTGCTATTGTATTTTTTCTATCCAAATCTCTACGAAATTTTTACGATGGTTTTGACACTTCCTAATAGTGTTTTCCCTCTAGTTTTATAAAAAAATTCTCAATATAAACCACTTATCTTTTATGTCCAAGCTGCTGCACTTTAGTCATAAAAATCTGCTATAGTACCTCTCCGTGATCCTCAATTTTGCTGAACCTCTTGATATCGTTTCTTTCTATGAAATTTTTAACAGTATTATCTCTCCCTTACCAATTGATTCCCTTTAAGTTTTTCTTGAATCTCTATTAAAAATTTCTGGAAAAAATTGCATCTTTATTGCTGAAATTTATTCGGCAAAAAATTCTGGTGTTGCACCTTTGTCCATTTTCTCCTCTGTAACCTACCAAATCCTAGCCACCTTGCTGCCACCAACCAAGATGTCTTTAGGGTATCCATCTAGCCTTAAGATTCAGCCATCATAACCTAGTTTCATAACCTTAACAACATCAAAAACCATAGCCCAAAATAGTAAACCATTACAGTCAAACCCTTCTATCACCGATCTATTGTCCGAACCTTCCACCTCCCCATACCATTAACCTGTCAACAGAAAAAAGACACGGGCATCTCTGATCTATAGGCATATGCTATGGCTTCTCAAGATCTAATTGATGCTAAATTTGAAGCATGGGAATCTCGGATTGAATCAGGGCTTGAATCGCGCTTGGAAGACAAATTGCACGCTTTGTTTGCAGAATTCAGAATTGGACAACCACTGAGTCCAACCAAATTGCAGCAAGGAGAGAATTCAGAAAGGACCCCAGAGAAGAAGGGACAACCCTCGGATATGCTTCAGCCATGTGCTAGTTATAGGTGCCCTACAAGCCAATCACATGAGTGATTGCACCTGTAACATGCTGTGTCAATCTCTTTGCTTATGATTATTGGCATTATCTCATATTATCTAGATGTATATTGTGATGTCCTTGGATCTGTGCAATGGGAATTGGATCGTGATGAGATCACGATAATAAGATCGATTCACCTTTAAATACAGACCCTAAATTATCCTGGTCATAGGTTACTCGAGAAGGACATCGAGATAACTGGATAGACTGATGTGCTGTATACTCGTTCATATGATGGAGGTAGCTAGTCTCATAGCTACTCGTATGGGGACACTAAGGGTACAGTGCAGGTGCTCATTGGAGAATGAGTACACTGATTGATCTACCTACGGAATGCTAGATGGTTATTGATATCTCACGTCAGACAACGATTCCGTAGTCCCAGTAGTGTATCTAGTCCTTAGACTTAAGACACCAAGGATGTCCTGTATGAGTACTCCACTCTTTGATACCGGACATATAGGTTTGGAAAGCTCCATATCTAATACAACCGGTCTTTGGGAGTGGTAGCTAACCTTACGAGGGCTATTGAGTGTTAATAGAGGATCATCCGCTTTCAGTATCATGAGAGGAATATCCCATGTGTTCTTGCTCAAACAAATCCTTGGCCAAGGTTATTCGGATTGAGAGAGAAAGGGTTCTCCAGGAGAATCCGACAAGAGCAAGACTCGAGGAGAGACCGTATGGGCCTGACAGTACCATGACCGGTATAGGGTCTTTGGGATATTAGATGGATGAGAGATTATAGATATATGGTAACTGAGGACAGATAGGCCCAAAGGATTGGATTCCCCTATATCGTCTAGGGGTCGCGGCGTAGTGGCCTGGTACGTCTGTAGTCGATGAGTTGGGTGAATTATTATATAGATAATAATTCACTAAGTCAGAAGGAATTCTGACAAGTATTACTCATGGCCAACTCGATATTGGGCCTAAAGGGTCACATACATTTAGTAGGTGTTGCGACGAGTAGAGATTCAGATATGAGATATCCGCTGAACCCCCTATCTTATTGGATATCCATTAAGCCCCTGAATTATTGGATCCTAAGATGAGATCCAATAATTGCTAATAAGAGATTATTGGGTAGAAACCCACTAATTCAAGAGGCTTGGGTAATTGGATGAAGATCCAATACCCAATAGGGCAAAAGATCCATTAGGGTTTTTTAGGGGGCCTCTATAAATAGGAGGGAACCAGAGTTCTATAGGCTGAGGGTTTTTGGTAGCCACCTCCTATTCGCCTCACCCTAGAGAGAGAGGTGCATCGTCACAATCCCTGCTGTGTGGATATCACTAGAGAGGAGGACGCTTGACCTCCTTCATTCTCTCCTACAGATCTGTAGGAATTCAGGGATATACGATCTCCCTAAGTATCTTCTTTTACACGTCCAGTTTTCGCGGATTTGTTTTTGATGCACCGATCTTCGCATGACGACGGAAACTTTCTATGGGAAATCTGGGGTTTTGTTTTCTGTTCTTCCGCTGCGCATGTGATGTCGCTCCCCCAAGACGGATTTCCCAACAGTGGTATCAGAGCCAGGTTCTTCATGCGAAGATCGGATCTTAAACTATGTGGATTGTGATTTAGAATAGGTTTTGTCACCAAAATCGTTGGCGCAAGAGGTGAGGAAGGGCAGCAACTGCTGCTGCCCTTGCTGCTCTCTTCATAGCAGCCTTGCTGCCTCTAATGGCAGCCGGCCGGCGGCTGCGAGCTGCAAGTAGGCAGCGCTTGCAGGCTGCCTCTGCTGGCGACCTACAGCGTGCCTGCAAGGGGTAGGCGGCACCCGCTTGCTGTGGCCTGCCCGCAAGGGTCGGCGCCACCTGCGAGCGTTAGTGCGCCATGCGGCGCGCCGAGACGCCGCACCGGCGGGGCAAAGACTGCTGCTGCGACGCCTTGCCCAGGTGGCGCTTGTCAGCGGCGCGCCCACTCGCGATAGGGATAGCGCCTGCCTACAGCGGTAGCACCGCCCGCGGGCCAGCACCGCAGAGGCGCCGGCGTTGGGCGCCCGCGGGGTAGCGGCGGCGCTGCCACCCTCCTCGTGCACAAGGGGCGCCGTCGGCAGGATGCGGCGGCCGCAGCCGCAACGCAGCGCCGTAGAGGGAGAGGAGTTAGGGTTTTCGGGCAAAAGATGATTTTGCCCCTTGAAATTTTAGAAATTTCAGATTCTGTCTCCTTTGACAGAATTATCAAAATACCCTCAAAATTTGAGAAATTCCAGTCTCTGTCCCTTTTGGCCGAATGACCAAAATACCCTTAGAAATTCAGAAAATTTCTTTTATGTCACTATTTTTAGAAAAATTGAATATGTTAATTAAATAGTTTAATTAACTATTATTATTTATTTAGTAGTCCTATAAAATGACATATACATGTGATGTATGATGTGGACAGATGATCATGGACTTGTGATGTGGTGTGTGTACATATGATTATTATTATTGGGGTCTGCGAGCCTCTATTTTTCTTGTTTATTGTCGGGCCTGCGTGCTTGTAATTATATTGTAATTATCAGAGGTAACGCAGTGGTAGCATGACTCACGAGGCCGAGATGGACAATCCGACGCATGGAGATGCGTTGAGATGCCGACGGATTCGACGAAGCGAGATGGACGATCATAGGGCATAAAGAGCACTGAAGTATACATAAATCTTGATGTGAATGATTGGGCCCACTGGCTTGGGCCTGATCACATTAGGATATAGTCCATGATCATCTGGTGTGATTGCTCATGTGATGTGTGATTAGTTATACACCTACTAGATATGTATATATATATATATATTTGCATGCGATGTAGATATATATATTAAATACGTATGTGTGTGACACATTATGTTAGGAGACCAAATCAAAAATCCTCTCCATTAATAATATTAAGTCGGTAAACGTGAGGTAATTAGATTGACACACGTGGCCTTCCATCGTTATAGCTAGGAGCCGATTCCCGGTGTAGGTTGAGTTGGTCGAGTCCCTCGAGACTCATATATATCGCGTCTCGTCATCTTATCTACGATATAGAGATGTCAAAGGTGACCTGAGGACATGGTATACTTGGTTGAGTATCATGAGAGTATATCATTAAATCAGACTCATCTGGTAACGATGTTAATGACTTAACCGAACATCATGGTTGGTCGAGTCCCTCAAGGCCATAGTGGTTCGGAGGCCGAACAAGACGCAAATCACAAGGAGTTGTGATTAGCAAGAGTTGTCTACCTTTACGGGCTTAACGTGATTGGTCGAGTCCCTCGAGGTTACGTTAAGACGCCGATTGGATCCTGATCTTCACTAGAGATCCGCCGGGGGTCTCCGATTCATATACCGAAGGGTGTTGTGTGTCTCGCGAAAAATTAGTGGGAATACATTAAGATAAAAGTCCTTATCTTAATTGTTTAAATTTTTGCAAAGTCTGCATGTTATTTATTTCTACTACATCTTTTATTTCAGAAAAATATCGCTTTCAAATCCTTTACGTGGCATACTTGATGCCAACCGCCTCACTGGTCCAAATTATACGGATTGGCTTCGCAATCTGAGAATTGTTCTCACGACAGAGAAAATCGCATATGTCCTTGATACAGTGATCCCTACGCTCGACGAAGGGGTAAGCGAGGATGAGATCGCTTGTTATGTGAAGTACTTAGATGATTCCACTCTTGCTCAGTGTTATATGTTGGCCTCTATGACTACTGAGTTACAGAGACAACATGAAAATATGGATGTTAATTCCATACTCCTACATCTTCACAAACTGTTTGAGGATCAAGGAAGAACTCAGTGATATGAGATATTAAAGAGTCTTTTCCGTGCTAGGATGACTGAGGGGACACCGGTTCAAAACTACGTCCTTAAGATGATTGAGTGGATCGAAAAACTCACAGGTCTAGGAATGGTCCTAGAGGATAACCAGTGTGTGGATCTTGTACTTCAGTCCCTACCAGATTCCTTTTCTCAGTTCATAATGAATTTTAATATGAACAAACTTGAGGTGACCCTCCTAGAGCTCCTCAATATGTTGAGAGAAGTAGAGAGCACCTTCAAGAAAGAGAAGCTGGTTCTCTATACTGGTGAGACCAGAAAGAAAAGGAAGATTGATAAGACCCTTAAGAAAGGCAAGGGCAAGGGCAAAATGGGTAAGACAAAGGTTGCCAAGAAAGACCCAACAAAGGATAAAGGCCAGTACTTCCACTGCGGCAAAGATGGGCACTGAAAGAGGAACTACAAAGAGTACCTTGTAGAAAGGGTGAAATAGAAGCTTGGAGAAGCTTCAGGTATATTCATGATCAGTCTCCATTTGTCAGAATCTTATAATAATACATGGGTATTGGATACCGGGAGTGCTTATCATATCTGCAATTTGTTGCAGGTTCTGATAGGACCTAAGAGATTGAACAGAGGCAAGATGGACCTTAAGATGGGCAATGTAACAAAGGTTGCTGCAGTGGCTATTGGCAAAGTCACTTTACATCTGCCTGGTAGAGCTATTATTGCATTAGATGCATGCTATTATGTTCCTTCTATTATTAGATCAATGGTTGTTCAATAATATTAGATGATCAGATCATCACGAAAGGAACATTACATAATGGTTTATTTATGCTAGATACAGCTCCATATATTGAGTGTCAGTAGAGGATCATCTGCTCTCGGTATCATGAGAGGAATATCCCATGTATTCTTGCTCGAACAAATCCTTGGCCAAGATTATTCGGATTGAGAGAGAAAGGGTTCTTCGGAAGAATCTGACAAGAGCAAGACTCGAGGAGAGACCGTATGGGCCTGACAGTACCATGACCGGTATAGGGTCTTTGGGATATTAGATAGATGAGAGATTATAGATACATGGTAACTGAGGACCAATAGGTCCAAAGGATTGGATTCCCCTGTATCGTTTGGGAGCCGCGGAGTAGTGGCCTGGTACGTCCGCAGTCGATGAGTTGGGTGAATTATTATATAGATAATAATTCACTAAGTCAGAAGGAGTTCTGACAAGTATTACTCACGGCCAGCTCGATATTGGGCCTAGAGGGTCACACACATATGATAGGTGTTGCGACGAGTAAAGATTCAGATATGAGATATCCGCTGAACCCCATATCTTATTGGATATCCATTAAGCCTCTGAATTATTGGATCCTAAGATGAGATCCAATAATTGCTAATAAGAGATTATTGGGTAGAAACCCACTAATCCAAGAGGCTTGAGTAATTGGATAAATATCTAATACCCAATAGGGCAAAAGATCTATTAGGGATTTTCACGGGGCCTCTATAAATAGGAGGGAACCAGAGTTCTATAGGCTGAGGGTTTTTGGTAGCCACCTCCTATTCGCCTCTCCCCAGAAAGAGAGGTGCATCGTCGCAATCCCTGCTGTGTGGATACCGCTAGAGAGGAGGACGCTTGACCTCCTTCATCCTCTCCCATAGATCTGTAGGAATTCAGGGATATACGATCTCCCTAGGTATCTTGTTTTACACGTGTAGTTTTTGCGGATTTGTTTTTGACGCACCGATCTTCGCATGACGACGGAAACTTTCTATGGGAAATCTTGGGTTTTGTTTTCTATTCTTCCGCTGCGCATGTGATGTCGCTCCCTCATGATGGATTTCCCAACACCATGCATGAAGGTTGACTTCCTACGATGGGAAGAAGGAGACCCAGCGAGGTAGATTTCGCACGACGAATGTTACTTTCGCTACTACCGAACGTCGAATAATGCTATGGTGGAGATTGCTGTCATCCACCTTGAAGGAGATGCTATTCAATAGTACAATTGGCTGGAATATAATCATGGGGCTCCGATGTGGAATCAATTTAAGAACGTACTGCTAAACCATTTTGGACCTACAGAGTATGAAAATATCGATGGCCAACTGGCAAAGATTCAATAAACCTCTATGATTCAAGAGTACCAAACTGATAGAACCCCAGAGGAATTCTATAGAGATTGATCTTTGAGGGGGATCAACCCTTGGAACGCTATAGGGGTTCCACCCTCGAAGTAGCCTGGTGGCTGCAATTGTAGATTGATCTTTCTTATTCCAAAGAGGTGGAGGCTACAAGCTTATATAGAGCTCCAAACCCTAGTCCTAGGGGCTACTTCCTAAGTGAACTACCCAATGTGCCCTCAACTTTAGTGGGTCGGCCCAGTAATAAGGGGGGCGACGGCTAAGAAGCCCAAAGATCCAAATATAAACCATAGCCTCTCTTCTTTATAGGATAGAGGCGGCTAGGTGGAGTTTATTACATTCTCACAGGGTTTTTATTAGCTGCTACATGGTTGAATAGGACCTAACTCTTCTAGGGTCCTATCAAGCCTGCCCTCTTCAAATCAGCCTTGTCCTCATGGCTAGGGTTCTATGAACTCAGGGAACCGGGACTTCAGCTCCTCATATGATTCCCATGTGGCATCTTCGAGTGGTAAATTAGTCCAATGTACTAGTACTTCAGTAGAGGGACGTCGACGACGCATCACGACTCTGCGATCGAGGATGGCTTGTGGTTGGGCTTGAATATTTCCATCATCAGTGGTGTTGGGCAGTTGGATCTGGGGTGTCTCGTGTTCTCCCAACTTGGGCTTCAAGCATGACACTTGGAAGACAGGGTGAATTTTGGCATCTTCAGGTAATTTAAGTCTATACGCCACAGCTCCAATACGCTCTATGATCTGATAGGGCCCATAAAAACGTGGAGATAGCTTCATGGAGGCTTGTGTGTTGATGGATAGTTGCTTGTATGGTTGTATATGAAGATAAGCCCAGTCTCCTACTAAAAATTCTCTTTCACTTCTTCGTGTGTCAGCTTGCTGCTTCATTCTAGCTTGAGTAGTAGAGAGATTATCCTTTAGCAGCTGTAGGAGTTTGTCCCTGTCAATTAAATCTTGGTCGACCTGATCTACCTTAGCCGAGCCAGTTACATACTTTGGAATCAAAGGGGCCGGTCGACCATATAATGCTTCATATGGGGTACATTTTGTAGATGAATGATATGTAGTATTGTACCACCATTCGGCCCAAGGGAGCCATTTCGTCCACTCCTTTGGTCGATCACTAGCGAAACATCGAAAGTATGTCTCTAAACATCTATTCACCACTTTTGTTTGGCCATTAGTTTGTGGATGATATGCAGTGCTCATCTTGAGTTTGGTGCCCTGTAACTGAAATAACTTGGTCCAAAATTTACTAGTGAAGACCCTGTCACGATCACTTACGATGGACCTTGGCATCCCATGTAGCTTAACAATATTTTCTATGAAAATCTGAGCAATACTAACAGCAGTGTAGGGATTTCACACAGCACAAAAATGAGCATATTTCGTAAGTCGATCAACCACCACAAGGATTGTGCTTTTACCTTTGGAAGGTGGCAGCCCTTCGATGAAGTCCATGGAGATGTCACCCACACCGAGTCCGTATGGGTAGTGGTTGTAGTTTCCCTGGACTCGCTATTGTTTCACCTTTTTGCTGTTGACATATATCACATTGTGCTACGTATTCAGAAATAATTTTTTTCATCCCTTTCCAATAAAAGTTTTGCTTCACTCTTTTGTAGGTTCTTAGAAATCTAGAGTGCCCTGCTAAAGGTGTGGAGTGCATTTTGTGTAGAATGACTTTGATGCAAGAGGAGTTTGGTATAAGCACAATACGACCTTTATAGCGTAGATCTCTCGAATCCCAAGTATAGTGAGCTATTGCGCTTGGATCCTCCTCCAATGTTTTGATGATGTTGCTGGTTTCTGGATCCTTCTTCCATTCCTCCCCCTTTGGTTGCTGCTAGAGATGCATAAGAAAGCCACCATTTATCTTGTGTAAAACTTTCTCCATTCGTTGGGTTGAAACAGTGGTTACGTTGCTTCCGCGCTTCCCACGTAGGGTGACCTGTTTACCTTTGCAATAGAATTTCATAATCAATTTGGAAAAGTTCCAAGAGACATCACCTAGTGTCGTCAGCCATTCTATACCCAGCACAGCCTCATAATCATCAATTGGTAGGAGGAAGAAGTCAGCAACAATTTCTTGTCCCTTCAGTAATAGTTTCACCTGTGGGCATCTTTGGTCGCATTTTAGGATTCGACCGTCGGCAACCTTTACGTCGAACTTGCTACAACCTTCGATATAGAGCGCCATCCGAGCAGCAACCTTACTATTTAGAAAATTATTAGTACTGCCTGTATCGATGAGAAAGGTGATTGGTTGTTGTTTGAGCAGGCCTCCAACTTTCATCGTTTGCGGATTTGAGTAGCCGGCTAGCGCATATACCATAAAGTCGGTTGATTGTGGCTCTTCTTCCACATCTTCATCCTCATGTTCAAGACTCTCTTCTGGCTGTTCATTGATCTCTTCTTCCACTAGTTCAATCACAAGAAGTCTCCCTTTTTTACAGCGATGCTCGTGGCTCCACGGCTCGTTACAATGCCAACATAACCCCTTGGCAGATTGGTCTCGAAGCTTTTCTCTTGTCAACCTTTTTGGTTCAGGAGCTTGACTGATAGTAGGGGGGCTGAGGGATTTGATATTGCTGGTTGGGGAATGACCCTAGTCCCCCGGGCTTCGTGGTTCAATCGCTCCTCCTGAAGTCGTGCGAAAGAGATGGCTGCTATAAGCGTGTACGGTTGTCGTGCTTTAACTTCTCCCCGGATCTCCGGCTTTAAGCCCTCAATAAATGTCCCAAATAACTATTTTTCAGACCAATCACGAGTTTAATTAGATAACCTTTCAAACTTGGTTTGATACTCCTGGATGGTGGAGGTTTGTCGGATCTTTGCTAGTTGTCCGTTGATGTTCTCGTAATCGATTGGTCCGAAGCAGATCAGCAGTCCTTCTTTGAATTGTCACCATGAGAGGACTCCATGAGTGTGTTCAAACCAATCAAACCATTGTATGGCATCCCCTTCAAGATGTATAGCTGTAATTTCTACCATAGATGCATCTGCGGTTTTGTGGTACCGAAAATATCGCTCCGCGCATGAGATCCAACCAATCGAGTCTCCTTCTTCCCATCTAGGGAAGTCCACCCTCATGCATGGATAATGGGGATCGGTCATAGAGCCTCCCTTCTCTTGGGAGTCATCTCTTTGGTCAGAGCTCTCTCCTTGATGAGATTTCTTTGGGCTCGGTGTTCGACCCAAACTGAGTTCGGCAAAGAGAGCCCAAATCTTATCCTCCATTCACATCTCGAAGGCTTCGAATTTAGCATTTATCACCTCCTCAGATGCCATAGTATATGCCTCTAGATCTATAATATTAAGATCTCTCTTTTGTTGCCAGGTTAAAGGCATGAATTGTTTGAGGGAAGTGGTGGCCGAAAGGGTTTGTGGATCGGTGGATATAGGCTGCGGTTTAGGCTTGTTTTGTGGCTGTTTTGGGTATTTGGGGCTGCAATTTGATGGAGTTTTGGGCTGAGATGGTAGTGGATGAAGGTTAGGGAAGAGGGTTTTAGATCTATGGTAGCTCGCAGCAAAGATTTGACAAAAATCAGTAGAAATTGCTGCCTATATGCGCTGTCTCGTAAGAGCAGAATTGTCATCGAAGAAATAGCGGTTTCTCGATGAAATTTCTAGCGAAAACTTAAGGGTTTGAGGAGGGGGTTTGATGGTAGAATCTTAGTTTAGATAGCAACAAGGATAACAAATTGGATCAAGAAATTTTGGCAGCAAAGCAGTAAAGAAATTGGTGCAAGTTGCGATAGCAGAATTCTCATCAAAAAATTTCAACAGTTTGTGATGAGAGATTGCAGCAACACACGAATTTGTTTTTGTGATGAATTCCATAATAGATCAATCACGGATGGGAGCCAAGATGATCTATGAGGTGCACAAAAAATTTCATTCAAAAAGGATAACGATTAGATCGGTTAAAGGCAGCAACACACGGTTGAAATTTTCTGCAGCAATCCTTCGTTCACAAAGATGGTAACTTTTGCGACGTAAGGAATTCGCCACAAGGGATCGATAGAAAAACTTCTTTTTGATATTTTAGATGAAAAATTACAGTAGCAAAAGGTATTGGTGGTAGAAAAATACCAGATCTCTGATGCAATTAGAGGTGGCGACTGTGGATTGATTTGATCTACGTCAAGAGATGACGGTGGAGACGACGACGTCAAGAGCAATTGTGGGAAATGCTTGGCTAAAGGTGGGCGACAGGGATGGCAGCAAAAGCAGCAAGATCGCTGCTCTGATACCAGATGATAGAACCCCAGAGGAATTCTATAGAGATTGATCTTTGAGGGGGATCAACCCTTGGAACGCTATAGGGGTTCCACCCTCCAAGTAGCCTGGTGGCTGCAATTGTAGATTGATCTTTCTTATTCCAAAGAGGTGGAGGCTACAAGCTTATATAGAGCTCCAAACCCTAGTCCTAGGGGCTGCTTCCTAAGTGAACTACCCAATTTGCCCTCAACTTTAGTGGGCCGACCCAGTAATAAGGGGGGTGGCGGCTAAGAAGCCCAAAGACCCAAATATAAACCCTAGCCTCTCTTCTTTATAGGATAGAGACGACTAGGTGGGGTTTATTACATTCTCACAGAGTTTTTATTAGCTGCTACATGGTTGAATAGGACCTAACCCTGCTAGGGTCCTATCACAAACCAGGTTTAAGAAGCTATCCTACCTTGCTTGTGATTGGACTAACTGTTAATTGTTAGAAACATTCATCGAAAGACTCAAGCCAGAGATAAAAGGAGAAGTTAAGGCGCGATAGTCCCGTACCTTGATGGTTGCGATTTCTTTTGCCCAAATATAAGAAGAACGGCTCAGCCAAGATACTCAGAGGATGAGAACCACTCCTAGAACCTCAGCATATAAACCCCCTTCTACTCCCAACTATCCTTCACTGTCAAAAAAATTGATAAGAGAAGAACTACGTGACCGATCAACAAAGGGTCTTTGTTGGCATTGCGACGAGCCGTGGAATTGCGATCATCGCTGCAAAAGGGGCCACCTCCTACTGATTGAACCTCTTGATGACATAGAGGAAGAGGTCTAGGAGCATGAGGAAGAGGTCACAGATGAAGAATAGTAGTCAATTGATATTACGATGCATGCCCTTGCCGATTATGCGAACCCGCAAATAATGAAAGTGGGAGGATTTCTGAAGCAACGACCGATCATCATTCTTATTGACACCGGGAGCACTAATAATTTTATGAATAGCAAGGTTGCTGTCTGGATAGCCTTACCTATTGAGAATTGCAGCAAGTTTGATATTAAGGTCACAGATGGACGAATTTTGAAGTGTGATCATAGGTGCCCACGGGTGAAACTATTGCTGTAGGACCAAGAGATAATTGTAGATTTTTTCCTCCTCCCTCTCGATGATTATGAGGCCATGCTTGGCATCGAATGGTTGACAACATTAGGTGATGTTTCCTGAAATTTTTTGAAATTAATTATGAAATTTTACAGTAAGGGAAAACAAGTGATACTGTGCGGGAAACGTGGGGACGATGTAACGACGATTTGCACACAATGAATGGAGAAAGTTTTGCACAAAGCATGCAGCGGCTTTTTGGTACAACTTGAGTAGCAATCTAAGGGAGAGCCAACCAAATTTGAAGATCCAAACCTATTTCCTTTGCTTGCTGAATTTTCAGATATATTTGACAAACCATGCAGCCTACCTCCTAACCGTCGGTATGATCATCGTATATCGATTATTCCAAGCAAACCTCTAGCAAATACTCGATCATATCGGTATCCATATCTCTAGAAAAATGAAATAGAAAGGATTGTAAAAGAGATGCTTGAAACAGGAGTTATTCAGCCAAGTTGCAGCCCCTACTCTTTATCAGTGCTCCTTGTACGAAAGAAAGATGGAACATGGCGAATGTGCATTGATTACCGAGCTCTCAACAGCATAATCGTCAAGGACAAGTACCCTATTCCAGTAGTAGATGAATTGCTTGATGAATTAAAGGGAGCACGAGTCTTCATAAAGCTGGACCTTCGATCCGGGTATCATCAAATATAAGTGCGCGAAGAAGACATACCGAAAACTACCTTTCAAATGCACAACGGTCACTATAAATTTCTGGTAATGCCCTTTGATCTCACCAATGCTCCCTCCACCTTCCAAAGCCTTATGAATGATATTTTCTATAGTTATCTTCTTAAGTTTATGTTGGTTTTCTTCGACGATATCCTTATTTACAGCCCTTCTCTTGAAAGTCATATTCAGCACTTATGACTTGTTTTGATAATTTTGCGAGAACATGTTCTTTTTGTCAAAAAAATGAAGTATAGTTTTCTTCAACAAAAGGTAGAATATCTTGGACATATCATATTAGAGGAAGGGGTGACATTGGACCCCTTCAAAATTAAAGCAATGCAGAACTGGCCGACCTCGAGGAACATAAAATCGCTGCACGGCTTTCTTGGTTTAATAGGTTACTACCGCAAGTTCATGAAAAACTATAGAAAGATCAGTGCACACCTTACTTCCTTGCTGAAAAAAGATGCTTTCCAGTGGTCGGACAAAGCCAACCATCACCTTCGACGAACTTAAAGTCGCAATGATAACAACGCCCATACTAATGTTACCCAACTTCGGCAAGACTTTTATTATTGAAGCCGATGCCTCCGGAGTCAGAATTGGTGCTGTACTAATGCAAGATGGCCGCCCCTCACTTATACTAGTAAGGCATTATCTCCTTCCTATCTCAAGATGACTATTTACGACAAAGAGATGCTCGCGATTGTGCATGCGGTGTCTAAATGGAGACCGTACTTGATCGGGCGACGATTTCAAATCAAGACCGACCAAAAAAGCCTAAAATATTTCTTGGAGTAGAAGATATCTTCCCTCGAGCAGCAAAAATAGATAATAAAGCTTCTTGGATATGATTATGAAATAACTTACCAAAAGGGGAAAGATAATATTGTTGTAGATGTGCTTTCGCAGCTACTTGAGTAAGTTGAATTTTTGACTATTTCTCTCCCGACCAGTGACTTCCTTAAGGATATTAGGAGGTAATGGCAAGATAATCCAGAAATAAGTAAATTTATAAAAGAATTGGAGGAAGCACCAAGCTCTGTGGCTCATTACAGTTGGGACTCAAAGGACTTGCGATATAAGGGACGTATTGTGCTTGTGCCAAATTCTACTTGCATAAAGACCATCCTTCAAGAGATGCATTCCACACCTGTGGCCGGGCACTCTGGGTTCCTTAGAACCTATAAAAGAATTAAGCAAAATTTTTATTGAATAGGGTTGAAAAATATTATTGCTGAATTTGTAGCACAATGTGATGTATGTCAACAACACAAAGGTGAGACAGTGGCAAGTCTCGGAAAGTTGCAACCTCTACCCATCCCATAATTAATATGGACTAATATATCAATGGATTTCATCGAAGGGTTTCCCTCATCACAAGGAAAAGGTATAATTTTTATTGGGGTTGATTGCCTTACAAAGTATGCTCACTTTTGTACTATCCGTAATCCCTACACTACTTCTAGTATTACTCGAATCTTTATGGAGAATATTATAAAATTATATGGGATGCCGAGATCTATTGTAAGTGATCGTGATAGGGTCTTCATGAGCAAATTTTGGACAGAGTTATTCCAGATGCAGGGCACTAAATTAAAGATGAGTACGGCATATCACCCACAAATCGATGGCCAAACTGAAGTGGTGAACAAGTGTATGGAAACATACCTCAAATGCTTCACTAGTCACTGACCAAAAGAATGGACAAAGTGGCTTCCTTGGGTTGAGTGGTGGTATAATATAACTTATCATTCATCCACAAAATGTACTCCCTATGAGGCCATGTATGGCCAACCCCCCCTGTAATTCCAAAATATGTGTTGGGCACCTCTAAAGTAGAATAAGTAGATAGGGAACTATAGGACAGAGACAAAATGCTAAAGTTGTTAAAAGATAATCTCATTGCAGCACAAGTAAGGATGAAACAATAATATGATCAATACAAAGATGAAAGAGAATTTTCAGTAGGAGATTGGGTCTTCCTACGGCTCCAGCCATATAAGCAAATATTAATCTAAATCAGAGCATCTATGAAGCTTTCACCTTGATTCTATGGACCCTACTAGATTTTAGAGCGCATCGAAGTAGTAGCATACAGATTGGACTTACCCGCCAACTCCTGAATCCATCCAGTCTTCCATGTATCATGTTTGAAGCTCAAGTTGGGACAACATGAGATAGCCCAAAGCCATCTACCAAATATGACTACCCAAGGAGAGCTCCAAACCTTATAGAATCTCAGATTTTGATGATGAAACTAATTGATTGTGGTTTATTATTTAACTACGTTTTTTAGTTACACAGGTCTACTAGATCAGGAATAGACAGTTGACGTTGGAGGAATTGACATTGCGTCGGGTGATCACGTCTGGATATTGGATGTCGAGCCGGAGTTCGATCGACAATCGGCAGAAGGCTTCGTACGTCGGGCATCAGGCTAAGAAGAGCATGTTGAGCCAAGGATATCAGGGTTGCCGAGGTCAACCGTCGATTGGGCAATGGATTGCTAGAGAGGACGATGTGCCGAAGAATCGGATGAAGCGCCGATAAGCCAATGACGTGCTAGGCAACTGAATGTCAATTCGCATTGTAATAATTGTCTAGATCGAATTAGAGTTTTGGTTTATGTGTGCATGATTAACTACGATGATGATGAAGATGTAAAGCGATACAAAGTATCAGAAGACAAGTGGGATGGATCATTGGGATTCAAGAGTTCGACGGAAGTCCAAAGATTCATTGGGAGTATTGCCGGAACCGGCCGAGAACGAGTAGGGAGCTTGCCGAAGGGTTTTCGGAAGTTCGCTGAAAGGTTCATCGGAAGTTCACAGAACTTACCAAGAAAGATCGGAGCTTGCCCATGAAGCTAGTTAGAACTCGCCAAGATCATTGTGAAGTCTAGGAGCTTGCTAGGAGTCCGTTGAATAGTTTCTGAGGGTTCATCGGAAGACTGCCAGAAGTTCGCCAAAAGCTCGCCTAAAGAAGTCTTATCTTGTGGACTTTGTAATAGCTTAGAAAATATCTTTAAAATTCGTAGTTAGCATGTAATTTGATTTAGGATTAGATGTTAATCCTATAAACCAAATTTAGGCCAATTCAGACTTCATTTGGACCGGTTTGGGCCGAGTTTTTGGCCTAAACCAATGTGCTAAAATGACTTGGGTGGTGGCACCGCCCAGGCTGGGCAGTGGCACTACCCAGGCTGGGTGATGGCACCGCCCAAAGGTCGAGAGCTGGGTAGTTGAACCGCCCAGCCAGGGGCAGTTGAACCGCCCAGCACCAGAATGCATGGGTGGTTGAATCGCTGCCTTGGGCGGTTGAACCGCCCTGTATACTATCAGTTTGACTATTGATAGGCAGTTGAACCGCCACTGACAGGCGGTTGAACCGCCAGCACTGGGAAGCCCAAAAAATTCAAATTTGGAGCTCAAATTTGAATCCTCTTTAGGGCTATAAATACCCCTCACATTCTTGGATGAAAGGGGGTCAAGAACTAAAAAAAAGAAGGGGGAAACTCTCTTGAAAGTGTTCAAAATTTTCCCTCTTAGTTTGAAGTGTGTTCTAGTCCAAGAGAGGGTGAAAGGCTTTGTAAGGGTTATCTCCTAAGCCCGTCAAAAGGAGAGGTGCTGTAAGGGAGTTCATCCTCGCCCGTTGGAAGGAGGATAGCTAGTGGAGAAGCCAGTGGCCTCAAGTGAAGAGGAATTGGGAGTGGACGTAGGTCGCATGATCGAACCACTATAAATTGGTTTGCATTTACTTTCTTGCAGCTTACTTTGCTACAAACCACCTTCATTTGTTGCCTTACTCAACTTCCTCTTCATTTTCTTACATATACTTTAAAGTTAAAACACAATCGAATCAGTTTCAAACGAAACATTGCCTTCATCGTATGAAGTTTTCGAAACTTATTTTAATCGACAAAAATCTATCGTTCTTTAACGCTGCACTAATTCGCCCCCCCTCTTAGTGTCGCTCGATCCGTAACAATTGGTATCAGAGCCACGTTCTTTCTCATTCAGATTTACACCCGTAAGAAATGGCTCTTCATGGCTTTCAAGAAGGCTTTTCGATTTTTCGTCCACCGTTCTTTAACGGTTCGGACTACATATATTGGAAAACTCGAATAAGAATTTTCTTTATTTCTCTCGATTTAAACTTATGGAACATCGTTGAAAATGGATTTCAACTTTCCTCTAAACCGACGAATGAATGATCGGATTTGGAGAAAAGATCGTTTTCTTTAAATGCAAAGGCTATGAATGCCTTATTTTGTGCTTTAGACAAAAATGAGTTCAACCAAATTTCTACGTGCGAAATGGCTTTTGACATTTGGCGAACTCTCGAAATCACACACGAAGGAACGAGTAGAGTCAAAGACTCGAAAGTTAATATTTTGATGCACGATTTTGAGGTTTTCCGAATGGCACCAAGTGAGACTATCGATGATATGTTCTCCCGTTTCTCGGATGTCATCAATAGTCTAAAAGCTCTAGGTAAATATTTTTTGGATTTTGAACTCATAAGCAAGATTTTAAGATCCCTTCCAAAAAGGTAGGATCCTAAAGTAACCATAATATAAGAGGCTAAAGATTTAAATAATTTACCTATTGAAGAACTAATTGGCTCACTAATGACTTATGAAATGAGCCTCCTAGAACATTTTGAACTTGATGAACACTTGAACCACCTTCCAAAGAATAGGAAGGATTTGGAACTCCGAACTATGAAATGCCACTTGAGTGATGACTCAAGTGATGAGGACAATGAGAACTTTGAACTTCGAACACTAAATCTTAATAAGTTCATTAAATAAAAATTTAAAATAGACAATGAACTTGAACGGAGGAAGAGGTCAAAGAAGAAGAAGAAGGCTTGCAAAGAAGAATCAAGTAAAGAAGAGGCGAAATGGGCTTTGACGGTTTTCGACAATGAGGTAAGAAACTCACCCAAGTTGCTTTTACCTTATTTTGAAATTACATGATGCTTTCTATGAATGCTTAACTTAGTTAGTAGGATTTTTTTCATGCTTTTCTTGTGTTTTTGGAAATTAAAAAAAATTATTTTAAAATTATACTATGCTTTTCTTTCTAGTATTTTTGAAAAGTAAAAATTATGAATGATACTTGTATGATTTGTGATATTGCCTAGGATTAATCCATGCATGTGTATCTTGATGTTTTATATTTCGTTTCTAAACATGATGCTTGATCTTTAAATTTTTGTATCATGCTTAGTGAGGAATTGAAATGATGAAGATTAAAAACCTACATTTTGGAATAATGTATATTCGGACTTGATGGTTTTCATGACGAAATTATTTTTCACATTTATAAATTGATGCATGATTTTAGCAAAAATTTGAGTATTGATCATCTTGTTATTACAAATGAAAGAAAGAATGAAAATGATTTTGATGATGCATTATGAAAACATGCTTAATGATTGTATCATACTTGATGACTTGAAATCTCATATTTTGAAATAATATATTCATAACGAATCCATGAATCTTGATGATTTTCGTATCACTTTTTGGCTTTAAACTTGATACATATCTTTCATGCAAAAAGTTTTTGGGCATGCTTATGTGAAATCTTACTTGATAAATGAAAATGCTCTATACGTATGATCATGATAAATTCATGAATCTTGATGATTTTACATTGCTTTTGATTTCAAACAAGATGCATGATTTTTGACACAAAAAATTAATAGCATGTTTTAAGATAATGCTTGCACACCAAATATGATTAAAAGATGGAAGCAAGCATATTGATGATTTCATTTTTACATGAAAATTCGAACATGCATATATATAAGATCAACCACATAAAATAAAACACAAAAGTTAAAAATATTTTAATCATGATATTTTATTTTTGATGTGTTTGGTCTTAACGGTCTTTATAACGAAACTTAGGTCTTGCTTTGAAAAGTTGATACATGCTCACATGTAATCAATTTATGTTGCTCTTATTAAAATTTTCGAATGAAAGATTTTGATGCATTTGATCTTAATGGGTTTAATGACAAACTTGTATTTTGAATTTATACAATGATGGGTTCCATATAAATGTTTGAACATACATTATGAAATTATCATTGAAATAAAAATATTAAAAGTTTGTTATCATGCTTAATGACTTTGTGATATCATATCTTGATGACAAACTCATGTTTTGGTCTTAAATTGGATACTCATCTTTTGAAACATGAGCACACTTATTTTAAACAAAATGAAACACATTATCATGATAAATTAAATCTCATGTCTTGAAATAATATGTTATATTTTTGTCTTGATGATTTTTATAATGAAGTTTGTCTTTCGGTTTTGAATATTTTGATTTGGCATATAAAGGCAAAACACATATTTATATGATGAAACATAAAGAAATTATATTTACTATATTATTGAGATTAATGATTTTATGATATCTTATTAATATCGTAAATTATGAAAATGATTTTGATGATTTGTTTATGAGTTCGGAGTTGATGATTTGAACTAGAATGAGTCTAATCTATATCATGATCTTGATAACTTGAGTTTTTTAAGATCTCTTACTCCATACTCTTTTATGATTCTCCCATGTTATTGAAGAAAAATGCACATGAATCATAAATTATTTTCTCTTGACTTTTTGATACTCAACTTGAGAAAATGTGCTTTGATGATTGAAATATTAATGCAAACATTTGATATATCACTTGTCATGGTTTGAATATCGATGTAAGAGAAATTTTGCTCTTCTTGATATCTTTTATGAATTTTAATAAGACTTGCTAAAGATTCTTGATTCATCTCTTAAAACGCTTGGAATCATAACTTGACTTGTGTGAATCAAGATGCATGAAACAAATTGTTCTCTTTGCTATTTGCTATCCAATGAATCATGATTGATATTATTGCTATTTTACCTCCTATGATTCATGTTGTAAAATTTTATAAATCATGATGCAATAAAATTGTTTATGCAACAATCAAGTGCTCATGTGATTCTTTGCTAAAGAAAATACTTTAGTGAAATCATAATCTTGCAAATTATAACTTAAAATTCTTTATAAATCAAGATCATTTGTATCTTGTCTTTTGATTTCTTGGAATTCAATACTTAAATTTTTATGAATTTGTGATCTTGATATCTTGATTTTTATGAATGTGATATTGATGAAAAATTTTATGCATGAATCAAGGTGCTCTTTGTGCTATTCATTCTCAATTGAATCAGGTTCTTCTTGAGCTTGATATCATATCCTAGAAATGACATGATTTCTTTGTCTTGTGTGGTAAATTGAATATTTGATATAAATGAAATTTGCCTTATGATGAATCAATGAATCATAACTGGATCCTTGATATTGATATGCTTTTATATATCATGATTCTTGGTTGTATGAGATTTATCTTGAATTAAAAATTGATAAATATGAATTTTGATCTTGCTAAAAAGAAAGTTATGAATCATGAATGATATCTTTTGGTTTTGATCCTTGTTGAATTTACATATTGATACCCTTCATGACATGATTTCTTTGCATTATTGTCTTATATGCATTATGTGATAACTAATGTATATTTTGATGCAAATGTATTTGAAAGTGAATGTAAAGAAAACTTTGTATTCCCTAATTTCATTTTGACAATAATTAAGGGGGAGATGGTATTGCTAGCTTGTATATTAAAAGAGAATTTTGCTAGCTTGAACATTGAGAAGCAATAAGTTGCTATCTCAAGAGAGGCAAAAATCTTGCTCAACTTCACATTTTCAACAAAATTGCTTGCACTTTTATTACAAATTATTGTTGAATCTCATGCAATATTATTTGAAGTATTAATCCTCCCTTTCTTTTTGATACTAACAAAGGGGGAGAAAAGTTTTTGCTAGGTTGCACACCCAAATGAAAAATTGCTAGCTTGGTATATCACATAGAAATCAAAGGATGCAAATATTGCTATCTTGCCTATCTCAAGAAGAGAAAATGCAAAACTTAAAAATTTGCATTCCTACTCTTGCCATGCTTCTATGCTTGTATGTTGTAATTTTTGCTTGCATATTTAAAGTGATGAAATGCTTACACAAATTGATTGCATATCGCAAATGAAGTAAAGAAGGTGCAAACTTGCATATCTCAAGAAGCAAATGAAAAATTACCATCATTGCCCATCCTTAAAAACTTGCTATGATTGAATGGTATGATTGAGTATTACAAAGCTATGCTTAAATGTTATATCATGTGGTTAATAGCTAGTGTATTATCAAACTTGCATATCTTTTAAACTAAGCTATGATGTAACTTCTTTTTGTTGATAACATAGGGGGAGAAGTAAATTGATGACTTCATGCATTGAATTGAATATTTTATATATTTGCATGATGATTTGGTTTGATTCTATTAACATGAATGATACATGTTGCTTGGATTTGAAATAATCCAAGTGTTCTATCAATTACATATTGATAGGGAGAGTTTTATTAAACTTTGGGGAGTTATGGTTAACTCCGTTAGTCATCAATTAGTTGTCATTATCAAAAAGGGGGAGATTGTTGAATCTCAGATTTTGATGATGAAACTAATAGATTGTGATTTATTGTTTAACTACGTTTTTGAGTTACGCAGGTCTACTATCGATCAGGATTAGACAGTTGACACTAGAGGAATTGACATTACGCCGGGTGATCACATCTAGATATTGGATGTCGAGCCGGAGGTTCGGCCGACAATCGGTAGAAGGCTTCGTACGTCGGGCATCGAGCCAAGAAGAGCGTGTTGTGCCAAGGATATCGGGGTTGCGGAGGTCAACTGCCGATTGAGCAACGGATCGCTAAAGGGGACGATGTGCTGAAAAATCAGACGAAGCGTCGATAAGCCAATGACGTGCCGGGCAACTGAATGTCAATTCGTATTGTAATAATTGTCTAGATCGAAGTAGAGTTTTGGTTTATGTGTGTAGGATTAACTACGATGACGATGAAGATGTAAAGCGAAATAAAGTGCCGGAAGACAAGTGGGATGGATTGTTGGGAGTTCGAGAGTTTGACGGAAGTTCGAAGATTCGTTGGGAGTATTGTCGGAACAGGCCGAGAACGAGTAGGGAGCTTGCCGAAGGGTTTTCGAAAGTTCGCTGGAAGGTTCGTTGGAAGTTCACGGAGCTTGCCAAGAAAGATCGAAGCTTGCCAATGAAGCTCGTTGGAACTCGGCAAGATCATCGTGAACTCTGGGAGCTTATCGAGAGTCCGCAGAATGGTTTCCGAGGGTTCATCGGAAGATCGCCAGAAGTTCGCCGGAAGCTCGCCAAAAGAAGTCTTATCTTGTGGACTTTATATAGCTTATAAAATATCTTTAAAATTCATAGTTAGCACATAATTTGGTTTAAGATTAGGTGTTAATCCTATAAACCAAATTTGGGCTAATTCGGACTTCATTTGGACCAGTTTGGGTTGAGTTTTTGGCCCAAACCAGTGTGCTGAAATGACCTGGGCGGTGGCACTGCCCAGGCTGGGCAGTTGAACTGCCCAACTAGGGGCGGTTGAACTGCACAGCACCAGAATGCATGGGCGGTTGAACCGCTACCTTGGGCGGTTGAACCGCCCTGTATACTGTCAGTCTGACTACTGATAAGCGGTTGAACCACCAGCACCGGGAAGCCCAAAAAGAATTCAAATTTGGAGCCCAAATTTGAATCCTCTTTGGGGCTATAAATACCCCTCATATTCTTGGATGAAAAGGGGTCAAGAACTGAAAAAAAGAAGGGGGAAACTCTCTTGAAAGTGTTCAAAATCTTCCCTCTTAGTTTGAAGTGTGTTCTAGTCCAAGAGTGCTTTGTAAGGGTTATCTCCTAAGCCCGTAAAAAAGAGAGGTGCTATAAGGGAGTTCATCCTCACCCGTTAGAAGGAGGATAGCTAGTGGAGAAACCAGTGGCCTCAAGTGAAGAGGAATCGGGAGTGGACGTTGGTCACATGTCCGAACCACTATAAACCAGTTTGCATTTACTTTCTTACAACTTACTTTGCTACAAACCACCTTCATTTGCTGCCTTACTTACTCAACTTCCTCTTCATTTTCTTACGTATGCTTTAAAGTTAAAACGTAATCGAATCAGTTTCAAACGAAACTTTGCTTTCATCATACGAAGTTTTTAAAACTTGTTTTAATCGTCAAAAATTTATCATTCTTTACTGCTGCACTAATTCACCCCCCCCTCTTAGTACCACTCGATCCCTAAAAAACCCAACTAAGTGTCATTATTGATCGACGAATCAAGACTCAACGATGATAACCTGCTACTGAAGTGTTAATACAGTGGGTGAACCTACTAGCAGAAGATGCCACTTGGGAGAACTATGACGACTTAAAGATCAAATTTTCAGAATTTATGGAATGTCAGCCTCGAGGACAAAGCTGATTTGAAGAGGGTGTGTCTCTTAGGACTCTAGCTATGAGAGTCCTAATTGATAAGGGCATTCATGTAAATCCTATCTAGCCGACTCCTATTAAAGTGGTGAAGAGGCCGGCTAGGTTAGGGTTAGGTTACTTCTTAGAGAAGGAGTCCTATTAGAAGTAGGAGTCATATTAGAGAAAGAGTCTTATTAGAAGTAGGAGTCCTATTAGGGAAAGAGTCCTATTAGAATTAGGAGTTCTACTAGAGAATGAGTCCTAATTAGAAGTAGGAGTTGGTTAGAAGTAGGAGTCTTGAGTAAGAGTCCTATTAAGAGTTGGGGTTTAGAAGCCCTATAAATAGCCATGTATTCACCCTCTTTTCATAAAGGAATAGATCAATCTTTTAACAGCCTTTGAGTAGCAACTTGGAGGAAGGAACCCCTATAGAGTTCCAAGGAGACCGATCCCCTATAAAGATCAACCCCAAGCTTAGAATCCGCAAGGGTTCTAACACCTTCTTACATACAAGTAGCACCGGTGAGGAATAGGGGCTGCAACTTGGCCGAATCACTCCTATTTCAAGCATCTCCTTTATAATCTTCTCAATTTCATCCTTCTAGAGGTGAGGATAGTGGTACGACTGAGTGTTCGCTTGTGGTTTACCCGGAAGAATTAGAATTCGGTGGTCATATTACCGAGTAGGAAGAAGATCTCGCGGTTCAGCAAAAACGACATCAAATTTAGCAAGAAATTAGGTGAGATTTTGATCTTTAATTTTTATTTTCTTCCCCTCTAGTTGCTGCTAGAGATTTATAAAAAAACTACTATTTATCTTGTGTATAACTTTCTTCATTCGTTAGGTCAAAATAGTGGTTACATTGCTTCCACGCTTCCCACGTAGGATGACCTATTTGCCTTTGCAGTAGAATTTCATAATTAATTTGAAAAAGTTTCAAAAGATGTCACCTAGCATCGTCAGCCATTCTATGCCCAGCATGGCCTCATAATCATCAATTAGTAGGAGGAAGAAGTCAGTGATAATTTCTTGGTCTTGCAGTAATAGTTTTACCTGCAGGCATCTTTGGTCGCACTTTAGGATTTGACCGTCGGCGACCTTTACGTCAAACTTGCTGCAACCTTCAATGTGGAGTGTCATCCGAGTAGCAACCTTACTATTTAGGAAGTTATTAGTGATGCCTGTGTTGATGAGAACAGTGATCGGTTGTTGTTTGAGAAGGCCTCCAACTTTCGTCGTTTGAAGATTTGAGTAGTTGGCTAGCGTGCGTACCATAAAGTCGGTCAGGTGTGGCTCTTCTTCTGCATCTTCTTCTTCATGTTCAATGACCTCTTCTTCCACTAGTTCAATCATAATAAGTCTCCTTTTTTTACAACGATGCTCGTGGCTCCATAGCTTATCGTAATACTAACATAACCCCTTTGTAGATTACTCCCGAAGCTCTTCTCTTGTCATCTTTTTTGGTGCAAGGGCTTAGCTAATAGTATGGGGGGCTGAGGGCTTTGATATTACTGGTAAGGGAGTGACCCTAGTCCTTCGGGCTTTGTGGTTGAATCGCTCCTCTTGAAGTCGTGTGAAAGAGATGGCTGCCATAACCGTGTATGGTTGTCGCGCTTTAACTTCTCCTTGGATCTCCAGCTTCAAGTCTACTTATTATAAGTGCCCTATAAGCCAATCACGTGAGTGATGGCACCTATAACATGCTGCGTCAATCTCTTTGCTTATGATTATTGGTATTTTCTCACATTATCTCGATATATATTGTGATGTCCTTGGATCTGTGCAATGGGAATCAGATCGTGATGAGATCATGATAATGAGACCAATTCACCTTTAAACACAAACCCTAAATAATCCCGGTCATAGGTTACTTGAAAGGGATATCGAGATAACCAAATAAACTAGTGTACTATATACCCATCGATATGATGGAGATGGCTAGTCTCATAGCTACTCGTGTAAGGGCACTACAGATACAGTATAAGTACTATTTGGAGAATGAGTTCACTGATTGATCCACTTACAGAATGCTGGATGGTTATTGATATCTCACGTTAGACAACGATTCTATAGTCCCAGTAGTGTATCTGATCCTTAGACTTGAGACATCAAGGATATCCTGTATGAGTACTCCACTCTTTGATACCAGACTTATAGGTTTAGAAGTTCCAAATCTAGTATAGCTGATTATTGGGAGTGGTAGCCAACCTTACGAGGGCAATTGAGTATCAATAAAGGATCATCCACTCTCGGTATCATGAGAGAAATATCCCATATGTTCTTACTCAAGCAAATCCCTAGCCAGGGTCATTCAGATTGAGAGAGAAAAAGTTCTCTAGGAGAATCTGATTAGAGCTAGATTCAATTGGAAATCATATGAGCCTGACAGTACCATGCCTGATATACAGTATCTAGGATATTAGATGGATGAGGGACCATAGGTATATCGTAATTAAGGACAGATAGGTCCAAAGGATTGGATTCCCCTGTATCGTTAGGAACTGCGGTGTAATGGCTTAGTACGTCCGTAGTCGATGAGTCGAGTGAATTATTATAGAGATAATAATTCACTAAGTCAGAAGGAGTTCTGATAGGTATGACTCACGGCCAGCTTGATATTGGGCCTAGAGGGTCACACACATATGGTAGGTGTTGCGACGAGTAGAGGTTCGGATATGAGATATCCGTCGGAGCCCTTATCTTATTGGATATCCAATAAGCTCCTATATTATTGGATCCTATGGATGAGATCTAATAAGAGCTAGATTATTGGGTAGAGACCCATTGATCTAAGAGGCTTGGGTAATTGGATAAAGATCTAATACCCAATAGGGCTAGATCCATTAGGGTTGACAATGGGCCTCTATAAATAGGAGGGAACTAAAAGCCCATAGGCTGAGGTTTTTCTTGGAAGCCACCTTCTATTTTGCTCTCCCTAAGAGAGGAGTATTGTTGTAATCCCTACCGTGTGAATACTGCTAGAGAGGAGGACACTTAACCTCATTCATCCTCTCCCATGGATCTGCTGGAATCTTAGGGATATACAATCTCCCTAGGTACTATCTTTCCTTTTATAAATGTAGTTTTCAGATTTATGGATTTGTTTTTGTGTACCGATTCTTGCACGACGATGGAACCTTTTGCGAAAATCTAGAGTGTTTTATTTTTTATTCTTCCACTACGCATGAGATGTCGCTCCCTTGGATTTCTTAACTAAGTCCTCAATAAACGTCCCTAATAGCTATTTTTTAGACCAATCAAGAGTTTAATTAAATAACCTTTCAAACCTGATTTGATACTCTTGGATTATAGAGGTTTGTCAAATCTTTACTAGTTGTTTGTCAATATTCTCATAATCGGTTGGTCCGAAGTGGATCAGCAGTCCTTCTTTGAATTGTCGCTATGAGAGGACTCCATGAGTGTATTCAAATCAATCAAACTATTGTATGGCATACCTTTCAAGATGTATAGCCATAATTTCTACCATAGATGTGTCTGCGATTTTGTGGTACCGAAAATATTACTCCACGCGCGATATCCAACCAATTGGGTCTCCTTCTTCCCATCTAGGGAAGTCCACCCTCAGGCGTGGATAGTAGGGATCAGTCATAGAGCCTCCCCTCTCTTGGAAGTCATCTCTTTGGTTAAAGCTCTCTCCTTGATGTGATTTCTTCAGGCTCGGTGGTCGACCCTAATTGAGTTCAACAAAGAGAGTCCGAATATTATCCTCTATTTGCATCTCAAAGGCTTCAAATTTAGCATTGATTGCCTCCTCAGATGCCATAGTATATGCTTCTAAATCTATATTGTTAAGATCTCTCTTATATTGTTGGGTTAAAGACATGTATTGGTTGAGAGAAGTGGTGGCTGAAAGAGTTGGCGGATTGGTGGATGTAGGCTATGGTTTAGGCTTATTTTGTGGCTGTTTTGGGTATAGTTTGATGGAGTTTTGGGGTTGTCATGGTAGTGGATGAAGGTTAGGGAAGAGGGTTTTAGATCTGTGATAGATGGCAGCAAAGATTTGACATAAATCAGTGGAAGTTGCTACAGATATGTGCTATCTTGTAAGAGCAGAATTGTCGTCGAAGAAACAGCGGTTTCTCGATGAAATTTTTAGCAAAAACACAAAGATTTGTGGAGGGGATTTGATAGCAAAATCTCAATTTAGATAACAACAATAATGATAAATTGGATCAAGAAAATTTTGGTAGTATAACAGCAAAGAAATCAGTGCAAGTTGCAATAGTAGAATTCTTGTCGTAAAATTTCAACGGTTTATGATGAAAATTTATGACAACACAAGAACGTTTTAGAGATGAATTCCATGATAGATCAATCATAGAAGAAAGCCAAGATGATCTATAAAGTGCACAAGAAATTTTGTTTAAAATGGATAGCAAATAGATCGATTTAAAGGCATCAATATGCGGTTAAAATTTTCTACAGCAATCCTTTGTTCGCAAAGATGATAACCTTTACAACAAAAGAAATTCACAATAAGAGATAGATAGCAAGACTTCTTTTTGGTATTTTGAATGGAAAATTATAGTAGCAAAAGGTATTGGTGATAGGAGATTACAGATCTTTGATGCAATTAGAGGAGGATCCAAGCGCAATAGCTCATAATACTTGGGATTTGAGGGATCTACGCTACAAAGATCGTATTGTGCTTTTACCTTTAGAAGATGGCAGCCCTTCGATGAAGTCCATAGAGATGTCAGTCCACACTAAGTCCGATATGGGTAGTGGTTGTAGTTTCTCTAGACTCGCCATTGTTTCACCCTTTTGCTGGTGACATACATCACATTGTGCCATATATTTAGAAATAAATATGTTAGATCTTTGATAGAACCCTAAAGGAATTCTATGTAGATTAATCTTTGAGGGGGATCAACCCTTGGAACATTATAGGAGTTCCACCCTCCAAGTAGTCGGCCTGTTGGTAGCAATTGTAGATTGATCTTTCCTATCCAAAAGAGGTGAAGGCTACATGCTTATATAGGACTCTAAACCCTAGCCCTAGTAGCTGCTTCCTAAGTAAAATACCCCTTTTGCCCTCAACCCTAGCCAATCGGCCCAATAAAGGGGGGTAGTGGCTAGGAAACCCAAAGGCCCAACTATAAACCCTAACCATTCTTCTTTATAGAATAGAGATGGCTAGGCGGGGTTTATCACAATCTCATAGGGTTTTTATTAGCTGCTACTTGGTTGAGTAGGACCCAACCCTGCTAGGGTCCTATTAAGCTTGCCCTCTTCAAATCAGTCTTGTTCTCAAGGCTGAGGTTCCATGAACTTAGGGAACCGGGTCTTTAGCTCCTCATATGATTCCCATGTGACATCTTCAAGTGGTAAATTATTCCAATACACTAGTACTTCAGTAGAGGGACGTCGACGATGCATCACGATTCTGCGGTCGAGGATGACTTCTGGTTGAGCTTGAATATCTCCATCATCGGTGGTTTTTGGCTATTGAATCTAGGGTGACTCGTGTTCTCCCAACTTGGCCTTCAGGCATGACATATGGAAGATATGATGAATTTTGGCATAATTCAACAATTTAAGTCTATACGCCATGGCTCCAATATACTCTGTGATCTGATGGGGGCTATAAAAACATGAGGATAGCTTCATAAATGCTCGTGTGTTGATGGATAGTTGCTTGTATGGCTGTAGGCAAAAATAAACCTAATCTCCTACTGAAAATTCTCTTTCACTTTGTCATGTGTTGGCTTGCTGCTTTATTCTTACTTGAGCGGTAGAGAGATTATCCTTTAATAGCTATAGGAGTTTGTCCCTATCAATTAAATCTTCATCGACTTGATCTACCTTGGCCGAGCTAATTACATACTTTGGAATCATAGGGGCTGGCCGACCATACAGTGCTTCATATGGGGTACATTTTGTAGATGAATGATATGTAGTATTATACCACCATTCAGCCCAGGAGAGCCATTTCATCCACTCTTTTGGTCGATCATTGGCGAAACACAAAAGGTACATCTTTAAACACCTGTTCACCACCTCTGTTTGGTCGTCAGTTTGTGGATGATATGCTGTGCTCATCTTGAGTTTGGTGCCCTAGAACTGAAATAACTCGGTCTAAAATTTACTAGTGAAGGCCTTGTCACGATAACTTACAATCGACCTTGGCATCCCATACAATTTAACAATATTTTCTATGAAAATATAAGCAATACTAGCAGTAGTGTAGGGATTTCGCATAGCACAAAAATAAGCATATTTCATAAGTCGATCAACCATCACGAGGATTATGCTTTTACCTTTGGATGGTGGCAGCCCTTCGATGAAGTCCAAGGAGATGTCAATCCACATTGAGTCTCGTATGGGTAGTGGTTATAGTTTCCCTAGACTCACCATTGTTTCATCATTTTGCTGGTGACATACATCACATTGTGCCACGTATTTAGAAATAATTATGTTGGATCTTTGATAGAACCCCAAAGGAATTCTATGTAGATTAATCTTTGAGGGGGATCAACCCTTGGAATACTATAGGGGTTCCACCCTCCTAGTAGTCGGCCTGGTGGCAGCAATTGTAGATTGATCTTTTTTATCCAAAAGAGGTGGAGGCTACATGCTTATATAGGACTCTAAACCCTAGCCTTAGTGGCTGCTTTCTAAGTAAAATATCCCTTTTGCCCTCAACCCTAGTCAACTAGCCCAGTAAAGGGGGGTCGTAGCTAGGAAGCCCAACGGCCCAACTATAAACCCTAGCTATTCTTCTTTGTAGAAAAGAGATAGCTAGGTGGGGTTTATTACAATCTCACATTATTTTTATTAGTTGCTACTTGGTTGAGGAGGACCCAACCCTATTAGGGTCCTATTAACTTTGTCTGATTCTTTGACACATCGTCCTCTCTTATGACCTATTGCCTAATCGGCCAGCTTCGATCTCCTTAACGTAATTTTGCTTTTCTTATCCTGATGTTCGGACCCATTGTCTGAAGCCTTCTACTGATACATCGACCGATCCTTCGGCTTGACATCCAATCTTTTGATATGTTCTCCTTCGACCCAACGTCAATTCTTTCTACTTCAATTGTCTATTCCTAATCAAAGGTAGTCCTGCATCACTCAAAATGTAATTATATCACAAACACTATCAATTGGTTTCATCATCAAAATCTGAGATTCAATAATCTCTCCCTTTTTATGATGACAACCAATTGATGATAGAGTTTAGACAAACTCCCCCTATCAATATTGCCATATTGATAGAACTTTTAAATTCAATAATCCAAGCAAAAAATCATGCATAATAATAATTTCAATACATCGAAGTTCATGCATGATCATCATCATACTTCTCCCCCTTTGTCATCAATAAAAAGGAGAAGTGCATCTAACTAGTTTTTAAGATATGCAAGTTTTACAACATTCAAGCTAGCAATCACTTTACAACATGGAAGCATAGCAAGTTTTAAATATGTGTATGCATAGCAATTTATCAGTTGCTTCTTGTGTAAGTTTGCACTTCTTGGTGATCTTCAAGATGGTAAGTTCTTTCTTCTCTCTTGAGAAGTGCAAGCTAGTGATTTTGATTGAGATTTGCAAGTTAGAAAATTCTTGAAAAAGTGAAGTTGAGCAAAATTTTTGCCTCTTGAGATAGCAAATTTTTCCTTCTCGATGTTGAAGCTAACAAGTTTTCTTCCACTTTTGCAGGCTAGTAATTTGTTTTCTTTGCGATGCACAAGATCTTCTCCCTCTTTGTCATTGTCAAAAGGAAGGGAAGAATACAATGGTAAAATAAAAATATTTTTCTGTTACATCAATTTTCAAATCATCACATGATGTATATAAATCCTAAATACAAAGGAATCATGAAAGTTATTAATATAGAAAATCAATAAAGATCAATTCAAGATTACCAAAAGACATGAATAAATTTTGACACCTCCTTTTAAATAGACAACAATCTTGATTCATTCAATAAAAAATTTAAATTATAATTATGAGAAATCAAGATCATGATTCATAAATACTTTCTCTATAAAATGAAATATAGGAGATAAAATAGCAATGATACTATTCATGATTCATTTGGTAGTAAATAGCAAAAAGAACAACTTGATTCATGCATAAGAAATCTCAATTCACTATGATTCACAAAAATAAGTCATGATTTCGAGAGATCAAGAGAAGAGTCATGAATCATTTAAAAAAAATCTCATTCAAATTCAATTCATCAACTCCAAACCCATCATCAAAATTACTTTCATAGATTCATAAATAACATAAATAGATTTTGGATAAAAACTCATTATCAAATCATCAAGATCAATTTCATGATTCAAGAGATTCACAAAACATAATATCCATGAATTCATTATTAAGGATCTCTTATGATGAAAAATTGCCAAAACTATAAAGATAGAGATTGATAACTTTTCAAAGGATGCTTTCCCCAATTTTAGTTATTTCCATTTAAGTGATTTATTTCATACAAGCATGCTTTTGTGTTTTTTTTGTGCTAAATAAAAACATGTATCAATGTTTAAGACCAAAACACAAATTTCATCTTAAAATCATCAAGACCAATAATATTAAACATAAAGCATCTTTAAACAAAAGATTCGATTCATCATGATAATACAATTTTTCTTTTTATGTGTTTCAATTCTTACACTTTGATTTCATATAAGAATACTTAAGTTTTTCGTATGAAAGCTAAGCATCATGTTTAAAACGAAAAGGAATAAAATCATCAAGATACTTGCTTCTTAAAATATATATAGATTTAATCTTATTTGGAGTGCAAGCATTATCACAAAATATATAATCATCATTCATAATTTTCAATTTTCAAAAATCACTAGAAAGAAAAGCATGATAAAATAATATTATTTATTTATTTATTTTTTAAACTAATTCAAATCATGGAAAAACACTAAGTAACTTCATAGTAAGATAAAATCGAATTGATTGAGTTACTTAGCTCGTTGTCGAAAGCTGTCAAAGCGCGGTTCGTTACTTCATCACTTAATTCGTCCTTGAGTGTTTTCTTATTCTTTTGTTGCGAACATTTGTTTTAAAGGTGCTCTGGTTTCTTGCATTTATAGCAAGTGGTTGTGTTCGGATTGAGTTCATTTTTATTCTTTAATTATTATTTTATGAACTTTTTAAATTTTATTATTATGAGTTCAAGGTCATCATCACTAGAGCTTTTGCTCGAGTGGTCTTCTATAGTTCGAAGTGCTAAATCTTTCATATTCTTTGGAAGGTGATTCTCATGTTAATTATATTCTAAGCATGTCATCTTATAGGACATTAATGACCTAATAAGTTCTTCAATAGAAAAGTTATTTAGATTCTTCGCTTCTTATATAGCCATCACTTTTGGATACCAACTCTTTGGAAGGGATCTTAAAATCTTATTTACAAGTTCAAAATTAGAAAAATATTTACTAAAACTTTTTAAACTATTGACGATATCCGTAAAACAGGTGTATATGTCATGAATAGTTTCACTTGGTATCATTCAAAAAAGTTCAAAATCATGCATCAAGAGATTTATTTTTGAGTCTTTGATTCTACTAGTACCTTCATGTGTGATTCCAAGTATATACCAAATGTCATAAGTCGTTCCACAAATAGAAATTCGATTAAACTCATTTTTGTCCAAGACATAAAACAAGGCATTCATAGTCTTTGCATTTAAAGAAAAAGTCTTCTTTTCCAAATTATTTCAATCATTCATTGGTTTGGAAGACTTTTGAAAGTCATTTTCGATGATGTTCCATAAATCAAGATTCAAAGAAAGCAAGAAAACTCTCATTCAAGTTTTCCAATAAATGTAGTCCATCCCATTGAACATGGGAGGACAAACGATAGAAAAACCCATGGGTATTAATCCAAATGAGAAATAATGAAGCTCTAATATCAACTGTTAGGATCAATATAGTACTAAGGAATAATGAAGGTAAACAGTAAAGAATAGCAAGGAAAGAACGCACCGATTTCTAGTGGTTCGGTCATCCAACTTACGTCTACTCTTGATTCCTCCTTCGTCAAGGACATCGGCTTTCACTAGCAATTTTCTTTCAAATAGGCAAAGACTAACCACCCTTTTGCAATCCTTTTTTATAAGGTTTCCCTCACATTCTCCCTTAGAGTACTCTCTATGCTTAAGGAGGAGGGACTCTATATTTTTACATAGGTTTTAACTTTAGATTCATAGAGTTTTTGCTCTCTTTTTCTACTCAATTCTTGCTATACCAAGCAAGAATAGTTAGAGTATTTATAGACCTCAAGTGGCTTCAAATCTTAGAGTCAAAATTCAAACACCCTAAAATTTCAGGCTACTAGCAATCCCACCGCCAGTGCTGGGCGGTACCATTGCCCAGGATTTCTGACATTGGGCAGTACCATTGCCTAGTCTGGTGGTATCACTACCTGACACAATCTCAAACATTATATCTTGAAGACTAAGCCACCGACAGTTCAATCGCCTGTTCTGATGGTGCCACCGCTTGACCCACTTCTTAGGTCATTGTTTAGACCTTTTACTTGGCCCAACATAGCCCAAAGTTAGGCCCAATTAGCTCCTAATTGAGTTGATCCAATTCTAACTCAATTATACCTAAAATATACTTTGATCTAGATAATTATTATAATGCTTAATCGAATGTTGTTTGGCATGTCATTGGTTCATCAAATGCTTTGTCCGATTCTTTGACACATCGTCCTCTCTTGCAACCTATTGCCCAATCGGCCAACTCCGATCTCCTTGGCATAATTTTGCTCTACATGGCCTAATGCTCGAACCCATTATCTGAAGCATTCTGTCGATACGTCGACCGATCCTTCGGCTCGACGTCTAATATTCTGACATGTTCTCCTCCGGCCCAAAGTTAATTCTTCCTGCTTCAAATGTCTATTCCTAATCGAAGGTAGTCTTGCATTACTCAAAACATAATTTGATCACAAACACTATTAATTAGTTTCATCATCAAAATCTAAGATTCAACACTGAGAATAAAAATAAGGAAAATTTTTGTTGTAATCTTGTGAGAATTCCCCTCCTCTAGTCTAGTGTCGATTTCAATTAAGAGAGGGGTAAGTGAGGGTGTAAAGGTTCTCTCTTGAGCTTGTCAAAAGAAGAATAGAGTTGTAAAATTAGTTGATCTTCACCCGTTGAAAGAAGATTGGATAATGGAAGCCGGTGGCCTCAAGTGAAGAGGAATCGGGAGTGGACGTAGGTCGGGATGACCGAACCATTATAAAATCTATTTACACATCTTTCTTTGCTTATTTACTTACTTTGCAATTGCTCTACTTCCATATCACTCACTTGTAAATGTTTTTGAAATGAAACGATTTTTGAAACGGCTTCTATCGAACTGAAGTTTCTAAAATTGATCCTCATCAGACCTCTGTGATGCTCAAAGATAATCTGAGATAATGGTTTTGTTAGTGAATATGCAATGTTATCTTCGGATAGAACTTTTTTCACTACTACATCTCTTTAGGCCACGATCTCTTTAATAAGCTGGAACCTCCTTAGAACACTTCTAATGAGACTTGGGTTCCTTTATTTGAGCAATCACCCAGTAGTTATTGTAATATAAGGGAATCGACTCCTTGCTGCTTGATATGACTCCCAGATCTATGATGAACTTCTTTATCTAAACTCCCTCCTTTGCTACCTCTATCGTAGTAATGTACTCCGCCTCTGTGGTCGAGTCAGTAGTAGTAATTACTTGGAACTCTTCGAGTATACTGCTCCTCCATTCAGGGTGAACATATACCCTGAATTATACTTGCTATCATCGACATCAGATTGGAAGCTTGAGTCCATGTAGCTCTCAACCCTAAAGCTACTTTCTCCATATACTAGTAAAAGATCCTTAGTCCTTCTCAAGTATTTAAGGATATACTTTACTACTTTCTAGTGCTCCAAGTCTAGATCTGCTTGATATATGCTCATGACACTCTGAGCATATACTATATCATGCCTGGTACATTGCATAGCATATATGATAGACCCTATCGCTGAGACATAGGATATCCTATACATGTCTGCCCTTTCTTCAAGAGTCTTTGAGGACATACTCCTAAAAAGTGATAGCCTATGTCTCAATTGTGTGAGACCTCCCTTGGAATTTTTCATACCAAACCTTTTGACAATGGTGTCTATGTACCTAGACTGGGACAAGCAAAGCATCCTCTTAGATCTAACTCTATAGATCTGAATCCCTAATATGTAGGATGCTTCCCTTAAGTCCTTTATGGAGAAGTGTCTAGATAGCTAAGTCTTTATTGTGGAGCATATTCCTACATCATTTTCAATGATTAGGATGTCATCCACATATAACACCAAGAAGGTGATAATGCTCCCGCTTACCTTCCTGTATACATAGGTTGATCTTCGTTCTTAATGAAGTCATAAGATCTAATCGCCTCATCAAATCATATGTTCCAACTTCAAGAAGCTTGCTTCAGTCCATAGATCGATAAAAGCAACCTACACACCTTATTTGGACTGTCCTTAGATATGAATCCCTCAGGCTGTATTTGTTAGGATCTGAGCGGCACTAAGAGGGGGGGGGGGTTGAATTAGTGCAGCAGATAAAACCAGTGAATTAAAAACAATTTCATAAAGAGTTGTTTGTTTAGAAATTCCAGTCCGATAAAAGAGACTTGAGCAAAGTGATTCGAGCAAAAGTGATTGAGAGTAGTGAGAAGGAGATCAAAAGATTTACAGCTAAGTAAAAGCAATATGTTGAAATTAAAACTCACACATCCAAAGTAGTACGCAGCAATGTATAGTGGTTCGGTCAAATAACCTACGTCCACTTCCAAAGCCTCCTCCTCCTCGGCTCCCAACTTCCACTATCAAATCTTTTTAAAGGGAAGGACCAACCATCCCTCTTATAAACTTTTACAAGTGGTTCACACTCTCACAGAATTTTGGCAAAGTAAAAAAGTGGGAGGTGAACACTCAAGCTATCGAACTCGATTTTGCTATGGCTTAGACTCAATTTATATCACTTCTCCAAGGTGCTTTACCAGCTAAGAAGAGATGTGCATTTATAGACTCAATTTACTTAAAAAATGGAGCCAAAAAGAGTCACATCCCGGATTTTTGGGTACTAGCAGTACCATCGCCTAGCACTAGCGGTATCACCGCCAGTTGACCCTGTTCTATCAGTGTACTAAGCGGTACCATTGCCCAGCTAGCAATACTACTGCTTGATAGAGTCCTCGGGCTCTGTGGACTAGTAGTACTACCGCTTGTCAAGCGGTACCACTACTGGCAGGTAATAACTCCCAACGATACCACCGTTGACCTAGGGTGGTACCACCGCCTAAACAACCTGGGGACTTGTTCCCGGGGTGGTGCCACTGCCAGACCTAGTCCAGCACTACTAAATGGGCCCTGAATTCGGCCCAATTCAGTCCACATAAGACCTAGTTAGCCCCTACTAGGGTTAATCAGGATTATCACCTAATCCTTAACCTAATTATGTGATAACTATGAAATTAAAACATAATTCTAGGCAAATTTAAGACCGACAACATCTGGTCTTCTTCTAACGAGCTTTCCGATGAACTTTTGACGAACTTTCGGTGGACTTCCGACATCCTCGGAATTCTTCCAGCGGACCCCCAACAGGCTTCCGGACCTCATGGTGAGTTTGATGAATCTTTGGCAAGCTTCCAAACCTTCTCGATTATCTCCATGAGCCTTTGGCAATTTTTCCAACGAACTTCTGAAACTTTCGGCAAGTCCTTGATTCATCCTCGGCTAGTTCCAACAGCACTTCCGACGATCCTTTGGACTTCAAGCGGACTCTCGAACTCCCATCATACTTGACTCTGATAATTTGCATTATGTCTTCATGCTATCGTAGTTAATCCTACGCACTTATCTCAGTAATATGGATTAGATCAAATAATATCAATTGACTTCATCATCAAAATCTGAGATTCAACAATCTCTCCCTTTTTGATGTTGATAATCAATTGATGACGGAGTTAATCTTAACTCTCCCTATCTATATTCCATATTATGAGAAGGAAAACACTTGAATTTAATTCCTTTGAATTCAAGCTGAAACCGATAAGTTGCATTCGTTGAACTTATCGTCATGCTTAACAAGTATGATCTTTCATTCATAAATACGAAACTTTGTATATTTTCACAATGTCAAGGCATGACACTAATTTTCAAGTTGAATGATGAACATTTATCACTTCGACAAGAGATACCAATAATAATTTAAAATACAACATGGATCAAATGATATCAATAAAAAGTACAAATGCAAGGCATGATATCATTTATTAATACATCTTCAAATGAGACGATTATCTTATCATATCAATGGAAGATACCAAATTTTAAACATGATATGATAATAATTTTTCAAAAAGTTTACATGTTAAGCATTAGCGATACATGTGATACATTGCGATACAATACAAATTTTATTGCGATACTTTTAAAGACATCAACCAATTTTTGATTATAAAGCATGGCAAAAGCAATCATATTGCAATTTAAAACATATAAGACATTTATCATAATTATGATATGATACATATAAGTCATCTATCAAGTTAACAATTTATTTGCCATATACTTCTCAATACGATACAAACATGATATTTATCAAGTCAACAATTTTGCCACATTCTTCTCCCCCTTTGTCATCAACAAAAAGGAGGTGAATAAAAAAAATAGTCATCATAAGGTATCAAACATATCAAAAAACATATGATACATGATGCTAATATTTGCTTAGAAATCGAGTTGAACATAATGCAAAATATGTCATCTGAGACAGATAAATCCGAAAAATGATTTGATCATTTTTATTCATGTCTATGAAATCCGAAAAATGATCAAGTTATGAAGGATTCATACATGAAAGAGGTCCAAGATACAATTTTGAAAATTCAAACATAAAATTGTAAATTAGAAATATAGATCATTGAAGCCATTCATCAACCATCTAATCATTCGTCAAATATACTAATAAGAGCTCGTGTCATTAAAAAAAAATCGTGGGAGAAAGATCATGATAAAGTTCATGAAAAAGTTCAACTTGGCATTTATAAAGTGTAGCGTATCAACATCAAAAGTTTCATAGAGAGAGATTCAACTTGGCATTCTCATGAGGTGGAGGAAAAGAAAAACAATCAAGTAATAAAAGATCAAGGTTAATAATAAAGTCCGAAGAGAGTATAATAAACTCTTGAGAGCTTAATTTTTATGCAAAAATTTCATGACATTAAGCTTCAAATGATATGAAAATCATGAAATCTATTTAGCCATTTCAATAGGGGTAGAAGTGTTAGGGATCGAGCGGCACTAAGAGGGGGGAGTGAATTAGTGCAGCGGTAAAGAACGATAAACTTTCAACGATTAAAATAAGTTTCGAAAACTTCGTACGATGAAAGCAACATTTCGTTTGAAATTGATTTGATTACATTTTAACTTTAAAGCATACGTAAGAAGATGAAGAGGAAGTTGAGTAAGTAAGGCAGCAAATGGAGATGGCTTGCAGCAAAGTAAGTTGTGAGAAAGTAAATGCAAACCGATTTATAGTGGTTCGGTCATGCGACCAACGTCCACTCCTGATTCCTCTTCACTTGAGGCCACCAGCTTTTCCACTAGCTATCCTCTTTCTAATGGGTGAGGCTAAACTCTCTTATAGCACCTCTCCTTTTGATAGGCTTAGGAGATAACCCTTACAAAGCCTTTCACCCTCTCTTGGACTAGAACACACTTCAAACTAAGAGGGAAGATTTTGAACACTTTCAAGAGAATTTCCCCCTTCTTTTTTTCAGTTCTAGACTGACTCTAAACTCTAAATAAGTGGGCTATTTATAGGCCTCAAGAGGATTCAAATTTGGAGCCTAAATTTGGAGCCCAAATTTGAAGTGTCTCGGTTTTCTTGATTCTGGCGGTACTAGGCGGTGCCATCACCCATCCAGCGGTGCCATCGCTGGTGCCCTCGAGAGCTGGGCGGTGCCACTGCCAGCCTGGGGTGGTTCCATTGCCCAAGGTTCGGCCACTGGGTGGTGCCACTGCCCAGGTCATTTCAGCACACTAGTTTAGGCTGAAAACTCGGCCGAAACTGATGCAAATAAAGTCCAAATTGGCCCAAATTTAGTTTATAAGATTAACACCTAATCCTAAACCAAATTATGTGCTAACTATGAATTTTAAAGATATTTTCTAAGCTATTACAAAGTCCATAAGATAAGACTTCTTTTGGTGAGCTTTCGGCGAACTTCCGACGGTCTTCCGACGAACCCTCGGAAACTATTCTGCGGACTCCCGACAAGCTCCCGGACTTCACGATGATCTTGGTAAGTTCCATTGAGCTTCTTTAGCAAGCTCCGATCTTTCTTAGCAAGCTCCGTGAACTTTCGACAAACCTTCCAAAAATCCTTCGACAAGCTCCCTACTCGTTCTCGATCAGTTCCGGCAACACTCCCAACGAATCTTCGGACTTCCATCGAACTCTCGAACTCCCAACGATCCATCACATTTATCTTTTGACACTTTTTTTTGCTTTATGTCTTCATCGTTATCATAGTTAATCCTGCACATACACAAACAAAAACTCTACTTCGATCTAGACAATTATTACAACGCAAATTGACATTTAGTTGCCCGGCACGTCATTGGTCAATGCTTCGTCCGATTCTTCGGTACATCGTTCTCTCTTGTGGCTTGTTGCCAAATCGATAGTTGGCCACTGTAACCCCGATATCCATGGCGCAACTCTGCTCTTCTTGGCCCGATGCCCGACGTCCAAAGCCTTCTGCCGATTGTCGACCGAACCTCCGGCTCGACATCCAATATCCTGACGTGATCACCCGGCATAATGTCAATTCCTCTAGTATTAACTGTCTAATCCTGATCAATAGTAGACCTACGTAACTCAACATGCAGTTAGATCATAAAACACAATCAATTAGTTTTATCATCAAAATCCGAGATTCAACAATCTCCCCCTTTTTGATGATGACAACTAATTGATGACTAACGGAGTTAACCATAACTCCCCAGAGTTTAACCAAACTCCCCCTATCAATATGCCATTGATAGAAACACTTGGATTATCCCAAATCCAAGCAACATTCATCACAGAATATGAGAATTATCAAACCATCATGCAAATATATAAAATATTCAATATAATGCATGAAGTCATCAATCTACTTCTCCCCCTATGTCATCAACAAAAAGGAGAAGTTGCATCATAGCTAGTTTAAAATGATATGCAAATTTTACAATCATACTAACTATTAATCACATCATACAACATTTAAGCATAGATTTGCAATACATCATTCAATCATAGCAAGATTTAAGTTCAAGCATGACAAGTTTTACTTGCTTCTTGTGCAATGTTGCACTTTGCTTTTTTTAAATTTGCAAGATAGTAATTTTTGATATTTCAAGATAGCAAGTTCTTTTCTTCTTTTGTAGGCAAGCAAGATAGCAAATTTGTTTCTCTTGAATGAGCTAGCAAATTTTTCATGCAAGCTAGCAATAAACATTCTCCCCTTTTATCAATGTCAAAAAGAAAGGGAGGATCAAATATGATGATATAAACTTTTCACATAAGTTTGCATAAAAAAAAACATCAATCTTCAAATCATGATACAAATATATCAATATAATGGATCAAGTCATGATTACAAGTGCTAACATATTTTCTTTTCATTCATTTTTAAGCCATGATAAAAAAATAAATCAATGATTCAATCATTAAGCACATTTCTTTTTCATCAAATTTTTAATTTTCAATATTCAAGTCATGAATATTAATTCAACAAGCTAGCTCCCCCTTTGTTATTGTCAAATAGAAGTGAATGACTCAATTGCTAAAAAATTTCAAGCTATATAAAGAAATCATGTCATGAGATCAAGAAATATTTAAGAAGGACATGATTCATTTGACAAATCATTTTAATAGTGTAAAAGAATTATACAATCAAGGATCATGATAAAAATATATCAAAATCATAGATCAAGTCATGATTCATGATTCATCATAAAGAAAATTAATTTATATCAAATATTCAATTTGCCACACAAGGCAAAGAAATCATGTCACTTCTAGGATATAATATCAAGGCTCAAGAAGAACATGATTCATTTGAGAATTGATAGCACAAAGGGTAACTTGATTTATGCATAGGAATTCTCATTAAGATCACATTTCATGAGAAATTTCAAGTATCAAATATCAATATATTAAGACTTGAATTGTTTCTTCTTTATGAAAAAGGAAGCAATCATAGAGGAAAGTATTTCAATTTGTAAAAAAAATATCTCAAGTCAAGAATTTAAGAGAGAGTTCATGATTCACTTGAAAATATCTCATTCAAAATATTTTGACAACTTGAAACCCATAATCAAATCAAAATCATTTTCGAGATTCAAAATGCTAGCAATTTGCATTAATCATGACAAGTGATACATCAAAAGTTTACATCAATATTTCAATCATCAAGTCATGAAGCATACAAAGTAGTATTGAAACATGAGAAAAAATTTCAAATTACACATGTAATGTTTCAACATTCAAAACACATTTTCTCAAGTTGAGTATCAATAAGTCAAGAGAAAATAACCTATGATTCATTTGAATTTCTCTTCAATAACATGGGAGAATCATAGTATAAAGTAAGAGGTCTTGAAAAACTTAAGTTATCAAGATCTCGATATAAATAAAGCTCATTCTAGTTCAATTTATCAACTCATAATCAATTCATCGAAATCACTTTTATAATTTATGAGATTCTTAAGATATTATGAAATTATTAATCTCGATAAGATTAGAAAAGCATGAAATTAAAACCTTATTCATAATTTAAGTGATTCACAAAATATCATAAATGAATTTATCACTTGTATTTTATTTGAAACATCCAAAACTTTAGAGAAAGATTGATTTTGGACTATTTCACTCTACTAGTACCTTCGTGAGTGATTTCAAGAGTATGTCAAATATCAAAAGTCATTTCGCAAATTGAGACATGATTAAATTCATTTTTATCTAAAGTGCAAAACAAGACATTCTTAGCCTTGGCATTTAGAGAGAAAGTCTTCTTCTCTAACTCATTCCAATCATTCATTGGAAGAGAAGAATTTTGAAAACCATTTTTGACAATGTTCTATAATTTAAAATCTATAAAAATAAGAAAAATTCTTATTCGAGTTTTCCAATAGGTGTAATCCGACCCATTGAACATGGGTGGACGTGTGATTGAGCGACCCTCTTGGTTGTCAGCAAATGCTATCTCTCTTGGGTTTAAAATTAAAATGAGAATGACCTTGCTTTGATACCAATTGTTAGGATCAAGAACAACACTAAGAAGGGGGGGGGGGGGTGAATCAGTGCAGCGGATAAAAATAATCGGTTTAAATAATTTTAGAAAACTTTATATGATGAAAATAATTCATTCAACAAAAATCATTTCGGAAAAATGTTTGATTCGAATGAATTGGTAAGTGAGTAGAGAAGAGGAGATTGAATAGATGCAAAGAAGTAAAGTAGATTGCAGCAAAAGTAAAGTACACACTAAGAGAAGAACATGTCAATTTTATAGAGGTTCGATCATCCGACCTACGTCTACTCCCGATACCTCCTCCGATGAGGTCACCGGCTTCCACTATTGATCTTTCTTGAAAGGCAAAGATAAATCACCCCTTTACAAAACTTTTACAAGTGTTTCACTCTCCTTTTACAAACTTTTATGCTTAAAGAATGGTGGAGGTGAATTCTCAACTTTTGTAAGCTATTTCACTATAGTTTCGGTTCAATTCTTATCACTTCTCTATGCTCAACCAGATGAAAAGTAAGGGGTATTTATAGGCCTTAATTGGCTTTAAAAATGGAGCTAAAAAAGGTCTCATCCTGGATTTTTTGGGTCCTCGTGATACCACCACCAATTTTAGAAGTACCACCGCCAATTGACCCTAACACTAGGTGGTACAACCGTGTAGTCTGACAGTACTACCTCTAGACATAGTCTCAATTATTAGAATGGGGTGATACCATCGCTTGACTAGTGGTACCACCGTCTGGTAATTATTAACTATCAGTGGTACCATCGCTTGGTAATTATTAACTATCGACGGTACCACCGCCCAGTCTAGGCGGTACCACTACCTAGGCCCCTGGGAGACTAAGCCTGGGGCGGTTCCACCGCCCCAGTCTAGCGGTACCACTGCTAGATAAGGTTCAACCACTTGGTTGGGCCTTGAATCCAGTCCATAACTATCCAATTTTGGGCTCAATTGACCCATAATAGGGTTAGTGGGATTATCTTTAAAATTTAACCCTAATCACATGTTAACTATGATAATTAAGATATATTCTAAATAAAATAAGTTCGGTAAGTTTAGGTTTCTTCTGACGAGCTTCTAGCGAACTTTTGGTGGACTTCCGATGATCCTTCGACAATCTTCCAGCGGACTTCCGATAAGCTTCTAGCCTTCATGACGATCTTCTTGGCGAGTTCTGATAAGCTTCTTTGATAAGCTTTGATCTTTTTAGTGAGTTCCAGCGATCTTCTAATGAACTTCTTAGCAAACCTTTGATAAAAACTTCGGCAAGCTCTCGATGAATTCTTAGCCAATTCCAGCAACACTCTCGACGAACCTTCGGACTTCCGGTGAACTCTTCGACTCCCAACAAATTGATCAAACTTGACTCCAGCACTTTATTTTGCTTTATACCTTTATCGCTATTAGTTAAACCTGCACACTTTTCTCAACATATAGATTAGATCAAACAATTTATCAATTGATTTCATCATCAAAATCTGAGATTCAACATCTCCTTGTCATAAATAGATAAACTCAGATGGGAGGGAGAGAGAGCCTTACTAGCATAAGCAATGGGCCGGCCATCCTGCATTAGTATAGCTCCTATACCTGCTCTAGAAGCATCAGATTTAATTATAAACAACTTGTTAAAATCAGGTAGAGCAAGCACCTGTGTAGTAGTCATTATAATCTTCAAGGAATTAAATGCGTGGTTTGCCTCTTCTAACCATTTGAATGCATCTTTATTCAGAAGTGCTATCAAGGGGCACTGATTTTGTCATAATTCTTCACAAACTTTCGGTAATAGCTTGTTAGTCCCAAGAACCCCCTTAAAGCTTTAATTGACTTCGAAATCGGTCGGACTTATATCACTTGGATTTTGGAAGGATTAATTGCAACACCCTTTTAAGAGATGATATGGCCGAGATACTCAACCTCTGGTTGCCCAAAACTACCCTTGGATTTCTTGATAAAAAGACAATGCTCACGAAGAATAGTAAAGATAGTTCGCAAATGTAATAAATGGCTCTCTAAGGAGGGACTATATATCAAAATATCATCAAAGAAAACTAGAATAAACTTAAGAAGATAAGCTCAAAATATATCATTTACTAAACTCTGAAAGGTAGAGGGTGCATTGGTTAACCCAAAAGGTATGACTAGAAATTTATAGTGGCTATTATGTATCCTGAAGGCAGTTTTTTGAATATCATCTTCATGTACTCGAATTTGATGATAGCCCGATCTTAGATCCAATTTAGTGAATACCTGGGCTCTTCCCAACTCATCCAATAGTTCATCTACTATTAGAGTAGGATATTTATCTTTCACCATAATACTATTGAGCACTCGGTAGTCAACACACATCAGCCATGAGTCATCCTTCTTTCTGACCAACAAATTGGGGAGTAATAGGGGCTCACACTAGCTCTTATAACCCCTATTTTTAGCGTCTCTTTGACAATCATTTCTATTTCTGCCTTCTGAAAATGTAGATATCTATAGGGTCAGACATTAGTTGGTGCTTTCCCAAGTACTATTGGAATATGATGATCATGATGTCGAAGATGTGGGAGTCCTTATGGTTCGGCAAATACATTTGCAAACTCTTTGAGCAATGATTCAATACTTTCAGTTGGAATGTGCCCTGCTATTTCTCTATGCTTTGTAATTGTACCAAGAATTCAGTATGTGTCTTCCGAAGAACCTTCTCCATCCGATAGCTAGTGATAGTTGTGATCTTACTTCCACGCCGTCCCTTTAGAATCACCTGCTTTCCATTAACAAAAAACTTCATGATTAGTTTAGAAAAGTTCCAGGAAATATCACCCAAGGTTGATAGTCATTCAATTCTAAGTACCATTTCATAATTTTCTAAGGGTAGTAAAAAGAAATCCACAAGTAATTCTTGACCCTGCATAGTTTGGTTTATCTTTGAGCACTTGCTATCACATGTTAGAATCTATCTATCAACGACCTTTACTTCAAATTTATCATAGCTTTCGATGTGGTAGGATAATCGGGCGGTAACCTTTTTGTTCATAAAATTATTAGTGCTACCCGTGTCAATCAAAATAGTGATAGATTGATGTTTCAAAGTTTCTTCAACTTTCATAGGTTATGGGTTAAATTAGCTGACCAATGCATGCACTATATGTATGATAGGTTCAATATCTTTATCAGTTTCCATACCTCCATGGTTGGAATCCAACTCTTCTACTTCTAGTTTCTCCTCAATTGGCTCAATCATTAGGAGTTTTTCTTGTTTGCAATAGTGCTCCTTACTCCATTTTTCATCACAATGCCAACATAAACCTTCTACTGATCTTTCTTTGAGCTCTTCTCGGGTCAGTCTTCGAGTATTAGGGTTTCAGTTGGGAGTAGATAGGGTGGATGGCTTGTTGATCACCTATTTGTTGACACCTCTATTTCGATGATTTTCCATATTGATTTTTTCTCATGTAGATGTGCAAATGAAATTGCAACTATCATAGTGCGGGGTTGTCGAGCCTTAACTTTATATCTGATATCTGGATTAAGCCCTTCAAATAAAAGTACCCACTAGCTATTGTTCAGAACAATCTCTGACTTGATTTGACAATTATTCGAATATGTCCTGATATTCTAACACTATAGAAGTCTAATAAATTTTAACGAGCTGTCCATCTATATTCTCGTACTAAGATGATCTAAAACGAACAAGAAGCCCTCTCTTGAATTGCTCTCACGAGGAAAATTCATGGCAAGTTTCATACCAGTCATATCACTAAATTATATCACCATCTAGCTGGATTGAGGCTATTTAGTCATTGGATTCCTTTGGAGTTCTGTAAAAATGAAAAAATTTCTCTGCCCTCGAAATCCAACTGGTCGGATCTCCATCTTCCCATCTTGGAAATTCTACCTTAATACATGGGTAGCTTGAATCATATTCTTGGGGTCCTTTTCCAATATATTTAGATCTGTTTAACATAGAGCTTGAACTTCTATCTTGTTGAAAGTTACTAAAGTTCTCAAGTAAGCTTTTTTTTAATTCATTAAGGGTCTTTTGTAGTCTGTTCTCAATTCTGGTTTCTAATGCTTCAATTTGGGCCTTTACTGAGTTGTCGGTAGCTATTGCGTAAGATTGTAGATCTGTAATTCCCAGTTCTTACTTCTGATGTCTAGTCAAGGGCATCAACACTGTCGGCATAAAACTACGACAAGTGCAGCGTTAAGGCTTGCTGTGATCGCTGCGAGGAGGAAAAATTTCTATGAAACTTAGAATTTCAATTGATATAAAGATAAATCGTAACAAGGAGTAGGAAGGAATTTAGATTTAAACATTGTGTAAAGGGGAATGTGACAAACATCATGATAGTTATCAACAACAAACAAAAAACCCCATATATTGTAACATCAACAATAAAAAACATTCAATCATAACTATCATATGCATAGTTAGAGGAGATTTGAATTGATAAAAAGCCAATCATAGTGTTTTTTATTGTAGTTAAAATATTTTGGTTTGGCAATAAAAAACACTATAACTATGTTAAAGAACACTGTAATTGTCTACTCACAACTTGTTTCAATATTTTTCATTACATACGAAACTCAAAATTTTATTGATATACAAATATTTGCAACCAGGAGTGGACAAAACTTAGATTTAGGCATTGAATGCAAAGGAATGTGACAAACAACAAAAAAATTATTATCGACAAATAAAAAAACCCACATATTGTAACATAAAATTTCAAGCATTCAATCATAAACATCACATGTATAGTCGAAGAAGATTTACAGTGATAAGAAGTCAATTATACTGTTTTTGAATGTGGATACAATGTTTGGGTTCAGTTAAAAAAACTGTTCAATTGTGTTTAGAAACATTGCAATTGGCTACCCAAAAACTTAGTTTAGATATTTTCTATTACATACAAACTTAAGATATATGAAACTAAAAATTTTAACTGATATGAACATAAATTGTAATGAGTGGTCACAAACTTAGATTTAAGCATCGCATGCAGGGGAACGTGAAAATACAACATGCTAATTATTAATAATAAATAGAAAACCCCCACATATTAACATAGACAATCAAACATTCAATCATAAACATCGCATTCACATTCTGATAGGATTTAAAATTATAGAAGTCAGTCATAGTGTTCTTGAACGTGGTTACACTGTCTTGGTTCAGTTAAAACACGCTATAACTTACTACTTGTACACTTGTTTCAAATTTTTATGATTACAGAAATTTAAGATATGCATAACTTAAAACTTTTAATTGATATGGACATAAATTGCAATGAGGAGTAGGCACAAATTTAGATTTAAGCATTACATGTAGCGGAATATGACAAACAACATATTAATTATCAACTATAAAAAAAAAACCCACATGTCGATTAAACATTCAATCATAAATATCTAGTACACAACCAGAGGGGATTTAAAGTGATAAGAAGCTAGTTAAAATGTTTTTGAACATGGTTCCTACATTTTGGTTCAAGTATAATAAACACGATAAGTGTGTTGAAAAATACTATAACTAACTAGTACACAACCAGACATAAGATATATGAAATTTAGAATTTTAATTATTATGAACATAATTTGATGAGTTAACATAAACTTAGATTTAGACAATCTATATAGGGGAATGTGACAAATAATATGATAATTATCAATACTAAATAAAAGAACCATACATATTATAATATGAACAACTAAACAATTCAATAATAAAGGTCACATACACGAACAGAGGTTTTCAAGTGATATGATGTCAGTTATAGTATTTCCAAATGTGGTTAGACTAATTTGGTTTAGTTACAAAAAAAAAAAAAACTATGTTCAAAAACACTATAAGTAGGTACTCTAATGCTTGTTTTGATTTCTTCCATTACCTGCAAACTTAAAATATGGAAACTAGGATCTGATTTATTATATAGATAAATATTGAACATAAAATGAGGTATTCAATAGAAAAGAGCTCGATTCAATGTTTTACAACTAATGATGCTCTTTTATCTTTAGCAAGTCTTACTTTATCTAATGTAATAGTGAGATCTAATTCTTTAACCCAACAGTGAGCTTTGTACAACACATATGATGATAAATGATTAATCAAATATGAGAACAGACAAAGACAACTTGAAAATCATCATTTGTATGAGTTTTATGTGTACATATGAAACTCTTTTCAAACCTTATTAAAAAGAAACACAAAATGAGGAAAAATTTTAAAAGATGGACGAGACTTACATGTTTTACAAGAGATGGAGGATTCATATGTTGTTGTGATGTTTGAGGAGATGCAAGTGGAGGAAGAGGAAGAACACTATTTTGTGTGTTAAATATTGAAATGGATTGATCAGTCCATGAGAATAGTGATAATCAGTTCAAATCAATAGATCGATTAACCTGATGGATTAATCCATAAGAAATTATGAAATTTGTTACACTTGTCATGTTAGGGATGTTTTGAATACTGAGGCAAAGGGAGAGGGAGTATTGTTAGCGGGGGGTGGGAAAGGAAACCTCCCGAGAAAAGCCCAAAAAGGGCTCTTTTAGGAAATTGGCTCTAACCTTTAACTTATCAAAGTTGTAGACATTTTGTGCAATGTTTGTCTCATTGTATGTAGTGGCAAGATGTGGTTGTCCAAAGAGACACTAGCTCTAATGATATAAAGAGGTTTTTTAATACCATTAGCATTTGGTTATTGAAGCACCAAATATGCACATTATCAACAATATTGGACCACTTTATGTTGCACAAACATCCCAAGATGAGATCAAATCCTATTTCAATAAGAATCATGGTAATTGGTGGCTTGGAACTTATTAATCAGGCTAGGGTGCGAATCAAGAAATCTTTATTATTTTTCTTTTTGTCCAACTTATTAACTAGTTTCTTTTTTTCTCTCTCCTTAAATTTCCATTATATATGTGTGACCGAGGGTAACATTGAATTCGATCCTGTAAATGTTGTCCAACTTATATTTTTTTCAAAAAATAAAATTTTATTACTTGACTATGGGAGTGCAGAAAGAAACCCACTCATTAGAAGTAGAATGTCCAAATCAGGTGGCCAATCCTTTTGTCATACATTGCTAATCCCATGCACACGTCCCCATTTTGTGAGTCAGTATGTAGTTTATTTCCCTCCCTGTATACATGAGTATATTTAATTTCATCAAAAAGACTTCAAACAAGTTGATATATCTCTATAAAGACTCCAAAATATGCCAAGGAGACTTGGTTATTTTGTTAAAGATATCAACCAGAAGCTTTGCATATGTTTTAGCATAGGCTTTGGACATTCCCTATTGAATGACGGTCATTAATCCATCTAGAATTGCTTTGGCCTCACAATAAAGTGTAGGCCGATCATGTACATGAGATCATCTAGCAGCAATACACAGTCCAATACTCAAGCAAAAAAGGAATCCAATGCCTCTATCATCCATTGTTTTTTGCCAAGAATTATGAGTGTTAAGTTTAGTCCAGCCAGGGCTTGGCCTCCTTACCCAACTAATAATTATGGGCAGTGATTCAATTAAGCCACCAGATTGTTGAGGAGATTTGGCCCTGTTAGAAAGGGCGTTTGTCATAGAAGCAATCAATTTATAGAAAACAAAAGAAGGACGAGGAAGAACCCCATTGAAGCAAGCATAATTTCTTGCTTTCCAAATTAACCACGTTTAGGTTGAGAGCATTACGGTAGGTATCATCACCTTTAGCAAGCCAATTTTCAAAGCACCAAATATCAAAAACTGAAATAGAAATTTTAAACTTATCTTTGCACGATTTCCAATTAGGTTTACAAAAATTGCATTGAAAGAATATTTGTTTCCACAATCTCTACCACCAATCCCTAGAACTAGGAAGGCTTGTAGTGGTATTAGAGAGGTAACTATATGTTGATTTAGCAGAGATTTTCTCATTAGAGTCATCTTTCCAAACCCATATGTCACATTATATGACTCACAAGATAAGTCTATTCTAGTGATAATGCTATGAGTAATGACCAAAAGTGAATAATTTTTTTTTCAGAGTTCCAACCACCATTTTGCCTAAGGGAATGAACAGAAGAAAAATCATTGAGAATAGTCACATTGACAAAAGTTGGTTTAAAGGAAATAAAGAAATTAAAATTCTAATTTCTTTGAAAGAATTAGTTTGGGTACTATTTCCAATAAGCTTGATGAAACCAGGTCTAAGAGCCGTGAAAGCTTGAAAGAACTACTTCCAACTACTACATTTCATGGGATGTGAGATCAACCACAGGAGGATATAACAATAATAAGCTTGAATTTGATAATGAAGTTAATTAATAAGTTATTTCATCTAATTTATATTATTGAGATAACTATAGTAGTTCGGTCAAATGACCTATGTCCACTTCTGAAACCTCCTTCGATGTCGATGAGGTTCCCAACTTTCACTATCAATTCTTCTTGAAGGGGAAGGACCAAGCACCCATCTTATAGGCTTTTACAAGTGGTTCATACTCTTTTACAGAACTTTTACAAATAAGACTTTGGTAGGTGAAAACTCAAATTTTTTAAAGCAATTTCGCTAGAGTTTTGACTCAATTCTTATTACTTCTCAATGTGTTTAGCAAGCTAAGAAGTAAGAGATACTTATAAGCTTAATTGGCTTCAGAATTGGAGCCAAAAGAGTCACATCCTAGATTTTTGGGTGCTGACGATACCATTTCCTGGCACTGGCGATACCACTGCCTAGCACTGGCGATACCACTGCTTGGCACTGGCGGTACCACCGCTAGTTGACCCTGCTCTGTCAGTGTACTGGGTAGTACCACCACCCAGTCTGGTAATACTATCGCCTAATAAGATCCTTTGGCTCTGTGGCGGGGCAGTACCACTGCTTGTCAAGCGATACCACCGCTTGTCAAGCAGTACCACCGCTTGTCAAGTGGTACCACTATTGATAGGTAATAACTATCAACGGTACCACCGTTGACCTAGGGTGGTACCACCACCCAAACCACCTGGGAACCTATTCCCAGGGCGGTGCCACCACCCTAGTCTGGCGGTGCTATCGCAGACAGGTCCAACAAACTTGGATGGGCCTTGAATCTAGCCCAATCCACTTAAATTATGGGCTTAGTTGGTCCCTACCAGGGTTAAGGATTATTATCTATTTTTCACCCTAATTATGTGCTAACTACAAAATTGAAAATATATTCTAAGCAAAATATAATCTAGCGATGTTGAGTCTTCTTCCAGTGAGCTTCCGATGAACTTCCGGCGGACTTCCGACGAACCCTCGGATAATCTTATGGCGAATTCCCAGCGGGCTCCTAGACTTTACGACGAGTTTCGATGTGTCTTTTTGGCAAGCTTCTAACTTTCTCGGTGAGCTTCATGAACCTCTGATGAACCTTCCTATTATAGACTTAGTTGATTTTGCCTAAGCCGTGCGGCACCATTGCATGTTAGTCCGCAAAGATCACCCTCGGATAATCTTACGGATAATCAGAAGTGTGAGCTAAGAGTAAGCGAATTCTAGTAACTAGCTCGACGCACGAGATAAGGTGCATGTGCCTCAAATCTCCCTTCATCTTTAGCACCATGCAAGATGAGTCTGCTCCATTAGAATAAAGAACGACATGATCCTGCTCCTACCTCTACAAGAGTTTGTATCCTTGACCTCTGTCTAAGGAAAGCTCTAAGCCTCCGCTCCATGTTCCATCTTCTATGCTAACTCCCTTCATGCAGCTTGGGTGTTTCACCAAGTTACCCCTAAGTTACTCTGTTTCTCGATTTGCATTGAGTTAATGGTGTCCCTCACACTCACCATTCCACGGGTCAGCCCTATGTTGAGTCTAATCTCTGTATCGACTCTAAATGTGCCTTCACTTTGTGTTGCCTTGGGTTGCTCCTATGATATCCCTTATTATTTTGAAAATTTTTGTAAGGACTTGTTTGTAATGTAAGGACCAAAATTATAAATAATAATAATAATAATAAGGATTATTTAATAATCCTTTAGTACTAAATAATTTTTTATATTGAAAGTTTAGTGCTAGGGACCAAAATATGAATATTAATGATTAGATAGGATTTATGAAAGATTGGTATTCAATTTAAAAAAAAAAGGAGAAAGAAAGAAAAAGAGAGGACATGTGGCATTAGCTAACCTAAGAATGAGCCACTTGTGTTTATTCTAAGAATGACACCTAAGCCTCCATCATGCATGTTTGCCACCTTACCATTTTAAGCAAATAGATGAGGAGTTAAGGAAAACTTAACAAAGAGGTGGGAAGCTTGTTGCCAACGTAGAAGAAAAGGAGAAGGAATTGAAGGAGAAGAAGAAGAACTTTTGTCTTGGCTCAAGGTCTTGCATCAATTCCCCCACATTTAGGAATCAAAACTTTTTAAGGCAAGTATTCTAACCCCATCCTAGAGAAAATTTTGATCCATGTTTTCATCATAATTTTGAGAAAATTGGAAGATTGTGGCTCCATGCAAGATATCTATGTCGTTTATACATTAAATGTTAAATCTAAAATTTTTCAGATTTTGACCTTTTAGTACTCTTGTGGCCATAACTTTTTATGCCAAATTCTGATTTAGGAAAAACCTCTTTCGTATAAAAGTAGACTTATATAACTTTTATTTTATAAAAAACTGAAAGATTTAGAGTAAATTTACCTATCCAAACATATAAATGAAAAGACCTCATGTATTCGGTATAATAGATACTATAACTTTTGACCTTCTATTACTAAATTATCTATAACACTCTGGTGGAAACTCTGAACTATGTAAAATTTAATTCTTTAGAAATTAGATTTGTATATCTTTCTTTTGATACCAAAATTAGAAATTTTCAAGTATATTTACCTACTGAAGCATCTGTTTAAATTTATTTTACTAAGTCTGCCAAATAGAGATGATAAATTCTGACCCTACTTTACTTTATTTGTCCTAACTCCCTGTTAGGAACTCAAAAATTTACAAAACTAAGTTTATCCAAAAATAAATTGATACAGCTTTCTAATGACACCTTTTTTTGAGTAAATTGGAGTATAATTGGTTACTCAAACCATTTAGGAAATATACCACTCAATTTCTGTCAGACCTAAAATTTTGTTGAGTTTTGCCTATTCAAGTTTTATCCTATTGAAAATCTAACATCTACTAAATTCTTATTCAATGGAGCTTTATATTAGTCCTTTGAAATTCTTGTATTGTTTAATCTGAAATCATTTGTATACTTGAAATCTATTATGTAATGTTCATGCTTGCATTACCTTGTTTCGTAAAGGCACACGCTTATTTTCGTTGTTCCGCATATACTTTCGATATGTGCCAATATTATTGTACATGCTACCCTTTTGTACTCTAGTGTTTTGTAGGACAATGTGAACCTTTGTCATAAATGGTAAAGGGAGTTATGATAAGAGCCCTGCGATTGCTCTGTTGGCCCCATTAACTTCACTCAGACGTGGGTGGATGGAGCTCTCAGACGTGAGAGACTTATGTTTGGTGGTCATCCAGAAATGGATGAACCATGTTATGTATATGGTCCCACAGCGCCCTCTATGTTTTTGATATGAGATCTAAAGCATTGCTTATGTGTTTATATTCACGCTTTGGATAAAATTCGATATGCATACAACATCGAAAATGACATACAAGCTAATGTTTGTTATTCAGTTCGCTTGTTATGCTTCGAAATATTTTGTATGTCATTGTTATGCTCCTAAATACTCTTACGCCTTTGATATGCACCTAAATGCTTCATATGTCATTTGATATTTGCCTAAATGTTTCTTATGCTAATGATATGCTCCAAATTTCCTTTCTCCTATCGTTGTGCTTAAAGTATGTTTCGAATGAGGTAACCCTTCCTAATTTTATATCACATGAGATGCTTTCAATGAACACTTGTATCTATGCTTTTGTATTTTGATACCAAGCCTGCTTGCCTATCGCCATGGATATGTTAGTCACTTGCTGAGCTCTGTTATGCTCACTCCGATTGCTATAACTTTTTTTTTTCAAGTTAGCTTAACATGGAATGTTTAAAATTGGTTGAGGAAGGGAATGCTAGAAGATTTTGGCTTGAGCTTTAATGGTTGATAAGTTTTGTTGTATAAGAATATTTTGTGCTTAAGGAAATGTCTATGATAAATCTGAACTTATGTGTTTTGTAAAAGTTAAAGAACCTCTTGTATTAGGATTTGAAATGTTAAGTTTAAATTGTAAATGATATGATCATATGGCAAATGTTGATTTTGTAATTATATGGATTCTCACACTTGTGGATTTTAGTGATGTGGATGTTGTTTAGTTGAGTTAGTTTTAGATTTTATGAATCAATGAATGAAGTTATCACGATCCAGCCTGATGGGCTAACTAGCCTATCAACTTCATTTTGGCCTATCAACCACTGACCAAAATGCTTAAGCTGAAGTTGTTAGTAGTACACTCATCAGGCCCATATAAGCCAATCTTAGTCCCACACCCACTTCTGATGTGGGACTATTGGACTAATTAGGGGTGTTACAATCTCCCCCACTTAAACGACTTGACGTCCCTGTCAAGGCCCAGATCAAACCCTAGCATGGTGCATGTGAGGCATAGCCTAGTGGTGGCTCCACGTTGTAATGAGTTCTCTGAACTCATCCACAGGTAGCTCTTTCCTACTCAAGCCTATCTCACTATACCCAAATACTAGGTTGGCTCTGATACCAAATGTCACGATCCAGCCTGATGGGCTAACTAGCCTATCAACTTCATTTTGGCCTATCAACCACTAACCAAAATGCTTAAGCTGAAGTTGTTAGTAGTACACTCATCAGGCCCATATAAGCCAATCTTAGTCCCACCCACTTCTGATGTGGGACTATTGGACTAATTAGGGGAGTTACAATAATGTCACGACCTGGCCTGATGGGCTAACTAGCCTATCAGCTTCGTTTTGACCTATCAACCACTAGCGAAAATGCTTAAGCTGAAGTTGTTAGTAGTACACTCATCAGGCCCATATAAGTCAATCTTAGTCCCACCAACTTCCGATGTAGGACTATTGGACTAACTAGGGGTGTTACAATCTCCCCCACTTAAACGACTTGACGTCCCCGTCAAGGCCCAGATCAGACCCTAGCATGGTGCATGTGAGGCATAGCCTAGTGGTGGCTCCATGTTGTGATGAGTTCTCTGACTTCATCCACAGGTAGCCCTTTTCTACTCAAGCCTACCTCCCCATGCCCGAATACTAGGTCGGATCTGATACCAAATGTCACGACCAGCCTACCTCCCCATGCCCGAATACTAGGTCGGATCTGATACCAAATGTCACGACCTGGCCTGATGGGCTAACTAGCCTATCAGCTTCGTTTTGGCCTATCAACCACTGGCCAAAATGCTTAAGCTGAAGTTGTTAGTAGTACACTCATCAGGCCTATATAAGTCAATCTTAGTCCCACCAACTTCCGATGTGGGACTATTGGACTAACTAGGGGTGTTACAGAAGTGGAGTAGTACTTTTATGAAACTGTACAGGTTTATGGAGTATGAATTTATAGGTGTGTGAATATTGATTTGATTGATTCTTAGTATCCTCAAATTATTTAGTTTGGATCCTGGATTTGTATTGCTGTTTAATCTTAATGTTATGGATTTTAAGACAGGATCACATCTCCTGAATGAGATCAAAAATTCAAGGGGCGTGATAGCTCCCCCACTTGATCTCGCTATGCGTCCACTAATGCATTGCCTCTTGCGAGATCATGCGATGACTCCTCATCGCTTGCTCGATCCGTTGAGCTTTGTCTTGATGTACTCCTCCTCAATGTGTGTGGTCCGTTGCACATAAATCTCCCACTGGAGAACCGGGACTTATCCCTTCTGGATATCTGTCCCGTTGGAGTAACTTTTCTCTTCATATCCTTCCTTTTGGAAGTTTCAGAGACCACCATCCCCTTGGACTACTCCATCTTGTTGAACAAACTATGCACTATTCTGCCTCCGCAAATGTACTTGCTAGATTATGACTCTTCGCGAATATAGCCCCCACTGCACTCTTCTGGGTCTATCAACATGCTGAACCTACTGCACACTTTAGCCTCTTACAAACGTATCCTACTCATATCGAAGAGAAAGTTTCAATGCTCTATGGCGTCGACCTTCGGCCGACTTGGGATGGCCACGGATAGTCCATCGCTCGCATACAAGCCCTTGTATGAGTATCGAATTCCTTGAGTTTGCAACTCCCCTCACCTCTGTGAGTTTTGCACAACCCTTTTGATCGCTGAACAATCCATTCCACCTTACACGGTCTCATCCTTTGCCAAGCGCCCACTTGCCTTGAGCACCGTCAAGTTTGGTTGCCAACGTCGAGCCACTGCTCGAACTCAACCATCTCAACCTTTATGCACTACGCAATTCTTCTTAGCTTGTTTGTTCTTGTGGTGCCTCTTGTGCAAAGGTTTGACCATTCCTTTGAATGCCATACTTGGATGTCCGCTTCTCTGAGTGACTCCATTCCCTACAACACCGTGTCTGTTTTCCCCCAAACGTTCGTGCATGCTGGCTACTCTCAATGCAGCCCCACTAGGTCCCCCACGTTTGCATGCTAAGTGTTTCTATGTGTGCTTGTCTTGCTCTGATACCAACTGTCACGGACTTAGCTAGTTTTGCCTAAGTCGTGCAGCACCATTGCATGTCAGTCCACAAAGGTCAACCTCCCCGAAATCTCCTACGATTTCTTAGGACTTGCAAAAGAGAAGACGAGATAGAGAAAGCGCTTCACACAGGATCCACAAGCAACCCTTTCAGTAAACACTTTATAACCAATGTAAATTCCAACCATGGATATCACAAGCTCAGAATGGTTACACAATAAAAGTATAAAATTGGTCCACTACAAACCGAATCTATTACAAGTGTTCACATGACACATACTTTATATACAAGCTTACACGGCCACCAAACTCACTCAAATGGGGCTGTTAAGCCTTTGGTCAGCCCTTTACATACTTGACAACTCATGAACAACCCGAAAAGGACATGTATAAGCATTACATTTGACAAGCCTTCTAAAATTTGTCCGTGACATTCGGTGGACTTCCAATAATCCTTCAGCAAGTCCTCGATTCATTCTCGGCTAGTTCCGACAGTACTTCCGATGAACCTTCGGACTTCCGGTGGACTCTCGGATCTCCAATGTAATGATTATACAAGAATCTGACACTTTGCTTTATGTCTTTATCGCTATCATAGTTAATCCTGCATACTTTTCTCAATACTATGGATTAGATCAAATAATTAATTGACTTTATCCTTAAAATTCGAGATTCAACACAAACAATGACTTGGAGCCATGTCAAGCGGTGGCATCGCTAGGGTTGGCAATAGAACTACCTGAAGGCTCGGCCTCCCAAGTTGATTTTGGGTGGTGGGACTACCTAGAGTTAGGAGTGGTACTGCCCAAACATACTCTCCTAAACTGTCAAGTAATGGTACCGCCAGACTGGCGATGGTACTGTTGGGTCTCGAATTTTGATGATGAAACTAATTAATTATGTTTTATGATCTAATTATGTTTTGAGTGATGCAGGTCTACTCAATCAGGATTAGATAGTCGACGCAGGAGGAATTGACGTTGTGCTGGAGGAAATCACATCAGGATTTTGGACGTCGAGCCGGAGGTCCGATAGACAATCGGCAGAAGGCTTCGAACGTTGGGCATCGGGCCAAGAAGAGTGGTGTTGCATCAAGTATATCAGGGTTGTAGAGGTCAACCACCGATTGGGCAATAGGCCACAAGAGAGGACGATGCATCAAAGAAGCGGATGAAGCGCCAACCAATGATATGCCAGGCAACAGAATGTCAATTCACGTTGTAATAATTGACTAGATCAAAGTAGAGTTAAGTTTTATGTGTGCATGATTAACTATGATAATGATGAAGATGTAAAGCAAAACAAAGGCTGAAGTCAAGTATAATGGAATCATTGGGAGTTCAAGAGTTCGACGAAAGTCCGAAGATTCATTAGGAGTGCTGTTGGAACTGGCCAAGAATGAGTAGGGAGCTTGCCGAAGGGATTTCGAAAGTTCGTCGGAAGGTTCGTCGAAAGTTCACGGAGCTTGTCGAGAAAGATTAGAGCTTACCGAAGAAGATTGATGGAACTCGCCAAGATCAATCGAGAAGCCCAAGAGCTTGTCGGGAGTCCGTAGAATGGTGTCCGAGGGTTCGTCGGAAGACTATCGAAAGTTCACTGGAAGCTCACCGAAGAAAGAAGTCTTGACTTACGGACTTTGTATTAGCTTAGGAAATATCTTTAATTTTATAGATAGCATATAATTAGGATTAGGATTAGGTGTTAAGCCTTTAATCTTGTTAGGGGCCAATTGGGCTCAGTATTGGATCGATTTGGGTCGGCTTTAAGGCCCAACCAAGAGTGTTGGATACTGTCTGGCGGTGGCACCGCTACACTGTGGGCGGTGGCACCGCTACACTGTGGGCGGTGGCACCGCTACACTGTGGGCGGTGGCACCGCCTAGTTCTAGCTTCTCAGGTAGTCTGGGGCGGTGGTACTACCCTGGGGCAAAGTGCCTGAGCGGTGGCACCGCTAGCTGGGCGGTGGTACCGCCCAGTATACTGACCATGTTAGTGTGTCAAGCGATAGTACTACCAGACTGAGCAGTGGTACCGCCTAGTGTCAGAGTCAGACTGGCGGAGGTACCGCCGGTGATAGACGGTGGTACTACTAGTACCCCGAAAAATTGGGATGGGAAGTTTTTTGGCTCCATGTTTGAATCAAATTGGAGCCTATAAAAACCCTTCCCATCCCTGGTTAGAACAGATAAGCACATACACTTTGAAAGCAAGAAAACGCTATAGAATTCTTTTTGGAAATCCCCTCCTCTAGACTTCACTTGTATTCAAGTTAAATGAGACGAGAGAGTGTTTGTAAGGGTTACCTCCTAAGCTCGTCAAAAGGAGAGAGAGCTGTAAGGGAGTCAATCCTTGCCCGTTGGAAGGAAGATACCTAGTGAAAAGTCGATTGCCTCAATAGAAGAGGATTCGGGAGTGGACGTAGGTCGTATGACTGAATCACTATAAAAATCTAGGTTTACATTTATATTCTTGAAATTTACATTTTTGTAAATCATCCTTATTCCTCTACCTCTCCTTGTTACAATCGGCTTCAAGTTTAAAGCTTTACATCCTTCCAATATGTGCAATCAAAATTGGTTTTCTTTGAAATGTATTTTTAACACATAAAGTTTTCGAAAGCATTTTAAATCACTGAATTTATCATTATTTATCACTGTACTAATTCATCCCCCCCCCCCTTAGTGCTGCTATAGATCCCAACAAGTACCACCCAATGTTAGTGTATTGGGCGGTGGTACCGCTAAGCATAGGCGATGGTAATTTTGGGGTGTTTGAATTTTGACTCTAAGTTTTGAAGCCACTTGGAGTCTATATATACCTTAGCTATTTTTGCTTAGTATATCAAGAATTGAGTAGAAAAGAAAGTGAAAACTCTGTGATTCTAAGTGTAGAAGTCCCTCCTCCTTGAATTTAAAGTTAGCTCCAAGAGAGGTGTGTGAGGGAACACTTATAAAAAGGAATAGTTGTAAAAGGGTGATTGGTCTTCGCCCATTGAAGGAAGACTAATAGTGGATGTTGATGGCCTCGACGAAGGAGGAATCGGGAGTGGATGTAGGTTGGATGATCGAACCACTATAAATTCGGTTTGCTGCCTTACTTTGTTTTTTACCTTGCTACAACCACTTTACTTGCTCGCTGCCCTCATTATATTCTTACAATCATTTTTAAGTTAAATGTCTTTCCGATATGACTTCCATTGAACTAAAATTTTTGAAATCGAATGTTTTTATCGCTACACTAATTCACCCCCCCCCTCCCCCTTTTTGGTCGACTGCGATCCTAACACATTGAATTTAGGAGGATGAGTGATAGAAAGACTCTATTGAAAGTCGAAAAAAGATATTTCTCTTAGATGTTAAACCAAAAGAGAAATAAACATGACTTTAATACTAACTATTAGGATCAAGTTGACACCAACAGAGGGGAGGGTGTGAATTAGTGCTTTCGATAAAAATGACGTTGATTCAAAGTTTCATAAAATAAAATCATGTCAGAAAGATGTTTAGACTTAAAGCATTTATAAACATAGTAATGTTAGGGATCGAACGACACTAAGAGGGGGGGCGGTGCATTAGTGCAGCGATTAATAATGATAACTTTTCGATGATTTAAAACAACCTCAAAAACTTTATGCAACAAAATTACATTTCGATAAAATCCAGTTTCGATTGCGTATAAACTTAAAATGATTCGTAAGAAAGTGAGGAGGAAGCAAAGTAAGTAAATGAACAAGTTTGTAGAAATGTAAATAATAATATTGAAATGTAAACCATACTTTTTATAGTGGTTCGGTCATACGACCTACGTCCACTCCCGATTCCTCTTCTCTTGAGGCCACCGGCTTTCCACTAGGTATCTTCCTTCCAAGGGTGAAGACCAATTACCTTTTACAGCGCTTTCTCCTTTTGACAAGCTTAGGAGACAACCCTTACAAGCACTCACTCCTTTCTTTTGAATCGAATACAGAGAAAACTTAAGGAGGGATTTCTAGAGATCTGAACAGATTTTTCTACTTTTAAAGTATATGTGCTTGCATACTGCAACCCAGGGATGGGAGAGGTTTTTATAGGCTCCAAGAGGATTCAAATTTGGAGCCCAAATTTGAATCTTCTCGGTTTTCCAAGTTACTAGCGGTACCACTGCCTGATAGATTCCTTAGGCTCTGTGGTTTGGTGATACCACTGCTTGTTAGGCGGTACCACCGCTTGCCATGCATTAAAGTTGATGATACCAATGCTGACCTGGGGTGGTGCCACTGCCCAGAACACCTAGGATTTTAGTCCTTGGGCGGTGCCACCGTCAGACTATTCCAGCAAGGCTGAATGGGCCCTGACTTCGGCCCAAATAAGGCCTAGTTGGCCCCTACAAGGGTTAAACAGGATTATTACCTAATCCTTACCCTAATTACGTGCTAACTACGGAATTGAAACATAATTCTAAGCAAATTAACAACCAACAATATCGAGTCTTCTTCCGGTGAGCTTTTCGGTGAACTTTCGACAGACTTCCGACACACCCTCGGATTTCTTCCAGTAGATTCCCATCAGGCTCCTGGACTTTGTGGTGAGTTTGAAGAGTCTTTGGCAAGCTTCTGAACCTTCTCGATGAGCTCTGTGAATCTCCGATAATCTTTCCGGTGAACTTCCGAAACCTTTTGTAAGTTCCCGATTCTTTCTCGATTGGTTCCAGCAGCACCTCCAACGATCCTTCGGACTTCCGGTGGACTCTTGAACTCCTAACTACTTGACTATGGTAATTTGCTTTATGTCTTCAAGCTATCGTAGTTAATCCTGACACTTATCTCAATAATATGGATTAGATCAAATAACCCATCAATTGACTTCATCATCAAAATCTGAGATTCAACAATCTCCCCCTTTTTGATGATGACAATCAATTGATGACGGAGTTAATCTTAACACCCCCTATCTATATGCCATATTATGAGAAAGAAAATGCTTGAATTTAATATTTTTGAATTCAAACTAAAACCGATAAGTTTCATCCGTTAAACTTATCATCATGCTCAACAAGCATAATTTTTCATCGATAAATATGAAATTTCATATTTTTCACAAATCATGGCATGACACGTTTTTCAAGTCGAATGATAGACATTCATCATTTCGATAAGAGATACCAATTATAGTTTGAAATAGAATATGTATCAAATGATATGGATATAAAAACCATAAATTTGAGGCATGATATCATTAAGCGATATATCATCAAATGATAACTTATCATATCAATGAAAGATACTAATTATTAAACATGATATGATAGCAAGATTTCAAAAAATATTTGTGATACATGTGATACATTACTATACGATACATATTTTATTACAATGCTTTTAAAGATATCAATCAATTTTCAATTATAACGCATGGTAAAAGCAATTAAATTACAATATAAGACATTTTCATTCCATCATATTGCAATACATAGCATATAAGTCATTGTGATACAATACGATATATAAGTCATTTATTTATTTGTCATATTCTTCTTAATACGATGCATGCAAGACATTTTATCAAGTCATTTGCAGATGTCATCAATTTATTTGCATATTCTTCTCCCCCTTTGTCATCAAGAAAAAGGAGGTACATTTGATAAAAGTCATCATCATAAGGTATCATCATGCATATCAAACACACATGATGTGTCATCCTCGACGGACAAATCCGAAAGATGTTTTGATCATTTTTATTCATGTTTATGAAATTCGAAAAAAGATAAATCATCAAGGATTTATTCATGAAGGAGGATGTAAGGCTTAAGATGCGATTTTGTAAATTCAAGAATAAAATTATAAAGTGGAAAGATAGATCATTCATTAAACATCTCATATCAATTTTAAGGTAAGATCCATAAAACTTCAACATGGCATTTATAAATCAACATCAAAAATTTCATAGAAGGATTCAATATGGCATTCTTATTCATGAGGGGAAGAAATTAAGTTTTAAATCTTCGAATTGTAAAAATCCAAAATGAACATTTAAGAGCTTAATTTTTGCTAAAGCAAAATTCATGACATTAATTTATGCATATGTCAAACTTCGTATAAAATGTAAGTCATGAAATATCTTATGTCATGCTTAAAGGAGGTGGAGGGAGCATAAAATTAACTTTACTGCATCATTAAGATCCATCATTCAAAGAAGGAGGAAAGCAACATCATGATACAAAATCATCCAAAACTTTTACAACATCATGAAGGCTTTAAAAATATTATGATTGAAAATGATAGCTTTATTAAAATATTACAATCAAAGAAAAAAAAGGTGAGAGTGTAAAAATATCATCCAAAATAATATCAAGGTTGAGATTTATCAAAACCGATTTTACCATTTCATCAAAAGGCATGACATAACTCAAAAATTCATCAATCGAAGAGGAGAATCAAAATATTATGATCGAAGGATAAGAATGAGAACTCCGCTCAAAAGATGATATTGTAAAGATGTCATCCGAAAACAAGAAGATAATATCAAGATGAGACAATGAAAGCCAAAGTTGAAAAATTTTGGAAAAAGAATATATAACATCTTCATATATTAGGACAACTTTAACATGTCTAATTCTCTTCTAATGAAGTCAAATTGTTCTTCATTTAGGGGTTTTGTGAAAATATCTATTAATTGATATTTTGTATCAATAAATTCTAGAATGACATCATTATTATTGATATGATCTCGTATAAAATGATGCCTAATGTCAATGTGCTTAGTTCTAGAGTGTTGAATGAGATTCTTGATTAAACAAATTGCACTTGTGTTATCACATTTTATGAGAATATTCTTTAAATGAATTCCATAGTCTTCTAAAGTATTTTTCATCCAAACAACTTGTGCACAACATGCACTAGCGGCTATGTATTCGGCTTTCACCATAGATAGTGCAACCGAGTTTTGTTTCTTAGAAGTCTAAGAAACAAGTGTATGTCCTAAAAATTGGTATGTTCCAGATGTGCTTTTTCTATCTATTCTACATCCGTCAAAATCCGTATTCGCATAGGCTTTTAAATCAAAGTCATCAGATTTTGGATACCATAATCTTAAGTTAAGAGTGCCTTTAAGATATCTAAGAATTCTTTTAACAGCTTTAAGATGAGATAACTTAGGATTAGCTTGAAATCTTATATAAAGTCCTACACTAAACATGATATCCGGTCTAGTTGCGATGAGGTAAAGTAAATTAGCTATCATTCCCCTATATGTTTTTTGATTAAAATTTTCTCCACTTTCATCTATGTCTAACTTAGTGAAGGTACTCATAAGAGTATTTATAGCTTTTGAACCATTCATGTTAAATCATTTTAACAATTCTAATGTATATTTAGATTGATTAAGAAATATACCATTACTAAGTTATTTAATTTGCAATCCTAGAAAGAAGATTCGTTCACCCATTAGACTCATTTCAAATTCATGACTCATACACTTGGCAAATGATTGACATAGTGATTCATTCGAAGAACCAAAAATAATATCATCAACATAAATTTGAACAATAAGAAAATTATTTTTAAAATATTTAACAAACAATGTAGTATCAACATTGTCTTTAGTAAAATTATTTAAATTTAGAAATGAGCTAAGTCTCTTATACCAAGCCCTTGGAGCTTGTTTTAAACCATAGAGAGCCTTAGTTAATTTAAACACATGATTAGGAAAAGAAGAGTTCTCAAAACCGGGAGGTTGTTCAACAAACACTTCTTTGGAAATAAAGCCATTTAAGAAAGCACGAATGACATCCATTTGAAATAATTTAAAATTATTACTACTAGCATAGGCAAAGAGCATCCTAATGGCTTCTAATCTTGCCACAGGAGTGAAGGTCTCTTCATAATCGATACCTTCTTCTTGATTGAAACCTTTGACCACTAATTTAACCTTATTTCTAACCACGATACCACATTCATCTTGCTTGTTTCTAAAGACTCATTTAGTACTAATAATTAGATGGTCACTAAGTCTGGGAACAAGCTTCCATATCTCATTTCTCTCAAATTGATTCAATTCTTCTTGCATTGCAATAACCTAAGAATCATCTTTCAAGGCATCGTCAATATGCTTGGGTTCAATTTGAGAAAGAAAAGCGGCATGGGCACAAAAATTTTTAAAAGAAGAATGAGTTTGAACCCCTTTCGACGTGTCTCCTATAATTAACTCCTTTGGATGGGTATCTACATATTTCCATTCCTTGAGTAAGGAAATTTGGGAAGAAGATACATCCAAGTTGCTATTTTGAGGAGAGGGTTCATTTAAATTCAAACTATCAAAACCAAGATCATCATCAAAATCATTTTTCTTAAGTTCAAAAACTTCATTAAAAACTATATGAATAGACTCTTCTATAACTAACGTTCTTTTGTTAAAAATATGAAAAGCTTTAGAAACGGAAGAGTAACTAAGAAAGATGCCTTCATCGGATTTAGCATCGAATTTTCCTGAGGCATCCTTTTCATTCATGATAAAGCATTTGCAGCCGAAAACTTTAAAATAAGAAACATTTGGTTTTTTGTTATTCCATAATTCATAAGGGGTTTTGGATAAAAATGATCTTACTAGAACCCTATTCATGATAAAGCAAGTCGTATTAATGGCTTCGGCCTAAAAGTATTTGGGTAAACGATGTTCATTTAATATGGTTCTTGCCATTTCTTGTAAATTTCTATTCTTTCTTTCTACTACTCCATTTTGTTGAGGATTCCTTGGAGTAGAGAAGTTGTGGTTATACCCATTAGATTCACAAAAATTTTAAAAGTTATGGTTTTAGAATTCTCCACTATGATCACTCCGAATCGATGAAATCATGAAACCCTTTTCATTTTAAGTAAGTTTACAAAATTTAGAAAAGTATTTAAAGCAATCACTTTTGTGAGCCAAAAAATAGGTCCAAGTATATCTACTATAATCATCTACAATGACAAACGCATATTTGCTACCTCTTAGACTTGTTGTATCGATTGGTCCAAATAAATCTATATGGATCAATTGTAATGATCTAGAGATGCTTATTTGATTCTTTAATTTAAAGCTAGTTTTTATTTATTTTCTTAGTTGACATGCATCACATACTTTGTCCTCGACAAACTTGATATTAGGAATTCCTCGTACTAGTTCTCTAGATGAAATTTTAGATACTAGTTTCATACTTGCATGCCCAAATCTCCTATGCCAAAGCTAAGCATCATTATTTAAAATGAAAAAGTACATTTCATTACTAAGTTCTTTAATATTAATGGTGCAGACATTATTTTGTTTTAATGCAATCATAGATATGTTGTTGTTTGATTTTTCAATGATGCAAGCATTAGATTCAAATCTAATAATGTAACTTTTATCGCATAATTGACTAATGCTCAAAAGATTATGTTTTAATCCATCAACTAATAACACATCATCAATTGAAAAACGTGATTTGTTATCTATGGTTCCTTTGCCAATGATTTTACCCTTGTTGTTGTCTCCGAAGGTGACATACCCTTCTTTTTTGCTAGTGAGCATAGAGAATTGAGATGGATCTCCAGTCATGTACCTTGAGCATCCACTATCAAGATACCATCTCTTGCTATTAGCTTGTGAGTGTGTCTACAAAAGAAAATGATTTTTAGGTATCCATTTGATTTTGGGTGCCTCAAAAATTGATCTACTAACTTTGTCATTTAGTATTGAATTATTTATAATTCCTTTAGGAACCCATATCAATTTGCGTGGACTAATTTTCTTAAATAGACATTTGTAAACAACATGTTCAGATTTACAACAAAAATTATATTTCAAACGAGATAATACATGTAGTGTGGGTCCTTTAATGAAGGTGGTAGGATTTTGGTGAGATCCACTCATAAATCCAATTCCACTTCTATTTGCGACGTGACCCTTGTTTGCAAGGATCATGTCCAAGCCCTTGCTACCAACCTTAAACTTGTTTAGGGTCTCTTTAAGTAGTAAGTTCTCATTTTTTATTGATTCTAAGTATTCACACTTAGAGCATGGAGGTGAAGAGGGAGTTTGAAGACTATCAAGTTTACCTAGTAATAAAGCATGCTCCTTCTTTAATAAATTGAACTTCTTACTAATAGTTCTACACTCATCAAATAATTCATAAAAAGCTATTGAAAGTTCATCGAAAGATAAATCTTCATTAATTAAATCACATACTTCTTCTCCTAAAGCTATTAACGTGATATTGGCCTCCTCTTTGTTGCTTATTTCTTCTTTCTCGGAGTCACTTGAGTCATCCCACATCGCCTTTAAAGCTTTCTTTTTCTTCGGTTACTTCTTCTTGGCTTGGGGGCATTCATTTTTGAAGTGCCTCGACTTTTTGCATTCGTAACATATGACTTGGTCCTTTTTTTATTCAAGTTTGTTTTTAGTGTCATTTTTAAATTTATTCCTTCTTATGAATTTTTTAAATTTTCAAGTTAAGAGTGCAATGTCATCGTCATTGTCCTCATCACTTGATGTTCCTTTCAAGTGGTCTTCTAGCGTTCTTAATGCCATATCCTTCCTGTTCTTTGGAAGGGGGTTCTTGAGCTCTTCATAAGTATAACATGTCATTTTGTAGGTCATTAGAGACCCAATAAGTTCTTCAAGAGGAAAAGTTTTAAGGTCTTTGGCCTCTTGAATGGCTATAATCTTTGGATCCCAACTCTTTGGAAGGGATCTTAAAATTTTAATTACAAGTTCAAAATTAGAAAAACCTTTATCAGGTGCTTTGAGTCCATTGATGACATCCATGAAATGGGTGTACATGTCTCTAATAGACTCACTTGGTTTCATCTGAAAAAGTTTATAAGAATGCATGAAAATATTGATTTTGGATCTTAAAATCACTCATGTTATACTTATGAAGAGCTCAAGAACCCCCTTCCTGTTCTTTGGAAGGGGGTTCTTGAGCTCTTCATAAGTATAACATGTCATTTTGTAGGTCATTAGAGACCCAATAAGTTCTTCAAGAGGAAAAGTTTTAAGGTCTTTGGCCTCTTGAATGGCCATAATCTTTGGATCCCAACTCTTTGGAAGGGATCTTAAAATTATGAGTGATTTCTAGAGTATGCTAAATATCAAAAATCGATTCACAAATCAAAACATGATTAAACTCATTTTTATCAAGTGCACAAAACAAGGCATTCATAGCCTTTGCATTTAAAGCAAAAACATTCTTCTCCGATTCATTCCATTCTCATCAGAAGAGAGGATTTTTGAAATCCATTTTCAATGATATTCCAAAGCTTAAAGTCCATGGAAATAAGAAAGATCCTCATACGAGTCTTCCAATACATGTAATCCGACCCATTGAACATGGGTAGACATGTAATTGAATAACCCTCTTGCATGCCGGAATAAGTCATCTCTCTTGGGTTTTAAACCAGATGAGAGTGACCAAGCTCTGATACCAATTGTTAGGGATCGAGCGGCACTAAGAGGGGGGGTGAATTAGTGCAGTGGTTAATAACGATAACTTTTCGGTGATTTAAAATAACCTTGGAAACTTTGTGCGATAAAATTATGTTTCGATGAAATCTGATTTCGATTGCATATAAACTTAAAATGATTCATAAGAAAATGAGGCGGAAGTGGAGTAATTAAATGAACAAGTTGGTAGAAATGTAAATAACAATATTAAAATGCAAACCAGAATTTTTATAGTGGTTCGGTCATACGACCTACATCCACTCTCGATTCCTCTTCTCTTGAGGCCACCGGATTTCCACTAGGTGTCTTCCTTCCAAGGGTGAAGACCAATTCCCTTTTACAATGCTTTCTCCTTTTGACGGGCTTAGGAGACAACCCTTACAAGTACCCACTCCTTTCTTTTGAATCAAATATAAGAGAAAACTTGAGGAATTTCTAGAGATTTGAACAGAGTTTTTCTGCTTTTAAAGTGTATGTGCTTATATACTGCAACCCAAAGATAGGAGGGGTTTTTATAGGCTCCAAGAAGATTCAAATTTAGAGCCCAAATTTAAATCTTCTTAATTTTCTAGGTTACTGGTGGTACCACCGCCTGACAGAGTCCTCGGGCTCTATGGTTTGGCAGTACCACCGCATGCCAGGCATTAAAGTTGGCGGTACCACCACTGACCTGGGGCGGTGCCACCACCCAGAACACTTGGGATTTTGGCCCCTAGGTGATGCCATCGCCAGACTATTCCAACAAGGCTGAATGGGCCATGACTTCGACCCATATCAGCCCAAATAAGGCCCAGTTGGCTCCTACAAGGGTTAAACAAGATTATTACATAATCCTTACCCTAATTACGTGCTAACTACAGAATTGAAACATAATTCTAAGAAAATTAACAACCAGCAATGTCGAGTCTTCTTCCGACGAACTTTCGATGGACTTCCGACGCACCCTCGGATTTCTTTCAGCGGATTCCTAGTAGGCTCCCAGACTCTGTGGTGAGTTCGACGAGTCTTTGGCAAGCTTCCGAACCTTCTCGGTGAGCTCTACGAACCTCCGACGATCTTTTCAGTGAACTTCAGAAACCTTCAGCAAGTTTTCGATTCTTTCTCAGTTGGTTCTGATAGCACCTCCGGTAATCCTTCGGACTTCCGATGGACTCTTGAACTCCCAACTACTTGACTACGGTAATTTGCTTTATGTCTTCAAGCTATCGTAGTTAATCCTGTATACTTATCTCAATAATATGGATTAGATCAAATAACCCATCAATTGACTTCATCATCAAAATCTGAGATTCAATAAGTAATGAGTAGGTAAAGCACTTGCAAAATAAGTAAACAAGCAGAGAAAGGGAGACACACCAATTTTATAGTGGTTTGATTGTCATAACGTACATCAACTTCCCAATTCCTCCTTTATCGAGGCCACTAGCATCCACTAACGGTCTTCCTTCAATGGACGAAGACTAACTACTCTCTTACAATCCTCTTCTCCTTTTAACAGGTTTAGGAGATAACCTTTACAATCCCACTCACCCCTCTCTTAGACTTAACCAAAATTTAAAGCTAGAGGGGAGGAATTTTCACACAATTACAATAGTGATTTCTCTCTTTTTGTTCTCAATTGTTGTGTTTTCTAAGCAGGGATGAGAGGGCTATTTATAGGTCTCAAATGGATTCAAACTTAGAGCCACAACCAGTCTCATCCCTGATCTTCCAGGTACTAGTGGTACCATTATTAGTACTAGGTGGTACCACTACCCAATTTGCCCTAACACTAGGGAGTACCACTGCCCAGTCTAGCGGTACTACCACCTGACACTATCTCAGAGACTATGTCTTGAAGACTGAGCCACTTGTCATGAATAAGTTATAAACGATTTGTCAAATGTAATGATTATACATGTCCGTGTCTTTTGGTTTGTTCATAAGTTGCTAAGTATGTGAAGGGTTGGCCGAAGGCTTAATAGTCCCATTTGAGTGAGTTTGGTGGTCGTTATAGGCTTATACATAAAAGTTGTATCATGTGGACACTTGTAATAGATTTTGGTCTATCGTAGACCAATTTTATACCTTTGTTTTGCAACTATTCTGAGCTTGTGAAGTACATGATTGGAATTTGCATTGGCTATAAAGTGTTTGCTGAAAAGGTTGCTTGTAGATCCCATGTGAAATGCTTTCTCTATCCCATCTTCTCTTTTGCAGGTCCTAAGGGATCGTAGAAGGTTTTAGAGAGGCTGACATTTGTAGACGGACATGTAAGGATACCACACGACTTAGGCAAAACTAGCTAAGTTTGTGACATTTGGTATCAAAGCGGGATAAGCACACATAGAAACACTTAGCATGCAAACATGGAAGACCTAGCGGAGCTACATTAAAGGCAGCTAGCATACACGACCGTTTGGGGGAAACAAACATGGAGTTGTAGGGAAAGGAATCGCTTAAAGGAGTGGGCATCCGAGAATGACATTCAGAGGAATGGCCAACCCTTCATGCAAAAGGCACCACGAGGATAAACAAGCTAAGAAGAATACATAGTGTACCAAGGTTGGGATGGCTGAATTCAAATAGTGGCTCGACGTTGGCAACCAAACTTGATAGTGCTCGAGGCAAGTGGGGCACTTGATAAAGGATAAGACCGTGTAGGGTGGAGTGGGTTGCTCAATGATCAAAAGAGTTATGAAAAACTAATAGAGGTGAGGGGAATTACAAACTCAAGAAATTTGATAATCATACAAGGGCTTGTAAGTGGATGACGGACTATCTGTGGCTATCCTAAGGCGACTAAAGGTCAACACCATGGAGCATTAAAGCTTTTTCTTTGGCATATGAAGGATATATCCATAAGAGGCTGAAGTGTGTAGTAGGTTTAGCATGTTGTTAGACCTAGAGGGGTGTAGTGGGAGCAGTAATAATGAAGAGTTACAATCAAGCAGGTGCGTTTGTGGAGGCAGAACAATGCATATTTGGTTCGACAAGATGGAGCATTCCAAAGGGGATGGTGGTCTCCAAAACTTCCAAAGGAAAGGATACAAAGAGAGAAGTTGCTTCAATGAGGCAAATATCCAGGAGAGATAAGTTTCGATTCTGTAGAGAGAGAATCATGTGCAACGGACCACACATGTTGAGGAGTACCTCAAGACAACAACTCTACAAAGTTTAATGGATCGAGTGAGTGGCAAAGAGTCATTGCATGATCTCGCAAGAGGTAATGCATTGATTGACGCATAGCGAGATCAAGTGGTGAAGCAACCTAAGGTAATATAAAATGAAGTCACACTTAGAGTTGATATAGAGATCGAACTTAATCGAGGGCTGACCCATGGAATGGTAGGCACTAGGGCCACCATTAACTTAATACAAATTGAGAAGCGGAGCAACTTTAGGGTAACTTGGTGATCTACCCAAGCCGCATGAAAGGAGTTAGCATAAAAGATGGAGTATGGAGCGGAAGCGTGAAACTTTCCTTAGACAGAGGTCAAGGACATAAACTCTTGCAATGATAGGAGCAGGATTATGTCATTCCATGGGTTTCTTATTTTGATGGAGTAGGCTCATCTTGCATGGTACCAAAGACGGAGGGAGCATCGAGGTACATACACCTTATCTCGGTGAAGTATTTAATGAAGGAACTAAAGCGACACAGCTTGCAGAGGCAAAGTTGGTATTAGGAGGCCTTGGCATGGGACAAGAGAATGTAGAGACAGGTACTTTTGAAGAATATGCCATAGTGCTATTGTTCGAGTTGCCATGAAGAAAGCGGTGCGCAGTAGAGATTGTACTGGTATGGGCAAAGGCTCAGGATTCAAACAATGATGTACCAATTTTAGTGAAGTCAGGAAACTTCAGGAGCTGTTAGGCGATGGACTATCCTAGAACTATACTTCGTGTGGGTGTGACCCGAAAGCAGGTGGATGAAGGTCGATTGCCAAAGGAGTGAATAAAATCGAAGATGATAGAGGCCCTACAATGTGTTGGCAGAGGCCACACATGGAGAGATCATAATTCGAGTTCATACCACAAAGATCAGAATGCAAGGGGATATCACTAAGAGGTGACATGGTGTAGCGGATCATGGTGGAATAGTTTGAGGCAATGCAACACACACAAGGCCATCCCGTGATGGATAAGATCATACGGAGGTATGATTGAGAGCCCTACTGGGAGTTCCACTTTGGTGAACAATATGATCGCAAGAAGGACTATGGATTCAAGAAGAGAATATTATGGTATCGCAAAGGCAAGTCTTCCATGAGTGTATCAAATGTTACATTAGATGAAAGCCTTGGGCATTAGCATATGGGGGCTATGTACCACTGAGGGAGAAGTTCAAATGTAAGTACCAGTGAGTCCCATGGGGGGCGGACTGAATCATGCAAAGGTATGATCGGAGCGGCTAGAGAGTTGGACTGCTTCAGAGCTCACATTCGCTTAAAGGAGCTCGACAGGTCAGAGGATAAGGTCGAGTAAGCGAATATTGCAACCAATGAAACTAATGAGACCAAAATCGGTGCAAGCCCTACAACATGATGGTGGAGGCCATGCATGGGAGTCACAGTCTATCTTTCCATCAACCAAGAGGAATTGCTCAGAGAACATTTAGGTGTTGAAGCAGGTAGTCGAAAAAGGGCGAGGAAGTAATGACGAGTCCAGAGGGACTCAACTACTAAAAAACCAAGCATCATCAATTGGAATAAAGGTGGACTCAGAAGAGTGCCATAGTGCCACAAAGGTGGATCTACCGATTGCGAAGAAGGGACGGAGATGCGAGGCAACGAATAGTAGTGCCATGGGCATAGCAATGCCATAGTACCACAAAGGTGGGATTTCCATGGAGACATCGATCCTTTACTCTCATGGAGGGAGAGTGCTTGGTCATGAGATGGTTTGAGGATGAGGAGAATGTAGAGGCAAACTCCAAGTACCAAAATAAGGCTAAAGGGCATAGGCTAAGAAACTTAGTAAGACCGGTGTCAAGGGGCTTCTCATCAAGATAGTCATAAGTGAAGGACTTCAGGTCGATGCAAGAGTACTCGATTAGGGAATGAAGTAGGCAGCACGTGGTGTTGTACCTTTGCTACTCAGAGAAGTAGGCAACAAAAATGATGGAGAAGACGGTACAATCCCAAAGACGACCAAAACTATCAAAGACTTACTCTAGGTTAGAGTAGAAACTTCTTGCATTCCAGAAGTTCAATGGCATTGAGAAGGTGAATCATAGTAGCTAACTCAACACAAGGATTGCAAACACTTCGAGTGCTTCAAAAGTGTAAGCTAAGAGCAAGCGAAAGCTAGTAACTAGCTCGAAACACAAAGTACAAACCTCTATGAGGCGGGCTAAGTCAAGTAACCTTCGCCTTCTCAACTCTCAAGAGAATGTGCCAAACTGAGTAACCCAGCTCTCTTAGTTATCCAATAGAGGAGCTCTGCATAGATTTAAAGACCCTTCGAAGGAACATAAGGGAAGACAACAATTGTCGAATCCTTACCAATGGTGATAAGTGCTATTGAAAGTAGATTGTTCGTTTCATTTTCTAACAGAATACCAATCGAAAAGCGAAAGTGATGCGAAACCTATTTAGACGAGACAACTAAGTGGAAGAAGATTTGATGGGCAAATTTTACCGAGGAAAGGCTTGAAAACTTTAAAGTTTGTTAGGTGATGCTCATTAATGCTCCAACAAGCATCCACCCAATTCAAGCGACAAGGGGCATCTGAAGATTGGTACATATCAAGGATTGTCTTTTCCTTTATCTAAAGAATCCACAAGAACCAATAAGGATCAACACAACTCAACCGACCCCACACTAGAGTTAGAGTCATTAGCGAGTTGAAGCAGCATAGCGGATCGACATTCGACTACTCAATAATAGCAGTGGAGTGCAGTTGAGAGCCAAGGGGCGCATTGCAATAGGAGCAAAAGATTGAAGATTCAGCAAAGGCGAGGAGTTGCAACGTCAAGGAAGGCTTCGACGAGGACGTTGAAAGAATAAGTGGGGGAGAATGTCATGGACAAGTTATAAATAAGTTGTCAAATGTAATGCTTATGCATGTTCATATCTATTGGTTTGTTCATGAGTTGCTAAGTATGTAAAGGACTAGCCAAAGGCTAAATTTGAGTGAGTTTGGTGACCATTGTAGGCTTGTACATAAAAGTTATGTCATGTGGATACTTGTAGCATATTTCAGTTTGTAGTTGACCAATTTTATACCTTTATTGCATAACCATTTTGAGCTTGTAAAGTTCATGGTTGAAATTTGCATTAGCTATAAAGTGTTTGTAGAAAGGGTTGCTTGTGGATCCCATGTAAAGCGCTTTCTCTATCCTATCTTCTCTTTTGCATATCCTAAGGGATCGTAGGAGGTTTCGGGGATACTGACCTTTATGGATAGACATATAAGGGTGTCGCATGACTTAGGCAAAACTAGTTAAGTTCATAACACACTAGCGATTTCACTACCTGTTCTGGTAGTGCCACCGCTTGACCTACCTTTTGGGTTACTGTTTGGGCTTTTCTCTTGGCCCAACATAACCCTAAGTTTGGCCTAATGAGCCCCTAATTGAGTTAGCCTAATTATATTAAAATTAGCTCAATTAGCCTCTTAAATTACTTTGATCTAAATAAATTATTATAAGCATGAATCTTTTATTGTCTGGCATATCATTGGTTCATTGGTGCCTCGTTTGATCATTTGGTACATCGTCCTCTCTATGGCCTATTGCCTAATTGGCATGTTGACCCTACAACTCCAATCTCCTTAACGCAATGTCCATCTTCTTGACTTTGTTAAGATCAAGTTTGGCACTAATGGGGGGGGGGGAGGATGAATTAGAGCAGTGGTTAAAAACATCAATTACGAAAAATCATTTCGATGAAAAGTTTTGTTTAATGAAAACACGTTTCGGCAAAGATATTTAACTTTGAACACATTCATAAGTGAGTAGAGAAGAGGATGAGCAGTTACAGTTAAGCAAAAATTAAATGCAGCTAAGCAGTAAGGAAGATAAGTGCATAGCAAAGAAAGAACACACTATTTTATAGTGGTTCGGTTGTCCGACCTATGTCCACTCCCGATACCTCCTCCGATGAGGTCACCGGCTTCCACTATTGATCTTTCTTCAAGGGCAAAGATCAATCATTCCTTTACGGAACTCTTTAAAGGTTGCTCACTTTACTTATACAAGTTTCTAACACTTGGAGTCGGTGGAGGTGAACTTTCAAAGTTTACAAGTGATTTCACTATGATCTTAATTGTTTTATTTACTTCTTTGTGCCGAACAAGCAGAGAAGTGTGGGGGTATTTATAGGCCTCAATTAGCTTCAAAAATGGAGTCAAAAAAGGTCTTGTCATAGATTTTTAGGATACTAGCGTTACCACCACTTGTCCTTGGCAGTACCACCATTAGTGGACTTTGACATTAGATAGTACCACTATCCAGTCTCATAGTACTACCACTAGATAGAGTCTTGGCTACTGGAACTGGGTGGCACCATCGCCTAAACACTTGGGAGACTGAACCCTGGGTAGTTCCACCGCTAGACAGGGTTAAATAGCATTGTTTGGGCTAATAGTTCGACCTAAAACAGTTCGGACTCGGGCCCAGTTGGCCCCTAACTGAGTTAGTGGGATTATTTCCCAAACCTAACTCTAATTACACCCTAACTATGATATTTAAGGCATATACTAAAGCACATAAGTCCGGTAGGTCAAAATTTCTTCCAACGATCTTTCAACGGACTTCCGATGAACTCTTGGTGAACTTCTAGTAGACTCCTGGTAAGCTCCTGAACTCTTGATGATCTTCTTGAGAAAAGATACACTTGAAATTTAAAACCTTTGAATTCAAGCTCTAACCGATAAGTTACATGCATTTCAACTTATCAACATGCACTAGAAGCATGATACTAAACATGATCATGATTCTTCTTTTCAAACACGATACCAAATATTTATCATGATACTAAAATTTATCAATACGATGCCAAAGCATGAGAACCATTCATGATGCTAAGCATGATACACATTTTTAGTTTGACATCAAATGATGATATTGTTTCAAAGCATAATACCAATTTCAAATCCTATATTTAGCATGATACAAACTTCAAGTTCGATACCAAATGATAATGGACATTCATCATTTCAAAGCATGATACCAATTTCAAATAGGATATTAAGCATGATACAAATTTTAAGTTCAATACCAAATCATGATGATAGACATTCATCATTTCGATACCAAATCAAATACGATAATAAGCTTGATATCAATTTCTAAGCATGATAAAAATTTATCATTTCAAGTATGAAACTTTTCCAAGCATTCATGATACATTTCAAGCATTTACGATACCATTCATGATACCAAGCATATTTTAATCATTCATAATACCAATCACGATACATTTTAAGCTTTCATCAATTTGTCATTTTCTCTCCCTTTGTCATCTACAAAAAGTAAATGGGTAATCATTTCATGCAAGCAAAATTTTACATTGTTGCGATAGTGAGATAGTGACTAGCACTACTCATACTAGCATTCCTTAATAGCTTTAAAGTAGGTAAGTTAGCAAAGATGAAATAAACAAACTAGCACAACTTTGCAAGTACTTAAGCAGAATTCTTCTTGAAAGGGAAAAAAGGTGAGAGTACAAGGAAAAGTCCATTTATCAAGAAGGATCAAGCAATCAAAAGTCCATGAATAATAGAAGGAAAAGAAGTCATTCAAGCTATCGAAAATTCATCAAACTTATACTTTCATTAAGATCTAAAGGACTCATGGCATAAAAATATGAATAAAAAGAAAAGATTCATACAAGAGTCAAGTGTATCATTTCATGACATATGAAATCTATAAATAACATTTCTATAAAATTCGTGAATGTCACTTTTATCAAATAAAATCCATGAATGTCACTTTTTATCAAATAGAATCCATTCATAATCAGTATAAAAATTCACACAAGAATCAGGTAGAATCTGTGAATAACATTTTTATCAATAGGAAGAGAGTTGTAAAAATCATTAAGTGACAAAGTAAGATAGGGCTTTTAACATGCAACAAAAGTTGCATTTGGTGCGGGGTGAAACACGCAAGGTAGGGCCTTTAAGAAAGATGATTGGCTTTTGATGAGTAATACTCACAAAGCCAATTCCATCTCTTCTATGAACGTGACCCTTATTGGCAAGGGTTATGTTCAAAGATTTGCTACCAATCTTAAACTTTTCTAGAGTTTCATTTAGTAGCAAGTTTTCCTTCTTAAGTGCATCTAAATGTTCACACTTAGTGCATGAAGGTGATAAAGCATTGTCATGCTTAAGTTTTTCAAATTCACTATTTAAAAATGTATGCTCCTTTCTCAATAAATTATATTTTTTGATAATTAATCTACATTCATCGAATAAATTATGAAAAACACTTAATAGTTCATCAAAAGAAAAATTTGCATCTAATGAACTACTTACCTCATCGTCGATTGCCATTAGCACATAGTTAGCAATCTCCTTGTTGCTTTGTTCTTCATCTTCGGAAGCGCTCGAATCATCCCACGTAGCTTTGAGCACCTTCTTCTTCTTATGTTGTTTCTTCTTCACGTTATAACATTCACTTTTGAAATGTCCCGACTTCTTGCATTCATAGCAAATAATTTATTCTTTCTTGAGTTTAATTTTATTTTGAGTGCCATTTTTAGATTTATTTTTTTATGAATTTTTTAAACTTTCTTGTCAAGAGTGCCAAGTCATCATCATTGTCCTCATCACTTGAACTTTCTTTCAAGTGGTTTTGATGAGTTCTTAGTATCATATCCTTCCTATTCTTTGGAAGGTTGTTCTCAAGTTCTTCATGAGCATTGCATGTCATTTCATAAGTCATTAGAGACCCCATAAGTTCTTCGAGCGAAAAATTATTCAAATCCTTGGCCTCTTGAATGGCCATTACTTTAGAGTTCCAACTCATTAGAAGAGATCTTAATATTTTATTAATAAGTTTAAAGTTAGAAAAACTTTTATCAAGAACTTTTAGACCATTGATAATATCCGTAAACCAGGTGTACATGTCTCCAATGGTGTAACTTGGTTTCATGCGAAACAATTCATAACTATGAACTAAAAGATTTATTTTAGGCTCCTTTATTCTACTAGTGCCTTCATGTGTGATTTCACGTGTACACCAAATGTCAAAAGCTGTTTCACAAATAGAAACTCAATTGAATTTATTCTTATCTAAAGCGCAAAATAAGACATTCATAGCCTTGGCATTTAAAGAGAAAGTCTTCTTCTCTAACTCATTCTAATCATTCATTGGAAGAGAAGACTTTTGAAAATCATTTTTGATGATATTCCATAACTAAAAATCTATAGAAATAAAAAAAGATTCTCATCCTAGTTTTCCAATATGTGTAATCCGTCCCATTGAACATAGGTGGATATGTGATTGAATGACCCTCTTAATTGCCAGCAAATGTCAAGGGGGAGGGGGGGGGGGTGAATTAGTGCAGTAGTTAAAAATATTGATTTAAAAAAAAATCATTTCGGTAAAAAAGTTTCGTTCAACGAAAACATGTTTCGGAAAAGACGTTCAACTTGAATATGTTTGTGAGTAGAGAAGAAGAAGTAGGACAGTTGCAATTAAGTAAAGAAGATAAGCAGTAAAAGAAAAGTGCACAACAAAAAGAGAACACTCCAATTTATAGTGGTTCGGTCATTCGACCTACTTCCACTCCCGATACCTCTTCTAATGAGGTCACCGGCTTCCGCTATTGATCTTTCTTCAAGGGCAAAGATCAATCACCCATTTACAGAACTCTTTACAAGTTGCTCACTCTCCTTATACAAGCTTCTAACACTTAGAATCGGTGGAGGTGAACCCTCAAAATTTATAAGCGATTTCACTATGGTCTTAGTTCTTTTTATTCACTTCTCTGTATTCAAAAAGGTGAGAAGTAAGAGGTATTTATAGGTCTCAATTGGTTTTAAAAATAGAGTAAAAAAAGGGTCTCATCTTGGATTTCCGAGGTGCTAGCGGTTCTCAGGTATTGGAATTAGGCGGTACCATCGCCTAGTCTTGCGGTATCACCGCCTGGTAGTTATTAATTGCCGACAGTACCAATGCCCAAACACCAGGGAGATTGAGCCCTAGCCGGTTCCACCGTCTAGTTCTGATGGTGCCACTACTAAACAAGGTTCAACAACACTATTTGGGCCATGAGTCCGGCCCAAACCAGTCCGAATATGGGCCCAATTGGCCCCTAACAAAGTTAGTGGGATTACCTTCCAAACCTAACTCTAATTACACCATAACTATGATATTTAAGGTATATACTAAAGCACGCAAGTCTAGTAGGTCAAAAATTTCTTCTAGTGAGCTTCTAGCAATCTTCTGGTGGACTTCCGACGAACTCTCGACAATCTTCCAACAAACTCCCGGTAAGCTCTTGAACGCTCGACAATCTTCTTAGTGAGTTCTAACAAGCTTCTTTAGCAAGCTCTGATCTTCTAGGCGAGCTCGATAAACTTCTGATGAACTTCTCGACAAACTTCCGACATACATTTCGGCAAGCTCCCGATGAACTCTAGGCAAATTCTGACAATACTCCTAATGAACTTTCGGACTCCCGATAAACTCTCGAACTCCCGACGAATCATTTGATCTTTGACTCCGGCACTATGTTTACTTTATGCCTTGGTCACTATTATAGTTAATCCTACACACTTTTCTTAATATATAGATTAGATCAATAATTTATCAATTGATTTCATCATCAAAATTCAAGATTCAACAGATTTGATATAAAAAGACAAAAGCATACATATATGAAATAAATCACTTAAATTGAGACTAAAAAGGAAATACATTTCTCTCTAATGTTTTAGCGATTTTTCATTAAGAGATTGATGAATATAGTTATACCATTTTATGAATCTCGAAAGTGATTTTGATGATTTGATGATGAGTTTGGAGTTGACAAATTGAATTTGAATGAGATTTTTCCAAATGATTCATGACTTTTTCTCTTGATTTCATGAAATCATAACTTGATTTTTATAAATCATGATGAATTGAGATTTGTTATGCATGAATCAAGTTCTCATATGATTCTTTTACGAATGAGATGATATATTCAAATGAATCATTTATTGATATTTACGATTGTGATATATTTTACATGAAATATCCTTCTTGATTCTTGTATGATTCACTCTTTTAAGAGAATATTTATCTAATCATGATCTTGATATCTTGATATTTGATACTTGAAATTTTTTTATGAAATGTGATCTTGATGACATGAGATGTCTTATGCTTGAATCGAGAGCTTTTCTCCTATGTTTTTTCTTATCATTTACTAAAAAGGAGAACTTTCTAAATGTATCATGAATTTTTCGGAATCATAACTTAAATTACTTATGATTCATGATGAATTTAGAGATATTATGCATGAATCGATATCTCTTCCTTGTTTTCCAAAGATTTCTTTTTGTTATTTATAAAAGAAGAGACATATCAAAATGAATCATGATTTGATTTCTCATAATCGTTGATATTAATATCTTTTATATCATGCTTCTTTTGTATTGGTTGAATACCTTTTGTCATAATTTGTAAATTGATGTAAAAATTTTGTAGTATTGTATTCTTCACTTCCTTTTGACAATGACAAAAGGGGAGAAAAGTTTGCTAGCTTATGTATCGCAAAGGTTGCTAGCTTGAATATTTCAAGGAAGTAAAAACTTGCTTGCACTTCTCAAAAGAGAAGAAAAAAAATTTACTAGCTTGCACATCGATGTTGGGCTGGAGGAAAACATATCAGAAGATTGGACGTTGGGTCGAAGGAAAACATGTCAGAAGATTGGACGTTGAGCCGAAGGATCGGTCGACGCATCGGCAAAAGGCTTCGAGCCATGGATTCGAGCATCGGGCCAAGAAGAGTAGAATTGCACTAAGAAGATTGGAGTTGTAGAGGTCAATTGCCGATTAAGCAATAGACTACAAGAGAGGACAATGCGTCGAAGAATCGAACGAAGCACTAGATGAACCAATGAAATGACAGACAACATTCGATCATACTTTGTAATTATCTAGATCGAAGTAGGATTAAGGTGTATTTGAGTTAGAATTGGACAAACTCAATTAGGGGCCAACTAGGCCCAAGTTTGGGCTATGTTGGGCCAAGTGAAAAGCCCAAACAATGACCCAAGAGGTGAGTCAAGCAGTGGCACCGCCATAATAGGTGGTGGAACCATCGGTGGCTCAATCTTCAAGACACAGTCTTTGAGACTATGTTAGGTGATGGTACCGCTAAACTAGGCGGTGGTACCATCCAGTATTGGCGGTGGAACCATAAGTACCCTGAAGATCGGGGTGATTTAAATTTTGACTCCAAGTTTGAATCCCTTTAAGGCCTATAAATACCCCTCTCATCCCTGGTTAGGATATACACCAACTGAGAAAGAAAAGAGGGAAAATTCTATTATAATCTTGTGAGAAATCCTCCCCTCTAGCTCTAAGTCTTGGTCAAGTTTAAGATAGGGTGAGTGGGTTTATAAGAGATTAACTCCTGAATCGGTCAAAAAGAGAAGTGAGCTGTAAGGGTGGTTAGTCTTTGCCTATTGAATGAAGACCGATAGTGAAAGCTAGTGGCCTCAACAAAGGAGGAATCAAAAGTGGATGTAGGTCAGCCGACCGAACCACTATAAAAATCCGATGTGTTCTATGCTTTGATTGTTTACTTATCTTGCAAGTGTTTTACCTACTTATTCCATCTTGCACTTACTTTAATTCCAAGCACAATCGAAATCAGTTTTCATCGATAAGGCTTTTATTGTATGAACCAAAAGTTTTTTAAAATCAAACGTATTTACCATTGCACTAATTCCACCCCCCCCCCACCATGAGTCCTGGGTGATACTATCGCCATTACTCTCTGACACTGGGCGATACCTTTGCCCTAGACTAACAGTACTACTACTTGACAGAGTCATGGTTATTGGACTCTAGCGGTACCACCGCTTGGCAACATTAACTACCGGTGGTACCACTAGCTCTAGGTCACTATTTGGGCCATCAGTCCGGCCCAAGCCAGCCTTGATTCAGGCTTAATTGGTCCCTAACTAAGTTCGTAGAATTATCTCCCAATCCTAATTCAATCTAACTCCTAGCTATGACAATTAAGGTATTTAACTAAGCAATCTTTGTCTGGTATATCAATTGTTCTTCTGACGAAAGCTCGACAAACTTCTAGCAATCTTCTAGTGAGCTTTTAGCGAACTCTTCGACAAACTTCCGATGTGTTGGGCTGAGAGCCTAGTTCAGCCCATATGGGCTTTAGTAGCCCATAGCCCTCCTCTTGTTAACCCTAACTTAACCTAAACCCTAATTATAAATAGGGGCTAATGGTGGCTGCAAAATATAGAGATTAACATCACAGCAAAGGGCAGAATCTTCGCAGCAGCATTAGGGATTCAAAGAGAGGAGAAAAGGGCAGAAAAACAAGAGAAAAAGAAAGGGAAGAAGACAAGGAAAATGCAGAAATTGTTCTCATTCATCCAAACAGTTTCTCATCTCAGGTTAGATCAGATCTTCAGTGAATTCTTCTGTGATTGCTTGAGGAGGTTTTGGATATTGTGCACAGTGACGTGATCCTTGTATCCCAGTTATTCTCTTGTGATTGTTGCTTGGGTTTTGGGCAAGAGATTCGAGAATTGTACATTCATTATTTCTATAGTGGATTTTCTCTGGTTTGCCCCGTGATTTTTACCCTTCACGTTGAAGGGGTTTTCCACGTAAATCTTGGTGTTCTATTTTATTGTGATTTCCATTTAATTCTGCTGTGTGTTACGGCCTGCTAGTATTTGTTCATATACAAAAGTTATTGTTTGTTGCCTATCCTTTTATTTCTCCATCAACTGGTATCAGAGCAAGGTTTTGGTGATTTAATTTTTGTATTTGAACATGGAGACTGCTAGTGTTTCTCGCATGATTAGTTTGAACGGAAACAATTAGATGATATAGAAACCAAGAATGGAAGATCTATTGTATTGCAAAGATTTATATGGACCTTTGTAAGGGGATAGTGAAAAACCCATTACTATGACAGATGATGAGTGGAAGAGATTAGATTGAAAAATAGTTGGGTTTATTCGACAGTGGCTCGATGATAGTGTCTTTCACCATGTTTCTACTGAAAGTTCTGCATATTCTCTTTGGAAAAAGTTGGAAGGTCTCTATGAAAGAAAAACAACTGGCAACAAAGCTTTTTTGATCAGAAAACTTTTGAACCTAAAATATAAAGAGGGTGCTTCTATTGCTAAGCATTTGAATGAAATACAGAGTATTACTAACCAGTTATCTTCTATGAAAATATCTCTTGATGATGAGTTGCAAGCATTATTACTTCTCAGTTCATTGCCAGAAAGTTAGGAGACACTAGTGGTTTCCCTTAGTAATTCTACGCCAGATGGTATTGTCACCATGAGTCAAGTAACAAGCAGTTTGTTGAATAAGGAGTTGAGAAGAAAGAACTCATGCAGTATCTCAGATTGATTCACAGACACTTATCTCAGAGAACAAAGGAAGGTCAAGGTCTAAAGATAGAAGCAGTTCACGCATAGGTAGAAGCAAGTCAAGATTAAGGAAAGATATTATTTGCTGTAACTATGGTGAGAAAGGACATTATAAGAATCAGTGTAAGCAACCTAAGAAGAGCAAGAAAAAGGGAAAAGAAGTGGAGTCTACAAAGTCAAAAGAGAATACCACAGCTATAGTGCAGGTTGGTGATTATTTGATTTTGTCCCCTTCTGATGATATTTTTTCTTGTGTGTGTCAGGATCTCGAGTGGATAATTGACACAGGAGCTTCTTATCATGCTACACCACGAAGGGAGTTTTTTGCTACTTACAGGTCTGGAAATTTTGGTATTGTCAAGATAGGCAATCATGGCACAGCAAATATCATTGGCATGGGTGACATCCACATAAAGACCAATCTTGGATGCAAGTTGGTGCTTAAGGATGTGAGGCATGTGGTTGACTTGAGGCTGAATTTAATTTCAATTGGAAGACTAGATGATGAAGACTATGATAGCAGGTTTTACAGAGGGCAATGGAAACTCAGTAAGGGTTCTCTTGTTATAGCTAATGGAAAGAAATGTCACACTTTATACAGGTTGCAGGCCAAAGCTTGTGGTGAATAATTGAATACTACAGAGAAAGACTTCGGCATGGAGTTGTGGCATAGGCGATTGGGACACATGAGCGAGAAAGGATTACAAGCTCTTTCCAAGAGAGAGGTATTGCCTGACCTCGGAGGTATACGTTTGAACCCTTGTATTGATTGTTTAGCTGGTAAACAACATAGAGTTTCATTTGCTAGTCCTGCTTTGTCTAGAAAAATGCATGCCTTGGACCGTGTTTATACAGATGTATGTGGTCCTTTGAGGACAAAACTCCTAATGGTTCTACTAATATTCCTGGTATCAGTGGTGCACTTTACTTTGTTACTTTTATAGATGACTTTTCCAGGAAAGTTTGGGCTTATGCTTTGAAGACCAAGGATCAGGTTATTGGTGTCTTCAAAGAGTTTCATACCAGAGTTGAAAGGGAGACTGCAAGACAGTTGAAATGCATAAGATCAGATAATGGTGGTGAGTATACAGGATTGTTTGATGATTATTGCAAGTCACATGGCATCCAACATAAGATGATAGTTCCTGGTACACCTCAGCATAATGCAATTGCAGAGCGGATGAATCGCACCATCATGGAAAAGATCAGATGTATGCTTTCACAGGCAAAGCTACCTAAAAGGTTTTGGGATGAGGCTTTGAGGACTGCAGTTGATGTGATCAATTTATCTCCCTGTACAGCCCTAGATGCTAATATTGCAGAGCATGTTTGGTTAGGGAAAGATGTTTCCTATAAGCATTTGAGAGTATTTGGTTGTCGTGCATTTGCACATATTCCAGATAATGAAAGGTCTAAGCTGGATAGTAAGATAAAAGAATGTATTTTTCTTGGCTACTCACATGATCAATTTAGTTACAGGCTTTGGGATCCAGAAAAGCAGAAGGTGTTTAGAAGCAGAGATGTGGTCTTCTTTGATGATCAAACCCTTGAGGATTTGAAGAAGGAGGCACCAGCCAAGACTTCTGCAGAAGGATTAGAAGATTATGACCCAGTTATTCCTCTAGTATATCAGGGTGATGGGGGAGATGTGTAGGAAGATGGTGTAGAGCCAGACATTAATCTACCTGCAGGACATGTTGAGCAAGAAGAAGTTGAGGAGCAGCTTCCCTCAGAACCTCAGTTGAGAAGATCTTCAAGGCAACATCAGCCTTCCAGAAGATACTCTACAGATGAGTATGTTATACTTACTGATGCAGGTGAACCAGAGAGTTACTAGAAAGTAGTTGAAAGTGAGCAGAAAAAAATGTGACTAGTTGCTATACAGGAAGAGATGGATGCTCTATAGAAGAATCATACATATGATTTGGTGCAACTTCCATAAGGAATAAAGGCCTTGAAGAACAAGTGGGTTTTCAGGTTGAAGACTCAAGAATATTGTTCTCAACTAAAGTACAAAGCTAGATTGGTTGTGAAAGGCTTTGGTCAAAAGAAAGGTATTGACTTTGAAGAAATTTTTTTCTCCTGTTGTTAAAATGTCTTCTATTTGTGTTGCTCTAGGTATTGCTGCGAGCCAGGACTTGGAGGTGGAGTAGTTAAATGTGAAGACAGCTTTCCTTCATGGTGATTTGGAGGAAGAAATTTATATGGAGTAACTAGAAGGTTTCAAAGTCAAAGGTAAAGAAAATTTTGTCTGCAGGTTAAGAAAGAGTCTGTATGGATTGAAGCAAGCTCCAAGACAGTGGTATAGAAAGTTTGATTCATTTATGATTGAAAATCGATACAAAAGAACAGCTTCAGATCATTGTGTGTACATCAAATAGTTTGGTGAGGATTTTATTATTCTCTCACTTTATGTTGATGATATGCTTATCCTTGGGAAAGATATACATACAATTGACAGGTTGAAGAAGGAACTAAGTGAGTCCTTTGCAATGAAGGACATGGGGCCTGCAAAGCAAATACTAGGCATGCATATTTCTCGTGATAGGAAAAATAAGAAGATTTGGTTGTCATAGGAGAAGTATATCGAGAAGGTATTAGAAAGGTTCAGTATGAGCAATGCAAAACTAGTTGGTTCTCCTCTTTCAGGTCACTTCAAGTTGTGCTCAGAACAGAGTCCGTCAAGTGATGAGGAGAAGGAGAAAATGCAAAAGGTTCCTTATGCTTCAGCAGTTGGAAGTTTAATGTATGCAATGGTATATACGAGGCCGGACATCGCATATGCAGTGGGTGTTACTAGCAGATTTCTTACAAATCCAGGTAAAGAGCATTGGGCAACAGTGAAGTGGATATTGAGATATCTCAGATGAAGCTCTAAGGTTTGTTTAAGCTTTGGAGGTGGACCACTTGTGCTAACAGGTTACACAGATGCAGATATGGCTAGAGATATTGATACAAGAAAACCCATATCAGGTTTTGTACTTACTTTTGCAGGGGGAGCTGTGTCATGGCAATCCAGATTGCAAAGGTGTATTGCTCTCTCCACCATAGAGGCAGAATATATTGCTGCTACAGAGGTTTGCAAAGAAATATTATGGATAAAAGAATTCTTACAAGAATTAGGGCTGAAATAGGAAAATTATGTGGTGCATTGTGACAGCTAGAGTGTCATCCATTTATGTAAGAACCCAGTTTTTCATTCCAAGTCAAAGCATATAGATGTCAGATATTACTGGATTCGAAATGTACTTGAAGAGAAGCAATTGCAACTTTAAAAAATTCATACATATAATAATAGAGCAGACATGTTGACAAAGACCTTACCAAAAGAGAGACAGGAGATGTGCTGATAGTTGGTCGACATGGATTTACACTAAGGAGTCATGGGACAGCCTCCCTTATGGGCTGAAGAGGGAGGTTGTTGGGCTGAGAGCCCAGTTCAGCTCATATGGGCTTTAGCAGCCCATAGCCCTCCTCTTGTTAACCCTAACTTAACCTAAACCCTAATTATAAATAGGGGCTAATGGTGGCTGCGAAATATAGAGATTAACATCGCAGCAAAGGGCAGAATCTTTGCAGCAGCATTAGGGATTCAAAGAGAGGAGAAAAGAGCAGAAAAACAAGAGAAAAAGAAAGGGAAGAAGACAAGGAAAATACAGAAATTGTTCTTATTCATCCAAACAGTTTCTCATCTCAGGTTAGATCAGATCTTCAGTGAATTCTTCTGTGATTGCTTGAGGAGGTTTTAGATATTGTGCACAGTGACGTGATCTTTGTATCCCAATTATTCTCTTGTGATTATTGCTTGGGTTTTGGGCAAGAGATTCGAGAATTGTACATTCATTATTTCTATAGTAGATTTTCTCTGGTTTGCCCCGTGGTTTTTACCCTTCACGTTGAAGGGGTTTTCCACGTAAATCTTGGTGTTCTATTTGATTGTGATTTTCATTTAATTCTGCTGTGTATTACGGCCTGCTAGTATTTGTTCATATACAAAAGTTATTGTTTGCTGTCTATCCTTTTATTTCCCCATCACGATGGACTCAGCAAGCTCTCGATGGACTTCTCGGTGAACTCCCGACAAACTCTCAATGAGCTTCCGACGAACTCTCTGTGAACTCCCAATGAACTTCTCAATGAGCTTCTAATGAACTCTCGACGAGCTTCTAACGCATCATCTGAATCTTTGATGTGTCACCCGATCTTTGACTCCAACCCAACATCTGCTTTATACCTTATTCATAATCGTAGTTAATTCTGCATTACTTTTCTCAACACATGGATTAGATCAATAATTTATCAATTGATTTCATCATCAAAATTTGAGATTCAACACCTCATCCATCTAATATTCCAAAGATTATATATCGAGCATGGTCCCGTCAAGCCCATACAAAATCTATTCAAGTCTTGCTCTAATCGAATTCTCTTAGAGAACTCTTGCTCTCTCAATCTGAATGACCCTAATTAGGGATTTGCTTAAGTAAGAACATATAGGATATTCCTCTCATGACAACGAGAGTGAATGATCCTGTATTGACACTCAATTACCCTCATAAGATTGGCTGCCACTCCCGGTGACTAACTTTGCTAAATCTGAAGCTTCTAAAATTATAAATCTGATATTAAGGAGTGGAGTACTCATATAAGACATCATTGGTGTTTCAAGTCTAAGATCAGATACACAACTAGAATGATGGAATTGCTATTTAACAATGAGGTATCATCAACCATCCAACATTCCACGAGCGGATCAATCAATGAACTCATTCTCTAAACTGTATTATATCCCTAGTATCCTGACACGAGCATCTATGAGATCAGCCACCTCTATCATATGGATGGATATATAACACATCAGTCTGTCTAGTTATCTCGATATTCCTCTTGAGTAATCTATGAGTAGGATGATTTAGGGTCTTTGTTTAAAGATAAATCGGTTTCATTATCATGATCTCATCATAGTTCGATTCTCATTGTACAGATCCGTGAATATTACAATTTATGTAATAAGCAATATAAAGTGATAAAAATGCCAATAAAATAGAAAGAGTGTATATCATGTCACACGTGTCATCACTCATCTGATTAGCTTACAGGGCACCTATAACTAGCACCGTGCACCTCGGCAAGAAGACCCAAGGCTTGCACCTTATTAAGAAGACCCGAGGCTTGCACTTCGACCGAGCAAAACTCGCTAAGGCAAACCTACTCTCGAGCTGTGCACCTCGGCCAGAAGACTCGAGTCTTGCACCTCGATCGAGTGAAGTATGCTCAAGAGTTGTGCACGTTAGTTAGAATACTTGAGTTCTACATCTTGGTCGAGCGGAGTCCTCTCCCAAGTTATGCACCTCAGCTAGAAGACCCGAGTCATGCACCTTAGCCAAAAGACCCACTAAGGCGAACATATGCCCAAGTCAAAAAAGGCACACCTCGAGCCCCCCTCCAAGGAAACCGAGGCATGCCTCTGGGGTGGGGGTGGTGGTGGGGGTTGGGAGAAAATGATAGGAAATATTTCGATATCACCCCATAGCGACAACCGACAGCCACCTCAGAATTAACGTAGCACACATACACGATACGACCTCGAAGCAACACAGCGGACTCATGAATAATGCACAGTCATGCCCGAGATCATAGAAAGCAACCCTGTGCAATGCAGAACCGAAATAATCAACTTGTGCCATCTAGGTAGACGAACTGGTTGTATTGAGTATCAACAGTCATTAACAACCTACGTGTGACCAACTCTCGAGGAGAGGTATAAACGCCAACTCCTTGGCCAAAACTAAAGGGGCGAATCTCGAACACTCAATGCTACTACAGAAAATTGACTTGAGCTTTGGAGGGGTCGAGCCAGGAATATCCCTCCTGGTATCAACCTATTGTGCAAAGAGCCAACACCGAAGGCAATCCCAGCTTCTCCCTAGGCTGACCTAGGAGACACTCACCATCGTTCCGATCTCGCCCTCATCTTTGCTTTGAAACACCTACGTGGACGCCTTAGCATGATTGGGATCGAACCAAGCCGTACCAACTCCTAAGCCACGGCATTAAAGATCATAATAGTATAAACCTTTACTAACTTAAGCATTAAAAAAAAACCTTTGTCAGATGTCTTATGATGTAATTTTTGAAATAATCTTGAATTGAATATCCAAACCTTCGACATCTTAACCTGAGATGAAGTATATATATTTTTAAATGATTATGAAGATAAATTTATCATATCATAGAAATTGGTATACAAGCAGAATATTATATTATATGGTGAAAGATGGATTCTGATACCTGTGGAAATCCAAGTGACTTGTAAATGGACTGTTGCATGTTGTACTCTTTCATATATAAGCAAAAGAAACTTTTCCTTGATTTAAACCCAATCACCAGAGAATACAATATGCTTGTGGTAGAATAGCTTCAATAAAAACTCGGAAATGATGGTGGAATACAGCAGATGTTTCCAATAGCAGTATCTTTAGCCGATTCAGAGAATATGCATGACAAGTCTGTATGACTTCAAATCAGCCTCATCTTTAGAATGCTAGATGAGCCTCGCTAACTTCAGATTTTGATTGAACACATGTCAATGACAACCAATGAAAACCCAAACTGCTTTTATGCAACCTGAGTTATCTGAATCCACTGCTGTGGTTGAACTTACCTAATTTAGTATGATAAGCAACGTGTATTCACATCAACCAAGATCTACAAATGTTCCTGGAAGCATTGAGATTAGAGTAATGGCTTGCATCCAGCAGTTGTACATTTAAGAATGAAAATTAAGTCTGCTAGTAAAATAAAAGAGTCGTTAGTCTTAGAAGAAAGACCGAAAAAAAGCATTTTCTCTGCCCATGCTTCTCATGTGTTAATTTTATTTACAGTACAATACAACAAAAGGCAGAGAGAAAAATTAATGTTCTGAAGACCAAATAACATGCATGCCAGAAATTATGATACTCTACATGGTATATGATAGAAAAAAGTTGATTACTTACTGCAAGAAATCCCTGATTGGTTCAAGGGATCCAATTCCACAAAATTAGACATCAAATATATGTTCTTCCGAGTCAGGTTGCCTTTCCTCCAAGTATTTTGGTTTGCATGTCGCTCTCTAGTAATGAAAGTGAGAGTTCAGCTTTTATAGCTTGCTGATTGTCTACCTTGTTCACAAAGTACTGTTCAACCCATGGAACTTATATTTGTCATGTACTCTCAGCATTTTCAGACAACCATGCTTCTGCTTGCTGCTCTCCAAATCTTCTACTGCAAAGAAATGATCACCATCAGCATATAGTTTTGGAGGTAACAACACATGTAACATATGCTGAATTCCTGCCATTAGGTCAATTTATATGAAGATGGTAAATGCAGATTACATCATCATTACCAATAACTTGCTTGATTACCTGAAACGGACTCTCTTTAGTTCTCTAGTTCCATCACGAAGGGCAATTAGAGTTATGTATACACCATGTTCAAACTGTTCTACCCACTCAGCCTCAACTTGATTGCTGTCTGAATTGGGGCTGTCAATATCATCTGATCTGGTGATAGTTGCTGGCATTTCTCCGTTACCATTGTGTCCGACATTTGAAAGATCTTCCAAATAGGTGGAGCATGCAACTGCATGATTCCAAAAGTGTGTGCTATTCTTAGTAGTTCCAGAAGTTCCTCTTGCTGCATGGTTTTGCTCTGATAATTCATCTTTAGATGATGAATGGAAACCTGGTGCATTACTATCCAGACAATTACTTGTGCCATTGCTTGAAAGGTTTCCAAAACTTGAATCAGATTGCTGAATTGCATGTGAATCAGTAGAACCATTTGACAGATGCATCAATTTTATTGGATCAGTGTCATAGATTCCTCTTTGTCATTTCTTTCAACTATCAACCAAAAAAAAAAAAACAGATTCTCATTGGCATAATTTTTTTGCGAAAAGCAACAACAAAGAACCCAATTAAGAAAAACATTACATGAAAGAAAGTAATTATTATATTATGAGATGAGCAGAATTGTTTAATCTATAATTTGGTGCATTAGAATGTGATCGATCATTAGAAAATTAAAAAAATAATGTTACAGGGTCCAGTTTAGTCAAGTTCAATCTGGCATCATTATAAAGGACAAAAACTGGGCACCAGAAATGGAACTATGAGTAGCAGCTGCCAGCCTGCCACACCATTTATCTTGAAGAACCAGTGCTTTGAAATCTAGACATGCTAAAGTATGCTCACTAGTTTGTCTCAAGAAAACATGTTTTAATTCCAAGCGTAGAAAAATTCGAGTCTAAGACAAACAAAGCACACAGCCACATGCACATTTAAAGAATAGACTGCAAGAAAATATCTGTGTTCCCGAGCATGCATTTTGAAAGTCATTCAAGTCCTACCAGAAAATGAACATAACATCAAGAAAGACTACCTGTGCTGTCAGTGATTTTATTACTTCTTTCGCGGCTTTGGACTTTGCAGATTCCTCCATAGCAAGTGTTGTGGCTTCTTGAGCTTTCTTTTCAGATTTTTCCAGCTGAAATTCTAGATGCTCACAGTGTTGCCTTAGATTATCCACCTAGTCAATATGCATCATAATGCATAAGAAATTTTGCTGATAAATGATGTTTAACTAAGTTAAAGAGGGACAGAATACCTCAGAATGAAACCTAAGAAGTTCTTGATTCAGAAGATCATTGGTTTTCTTCAGATTATCTGAGAAGCTTTTGGAGAAAGAAAGACCTGCCACTGTGGGAGTTGGCGTTGTAGAGCGTGGAGGACTAGGCTTTCTTGAAAAAGGTGAAACAGCTCTAGAACGATTTGTAGACTTAACTGCTGGCCTAGGAACTGCTTGATGCACATCTGTGCTAGCAGTAAAAGCAATGCTTTTCAGCTGTAAAACCGAAGGAACTTGAGCAGATTGAGTCACAGACGAGGAGTTAGAATTCTTCCCTTCTATGGATGCTTTACTATCGAATTTGTTGACCAGATCTAAATTACTAGATGGCAAAGCCTTGGATAAGCTTGCATCCAGTCTATCAAGCCTGTCTTTGCTCTCACCAGATATACGGGGCTTCATAATTTTCTTGCTAATAAATCCACCAGAGTCAAAACTATTAGTCAACTTTACATAGCATGTATCACATACACGATATGGTTTCCCAGGATTAGGAGACAACGCTGCTCTCAGAACCTTTCTTGAACTGCACTGATGGCAATGTACGAGCCCACAATTGTAACAGTTGTGCTATTTCCTAGTGAATCCGATCTGAGCACTGGGACTGCTCTGCACCTGATACCCATTTATGCTGACATATGGCAGCAGTGAAGCTTGAGCCACAGGAGATATGTTTGACATGTCTGTCCTTCAGAGCTTCAACCATTTTAGGTGTTTTACAATCTTCAAGGTCTCCATGGCCCAGTCTTCCATTTGCTCCTCTTCCCCATGTGTAAACTTCACCTCTGGCTGTCAAGACTGCAACATGATATGAACCAGAAGCAACCTCTACAACAGATTCACCAAGGAGCTTATCTTCTACCATGCATGGAAGCCTTCCGTCAGAATGGGGATTACCAAGCTGACCATATACTGTACTTCCCATGGTAAAAACATGTCCTGAAATGGTTAGGCCAACTGTAAGACTATGACCACAAGCCAATTTGTGAAAATTGAAATCAATTAGTGATGATACACAGGTAGGCTCAAGCTGGGGTTCTTTATCACCATGGCCAAGGCGATGCTTGTCCCCATCACCCCAAGTGAATAATTTTCCAGATGATGCACTGGATTGTGTCACAATAACTTCTACCACAGATGCAGTATGCCACACCCCACATGAGACAGCCATTGTCTTCAATCCCTTAAGTGATTCTACTTCCCTGGGGTGTAAAAGGCTTTCTCGATTTCCATGGCCTAAGACACTAAATGTTCCATCGCCGAATGTGAATAACTGCCCTGTTGTAGTAATTAAAGCTGTAAGCCAAACACCACAAGAAACATAAGAAACTTGAAGACCTTCCAGTATTCCTGATACTCTTTTGGGCATCCAGTGACACACATCCGTACCATGACCAAGAAGACCAGCATTATAGGAGCCATCTCCCCAAGTATAGAGTTCACCAGACATGGTAACGAAACAGGTATGGAACTCCCCACAAGCAACACAATCAACATTAGAAGCTGATAATGATTCCACAAGGCGAGGGTTAACAGTATCGGCAGCAACTCCATGACCAAGGCGTCCGCCAGACTCTTCACCCCAAGTGAATACTTCTCCGTCTGGTAACAAGGGCAGCATGCCTCACTCCACAGGCCACATGATGAGTGTCCAACACTAAATTGGACTCCAGGGGTTTTGGTAGAGGAGGATATCTGTCCTTGTACTAGAAGGATTACTATTTCTATCAGCACTAACTCTAGCAGAAATATCAGAGATGACTTCACCCCAAACATAGACATCGCCGGAGGCATCAAAGTCCTCCTGTGCAGAACCATGACTGGATGTACTAGGAACACTAGAAGTGCTAATTCTAATTCCATCTGAAGAAGCTCCTTTTGTGTGCATATTTGACACATCTGATCTTTCAGAATATACTGGATATTCAAAAGATTGGATTTTCTGCAAACCACACGAAGTTAGTCTGCCCTCAGAAGTATCTAAGGTGAGACCAATAGAATGATTGCTTATATTATCTGATGCAAATTCTCTGCCATCCTGAAAAACGAAATTTGCAAGTGACCGAAAACCATAAGAATGATGTTATATGATGTTATATTTTTAGTTGAAAATATTCATTTGTTAAAAACAAATGGTCAGATAGATCACCGAACTAAATTTCAGAATAAAATTAACAGAGGAGATACATTGTCATCATCATATTGGGAAAAGTTTTGCTCATGAAAGAACACAGAAAATAATCCCAACATGCAGTGACTACAGGCTCTCATTTACAATCACGTAGAACCATGTCATAATGTTCCCATTATCAGCCACCCTACAAACTGGACATACAAATTCAAAAAACCCAAGAAATACTATATTTCAACCATGGTTATCGAAGAGGCGATAACTCACTTCAGGCTGACAGCTTCCAGATATAAAACACGACAAATTCTTAATTGGATGGTTAATTCTAGGTGCTTTAAAAAAAATGTTTTCTGATACGTTAATGGAATCATAGATAAACTAGTTGTGTTATATATTACATATGTGAAAACTTAAAATTCCAAATGTATCACCCAGAAGCTTAGGTTCTAGATTTATGTGCCTATCAGGTGAATACATGTGATAATGTAACAAGTCTGCACATGTACTGCCAAAACAAGCATGAATAAAATATATCTTTTGACAAGGAACATAAAATATTGAAATTTCATGTTTTACCATGGTAAACAAGCAATTTCAGACTTCTGCATGAACATATGTGCAAATAAGACCTTCAATATCAAAATTAGAATAATCAGTATTCAGGCTTAAAGAACTAACTCTTGTACAGATTCATACTTCATGTGCTTCTAAACAAGCAAATTCTTTGTATAAATCTGACATAGAAGCGATACTGTACACAATGAATTTATTAGCATTATTCTTTCAAAACTAGTCCTTCACATAACATATAGGACAGATTATAGCCAAGCTTTATTAACAGATGTTGTTCCATTTCTCTGGTGTTGTGAAACAAGGCGTGATCCAGTAAACATGGAGATGGCCCACAACCACCTCCCAGTCTGACTTTTGCTAATGTGTTACATTTTGCTAAAATTTGTCATGAAAACTTCATGAAGAGGGAAATATCATCAAACTATTAGCAGATAAACCAACAAAGAAAATATACAAGTTGGTCATTTTCATGTTATACAAGCCAAGGAAGTCAATTTCGATTGATTCGGTTTGCATCAACTGGTATTTACAGGTTCAAGCCCGAACAAAGAAGACCACCCCCATTTTGGTGGCCCGATCCAGTCTAATTTAAAAAAAATAAATAAAACTCCTTCAATTAAGACTCATGAATGCGAGCCCTGTTCTGTCTCATAGAGCTCACCACTTTGTTTTCCTATGTGGTCACCTGCCACCATTTCCCCTTCTTCTTTTCTCTTTCTCCTTTTCTTCCACCGTCTCCTGTTCATTCTTCCTCTCCCCGTCCTTCCTCCTTTTCCTCCACTGTCTTCTATTCTTCCTCCTCTTTGCTTCCTTCTTTTTTCTCTTCAGTACGTACCGGTATACCAAATTGATATAAGGGTATCAGTTTGTATGTACTAGTCCAAACAAGGACCAATATAGTAATCCAGTATGAAATTGCAATCCTTGATACTAGTATAGAGCAATTACATAAAATACCAACTTAACTTAATTAAAGAAACACTAAGTTTATGCTTAGATAATTCTAACAAAAACATGGGTATCATATTAATCTATATAGACAAATTCTAAATGGTTGTATGATGTTACAAGACAATCGCATGTTCTCTAAAAGACTATTTGCTAACCATAAAAGTACCCATGAGAAAACGTCAGAAAAATGATCTAATTGCATAAAAGATTTACATCATTGTAGAGGCCATTACTCCATCCATCTATTTTTGGCCGTCCATATTGTCCTGCAGAAATTAACGTCTTTAATCCAGAAAACCAAACTTCTACTTCGAACTTGTCCTTGCAAATCTGTACACAAGAATCAGATTTAGCACAAACAGATCATGACAATATAAGAACACACAAATATTAGAAGAAACTTTGGATGTGCTTACTAGATCAAGAGACCTTTTGCCATCATTATAAATAAGGGAAAAAGACAGATAATCTTTATCTGGGAGTGGATATCGCTGAAAAACAGATGTAGGTAGAAGATATATAGTCGATTTAGAGTAAGTAGTTGCATATTGAATTGCGAACAAAACAACAAAGCTTGGAATTTTGTCATAGCAGCATAAATTAAAACCCTTCACATTAAAAAGAGAATAAACATGAAGATGATCTCTCAGTTCTTTGTCCTGAAATAATCCTTGAAACAGAGGCCAATTTCAATGTTCTTTTACCACTAGTAGAAAACCAAATTAATGTTGATTCATCCTGTGACACCAATTGAAAATTAAGTCTAATTTTCAGAGACATCATAAACTCATATATTCACTTGAAAGTTTAATAATGACAATTTGCAAATTAGCATGAATTTCAATATTCAAATAATGAAATGTTATATGAACAGCATATTATATTCATGAGGATGTCTTCCAGCCATCATATAATAAAATTATAAGCTGATTAATCAGAAAAAATGCTTGTAACAAACTCACATTGGATAGTCTGAATAGATAGAACTTTGGCTTCCCTTTACGACCATATTTAAGTAATTGTGTGTCCTTTTTTAAAGCAACCAGTATCTACAAAGCAGAAAAAGAAAGTAGTTAAAACAATGAGCAGTTACATGTCACATCTGAAATTTTCAGTAACATAAACCAAATGAAATAATATTTCATTATTTGTTTAGTTGAGACTGAGATGCATATAAGATAGGAAGAAATGTGTTATCTAATAACTTTATTTTTCTAAAAGAAACTACAACAAAATATTGGATATCAGATCAAGATTAATATTATGAGAAACTTACATTGGCTTGTCAGATATCACTGACATATGACACAAATGAAGTAGCACAAATAAATTATTGTTTAATGAAGGAGGAATATCAATGCATATGCATGATATTAACGGATCAGACTATACTTATTGGAAAACTCGAATGAGAATTTATTTTGATTTCTTTGGATTTAAACTTATGGAATATCATTAAAAACGGCTTTCAACTTCTCTCTAAACCGAAGAACGAATGGTCGAATTTAGAGCGAAAATCTTTTTCATTAAATGCAAAGGCAATGAATGTATTATTTTGTGCTTTAGATAAAAATGAGTTTAATCAGATTTCTACGTGCGAAACGATTTTTGATATTTGGCGCATACTTGAAATCACGCATGAGGAAACTAATAGAGTCAAAGACTTGAAAGTAAACCTCTTATTACATGATTTTAAGCTTTTTCGAATGAAATCTAGCGAGACTATCAACGATATGTACACCCGTTTCACGGATGTCGTCAATAGTCTAATAGTTCTTTGTAAATCTTTCTCGGATTTTGATCTCGTAAATAAGATTTTAAGATCCCTTCCAAAAAGGTGGGATCCTAAAGTAACTACAATGCAAGAGGCTAAAGATTTAAATAATTTACCTAATGAAGAACTTATCGGCTCATTGATAACATATGAAATGAGCCTCTTGAAACTTGATGAACACATGAACCACCTTCCAAAGAATAGGAAGAATTTGAAATTTTGGACAAATGAATACCACTTAAGTGATAACTCAAGTGATGAGGACAATGTTGAGAACCTTGAACTTTTAATGAATTTTAATAAGTTCATTAAACAAAAATCTAAAATTAAAAATAAACTTAAATGGAGGAAGAGGCCATAGAAGAAAAAAAAACGCAAAGACGAATCAAGTGACAAAATGACGAATTGGGCTTTGACAGTTTTCGACAATAAGGTAAGTAATTCACCCATTATGCTTTTACCTTATTATGAAATTACATGATGTTTTTTATGAAGTACTTAATTTAGGTTGTAGGAAATAAAAAGTGTTTTAAAAAATTATATTATGCTTTTCCTTTTAGTATTTTGAAAAGTAAAAATTATGAATGATGATCGATTGATTTGTGATAATACAATTCCATGTATGCTTTCCGTATCGATTTTTGGTTTTAAATATGATGCAGTTCTATGAACGTTATTACTTATTTTTGGGCATGCTTACGTAAATTCATGCTAGATAATGCAAACGCTCTATGCATGTGTATCTTGATATTTTATTTTGCTCTTCGATTCTAATTATGATGCTTGAGGATTTTATATCATGCATGAGTTTTTAAATTAATAAGGTGTCATATTATGATGATGAAACTTGTTTTATGAATTTATAAAATGATGCATGATTTTAGCAAAAATTTGAGTATTGATTTCTCACACAAAGCTAGAATCATATAAGAAGGAAAACATCTTGTTATAACTAATAACAATGAAAGAAAGAATATTAGAATTGAAATGATTTTGATGATACTTTATGAAATCATGCTTGACAAGTTTGATGATTTAATGATAATGATTGTATCATGCTTGATTTTACATCCTATGTTTTGGAATGATATGTTTTTTCGTCTTGATGATTTTGACGAAACCTTGTTTTGGATTTATTTGATGATACTTGGCTTTCATAAAAAAAAATTATTGAACATTCCTATGAAAGATCAAATAACTTAAATTGAAACACAAAAAAATGCACTATCATGATGTTTTATGTTTGATGCATTTGATCTTAATGGCTTTAATGATAAAACTTGTATTTCAAATTTATACGATGATGACTTTCGTATAAATATTTGAACATACCTTATGAAATTATTATTGATAATGATGAAATGAAAATATTAAAAGTTTGCTATCATGTTTAATGATTTTATGATATCATGCATGAGGATTTGAAGATGTTATATCTTGATGACAAACTTATGTTTTGGTTTGAAATATGACACTCATCTTTTAGCACACTTATATGAAACTAATCACTTAAAATAAAACACATTATTATTGAATTTTTGTATTTTGAAGTAATGTGTTACATTTTTTTGTCTTTATGAAGTAATATTACTTCATAAAGATCATTATCTTTATGACAAAATTTGCCTTTTCATATTGAATGTTGACATTTGCTTTTATTAAGGGAAAAAGCATGCTTATAAGAAGCAAATCACATATAAAAATGAAATGCAAACCTCTATCTCAATCTTATCAATTTTTTCAATAAGAAATTCATGAATCTATGCTTGTCATGTATGAATTTATTGAATATGAATTTGAGAATGATTTCAGATTTGACAAATATTTGATTCGTATTTACGACGTAAGATACATTTTAAATATGAATCATGTTTCAATGTTTCAATCATGTTCTATCTCCCTTAATTCATTTTGTTTCCTATATTTCTTTACTAAAGAGGAAAATCTTTCAAATGAATCATGAAATTGATGATTTGATAATGAGCTTTTATTAAAATCTACTTGTCATTTTGAATCTCGAAATTGATTTTGATGATTTTATTATGAATTTCGAGTTGACGAATTGATTTGAATGAAATGATACAAATGAATCACTCATCGATACTTATGATTGCAATATATTCTTTTGAATTATTTTTCTTAAGATGTCTTTTGGAATTCATGATATGATATGATTGAATCCTTGATTTACTCTTTTTATCGTGTCTTGAAAATGAATGTTTAGAATCATGCTTGATGAGTTGTGTTATGAAATTTGCATTTAGGTCTTGAACATTGATGCTTGTTTGACATAAAAGGACAAATGCATGTTTATATGAAATCAATGCATGAATTAAAACCATAAAAAGAGGAAAGCATCTTTTAAAATTTCTTTATATCTATCTTTTCAATTTTCTAATATATGATTTATTTTAAGAATCTAAAAAATTTCTTGAATGTGATTTTGTTGATGAGTTGATGAATTGAACTAGAATGAGTTTTCTCAAAATGATTCATGACTTCTATATTTTTTTAACTTTCGGAAACACAACCTTATTTTGTTGGAATCATGACTTATTGAGCATTGATAGATTGAATGCATGAATCAAAATCTTTTTCCCTATGATTTCTCCATTCTATCATTTACTAAAGAGGAAAACAATCCAAATCTATCTATGTCATGTATGAATCTCTTAAGAGTAATTTTGATGATTTGGATGAGTTTATAAATCATGATTTTGATTTCTCGAAACTATATATTTGAGATTCTTTTTATGAAATCATGATTGTTAGGGATCGAGTGGCGAGGGGGGTGAATAAAGAACGATAAACTTTCGGTGTTTTAAAACAAGTTTCGGAAACTTCGTATGTTGAAAATGATGCTTCGATTAAATCCACAACGAAAGATGCTTTAGAAGTAAATTGATTCATAAAAAGGAGATGAGATGGTAGAGCATCAAAGTGAAGATGATTTGCAGTAAAGTAAATTGCAAGAATATAAATGCAAACCGATTTATAGTGGTTCGGACATATAACCTACGTCCACTCCCGATTCCTCTTCACTTGAGGCCATCGGCTTTTCGACTAGTTATCCTCCTTCCAACAGGCGAGGATGAACTCCCTTATAGTACTTCTCCTTTTGACAGGCTTAGGAGGTAACCCTTACAAGGCCTCTTACCCCTCTCTTGGACTAGAACACACTTAAAACTTAGAGGGAAGATTTTGACACTATTTCAAGAGAGTTTTCCCCATGTCTTTATTAGTTCTAGACCACCTTTCAACCATGAATGAGAGGGGTATTTATAGGCTTAAAGAGGATTCAAATTTGGAGCCCAAATTTGAATCACTTTCGTGTTTCCCGGTGCTGGCGGTGCCACCACCTGTCAATGTCAAACACTGATAGTGTATTGGGTGGTGCCACTGCCCAGCTCGGCGATGCCACCGCCTGTCAATGGTGGTGTCACCGCCTGTCAGTGTCAAACACTGATAGTGTATTGGGTGGTGCCACTGCCCAGCTCAACGATGCCATCGCCTGGGCTTGCTGCCCAGCAGCGGCACCACCGCCCAGCCCGACGGTGCCACCGCCCAGGCTCTCGGCCACTGGGCGGTGCCATCGTCTAGCCTTTTTTAATACACTTGTTTGGGCCTTAAACTCGGTCCAAACCAGTCCGTTATCAGGCCGACTTGGCCCCTACTTGGGTTTTAGGATTAACACCTAATCCTAACCTAAATTAACATGCTAACTACGAAATTAAAGATATTTTCTAAGCTATTACAAAGTCCAATAAGTCAAGACTTCTTCCGGCGAGCTTCCGGCGAACTTCTGGCGGTCTTCCAACGAACTTTCGGAAACCATTCTATGGACTCCTAGCAAGCTCCTAGACTTCATGATGATCTTGGTGAGTTCCAACGAGCTTCTTTGGCAAGCTCTGATCTTTCTTAGCAAGCTCCATAAACTTCCGACGAACCTTCCAACAAACTTCCAAAAACCCTTCGGCAAGCTCCCTACTTGTTCTCGGCCAGTTCCGGCAGCACTCCTAACGAATCTTTGAACTTCTGTCAAACTCTCGAACTCCCAATGTCCATCACACTTATCTTTCGGCACTTTGTTTCGCTTTACGTCTTCATCGTTATCATAGTTAATCATGCACACACAAACAAAACTCTACTTCGATCTAGATAATTATTACAATGCAAATTGACATTCAGTTGCCCGACACGTCATTGGTCGGCACTTCGTCCGATTCTTCGGTGCATCGTCCTCTCTTGCGGCTTGTTGCCCAACCAGCGGTTGACCTCAGCAACCCCGATATCCTTGGTGTAACTCCATTCTTCTTGTCCTGATGCTCGATGTACGAAGCCTTCTATCGATTGTCGACCGGACCTCCGGCTCAACATCCAATATCTTGACGTGATCACCCAGCGCAACATCAATTCCTCCAACATCAACTGTCTAATCCTGATCGATAGTAGACCTACGTAACTCAAAACATAGTTAGATCATAAAACACAATCAATTAGTTTCATCATCAAAATTTGAGATTCAACAATCTCCCCCTTTTTGATGATGACAACTAATTGATGACTAACGGAGTTAACCTTAACTCCCTGGAGTTTAGCCAAACTCCTCCTATCAATATGCCATTGATAGAAACCTTGGATTATCCCAAATCCAAGCAACATTCATCCAATATTATGAGAATTATCAAATCATCATGCAAATATATAAAATATTCAATTCAATATATGAAGTTATTAATCTACTTCTCCCCCTATGTCATCAACAAAAAGGAGAAGTTGCATTTAGCTAGTTTTCAAGGATATACAAATTTTACAATTATACTAGCTATCAATTAAGATATATAACATATATAACTTTAAAATATTCAATCATAGCAAGTTTTTAAATTCTTTCTAAAGATAAGCAAGATAGCAATTTTTCATCACTTGCTTCTTGTGTAAGTTTGCACTTTGCTTTTGTAGCATGCTAGCAACTTTTGAAATGTTCATGATAGGATGTTCTTTCATTTCAATGATCGAGCTAGCAAATTTTTCATTAAAGTCGCAAGCTAGCAATAAATCTTCTCCCCCTTTGTTTTTGTCAAAAAGAAGGGAAGAGTGCAATTCTTTTCCCTTTACATGAATTTTGAACCTATGACAATCAATAAAGATAAAAGAGAAGGTTTATATCCATGAATTCATCAAGCAAATTTCATTCAAGAATAAGACATCAAGATCATGAAATAGATAACAATTTTCTTAAAAGGATCTTGATTAAAAAAATAATTTAAGTTGTTAATCCGAGAGATCAAGATCATGAATTGTAAATATTCTCTTTAGCATCAATTTTCAATTCATGATAAAAGGTATACAACCAAAAATCATGATACAAATAAAATATATCATTCTCATAGATCAAGTCATAATTCAATGATTCATTATAAATCAAATTTCATTTATATCAAATATTTAATTTACCACACAAGGCAAGGAAATCATGTCACTTCAGGTCATGAAAGATATGACATCAAAGCTTAAGAGAATCAACAAGAACATAATTCATGTGACATGCCCTTTTAATAATGATTCATCATTAAAGATATCAAGATCATAAATTCATAAAAATTCAAGTATTTAAGTTCTGAGAATTCAAAAGACAAGTTATATTTAATGTGAAAATTTTTCTTTTGATAACCGGAAGAAGCATCATAAATGATCTTGACATATATAAAGAACTTCATGTTATAATTGTTAAGCTTATGATTTCACTAAAATATTTTCTTTAGCAAAGAATCACATGAGCACTTGATTATTGCATAAGAAATTTTATTGCATCATGATTCATTTGATAACAAATAGCAAAGAGAACAATTTATTTCATGCATCTTGATTCACAAAAGTCAAGTTATGATTCCAAGAGATTAATAGATGAATCAAGAATCTTTAACAAGTCTTATTCAAATTCATAAAAGATATCAAAAAGAGCAAAATTTCTTTTACATCGATATTCAAACCATGACAAGTGATATATCAAACGTTTGCATTAATATTTCAATCATCAAGTCATGTGTAGAAATAAGTAGGAAAAAAAAATTCATATTACTCATATAATGTTTTAATCATCTAAGTACATTCTCTCAAGTTGAGTATCAAAAAGTCAAGAGAACAATTTATGATTCATTTGCATTTTTCCTCAATAACATGGAGAATCATAAGAGAATATGGAGCAAGAGATCTTGAAAAACTCAAATTATCAAGATTACGAGATAGATAAAACTTATTCTAGTTCAATTCATCAACTCCAAACTCATAATTAAATTATCAAATTCATTATCGAGATTCAAGAGATGAACATAATATACATAGATTCATCATTTCTCTTTCATAAAAAAATTTGAAAACTTTATTGAAGAATTTTCAAGAGACATGCATTTCTCTTGTATTAATTTTATATGAACATGCCTTTGCCTTTTTAAGTCAAATAGAAACAAGCATGATTGTTCAAGACTTAAAAGCAAAATCCATAAAACAACCCATCGAGCATGATTTTAAATATCCATTTTTAAGCCATGATAAAAAGAGTAAGTCAAAGATTCAATCATCTCATGTCATGAATTCCAAAAGATATCTCAAGTTATCAATAACACATTAAAAGGATATTTCAAAATGACATCGATACGTGATTCATTTGTATCATTTTATTCGAATTCATGATTCATTTTAAAAATATATCTCACGTCGTAAATATGAATCAAGCATTTATCAAATCCGAAATCATCCTCAAAATTACATTCAATAAATTTATACATGACAAGCATAGATTTATTGAAAAATCGATAAGATAGAGGATTGCATTTCCTTTTTATAAATTTCTATTCATATGATTTGCTTCTTATAAGCATGCCTTTGCCTTAAAATAAAATGTCAACATTCAAGAAGGAAAGGCAGATTTTTTCATAATGATCATTAAGTCAAATCACATTAAGTATGTGACATTTTTCAAAAGATTCAATTCAAGAGATTCATATGGATTCATCAAAACCGAAAACTATAGAGATAGAAGAATTTTCAAGATCATGCATTTTCTTTTTATGATTTACTTCATGTAAGCATGCCTTTGTCTTTAATAAAAATGAGTATCACATTCAAGAGTTAAAAGGCAAATTTCTTAAAACAAATCATTGAGCATGATTCCATAACTTTCATGTATGATAACGTCCTTTTAATATTTTCATTTCATAATTATCAAGAATGATTTCATAAGGTGTGCGCAAGTCTTTTATGAAAATGTGTTTCAACATTTAAAAAATGAGACATAAGTTTTGTCATAAAACCGTCAAGCCCAAATACATAAAAAAAAATAATAGCACATTTTTAATTTTTATGTAAAAGGCCATGCATTATGTTGAAAGCGAAATCATCAATATGTTTGCTACTATCTTTAATCACATTTGGTGTGCAAGCATTATCATGAAACATGCCATTATCATGATGATGCATTTTTTGTATAACAAACAATGCATCTTGTTTTGAAAACAAGATCAACATGAATTCATCACGATCATACATTTTTTTACATGTTTCATTTTAGGTTGAGTATGTTCAAGAGATGTTTATGAAAGTGTCAAGCATCATGTTTAGAGACAATGTAAACCATCAAGATACACATGCATGGGTTAATCCTTTTAGGTGTACAAACATTATCACAAATCATACAATCATCATTCATATTTTTAATTTTCAAAAATTACTAGAAAGAAAAAGCATAAAAAAAATTCCTACCAATTATATCAAGCAACTCATGAAAAGATCATGTAATTTCAAAATAAGGTGAAAGCATTTCGGGTGAGTTACTTACCTCGTTGTCAAAAATCGTTAAAGCATAGTTTGCGTCTTCTTTACTTGATTCTCCCTTGGGTGCCGTTCTTTTCTTTGGCCTCTTCCTCCATTCAAGTTCAATTTTAGTTTTAAATTTTTGTTTAATGAACTTGTTAACATTGATTAAAAGTTCAAAGTCCTCTTCATTGTCCTCATCACTTGAGTCATCACTCAAGTGGCATTTTATAGTCTGAAGTGCCAAATCCTTCTTGTTCTTTGGAAGGTGGTTCATGTATTCATCGAGTTCATTGTATTCCAAGAATGCCATTTCATAGGTCATTAAAGACCCAATGAGTTCTTCAAGAGATAAGTCAATTAAATTTTTAGCTTCTTGTATGGCGGTTACCTTTGGATCTCACCCTTTTGTAAGGGATCTTAAGATCTTGTTAGTGAGTTCAAAGTTTGAAAAATATTTACCAAGAGCTTTTAGACTATTGACAACATCCGTGAAATGGGTGTACATATCGCCAATAGTCTCGCTTGGTTTCATTTTGAAAAGCTTAAAATCATGCAATAAGAGGTTTACTTTCAAGTCTTTAACTCTACTAGTTCCCTCGTGTGTGATTTCAAGTGTTCGCCAAATGTGAAATGTCGTTTTGCACAAAGAAATCCGATTGAACTCGTTCTTATCCAAAGCGCAAAATAAGGCATTCATAGCCTTTGCATTTAAAGAAAAATATTTCTTCTCCAAATCCGACCATTCGTTAGTTGGTTTAGAGGGAAGTTGAAAATGGTTTTCAATAACGTTCCATAAATCCAAATCCATTGAAAGCAAGAAAACTCTCATTTGAGTTTTCCAATAAGTGTAGTCCAAACCGTTAAACAATGGAGGACGAACAATCGAAAAACCCTTTTGAAAGCCGTTAAGAGCCATTTCTCGTAGGTGTGAATCCGAATAAGAAATAACGAGACTCTGATACCAATTGTTAGGGATCAAGTGGCACTAAGGGGGGGGGGGTGAATTAGTGCAGTGGTAAAGAACGATAAACTTTCGACATTTTAAAATAAGTTTCAGAAACTTCGTATGTTGAAAATGATGCTTCGATTAAATCTACAACGAAAGATGCTTTAGAAGTAAATTGATTCGTAAGAAGGAGATGAGAAGGTAGAGCATCAAAGTGAATATGGTTTGCAGTAAAGTAAATTGCAAGAATATAAATGCAAACCGATTTATAGTGGTTCGTTCATATGACCTACGTCCACTCCCGATTCCTCTTCACTTGAGGCCACCAACTTTTCCACTAGCTATCCTCCTTCCAACGGGTGAGGATGAACTCCCTTACAGCACCTCTCCTTTTGACGGGCTTAGGAGGTAACCCTTACAATGCCTCTTACCCCTCTCTTAGACTAGAACACACTTAAAATTTAGAGGAAAGATTTTGATACTATTTCAAGAGAGTTTTCCCTATTTCTTTCTCAGTTCTAGACCACCTTTCAATCATGAATGAGAGGGGTATTTATAGGCCTCAAGAGGATTCACCCAAATTTGAATCACTTTCGTGTTTCCCAGTGTTGGCGGTGCCACCGCCTATCAGTGGTAGTGCCATCGCCTATCAATGTCAGACACTGATAGTGTACTGGACGGTGCCACCGCCCAGCCCGACGGTGCCACCGCCTGGGCTCTCGAGCACTGGGCAGTGCCATCGCCCAGGCTCTCGGGCACTAGGCGGTGCCACTGCCCAGCCTTTTTCAGCACACTGGTTTGGGCCTTAAACTCGGCCTAAACCAGTCCGTTATCGAGCCCACTTGGCCCCTACTTGGGTTATAGAATTAACACCTAATACAAACCCAAATTAACATACTAACTACGAAATTAAAGATATTTCCTAAGCTATTACAAAGTCTTACAAGTCAAGACTTCTTCCGGCGAGCTTCCGACGGTCTTCTGACGAATCCTTGAAAACCATTCTGTGGACTCCTGGCAAGCTCCTAGACTTCACGATGATCTTGGCGAGTTCCAATGAGCTTCTTTGGCAAGCTCTGATCTTTTTTGGCAAGCTCCGCAAACTTCCGATGAACCTTTCGGAGAACTTCCAAAAACCCTTCGGCAAGCTCCATACTCGTTCTCGGCCAGTTCCGACAGCATTCCCAATGAATCTTCGAACTTCTGACGAACTCTCGAACTCCCAACGATCCATCACACTTGTCTTCCGGCACTTTATTTTGCTTTACGTCTTCATCGTTACTGTAGTTAATCCTGCACACACACAAAGAAAACTCTACTTCGATTTAGACAATTATTACAATGTGAATTGACATTCAGTTGCCCGGCACGTCATTAGTCGGTGCTTCGTCCGATTCTTCGGTACATCATCCTCTCTTGCGGCTTGTTGCTCAATTGGCGGTTGACCTCCACAACCCCAATATCCTTGGTGCAACTCCACTCTTCTTGGCCCGATGCCTGACATACAAAGCCTTCTGTCGATTGTCGACCGGACCTCCGGTTCAACATCTAATATCCTGACGTGATCTCCCGACGTAACATCAATTCCTCCAACGTCAACTTGTTGAATCTCGGATTTTGATGATGAAACTAATTGTGTGTGATTTGTGGTCTAACTGCGTTTTGAGTTACGCATGTCTACTATCGATCAGGATTAGACAGTTGACGCTGGAGGAATTGATGTTGCGCCGGAGGTGATCACGTCAGGATATTGGATGTCAAGCCGGAGGTTCAGTCGACTATCGGCAGGAGGCTTCGTACGTCGGGCATCGGGCCAAGAAGTGCGGAATTGCGCCATGGATATCGAGGTTGCGGAGGTCAACCGTCAATTGGGCAATAAGCCGCTAGAGAGGACGATGTGTCGAAGGATCGGACGAAGCATCGACCAATGACGTACCGGGCAACTGAATGTCAATTCGCGTTGTAATAACTGTCTAGATTGAAGTAGAGTATTTGTTGTTTGTGTGCAGGAGTAACTACGAAAGGGATGAAGACGTAAAGCGAAACCAAGGGCCGAAGTCAAGTGCGATGGATCGTTGGGAGTTCGAGAGTTTGAAAGAAGTCCGAAGATTCATTGAGAGTGCTGTCGGAACTGGCCGAGAACGAGCAGGGAGCTTGCCGAAGGGTTTTCGGAAGTTCGCCGGAAGGTTCGTCGGAAGTTCACGGAGCTTGCCAAGAAAGATCGGAGCTTGCCAAAGAAGCTCGGGGGAACTCGCCAAAATCATCGTGGAGTCCGAGAGCTTGCCGGGAGTCCGTAGGATGGTTTCCGAGGGATCGTCGGAAGACCGTCGGAAGTTCACCGGAAGCTTGCCGGAAGAAGACTTGACTTGCGAGCTTTGTAATAGCTTAGGAATGTCTTTAATTTTGTAGTTAGCATATTAATTTGGGTTAGGATTAGGTGTTAATCCTTTAACCCAAAGTAGGGGCCATTGGGCCTTAGTTTGGGCCAAAATTTTTAGCCCAAACCAAACCAACACTGCTTGGTGGTAGCACTGCCCAGTAGCCTGTGTGCTGGGCGGTAGCACCACCGAGCAGTCCGCAGGCCAGGCGGCAACACCGCCGCTGGGAAAGCGAGCACTGTGCTACCGCCAGCCTGAAAACCAAGCGGTAGCATCGCTGGTCAAGCGGTAGCACCGCCTGGTGCATGGAAAGCCAGCGGTAGCATCGCTTGGTGCAGGAAAGCGCGGTAGCACCGCTTAGTGGGCGGTGGCACCGCTGGTGTGTCGATCTGCCAGATCGACAAAGACCGAAAAAACTCAAAAGACTCAAATTTTTGGCTCCAAGTTTGGGCTCCAAATTTGAATCACTTTGAGGCTTATAAATACCCCTTCTTTTTCAACTGAAAGGAGAACCCTTTTGAGAAGTTAGAATCTTAGTTTTAAGTCTTGAAAAGTCTTATTCTTGCTAAATGTTCACCTCATTCTTCTTGTGAAATCTTGTAAGAGTGTGAACCACTTGTAAAGGGTTGTAAGAGGGGTATTTGATCCTTCCCCTTTAAAGGATTTGGTAGTGGAAGAAGGGAGACTCATTGGAGAAGGCTTCAGAAGTGGATGTAGGTCACTTTGACCGAAACACTATACATCGCTGCGTCTTGATTGTGTGAGTGTTTAAATTTCTGTTTTATCTCTTTACTTTGCTACAAGCCTTTACTTTACTTACTCCACTTCCTTTTCATCTTCGTACGCATGCTTTAAAGTTAAAACACAATCTTTTCGGGTTCAAACGAAACGTTGCTTTCATCGTACGAAGTTTCCGAAGCTTGTTTTAAATCGCTGAAAAAAAATCTATCGCTTTATCCACTGCACTAATTCACCCCCCCCCCCTCTTAATGCCACTCGATCCCTAACAATTGGTATCAGAGCCATATTCTTTCTCTTTCGGATTTACACCCGTGAGAAATGGCTCTAAATGGTTTTCAAGAGGGTTTTTCGGTTTTTCGTCCACCGTTCTTTAACGGTTCGGACTACACATATTGGAAAACTCGTATGAGAGTTTTCATGCTTTCAATGGATTTGGATTTGTGGAACATCATCGAAAATGGTTTTCAACCTTCCTCTAAACCGACGAATGAATGGTCGATTTTGGAGAAAAGGTCGTTTTCTTTAAACGCAAAGGCTATGAATGCCTTATTTTGCGCTTTGAACAAAAACGAGTTCAATCGGATTTCTATGTGCGAAACGGCTTTTGACATTTGGCGAACTCTTGAAATCACGCATGAGGGAACTAGTAGAGTTAAAGACTCGAAAGTAAACCTCTTGTTGCATGATTTTGAGCTCTTCCAAATGACACCAAGCGAATCTATCGACGACATGTACACCCGCTTCACGGATGTCGTCAATAGCTTGAAAAGTCTTGGTAAAAGTTTTTCGGATTTTGAACTCACTAACAAGATCTTAAGATCCCTTTCAAAATGGTGGGATCCTAAAATAACAGCGATTCAAGAATCAAAGGATCTAAATAATTATTCTATTGATGAACTCATTGGGTCTTTAAAGACCTATGAAATGGAACATGATGAATATGATGAACATGATGAACACATGAACCACCTTCTAAAGAATAAGAAGGTTTTTGAACTCCGAACTATGAAACGCCACTTGAGTAATGACTCAAGTGATGAGGACAATGAAGACATTGAACACATAACAATGAATGTTAACAAGTTTATTAAACAAAAATTAAAAAACACAAATAAACTTAAATAGAGAAAGAGGTCAAAGAAGAAGAAGGCTTGCAAAGAAGAATCAAGAAAAGAAGAAGCAAACTACGCTTTAATGGGCTTCGACAATGAGGTAAGTGACTTAACTTCCTTGAATTATTTTGAAATTACTTGATGATTTCCATGAATGCTTAACTTAGTTAGTAGGAAATTTTTTTTTGCTTTTCTTGTGTTTTTAGAAATTAAAAAAAAATCGAAATTATACTATGCTTTTCTTTATAGTATTTTTGAAAAGTAAAAATATGAATGACGATTGTAAGATTTGTGATAATGCTTAGGATTAAATCATGCATGAGTATCTTGATGGTTTACATTGTCTCTAAACATGATACTTGATGATTTTATATCATGCATGAGTTGTTGAAGTGATGTTGATCTAAAAACTTCTATCTTGGATTAATGGGTCTTAATTATTTTTATGATGAAATTTTTATTGATACATGTCTTCATGAAATCAATTATAAAGACTCAACCCACAAATTTTTAAAATGAAAGAAATATGACTTTAATATTGCCGTGTATTACATTTGGACTTGATGATTTTCATGACGAAAATTATTTTTCAGATTTATAAAATGATGCATGATTTTACCAAAAATTTGAGCATCGATCATCTTGTTATAACTAATGTAAGAAAGAATTAAAATGATTTTGATGATATTTTCGTTTTTGAATATGATGCATGACATTTTCATATGAAAAAGTTGAACATTCTTATGAAAGATCAAATCACTTAAATTGAAACTCATAAAGATGAGAAAATGTATTGTCATGATGTTTGATGCATATGATCTTGATGGATTTAATGACAAACTTATGTTTTGAATTTCTACAATGATGGGTTCCACATAAATGTTTGAACATACATTATGAAATCATCATTGAAATGAAAATACTAAAAGTTTGTTATCATGCTTAATGACTTTGTGATATCATATCTTGATGACAAACTCATGTTTTGGTCTTAAATTTGATACTCATCTTTTGAAATATGAGCACACTTGTTTGAAACAAAATGAACCACATTATCATGATAAGTTAAATCTCATGTCTTGAAACAATGTGTTGTTTTGACAATTTTTATAATGAAGTTTGTCTTCCGGTTTTGAATATTTTGATTTGGCATATAAAGGCAAAAGATATACTTATATGAAACATAAAGAAATTATATTTACTATCTTATCGAGATTAATGATTTCATGATATCTTAAGAATCTCATAAATTATAGAAGTGATTTCGATGAATTGATTATGATTTGATAATTTGAACTTTTCTCTCATGTTTCAATACTACTTTGTATGCTTCGTGACTTGTTGATTGAAATAATGATGTAGACTTTTGATGTATCACTTTTCATGATTAATGCAAATGGCTAGCATTTTGAATCTAAAAAATAAATGCTTCTTTTTGTCATTTACTAAAGAGGAAAATAATTCAAGTTTATATCATTTGTGAATCTCACAAACTATGGTAATGAATTTGATGATTCGAACTTGAATGAGCTTTGTCATAATCCAAGTCTTGATATTTTGATATTTGATACTTAGAATTCTTATACATGAATCTAGTTACTCTTTGTGCTATATCTTTTCAAATGGATCATGAGCCTTGATGTCATATATTTCATGATCCTAGAAGTGATATGATTTCTTTGCCTTGTGTGGTAAATTGAATATTTGATTTGCTTTATGATGAAGAATCATTGAATCATGACTTGATCTATGAGAATGCTATGCTCTTATGCATCATGATTCTAGGTTGCATATCTTTTATCATGGCTTGAAAGTGAATGAAAAGAAAATATGTTAGCACTTGTAATCATGATTTGATCCTTGATATTGATATGCTTTTATATATCATGATTCTTGGTTGTATGATATTTATCTTGAATTAAAAAATTGATAAATATAAATTTTGATCTTGCTAAAAAGAAAATTATGAATCATGAATGATATCTTTTGGTTGTGATCCTTGTTGAATTTATATATTGATATCCGTCATGACATGATTTCTTTGCATCATGTAATGATTGAACAATTGATGTATATTTTTATTGATACAAACTTTTAATTGATATGAAAAATGACTTGTATAATGATTGAAATTTTTAGCCATTTAGTCCTCCCTTCTTTTTGACAAAGACAAAGGGGGAGAAAAATTGCTACCTTGCAATTTCACAAGAAGAAGAAGGATTGCTATTTCAAAGGATGCAAATATTGCTATCTTGACTATATCAAAAGAAGCAAAATGCAAAACTTCAAAAATTTGAAATGTTGCATGCCTTTATGTTTGTATGTTTAAATAAAAAGTTAGCATATATGTTTAAAGTGATCATACATAATTGCTAGCTCATTGCAAACAAAAGTTGATAGCTTGCAAAGGTGAAACTTAGTTACAAAAGAGAAGAATTGAAAGGAAGCTAACTTGCGTGTCGCAAAGTATGTTAGCTTGCTTACTATTATTGATTGCTTGCTTATCATCTTTTTATCTCATATCTTGATTTTTGACTCCCTTGAATTCATGACTTAATATGCTAAAAATTTATATTATAAATTTATTATCTTGTCATGATCAAAGCATTGGCTATTTGTACTCCACTTTTTGACAAAACAAAGGGGGAGAAGAATTATTGCTAGCTTATGTATTGCAAAGAAAAATTTTGCTAGCTAGAACATGCAAAGGAAGCAAAGAAAGTACAACTTGCACATCTCAACAAGCAAGTTAAAATTACCATCATTGCCCATCTTTGAAACTTGCTATGATTGAATGGTATTATTTGATGTTGTATTATATGATGTGATAGCTAGTATGTTGTAATATTTGCATATTCTTGAAAACTAGCTATAATGTTACTTCTCCTTTTTGTTGATGACATAGGGGGAGAAGTAGATTGATGACTTCATGCATTGATTGAATATTTTATATATTTGCATGATGGTTTGATTTATTCTCTTAATTGTGATGAATGTTGCTTGGATTTGGGATAATCCAAGTGTTCTATCAATGGCATATTGATAGGGGGAGTTTGTGTTAAACTCCGGGGAGTTTTGGTTAACTCCGTTAGTCATCAATTAGTTGTCATCATCAAAAAGGGGGAGATTGTTGAATCTCGGATTTTGATGATGAAACTAATTATGTGTGATTTATGGTCTAACTATGTTTTGAGTTACGCAGGTCTACTATCGATCAGGATTAGACAGTTGACGCTGGAGGAATTGACGTTGCGTCAGAGGTGATCACGTCAGGATATTGGATGTCGAGCCAGAGGTTCGGTCGACTATCAGCAGGAGGCTTCGTACGTCGAGCATCGGGCCAAGAAGTACGGAATTGCGCCATGGATATCAAGGTTGCGGAGGTCAACCATCGATTGGGCAATAAGCCGCTAGAGAGGACGATGTGCCGAAGGATCGGATGAAGCATCGACCAATGACGAGCCGGGCAATTGAATATCAATTCACGTTGTAATAACTATCTAGATCAAAGTAGAGTGTTTGTTATTTGTGTGCAGGAGTAACTACGAAAGGGATGAAGACGTAAAGCGAAACCAAGGGCCGAAGTCAAGTGCGATGGATCGTTGGGAGTTCGAGAGTTTGAAGGAAGTCCGAAGATTCGTTAGGAGTACTGTCGGAACTGGCCGAGAACGAGTAGGGAGTTTACCAAAGGGTTTTCGGAAGTTCATCGGAAGGTTCGTCGGAAGTTCGCGGAGCTTGCCAAGAAAGATCGGAGCTTGCCAAAGAAGCTCAGGGGAACTCGCCAAAATCATTGTGGAGTCCGAGAGCTTGCCGGGAGTCCGTAGGATGGTTTTCGAGGGATCATCGGAAGACCGCCGGAAGTTCACCGGAAGCTTGCCGGAAGAAGACTTGACTTGCGAGCTTTGTAATAGCTTAGGAATGTCTTTAATTTCGTAGTTAGCACATTAATTTGGGTTAGGATTAGGTGTTAATCCTTTAACCCAAAGTAGGGGCCATTGGGCCTTAGTTTGGGCCAAAATTTTTGGCCCAAACCAAGCCAAGATCTCTCTTTGGCGGTAGCACCGCCATGGCCGGCTGTGTCTTGGGCGGTAGCATCGCCCAGTAGTCCGCAGGCCAAGCGGTAGCACCGCCTGGCTGGGGTGGTAGCACTAGTGCTACCGCCCAGCGCTTGGAAAACCAGGCGGTAGCACCGCTGGTGCATGGAAAGCCAGCGCGTAGCACCGCCTGGCAGGCTGAAGCGTGGCACCTTTACTGGGCCGAGGCGGGTGTGTTAGTCTGCCAGATCGACAAAGACTGAAAAACTCAAAAGACTCAAATTTTTGGCTCTAAGTTTGGGCTCCAAATTTGAATCACTTTGAGGCTTATAAATACCCCTTCTTTCTCAGCTGAAAGGAGAACCCTTTTGAGAAGTTAGAATCTTAGTTTTAAGTCTTGAAAAGTCTTATTCTTGCTAAGTGTTCACCTCATTCTTCTTGTGAAATCTTGTAAGAGTGTGAACCACTTATAAAGGGTTGTAAGAGGGGTATTTGATCCTTCCCCTTCAAAGGATTTGGTAGTGGAAGAAGGGAGCCTCATCGGAGAAGGCTTTGGAAGTGGATGTAGGTCACTTTGACCGAACCACTATACATCGCTGCATCTTGATTGTGTGAGTATTTAAATTTCTGTTTTATCTCTTTACTTTGCTGCAAGCCTTTACTTTACTTACTCCACTTCCTTTTCATCTTCGTATACATGCTTTAAAGTTAAAACGCAATCTTTCCGGTTTCAAACGAAACGTTGCTTTCATCGTACGAAATTTTCGAAGCTTGTTTTAAATCGCTGAAAAAAAAATCTATCATTTTATCCGCTGCACTAATTCACCCCCCCCCCCTCTTAGTGCCACTCGATCCCTAACACAATAGTCTAATCCTGATCGATAGTAGACCTATATAACTCAAAACACAATTAGATCACAAAACATAATCAATTAGTTTCATCATCAAAATCTGAGATTCAACAATGATCATGATAATCTGAAAACTCCTACATATAAGTCAAGATTTTCTTCATGATAAATATATAATTTTTTTTATTCATGAATTGATCCTTTATGACATGACTTCTTTATAGTGTTGATTGAAAATTAATTTGCTTTATGATGAATCAATGAATCATGACTTGATCTATGAGAATCATGACTTAGTTGAATCAATAAATCACTTTTTTTATATATCATGATTCTTGGTTGTATATCCTTTATCTTGAATTGAAAATTGATGCTAAAGAGAATATTTACAATTCATGATCTTGATCTCTCGGATTAACAACTTCAATTTTTTTAATCAAGATCCTTTTAATAGAATTTTTATCTATATCATGATCTTGATGTCTTATTCTTGAATGAAATTTGCTTGATGAATTCATGGATATAAGCCTTCTCTTTTGTCATTTTCACAAAAACTCTATCATAACAATTGGTATCAATAGCTCATTTCCTTTTTGTCAATGACATAGGGGGAGAAAGATTGCTCGCTTAAGACAAATGCTTGCTAGCTTGTGCATCACTTAAAGAGTACCTTAAGTGTTTGCTTGAATGATAAATTAATCTTCATAACTTGATTTTGATGATAGAATTCATAACTTGGTTTTCATAAATTGATTTTGAATCATGAATGTAAACTTTTGAACCCCATGAATATTTATCTTTGCTAATTGTCATAATTTAAAATTCATGTAAAGGGAAAAGAATTGTACTCTTCTCTTCTTTTTGACAAAAACAAAGGGGGAGAAAATTTATTGCTAGACTGCGACTTTAATGAAAAATTTGCTAGCTCGATCATTGAAATGAAGGAACTTCCTATCTTGAACATCAAAAATTGCTACCTTGCACTTTCAAAAGAAGCAAGTGTTGAATTGCAATGATTACACATCCTTAAAAACTTGCTATGATTGAATGTTGTAATCTAGCTTATATGTTGACTTACATATTTTTTAAAATAGCTAGAGCAACTTCTCTTTTTTGTTGATAAAAAATGAGGAGAAGTAGATTGATGAATTCATGCAATGTATGATTAAATATTTTACATACTTGCATAATGTTTCTCATAACATATGATGAATGTTACTTGGATTTGGAATAATCCAAGGGTCCTATCAATATGGCATATTGATAGGAGGAGTTTGTTTTGTTGAATCTCGGATTTTGATGATGAAACTAATTGAGTATGATTTGTGGTCTAATTGTGTGTTGAGTTACGCAGGTCTACTATCGATCAGGATTAGATAATTGACGCTGGAGGAATTGATGTTGCGTCGAAGGTGATCACGTCAGGATATTGGATGTCGAGCCGGAGGTTCGGTCGACTATCGGCAGGAGGCTTCGTAACGTCGGCCATAGGGCCAAGAAGGCGGGGTTGGCGCCATGAATATCGGGGTTGCGAAGGTAACCGGTGGATGGGGCAACAGCCGCTAGAGAGGGCGATGTGCCAAAGGATCGGACGAAGCGCCGACCAATGATGTGCCGGGCAACTGAATGTCAATTCACGTTGTAATAACTGTCTAGATCGAAGTAGAGTTTTTGGTGTTTGTTTGTGCAGGAGTGACTACGATAGGGATGAAGACGTAAAGCAAAACAAAGGGTCGAAGACAAGTGTGATGAATCGTTGGGAGTTCGAGTGTTCAACGGAAGTCTGAAGATTCGTTGGGAGCGTTGCCGGAACCGGCCGAGAACGAGTAGGGAGCTTGCCGAAGGGTTTTCGGAAGTTCGCCGGGAGGTTCATCGGAAGTTTGCAGAGCTTGCCAAGAAAGATCGAAGTTTGCCAAAGAAGCTCGGGGGAACTCGCCAAGATCATCGTGAAGTCCGAGAGCTTGCTGTGAGTCCGCGGAATGGTTTCTAAAGGTTCGTCGGAAGACCGTCGGAAGTTGACCGGAAGCTCGCCGGAAGAAGTTGTCATGTGGACTTTGAAATAGCTTAGGAAACATCTTTAAAATTTGTAGTTAGCACGTATTTTGAGTTAGGATTAGATAACCCAAAGTGGGGGCCCATTGGGCCTTGATTAGGATGAGTTTGGGCCAAAATTTTGGCCCCAACCGAACCAGCAGCATGCGTGCTGCTACGTGCATGCATGCTACGTACATGCATGCTGGGTGGTGGCATCGCCCAGCAACTTGCTGGCTGGGGCAGTAGCACTTTGCCCGCTCATCAGCCGCTCTTGTGGCCATCGAGCAAAGTGCAGCACTACTGGGTCGGGCGGTAGCACCGCTTGGGTGTCTGCCAGGACTGACAGCACCAAAAAACTCAAAAGATTCAAATTTTTGGCTCCAAGTTTGGGCTCCAAATTTGAATCACTTTGAGGACTATAAATACCCCTCATATTCTTGGATGAAAGGTGTCTAGAACTGAAAAAAAGGAAGGGGGAAACTCTCTTGAAAGTGTGTCAAATCTTCCCTAAGTCTTAGGAGTGTTCTAGTCCAAGAGAGGGGTAAGAGTGCTTTGTAAGGGTTATCTCCTAAGCCCGTCAAAAGGAGAGGTGCTGTGAGGGAGTTCATCCTCGCCCATTAGAAGGAGGATAGCTAGTGGAAAGTCGGTGGCCTCAAGCAAGGGGAATCGGGAGTGGACGTAGGTCGGATGATCAAACCACTATAAAAATCTGGTTTGCATTTACGTTCTTGCTATTTACTTTGCTGCAAACCCTTTTCACTTGCTGCCTTATTTACTCAACTTCATCTTCATCTTATTACGTATGCTTTAAAGTTAAAACGCAATCTTTCCGGGTTCAAACGAAACGTTGCATTCATTCGTACGAAGTTTCCAAAGCTTGTTTTAAATCGCTGAAAATCTATCGTTTTATCCGCTGCACTAATTCACCCTCCCCTCTTAGTGCCGCTCGATCCCTAACAATTGGTATCAGAGCCACGTTCTTTCTCTTTCGGATTTACACCTGTGAGAAATGACTCTAAATGGTTTTCAAGAGGGCTTTTCGATTTTTCGTCCACCGTTCTTTAACGGTTCGGACTACACATATTGGAAAACTCGAATGAGAGTTTTCATGCTTTCAATGGATTTGGATTTGTGGAACATCATCAAAAATGGTTTTCAACCTTCCTCTAAATCGATGAACGAATGGTCGGTTTTGGAGAAAAGGTCGTTTTCTTTAAACGCAAAGGTTATGAATGCCTTATTTTGTGCTTTGAACAAAAACGAGTTCAATCGGATTTCTATGTGCGAAACGGCTTTTGACATTTGGCGAACTCTTGAAATCACGCATGAGGGAACTAGTAGAGTTAAAGACTCAAAAATAAACCTCTTATTGCATGATTTTAAGCTCTTCCAAATGACACCAAGCGAATCTATCGACGACATGTACACCCGCTTCACGGATGTCGTCAATAGCTTGAAAAGTCTTGGTAAAAGTTTTTTGGATTTTGAACTCACTAACAAGATCTTAAGATCCCTTTCAAAATGGTGGGATCCTAAAATAACGGCGATTCAAGAATCAAAGGATCTAAATAATTATTCTATTGATGAACTCATTGGGTCTTTAAAGACCTATGAAATGGAACATGATGAATATGATGAACATGATGAACACATGAACCACCTTCTAAAGAACAAGAAGGTTTTTAAACTCCGAACTATGAAATGCCACTTGAGTAATGACTCAAGTGATGAGGACAATGAAGACATTGAACACAAAACAATGAATGTTAACAAGTTCATTAAACAAAAATTAAAAAATACAAATGAACTTGAATGGAGAAAGAGGCCAAAGAAGAAGAAGAAGGCTTGCAAAGAAGAATCAAGGAAAGAAGAAGCAAACTACGCTTTAATGGGCTTCGACAATGAGGTAAGTAACTTAACTTCCTTGAATTATTTTGAAATTACTTGATAATTTCCATGAATGCTTAACTTAGTTAGTAGGAATTTTTTTTTATGCTTTTCTTGTGTTTTTAGAAATAAAAAAATATCGAAATTATACTATGCTTTTCTTTATAGTATTTTTGAAAAGTAAAAATATGAATGATGCAAGATTTGTGATAATGCTTAGGATTGATCAATGCATGTGTATCTTGATGATTTATATTGCTTTTCGTTTCTAAACATGATGCTTGATGATTTTGTATCATGCATGAGCTTTTGAAGTAATAAAGTGTCATATTGTGATGATAAAACATATTTTTCAAATTTATAAATAGATGCATGATTTTGGCAAAAATTTGAACATGGCCTTTTAACATAAAAATTGAAAGTGTGCTATCATTTTTATGTATTTGGTCTTGACGATTTTATGACTAAGCTTGTGTTTTATTTTGATACATGTTTTCATAAAAATTTTGATACATGCTCACATGTAATCAATTTATGTTGCTCTTATTAAAATTTTCGAATGAAAGATTTTGATGCATTTGATCTTAATGGGTTTAATGACAAACTTGTATTTTGAATTTATACAATGATGGCTTCCATATAAATATTTGAATATACATTATGAAATCATCATTGAAATGAAAATATTAGAAGTTTGTTATCATGCTTAATGACCTTGTGATATCATATCTTGATGACAAACTCATGTTTCGATTTTAAAATTTGATACTTATCTTTTGAAACATGAAACATATTATCATGATAAATTGAATCTCATGTCTTGGAATAATATGTTATATTTTTGCCTTGACAATTTTTATGATAAAGTTTGGCTTTCGATTTTGATGAATCCATGTGAATCTTTTTGAATCAAATCCTTTAGAAAATACTATATATTTAATGTGATTTGACTTAATGATCATTATGATGAAATTTATCTTTCCATCTTGAATGTTGACATTTTGTTTTAAGGCAAAGGCATGCTTATAAGAAGCAAATCATATGAATAGAAATTTACAAGAACGAAATACAATCCTCTATCTTTTCGATTCTTCAATAAATCTATGCTTATCATGTATGAATTTATTGAATATAATTTTTGAGGATGATTTTAGATTTAAAATGCTTGATTTGTATTTATGACATAAGATATGCTTAATTCATTTTATTCTCCTATAATTCCTTTTTACTTACTAAAAGGGAGAACCTTCCAAATGAATATGCTTGATAATTTGTGTTATGAGATTTAGCCTTTGTCTTGAATATTTATGCTTATTTTTTATTCGATATAAAAAAAGACAAAGGCATGCTCATATGAAATATTAATGCATGATTCTTGAAATCTTTCCATCTCTAAAGTTTTCGAAAAACAAGTGATAAATTCATTTATGATATTTTGTAAATCATTAGAACTACGAATGAGATTTTGATGATACGGTAATGACTTTATTCATGTTATGAATCTCAAAAATAATAATTTGATTATGAGTCTTGAGTTGATAAATTGAGCTTGAATGATTTTTCTTTTAACGATTCTTGAATCTTTTGGAATTATGACTTGTTAAGACATATTTAATGCTTGAATTAAGTTTTAAAAAGATTTCATTTTGCTATAAAGAAATTTTATTGAAATCATGATCTTGACAACTATGACTTGAAACTCTTTATAAATCAAGATCTTTTACCATGCTCCTTCCGTCTTATCAAAAGAAAATTCTTTAAATGAAATGTAACTTGTCTTTTGATCTCTCGGAATTTAATACTTGAATTTTTATGAATTTGTGATCTTGATATCTTGATTCTTATGAAATGTGATCTTGATGAAAAATCTTATACATGAATCAAGTTACTCTTTATGCTATATCTTTTCAAATGGATCATGAGCCTTAATGTCATATATTTCATGATCCTAGAAGTGATATGATTTCTTTACCTTGTACAATGATTGAAAATTAATTTTCTTTATGATAAATTATGAATCATGACTTGATCTATGAGATTGATATGCTTTTATATATCATGATTCTTGGTTGTATGATATTTATCTTGAATTAAAAAATTGATAAATATGAATTTTGATCTTGCTAAAGAGAAAATTATGAATCATAGATGATATCTTTTGGTTTTGATTCTTGTTGAATTTACATATTGATATCCTTTATGACATGATTTCTCATGTCTCAATATCATCTCGTATGCATCATGTGATGATTGATATATTGATTGATGCAATTTTCTCATTAGTTCCTCCCTTCTTTTTGATATTGATAAAGGGGGAGAAAAATTGTTAACTTGTGTATCAAAAAAGAAAAATTTGTTAGCTTAAACATTGAGAAGCAAAAAGTTACTATCTCAAGAGGCAAAAATCTTGCTCAACTTCACTTTTTTTTTTAACAAAATTGCTTGCATCTTTGTTACAAATTATTGTTGAATCTCATGCAAGATTATTTGTAGTATTAATCCTCCTTTTCTTTTTGATATTGATAAAGGGGGAGAAGGCTTTTACAAATGAATGCAAAAGTCCTAGCATGCAAAGAAAGTAAAACTTGCAAGCTTGTTCTTCTCAAAAGAGAAGAAAGAAATTATAAAATTGCATGCATATTGCAAAAGAAGTCAAGAAAATGTACAATTTGCTTGTACTTCTCAAAGGAACATAGAAAAACTTGCCATCATCACGACAAGTACTATCTTGCTTATCATGATAAACATGCGATACCTAAATGTTGTATGATGTGATTAATAGCTAGTATGTTTGTAATATTTGCATATCCCTGAAAACTAGCTATAATATTACTTCTCCTTTTTGTTGATGACATAGGGGGAGAAGTAGATTGATAACTTCATGCATTGATTGAATATTTTATATTTGCATGATAGTTTGTTCTTATTTCACTACATGAATGATACATGTTACTTGGATTTGTGATAATCCAAGGGTTCTATCAATTGCATATTGATAGGGGGAGTTTGTGTTAAACTCTGGGGAGTTATGGTTAACTCCGTTAGTCATCAATTAGTTGTCATCATCAAAAAGGGGGAGATTGTTGAATCTCGAATTTTGATGATGAAACTAATTGAGTATGATTTATGGTCTAATTGCGTGTTGAGTTACGCAGGTCTACTATCGATCAGGATTAGACAATTGATGCTGGAGGAATTAACGTTGCGCCGAAGGTGATCACGTCAGGATATTGGATGTCGAGCCGGAGGTTCGGTCGACTATCGACAGGAGGCTTCGTACGTCGGGCATCGGGCCAAGAAGTGCGGAGTTGCGCCATGGATATCGAGGTTGCGGAGGTCAACCGTCGATTGGGCAACAAGCCGCTAGAGAGGGCGATGTGTTGAAGGATCGGACGAAGCGCTGACCAATGATGTGCCGGGCAACTGAATGTCAATTCACGTTGTAATGACTGTCTAGATCGAAGTAGAGTTTTTGGTGTTTGTTTGGGCAGGAGTGACTACGATAGGGATGAAGACGTAAAGCGAAACAAAGGGCCGAAGACAAGTGTGATGAATCGTTGGGAGTTCGAGTGTTCAACGGAAGTTCGAAGATTCGTCAAGAGTGTTGCCAGAACCGGCCGAGAACGAGTAGGGAGTTTGCCGAAGGGTTTTCGGAAGTTCGCTGGGAGGTTCGTCGGAAGTTCGTGGAGCTTGCCAAGAAAGATCAGAGTTTGCCTAAGAAGCTCAGGGGAACTCGCCAAGATCATCGTGAAGTCCCAGAGCTTGCTGTGAGTCTGCGGAATGGTTTCCGAAGGTTCGCTAAGACCATCGAAGTTGACCGGAAGCTCGCGGAAGAAGTTATCATGTGGACTTTGTAATAGCTTAGGAAACATCTTTAAAATTCGTAGTTAGCACGTATTTTGGGTTAGGATTAGATAACCCAAAGTGGGGGCCCATTGGGCCTTGATTAGGATGAGTTTGGGCTAAAATTTTGGCCCAAACAACCAAAGAAGACATGCGTCTTTGCTACGCGCATGTATGCTATGTACATGCATGCTTTGGCGGTGGCACCGCCAAAGAACTTGCTTGGGGCGGTAGCACCGCTTCGCTCTTATGCAGCGGTAGCACCGCCTCGCTCAGAGCAGTGCAGAGCATACCCGCTCAGTGGCGGTAACACCGCTGGTGTCTGCCAAGACCGACAAAGACTCGAAAAACTCAAAAGATTCAAATTTTTGGCTCCAAGTTTGGGCTCCAAATTTGAATCACTTTGAGGCCTATAAATACCCCTCATATTCTTGGATGAAAGGTATCTAGAACTGAAAAAAAGGAAGGGGAAACTCTCTTGAAAGTGTGTCAAATCTTCCCTAAGTCTTAAGAGTGTTCTAGTCCAAGAGAGGGGTAAGAGTGCTTTGTAAGGGTTATCTCCTAAGCCCGTCAAAAGGAGAGGTGTTGTGAGGGAGTTCATCCTTGCCCATTAGAAGGAGGATAGTTAGTGGAAAGCCGGTGGCCTCAAGCAAGGGGAATCGGGAGTGGACGTAGGTCGGATGGCCGAACCACTATAAAAATCTGGTTTGCATTTACGTTCTTGCTATTTACTTTGCTGCAAACCCTTTTCACTTGCTGGCTTATTTACTCAACTTCATCTTCATCTTATTACGTATGCTTTAAAGTTAAAACGCAATCTTTCCGGGTTCAAACGAAATGTTATATTCATTCGTACGAAGTTTCCAAAGCTTGTTTTAAATCGCTGAAAATCTATCATTTTATCCGCTGCACTAATTCACCCCCCCTCTTAGTGCCGCTCGATCCCTAACATGTTTAAACTTTGAGGAGTTGATGTTAACTCCGTCATCAATTAGTTGTCATCATCAAAAAGGGAAAGATTGTTGGGTCTTGGATTTTGATGATGAAACTAATTAATTATGTTTTATTGCCTAATTACATTTTAAGTCACACAGGTCTACTCGATCAGGATTAGATAGTTGACATAGGATGATTCAGCGTTGCGTCGAAGGAAATCACATCAGGAGATTGGACATTGAGCTGGAGGTCTGGTCAACAATTGACAAAAGGCTTCAGACAATAAGCATCGGGCCAAGAAGAATGGTGTTGCAACAAGGAGATCGGAGTTGCGGAGGTCAACCGCCGATTGGGTAACAAGCTGCAAGAGAGGATGATGCACCGAAGAATTGGACGAAGTGTCGACCAATGACATGCCAGGTAATAGGAGATTGATTCGTGTAACTGACTAGATGAAAGTAGAGTTAAGATTTATATATGTAGGATTAACTACGATAACGATAAAGACATAAAGTGAAACAAAGTGCCGGAGTCAAGTACGATTGAATCATTGAGAGTTCGAGAGTTTGACAGAAGTCTGAAGATTCATCGGGAGTGCTGTTGGAACTAGCCGAGAATGAGTAGGGAGCTTGCTGAAAGGTTTTTGAAAGTTCATTGCAAGGTTCGTTGAAAGTTCGTGGAGCTCATTAAGAAATATCGAAGCTTGCCGAAGAAGCTCGTCAAGATCATTGTGAAGTCTAGGAGCTTGCCGGGAGTCCACAGAATGGTGTCCGAGGGTTTGTCAGAAGACCACCAGAAGTTCGTCGGATGCTCACCGGAAGAAGTCTTGACTTGCCAGACATTGTTTAGCTTAGAAAATGTCTTAATTTCATAGTTAGCATATAATTAGGGTTAGGATTAGGTGTTTATCCTATAACCCTGGTAGGGGCCAATTGGGCCCGGTAATGGATTAGTTTGAGCCAGGTTTAAGGCCCAACCAGAAGTGCTGGACCCTATCTAGCGGTGGCACCCTAGGTCTAGCTTCCCAAGATGTATTGGGTAGTGGTACCACCTAGTGTCAAAGCACTTGGGCAATGGTACCGCCCAGTGTTAGAGCACTTGGGCGATGGTACCGCCCAGTACACTGACTGTGGCAGTGTGTCATACGGTAGTACCACCAGATTAGGTAGCGGTACCACCTAGTGTTAGGGTCAAACTAGTGGTGGTACTGTCAGTGATAAGCAATGGTACCGCCAGTACTCGGTAAACCCGGGATGGGAAGGTTTTTGGCTTCAAGTTTGAATCAGATTGGAGGCTATAAATACACCTCCCATCCCTGGGTTGAATATACAAGCATACATACTTTAAAAGTGAGAAAATGCTATTCAAATCACTTTAGAAATCCCTCATATAGTTCTCATTTGTATTCCACCAAAAGAGATAAGTGAAGTGCATGTAAGGGTTATCTCCTAAGCCCGTGAAAAGGAGAGGTGTTGTAAGAGAGTTCATCTTCACATGTTGGAAGGAAGACAGTTAGTGGAAAGCATATAGTCTCAAGAGAAGAGGAATCGAGAATAGAAATAGGTTGTATGACCGAACCACTATAAAATCGGGTTTGCATTTACTTATTATCATTTACATTGCTGCAAGCCTTTACTTTACTTGCTCCACGTTATCTTCATCTCCTTACATACGTCTTCAAGTTAAACGCAATTAAAATGCTTTGAATCAAAATGTTGCTTTTAATTGTATGAAGTTTTCTAAGTTTCTTAAATTATAAAAATTTATCATACTCAATTGCTACACTAATTCACCCCTCCTCTTAGTACCACTCTATATCCCAACAGAAACATGTTTTGATCGAACAAAAGATTTTATCAAACGAAGTGTTCCAAAATTGACGTTTTTACCACTGTACTAATTCACCCCCCCTCTTAGTGCCATATTGATCCTAACAATTGGTATCAGAGCATCGTTATTTCTCATTTGGATTAATACTTAAGAGAAATGACTCTTTTCGGCTTTCAAGAGATTTTTTCTATCGTTCATCCTCCCATGTTCAATGGAATGAACTACATATATTAGAAAACTCGAATGAGAGTTTTTTTACTTTATTTGAATCTTAATTTATGGAATATTATCAAATGCTGATTTTAACAACCCTCTAAACCTATGAATGAATGAACGAATTTTGAGAAAAAATCATTTTTCTTGAATGAAAAGGCTATGAATGCCTTGTTTTGTACCTCGGACAAAAACGAGTTTAATCGGATTTTTATTTGTGAAATGGCTTATGACATTTGACACAACTTGAGATCACACACGAAGGCACTAATAGAGTCAAAGACTCGAAAATAAACCTTTTGATGCATGATTTTAATTTTTTTCAAATGGAACTAAGTGAGACCATTGGAGACATGTACACCTAGTTTACATCTGTTGTCAATGGTCTAAAAACTCTTGATAAATGTTTTTCTAATTTTGAACTTGTAAATAATATTTAAAGATCCCTTCCAAAGAGTTGGGAATTGAAAGTGATGACTATACAAAAAGTAAAGAATCTAAATAACTTTCCTATTGAAGAACTTATCAGGTCATTAATGACCTGTGAGATGACATTCTTAGAACATAATGAACATGCGAACCACCTTCCAAAGAACAAGAAGGATTTGATACTTTGAACAAAAAAATTTCACTTGAGAGAAAGCCCAAGTGATGAGGACAATGATGATGATGACCTTGAACTTTTAACTATAAAATTTAAAAAAATTATAAAATAAGAATTAAAAAATAAAAATAAACTCAATCCAGATACAACAAATTGCTATAAAGGCAAGAAACCAAGGCACCTCAAAAGCAAATCTTGACAATAAAAGGAGGAACCTAAGGACGAATCAAGTGATGAAGTTGCAAACTGCGCTTTAACGGCTTTCAACAATAAGGTAAGTGACTTAATCCAATCTTTTTTACCTTATTATGAAATTACTTGATCTTTTCATGAGTTGCTTGATTTAGTTTGTATGGAATATTTTTTTTTATGCATTTCATGATTTTATTAGTAAAAAAATATATGAAAATAAAAAATATGTAAATGATAATTGGATGTTTTATCATAAAAAAATAAAATATTGATCTAATGCTTGTACACCTAATAAGATCAATTCCATAAATATTTATCTTGATGATTTCTGTATCCCTTTTCCATAATGCATGATCTTGGCATAAAAACTTGGGGATCCTTATATAAAATCATGCTTGATAATTTTAATGATGTAATAAAAATGTTAAATGTTTGTATCATGTTTGATGATTTGAAATCTTATATTTTGGAATAATGTATTTTTGGTCTTGATGGTTTTTATGACAAAAGTTGTGAATCGACTTTAAACCTTGATGCATTTCTTTATTTAAAAGACTTAAGCATACTTGTATGAAATTAATTACAAAACTAAAAGAACTCTAGCTACTTTTAATCTTATAGGAATTAACCTACATTGCTTTCAATAAATTTTATAAATGAAAGAAAAGTGATTTTGATGATGATTTCGGTTCTAAACATGATGCTTGGCTCTTGCATGAAAAAATTCGAACATGCTTATATGAATTAAATCACTTAAATTGAAATTCATAAAAAAAGAGAAAATGTATTATTATGATAAATCAATTTTTTTTGTTTGAAGTTGACATTTGTTTGATGTGTTATATTTTTGGCCTTGATGATCTTTTTGATGAAATTTGCCTTTCGGTTTTGAACGTGTTGAATCTCAAATTTTGATAATGAAGTCAATTAATAGGTTATTTGATCTAATCTATATTACTGAGATAAGTGTATAGGATTAACTATGATAGCAATAAAGACATAAAGTAAATTACCAAAGTCAAGTACATTGGAAGTTCGAGAGTCCGTCGGGAGTCCGAAAGATCGTCAAAAGTGTTGCCGGAACCAGCCGAGAATGAATCGAGGAATTGCCAAAGATTTAGGAAGTTCACCGAAAAGATCGTCGAAGGTTCACAAAGCTCACCGAGAAAGTTCGAAAACTTGCTAAAGATTCGTGGAACTCGTTATAAAGTCTGGGAGCTTGTTGGGAGTCTGTTGGAAGAAATCCGAGGGTGTATCAGAAGTCCATTGGAAGTTCGTCGGAAGCTCACCGGAAGAAAACTCAATGTGTTAATTTAGTTTTTCCTTAGAATATATTTTTAATTTCATAGTTAGCACGTAATTAGGGTTAGAATTAGGTGATAATCCTAATTAATCATAGTAGGAGCCAATTGGGCCTTAATTGGAGTGAATTGGGTCGGATTCAGGGCCCATTTAGCAGTGCTGGACCAGGTCTTACGATAGCATCGCTAAACTAGGGTGGTGGCACCGCCAGACTAGGGCAGTGGCACCACCTCGGGAACTAATTCCCAAGTGATCTAGGCGGTGGTACCGCCTTAGGTCAACGGTAGTATCGCTGACAGTTATTACCTGCCAGTGGTGGTGCTGCCAATCCACAGAGATAGAGGACTTTGTCATGCGGTAGTACCACTAGACTGGGCGGTGGTACCACCTAGTACATTAATAGAGCAAGGTCAATCGGTGCTAAGTGGTACCATTAGTGCCAAGCGGTACATTGATTGTGGTACCGTTAGTGCCAAGCGGTGGTATCGCCAATACTCAAAAATCTGGGATGTAACTTTTTTTGGCTCTAATTTTAAAGCCAATTGAGTCTATAAATATCCCTCTCTTGTCAATTGGCAAAACACGTTGAGAAGTGATAAAAACTGAGTCATAGCTATAGTATAATTGCATTCGATAGCTTGAGTATTCACCTCCCATGTTTTACTTTGTCTAAATTCTATAAGAGTGTGAACCACCTATAAAAGTTTATAAGAGGGGTGCTTGGTCTTTCCCCTTCAAGAAGATTTGATAGTAGAAGTTGGAAACCTCATCAAAGGAGGTTTCGAAAGTAGACGTAGGTCATTTGACCGAACCACTATACATCGTTACATCCTTCTCTTGATGTGTTAGTTTTAACTTTCTACACTTCATTCTATACTAGCTGTATCTCTCGATTTTCTCCTCTCTACTTTTAATAGCATTCACTTGAATCACTTTGCCAAAATCTTTTTCGTCGGATCGAAATTTCTCTACGGACAACTCTTTCCAAAATCGATTTCAAAAGTATGATTTTTATCCGCTACACTAATTCACTGCCCCCCCCTCTTAGTTCCGCTAAGATCTTAACAATTGGTATCAGAGCTTGATCACTCTCATTTGGTTTAAAACCCAAGAGAGATGGCTTATTCCGGCATGCAAGAGGGTCATTCAATTACACGTACGCCTATGTTCAATGGGTCGTATTACACCTATTGGAAGACTCGTATGAAGATTTTTCTTATTTCCATGAATTTTGAACTTTACAATATTGTTAAAAATAGATTTTAAAAACCTTCTCTTCCGATAAACGAATGGAATGAATTGGAGAAGAATGTTTTTGCTCTTAATGTAAAGGCTATGAATACCTTGTTTTGCGCACTTGATAAAAATGAGTTTAATCATGTTTTGATTTATAAAATAGCTTTTGATATTTGGCATACTATTAAAATCACTCATGAAGGCACTAGCCGAGTGAAAGAGTCCAAAATCAACCTCTTAATGCACTCTTACAAATTGTTTCGGATGAAACCAAGTGAGTCCATCGGTGACATGTACACCCGTTTCATGGATTTCGTCAATGGATTCAAAGCACTTGGTAAAGGTTTTTCTAATTTTGAACTTGTAACTAAAATTTTAAGATCACTTCTAAAGAGTTGGGATCTAAAAGTTATGGCCATTCAAGAGGCCAAGGACCTAAAAAATTTTTCTCTCGAAGAACTCATTGGGTCTTTGATGACCTACGAAATGATATGTCATGCTCATGATGAGCTCGAGAACTCCCTTCCAATAAATAAGAAGGATATGACATTGAGAACACAAGAAGACCACTTGAAAGAATCTTCTAGTGATGAGGACCATGATGATGAACTTGCACTCTTGACTCGAAAATTCAAAAAATTTATAAGAAGGAATAATTTTAAAAATGACACTAAAAACAAACCTGAACCTGAAAAAGAACAAGTGATATGTTACGAATGTAAAAAGCCGAGATACTTTAAAAGTAAACGCCCCCAAGCTAAGAAGAAGCTACCAAAGAGGAAGAAGACTCTAAAGGCAACATGTGATGACTCAAGTGGCTCCGAAGGTGAAGAAGCAAGCAACAAGGAGATGACAAACTTCGCATTGATAGATTTGGGAGAAGAGGTATGTGAGTTATTTAATGAAGATTTAACTTTTGACAAACTTTCATTTGCTTTTCTTGAATTATTTGATGAGTGTAGAGTTATTAGTAAAAAATTTAATTTATTAACAAAGGAGCATACTATCTTACTAGATAAACTTGAAAGTCTTGAACTTGATACTCTCTCTTTACCTCCATGCTCTAAGTGTGAACACTTAGAGATAATCAAAAAGGAGAACTTGCTACTTAAAGAGACTATAAATAAGTTTAAGGTTGGTAGCAAGGGCTTGGACTTGATCCTCGCAAATAAGAGTCACATCGGAAAAAGAAGTGGAATTAGATTTGTGAGTGGATCTCACCATACTCCAACCACCTTCATTAAAGGACGTACACTATATGTATCATCTTATTTGAAATGTAATTTTTGTTGCAAGCCCGGACATGTTGTTTACAAATGTCCATATAAGAAACTTAACCCACATAAGTTGATATGGGTTCTTAAAGGAACTATAAGGAACTCAATGAATAATGACAAGATTAGTAGATCAATATCTGAGGCACCCAAGTTCAAATGGGTACCTAAAAACCATCTTCTTTTGTAGATACATTCACCCACACAAGCTAGGAGCGGGTAATGATAAAACTCTTTATCATTATCAAGCTCACTAGCTTGGGTAATAAAAGACCATTGAATGTTATATATTGTTTGGTTATGCATCATAATGCTTCCACTAAGTCTCTTCAAAAAGGATTTCGGTAAAAATATTTGTCACCTTACAATTTGGAATCCTATGTTTTGAAACAATGTGGTTTTAATAGATTTGATGAAACCTTTTTTCGGAACTATACAATGATACTAAGCCTTTATATAAGAAGTATATATCTTCCTTGAACATTCCTATGAAAAGTTGAATTCACTCTTGCATTCTCTATCTACTCAAGGCCTACAAATTTATTTATTTTATGAATCTCGTATGTGATTTTAATGATGAATTCAGAGTTAATGAATTAAGCTAGAATGAGTTTTTCAAATAATTCATAACCTCTATTCATGACTTATTGTGCATTGATGGCTTAAATGCATTTGAGACATGAATTATTTTTAAATTGATGACACGATGCATGAATCATGTTCTCATTTGATGATGCATACAAATGAGTTGCTTATTAATAGTTATGATTGAAATGTATTCTTTTTAAAATATCTTTTGAAGATGACTCTTAGTGATAAATGTTTTGAAAACATGCTTGACTATTTTTTATATGATAAGTAACACATGAATTGTTGATCCCCGACTCAAAATTTCCTTTCCTTGATTTCTCGGATGTATGACTGGAAATAGTGTGATCCTGATATCTATAAATGACATCTTTTGGTTGAATTATATGTCCTTCATCATTTCACAAATTGATCGATGTTAGTATTCATAACTTTCAAAAATCACTACGTTTATATCATCCAAGTTTTCTTGTCTTTACATTATCAATCTCTCGAACAACTTGATGAGAAGGTTTCCAAAGCTTCTTGATTACAACACTTTAATGTGATCAATCATTTGTTAAGTAAATATGCTTAATAAAAATTTACCTCATGATTAGTTTGAGATCGGAAGTAATTCAAAGGCATCATTTTAAAAATCTTCTCTTCCGATGAATGAATGGAATGAATCAAAGAAGAAAGTTTTTGCTCTTAATGCAAAGGCTATGAATGCCTTTTATTGCGCAATTGATAAAAATGAGTTTAATCGTGTTTCGATTTGTGAATCGGCTTTTGATATTTGACATACTCTTGAAATCACTCATGAAGGCACTAGCCGAGTGAAAGTGTCCAAAATCAACCTCTTGGTGCACTCTTATGAATTATTTTAGATGAAACCAAGTGAGTCTATCGGTGACATGTACATCCGTTTCACGGATGTTGTTAATGGACTCAAAGCACGTGGTAAAGGTTTTTCTAATTTCAAACTTGTAACTAAAATTTTAAGTTCCCTTCCAAAGAGTTGGGATCCAAAAGTTATGGCCATTTAAGAGGCCAAGAACCTAAAAAAATTTTCTCTTGAAAAACTTATTGGGTCTTTGATAACCTACGAAATGACATGCTATGCACATGATGAGCTTGAGAACCCCCTTCCAAAGAACAGGAAGGATATAGCATTGAGAACACAAGAAGACCACTTTAAAGAATCTTCAAGTGATGAGGACCTTAATAATGAACTTGCGCTCTTGACTCAAAAATTTAAAAAATTTATAAGAAGGAATAAATTTAAAAATGACACTAAAAACAAGCTTGAACCTAAAAAAGAAAAAGTGATATGTTACGAATGCAAGAAGCTGGGACACTTCAAAAGTGAATGCCCCCATGCTAAGAAGAAACTATAAAAAAGGAAGAAGGCTCTAAAAGTGACATGGGACGAATCAAGTGGCTCTGAAGATGAAGAAGCATACAACAAGAAGGAGGCCAACTTCACATTAATAGCTTTCAGAAAAGAGACACATTCACCCACACAAGCTAGGAGCAAGAGATGGTATCTTAATAGTGGATGCTCAAGGCACATGACCGGAGATCCATCTCAATTTTCTAAGCTCACTAGCCAAGATGAAGGGTATGTCACCTTCGGAGACAACAACAAGGGTAAAATCATTGGCAAAGGAACTATAGGTAACAAATCAAGTTTTTCAATTGATGATGTGTTATTGGTAAATGGTTTAAAGTATAATCTTTTAAGCATTAGTCAATTATGTGATAAGGGATATATTGTGAAATTTGAATCTAATGCTTGCATTATTGGAAAACCACACAACAACACATCTATGATTGTACTAAAACAAAATAATATATACACCACAAACATTAATGATCTTAGCCATGAAATGTGTTTTTCGATTTTGAATGATGATGCTTAGCTTTAACATAGGAGATTTGGTCATACTAGCATGAAACTAATCTCTCAAATCACGTCTAAAGAACTTGTAAGAGGCATTCCCAATATCAAGTTTATTGGAGATAAAGTATGTGATTTTTGTCAACTAGGAAAACAAATAAAAAGTAGCTTCAAACTAAAGAACCAAATTAGCACCTCTAGACCATTACAATTGATCCATATGGATTTATTTGGAATAATTAACATAACGAGCCTAGGAGGTAGCAAATATGAGTTTGTAATTGTAGATGACTATAGTAGATATACTTGGACCTATTTCTTGGCTCACAAAAGTGATTGCTTCAAATGTTTCTCTAAATTTTGTAAACTTGCTCAAAATGAAAAAGGTTTCATGATTTCATCGACTCGAAGTGATCACGGTGGTGAATTTCAAAATCGTGACTTCCAAAATTTTTGTGAATCAAGTGGTTACAACCATAATTTCTCTACTCCGAGGAATCCTTAACAAAATATAGTAGAAAGAAAGAATAGAAATTTATAAGAAATGACAAGTACCATATTAAATGAATATAGTTTATCCAAATATTTTCGGGCCGAAGCCGTTAATATGGCTTGCTATGTCATGAATAGGGTTCTAATAAGACCATCTCTATCCAAAACTCCTTATGAATTATGGAATAACAAAAAAACCAAACGTTTCTTATTTTAAAGTTTTCAGTTGCAAATACTTTATCTTGAATGAAAAGGATACCTTAGGTAAATTCGATGCAAAATCTGATGAAGGTATCTTTCTTTGTTACTCTTGTATTTAAAAAGCTTTTCGTATTTTTAACAAAAGAACCTTGGTTATAGAAGAGTCTATTCATGTAGTTTTCAATGAAGTTTTTAAATTAAAGAAAAATGATTTTGGTGATGATCTTAGTTTTGATGGTTTGAATTTAAATGAACCCTCTCCTCAAAATAGCAATGGATACATCTACTTCCTAAATTTTCTTACCTAAGGAATGGAAGTATGTAGATGCCCATCCTAAGGAGCTAATTATAGGAGACACATCAAAATGAGTTCAAACTCATTCCTCTTTTCAGAATTTTTGTGCCAACATCGCTTTAGTTTCTCAAATCGAATCTAAATGCATTGATGAAGCCTTGAAAGATGATTTTTGGGTTATCACAATACAAGAAGAATTGAACCAATTTGAGAGGAATAAAGTGTGGAAGCTTTTTCCTAGACCTTGTGACCATTTAGTTATAGGTACTAAATGGGTCTTTAGAAACAAGCAAGATGAATTCAATATCGTGGTTAGAAACAAGGCTCAATTAGTGGTCAAAGGTTTCAACCAAGAAGATGATATCGATTACAAAGAGACCTTCACTACTGTGGCAAAATTAGAAGCTATTAGGATTCTCCTTGACTATATTAGTAGTAATAATTTTAAGTTGTTTCAAATGGATATTAAAAGTGTTTTCTTAAATGGTTTTATTTCCAAAGAAGTGATTGTTGAACAACCATCCGGTTTTGAAAACTTTCTTTTTTCTAATCATGTATTTAAATTGACTAAGGCTCTCTATGGGTTAAAACAAGCCCCAAGGGCTTGGTATGAGGGACTAACCCATTTCTAATTTTAAATAATTTTACTAAAGGTAAGGTCGACACTACATTGTTTGTTAAATATTTTGAAAATAATTTTCTTATTGTTCAAGTTTATGTTAATGATATTATTTTTTATTCTACTAACAAATTACTATGTGAATCATTTGCCAAATGTATGAGTCATTAATTTGAAATGAGTCTAATGGGTGAACTAACCTTCCTTTTATGACTACAAATTAAACAACTTAGTGATGGTATATTTCATATACATTAGAATTGTTAAAATGATTTAATATGAATAGTTCAAAAACCATAAACACTCTTATGAGTACTTCCACTAAGTTAGACATGGATGAAAGTGAAGAAAATTTTGATCAAAAAACATATAGGGCAATGATAGGTAGTTTACTCTACCTCACCACAACTAGATAGGATATCATGTTTAGTGTAGGACTTTATGCAAGATTTCAAGCTAATCCTAAGTTATCTCACCTTAAAGCCATTAAAAGAATCTTTAGACATCTTAAAGGAACTCCTAACCTAGAATTATGGTATCTAAAATTCGATGACTTCGATTTAAAAGCCTATGCGGATACGGATTTTGGTGGATGTAGAATAGATAGAAAAAGCACATCTGAAACATGTCAATTTTTAGGACATGCACTTGTTTCTTGGACTTCTAAGAAACAAAACTCGGTTGTACTATCTATGGCCGAAGCCGAATACATAGCCGCAAGTGCATGTTATGCATAAGTTGTTTAGAGAAAATACTTTAGAAGACTATAAAATTCATTTAAAGAATATTTCCATAAAATGTGATAAAACAAGTGCTATTTTCTTAACCAAAAATCTCATTCAACACTCTAGAACTAAGCACATTGACATTAGGCATCACTTTATACGAGATCATATAAACAATAATGATGTTATTCTAAAATTTATTGATATAAAACATCAATTAGCGGATATCTTAACAAAACCTTTAAATGAAGAACAATTTGACTTCATTAGAAGAGAATTAGGTATGTTAAATTGTCATAATGCATGAAGATGTTGTATGTTTCTTTTCCGAGATTTTTCAACTTCGGTTTTCATTGTATCATCTTGACATTATCTCTTCATTTTCGGATGACATCTTTTCAATATCATATTTTGAGTGGAGCTCTCATTTTTATCTTTCTTTAATCATAATATTTTGATACTTCTCCTTTTTCGATTAATGAGTTTTAAGTAATATCATGCCCTTTATATGGCGTGGTAAAATTGGTTTTATACTCCCTCAACCTCTATTGGGATGATTAAATAGATTTCATGACTCTCAAAATTTTCATATCATTTGAAGATTGACATATGCAACTATATGTATATTAATGTCATGAACTTTGCTTAAAAAAGAAGCTCTTAAGTGCTTAATATTTGAATACTCTCTTCGGATTTCATTCTTAACTCTCATGCTAATCTCTAAGTCTTGAGCTTCTATGACTTGATTCTTTATCTTCCATCTCTTGAATTCTTTTGAGAATGCCAAGTTGAATATTTCTCTATGAAACTATTGATATAGATGTGCTCCACTTCAGAATTTGTAATACCATGTTGAACTATTTTCATGAATTTTGAACTAAAATGATCTCTCTCTATCTCACGAATTTTTCCTTAAATAAATGACATGAGCTCTTGATGCTATGTTTAATGAATGACTTGGCTTCAATGATCTATCCTTCCAATTTACGATCTTATACTTGAATTTTTCAATCAAAATTGTGTCTTGAACTATCTACCTTTTTTTCATGTATGAATCTTTCATGAGCACTTACAAATTCTAATGCATTTTGGCCTCAATGATCTAGCCTATGATTTCATAGACATGAATTTTAATAAGAATGATCAAATCACTTTTTGGGTTTATCCGTCTCTTTTTGTTATCTTTTTTCGTAATCAAGATTCACTTCCTTTTTGTTGATGACAAAGGGGGAGAAGAATATGACAAAATAAATTGATGACTTGATAAATGCCTTGCGTGTATCGTATTGAGAAGAATATGGCAAAATGAATTAATGACTTAATGTATCGTATCATATCGTAATGACTTGATGGAATGATAAATATCTTATATGTATTGCAATATAATTGTTTTTGCTATGCTTGGTATCAAAGATTGGTTGCTATCCTTAAAAGCATCGCAATAAAATTTATAGCGTATCGCAATGTATCATATGTATCGTAAATGGTTCATACATGCTTAACATATAAATTTTTAAAAGATTGTTATCATATCATGTTTAAAGTTGGTTTCTTGCATTGGTATGATAAGTTATCATTTCTTTTGATGATGTATCACAAAATGATATCATGCCTTGCATTTGCACATTTTATATTGATATCATTTGATCCTTGTTATATCTTAAGTTATAATTGGTATCATTTGTCGAAGTGATAAATGTCTATCATCATTCGACATTGAACTTGAAAATGGGTGTCATGATTGATATTATTTTCAATTGAGGAAAATACGAAGTTTCATATTTATGAATGAAAGTTCATGCTTGTTGAGCCTGATGATAAGTTCAACGGATGCAACTTATCGGTTTTGGCTTGAATTCAAGAAGATTAAATTCAAGTATTTTCCTTCTCATAATATAGCATGTAGATAGGGGAAGTCAACGTTAACTCCATCAATTGATTGACATCATCAAAAAGGGGGCGATTGTTGAATCTCGAATTTTGATGATGAAGTCAATTGATAGGTTATTTGATCTAATCCATATTATTGAGATAAGTGTGTAGGATTAACTATGATAGCAATGAAGACATAAAGCAAATTACCGGAGTCAAGTACGTTGGGAGTTTGAGAGTCCGCTAGAAGTCCGAAGGATTGTTGGAAGTGCTACCGAAACCAACCGAGAATGAATCAGGGAATTGCTAAATGTGTAGGAAGTTCACCGGAAAGATCATCGGAGGTTCGCGGAGCTCACTGAGAAGGTTCAGAAGCTTACCAATGATTCATAGAACTCGCCATAAAGTCCGGGAGCCTATTGGGAGTCCGTCGAAAGAAATCTGAGGGTGTGTCGGAAGTCCACTGAAAATTTACCGGAAGCTTGTCGGAAGAAAACTCGATGTGCCAGTTTAGTTTTTACTTAGAATATGTTTTCAACTTTGTAGTTAGCATGTAATTAGAGTTAGGAGTAGGTGATAATCCTGATTAACCCTTGTAGGGGCCAACTGTGTCTTAATTGGACTGAATTGGGCTGGATTCAGGGTCCATTCAGTAGTACTAGACCAGGTCTAGCAACGGCACCGCCCCGAGAACTAATTCCTAGGTGATTTGGGTGGTGGTACTGCTAATAGTTATTACCTATCAGTGGTGGTACCGTCAGTCCACAGAGACCGAGGACCCTGTCAAGTGGTAGTACCACCAGACTAGGCGGTGGTATCACCTAATACACTAATAGAATAGGGTTAACTAGCATTGGTGCCACTAATGCCAGGCGGTGGTACCGCCAGTACCCGAAAATCCGGGATGTGACTCTTTTTGGCTCTAATTATGAAGCCAATTGAGTCTATAAATACCCCTCTCTTCTCAATTGGCAAAACATATTGAGAAGTGATAAAAACTGAGTCATAGCTATAGCAAAATCGCATTCGATAGCTTGAGTGTTCACCTCCCACATTTTACTTTGTCTAAATTCTGTAAGAGTGTGAACCACCTATAAAAGTTTGTAAGAGGGGTGCTTGGTCCTTCCCCTTTAAGAAGATTTGATAGTGGAAGTTGGGAACCTCATCGGAGGAGGTTTCGGAAGTAGACGTAAGTCATTTGATCGAACCACTATACATTGCTACGTACTTCTCTTAATGTATGAGTTTTAACTTTCTGCACTTCATTCTATACTTGCTATGATCTCTTAATTTCCTCCTCTCTACTTTCGATAGCATTCACTTTAATCACTAGGCTGAAATCTTTTTTGTCGGATCAAAATTTCTCTATGGACAACTCTTTCTGAAATCGATTTGAAAAGTATGATTTTTATTTGCTGCACTAATTCACCTCCCCCCCTCTTAGTTCCACTTAGATCCTAATAGAACGTTGATACTTGTTCATTAAAGGCAAAGGCATGCTTATAAGAAATAAATCACATAAATTGAAACACATAATATATTTTCTATCGCTATCTTATTGACTTTTTCAATAAGAGATTAATAAATTTATTTTTGATTTTGAATCTCGAAAGTGATTTTGATGATTTGATGATGAGTTTGGAGTTGACAAATTGGATTTGAATGAGATTTTTCCAAATGATTCATGACTTTTTCTTTTGATTTCTCGGAATCATAACTTGATTTTTATAAATCATGATGAATTGAGATATATATATATATATATAATGCATAAATCAAGTTCTTAAAGATTTCATTTTGTCATAAAGAAATTTTAATAAAATTATGATCTTGATAATTATAACTTGAAATTCTTTTTAAATCAAGATCGTATACCATGATTATTTCATTTATCAAAAGAGAATTTTTCAAATGAAATATGACTTGAAATTTTTTTTATGAAATGTGATCTTGATGACTTGAGATGTCTTATGATTGAATCGAGAGCTTTTCTTCTATGTTTCTTCTTGTCATTTTCTAAAAAGGAGAACTTTCTAAATGAATCATGAAGTTTTCAAAATCATAACCTAAGATTTTTGTTGATATCATATCCTTCATGACATAGAAATGATATGATTTCTTTGGCTTGTATACATCATGTGATGATTGAAAGATTGATGTAAATTTTTATTGATGCAAATTTATAATTGATGTGAAAAGTTGTTGAAAAATGAAAATTTTATAACATTGTATTCCCCCCTTCTTTTTGACAATGACAAGGGGGGAGAAAAGAATTTGCTAGCTTACATACTTCAAAGAGGAAGCAAAAAATTGCTAGCTAAATCAATGCAAAGGAAGCAAAACTTACTAGCTTGCACTTCTCAAAAGAGAAGAATGAACTTGCTATCATGAACACCACCAAAAATTGTAAGTTTGCAATCTCAAGAGAAGCAAAGTGCTATCTTGCCTATCTTAAGAAGCAAACATGCAAACTTGCACATCTCAAGAAGCAAGTGATAAATTGCTATGCTTGCAGGACTTTAAAACTTACTATGATTGAATGTTGTAAAGTGATGTAAATCTTGCTAGTATATTATAAAACTTGCATATCCTTAAAACTAGCTAGATATACTTCTCCTTTTCGTTGATGATAAAGGGGAGAAGTATGATGATAATTTCAAGCATTGTATGTTGAATTGAAATTTTGTTAAATATCAGATTTTGATGATGAAATTAATTGATAAATTATTTGATCTAATCTATATGTTGAGAAAAATGTATAAGATTAACTATGATAGCGAACAAGACAAAACAAAATGTAGTGCCAGAGTTAAGATTGAACGATACGTTGGGAGTTCGAAAGTTCGTCGGGAGTATTGTCGGAATTGGCCGAGAGTTCATCAAGAGCTTGTCGAATTGTATGTTGGATAATTGAACCACTCTTCTTGCTGCATACTTTAATTTTACTGCTTATCATCTTTACTTAACTGCAATTACCCAATTTCTTCTTCTCTACTCACTTATAAACTTATTCAAGTTAAACGTCTTTCCGAAATGTGTTTTCGTGAATGAAACTTTTTCATCATATGAAAATTTTTGAAATTACATAAATCAACATTTTTAACTATGGTACTAATTCCCCCCCTCCCTTCTTAGTGCCATTCTTGATCCTAACAAATGGTATTAGAGCAAGGTCACTCTCATTTTGGTTTGAAACCCAAAAGAGATGGCATTTGCCGACAATCTAGAGGGTCATTCAATCACACGTCCACCCATGTTCAATGGGACAGATTACACATCTTACTCTGATTTAGACAATTATTACAATATGAATCGTAATTAGTTGCCCAGCACATCATTGGTCCATCGATGCTTCGTCCGACACTTCAATGCATCATCCTCTCTTGTGGCTTATTGCCCAATCAGCAACTGACCTCCGCAGCCCCGATCTCCTTGGCGCAACTCCGCTCTTCTTAGCTTGATGCTCGATTTCTTTGTTCGAAGCCTTCTACCGATCATCGACTAGACCTCCGACTCAACGTCCAATCTTCTAATGTAATTTCCTCTAGCACAATGCTGATTCATCCTGTGTTAATTATCTAATCCTAATCGAGAGTAGACTTGCATGACTCAAAACGTAGTTAGATCATAAATCACTCTTAATTAATTTCTTCATCAAAATTCGAGATTTAACAATCTCCCCCTTTTTAATGATGACAACTAATTGATGATGGAGTTAACCTTAACTCTCGGAGTTTAACCAAACTCCCCCTATTGAGATACCATATTGATAGAAACCTTGGATTATTTCAAATCCAAGTAACATTTATCATATGTTATGAGAAACATCAAACCATCATGCAAATATATAAAATATTTAATATAATGCATGAAGTCATTAAGCTACTTTTCCCCCTATGTCATCAACAAAAAAGAGAACTTGCATCATAGCTAGTTTAAAAGATATGCAAGTTTTACAATTAAACTAGCTATCAATCTAGATGTTTAACATACATCACTTTAAAACATTCAATTATGGCAAGTTTTTAAGGATGTCCAAGCATAGCAATTCATCACTTGCTTCTTGAGATGTGCAAGTGTGCACTTTGTTTCTCACAATAGGCATGATAGCACTTTTTGATGTTCAAGATAGGAAGTTCTTTTCCTCTTTTGTAGGCTAGCAATTTCTTTGCAATATGCTAAGCTATCTCCCTTTCAATTCTTCTCTTTTGCAACTAAGTTTTACCTTTGCAAGCTATCAACTTTTTGTTTGCGATGAGTTAATAGTTTTTGTAAAATTTATAATATTTTAAACATGCAAGCTCATGAGTTAAAAAAAATGGAACTTTGCAATTTCTTTCTTCTCATCTTGAGAAGTACAAGCTTTGCCTTTTTGCAAGTTCTAGCTAGCTATGTTTGCCACTTTCTCTTGTGATACACAAGCTAGCAAACTAACTCTCCGTTTATCATTATTGAAAAGAAGGGAAGAACCAATGATATAGACTTTTACATCAATTATAAATATGCATCAATAAAAGTTCTATATCAATCTTTCAATCATCACATGATACATTCAAGGGAGTATTGAAACATAAGAGAAAAGTCGATTTAAGCATGCAATGTTTCAATCATTGAAGTCAAGTCATAAATACCAAAGCTAGCATATTTTCTTTCCCCTTTTTGTCAAAAAAAATGAAAGGGAAGGGGAAGAATTCAAGTACATAAATATTTTAACTATCATGTGAACAAATGTGGGATAGCGACAAGAGTCCAAAAGTTCATGAATCATTTCGAAGAAACACCATTTTAGCAAATGAGAGGTAGAAACATAGGAGAAGAAACTCTCAATTCAAGTATAAAACTTCTCATCGAGATCACATTTTAAAGAAAATTCCAAGTATCAAGATCATTATTTGTAAACATGTTCTTTAACATCAATTTTCAATTCATGATAAGAAGTATACAAGCAATATAAAAGAATCATGATAAAAACATATCAATATCAAAGATCAAGTCATGATTCATTATATCATCTCATTTGTAAAAGAATCAAATGAGAATATGATTCATGCATCAAGTCATTAAGATCACAAAAAATATTTCAATTATATAGTTCCGAGAAATCAAGAGATAAGTCATATTTCATTTGAAAAATTCTCTCTTGATAAATGAAATAATCATGGTAAACGATCTTGATTTATAAAAGTTTCAAGTTATAATTATCAAGATCATGAATCGTAAATATTTTCTTTAGCAAAGAATCACATGAGCACTTGATTATTGCTTAAGAAATCTCATTGTATCATGATTTATAAATTCTTTCTCTACAATATGAATCATAGGAGGTATAATGATTCATTTGGTAGCAAATAGCAAAGAGAACAATTTGTTTCATGCATCTCGATTCACAAAAGTCAAGTTATGATTCTAAGAGATTAAGAGATGAGTCAAGAATAAAAAAATCATTCAAATTCAACTCGACAACTCCATACTCATCAATAAAATCATTTTCAAGATTCAAGAACATAATATGCATGGATTCATCATTTGTCTTTTATCGAGAAATCGAAAAACTCTAGAGATGAAAAATTTTCAAGAAATATGTATTTTCTTTTTATGATTTACTTCATGTAAGCATATCTTTGCCTCTAATAAAAATGAGTATCACATTCAAGAGTGAAAGACAAATTTTGTCATAAAAACCATCAATACGAAACATATCAAGCATAAGACATCATGATAGTACTCTTTGTCATTCTTATGTATTTTGTTTGATGCAAATTAATTTCATATAAGCATGTTCAAATTTTCATATGAAAATCATCATCTTGTAAATTTGAGACAAGGTTTCGTTAAAGCCATCAAGATCAAACACATGAAACACAAAACATCACGATAGTGTATTTTCTCATTTTATGTGTTTTACTTTTAGTTATTTTTATACGAGTATGCTTATGTTTTTCATGTAGATCCGAAAAGCAAATTTTAAGAGAAATCGTTAAGAATAAAAACATGATACACACATTTATTTTCAAAACATTGATTATGATTATTTTCATGATATTTATAAAATTCATGAAATGAGTTCATTAATCTCAATAGAATGGAAAATACATTTTGATTACATGTATTTTAAATATTTTCATGATACACAAGGTTTGAGTATTTTCATTAATCTCAATAGACAAGGTTTGAGTATGCATTTTGATTATTTTCATGATACACATGTTTTTCATGCAATTTGATTACACATAAGAATGTTCAAATCATTTATGAATTCATGTATCAATATTTAACAATGAGACAAGTTTCATCATAAAATCATCAAGATCAAACACATGAAGCATAAAACATCATGGTAGTACATTTTTTATTTTTATATGTTTCAATTTTAGTGAGCATGTTCAGATTTTTCATGCAAGGGCCAAGCATCATATTTAAAACCGAAAGCATCATCAAACCACTTTTAATTCTATCATTCTTTCTTTCATTGTTATTAGTTATAACAAAATTTTTCTTCTTACATGATTCTAGCTTAGTGTTAAAAAAAATCAAGAGTCATACTCAAATTTTGCCAAAATCATGTAACAATTTATAAATCCAAAAAATAATTTTCGTAATTAAAACCATCAATACCAAAAACATATTGTTTCAAAACATAGGATTTCAATTTTCATTACTTCAAATCCTCATTAAGCATGATATCATTAAGCATGAAAACAGAAATACACAATCATGGATTAACCCTATTAGGTGTACAAACATAATCATGCTAATTGATTTATTATGTCAAAACCATACATCAAGATTGAAACTGAAAATCAATACGAAAATCATATACATGGAATTGCATTATCACACATCATGTAATTATCATCCATAATGTTGCATACATCATTCAAAATTTTGAATCATAATATACATGAAACTATAACAATATAATTTTCATGATCAAAAATATTTTTTATTTTTTCAAAAAAATGCTAAAAAGAGAAGCATGATATAATTTTTGAAGATAATTTTTTTTTATTTTCTACCAACTAAATTAAGCACTCATGAAAAGGTCATATAATTTTAAAACAACATAAGAACATTTTAGGTGAGTTACTTGCCTCATTGTTGAAACCCATCAAAGCCCAATTCACTATTTCGTCATTTGATTCTTCTTTACATTTCTTTTTCATCCTTGGCCTCTTCCTCCATTCAAGTTCATTTTTAGTTTTATATTTTTATTTAATGAATTTATTAAAATTCATTAAAAGTTTAAGGTTCTCAACATTGTCCTCATCACTTGATTCATCACTTAAATGATATTCATTTGTCCAAAATTCTAAATCCTTTCTGTTCTTTGGAAGGTGGTTCATGTGTTCATCATGTTCTAAGAGACTCATTTCATATGTCATTAGTGAGCCAATTAGTTCTTCCAATAGAAATTTATTTAGATCTTTAGTTTCTTATATCGCTGTTACTTTAGGATCTCACCTTTTTAGAAGGGAACTTAAGATCTTATTAGTGAGTTCCAAATTTGAAAAACATTTACGAAGGGCTTTTAGACTATTGATGATATCCGAGAAATGGAAGAACATGTCACCGATAGTCTCACTTTGTTCCATTCGAAAAATCTAGAAATCATGCAATAAGAGGTTTACTTTCGAGTCTTTGACTCTACTAGTGCCCTCATGCGTGATTTCAAGTGTGCGCCAAATATCAAAAGCTGTTTCACATGTAGAAATATGATTAAACTTGTTTTTATCTAAAGCGCAAAATAAGGCATTCAGAGCCTTTGCATTTAAAGAAAAAGATTTTCTCTCTAAATCTGACCATTCATTCATCGGTTTAGAGGGAAGTTGAAAGTCATTTTCAATGATATTCTATAAGTTTAAATCCAAAGAAATCAAGAAAACTCTCATTCGAGTTTTTCAATAAGTGTAGTCTGATTTATTAAACAACAGAGGACGGATAATCGAAAAACCTTCTTAAAAGCCATGAAGAGCCATTTCTCATAGGTGTGAATCCAGAAGAGAAACAACATGGCTCTAATACCAATTGCTGGGATCTAGAATAGCACTAAGAGGGGGGAGAATTAGTGCAACGGTTAAAAACGATAAATTTTAGTGATTTAAAAGGATTTCAGAAATTTCATATGTTGAAAATCTTATTTCGACTAAAACTAATTTTAATTGAAGCGTATCGGAAATGTAATTAACTTAAGAGAATTTAGAGATGAAGAAAGATAGTGATAAGGAAGTAGGGCAGAAAATAAAATGGTTTATAGAAAGGTAAAAGCAATAAGTAAACGTAAACCAGATTTTTAGAGTGGTTCACTCCTCTCTTTTGGTGGAATATAAATGAGAACTAGAGGAGGGATTTCTAAAGTGATTTGAACAACATTTTCTCACTTTTAAAGTATGTGTGATTATATATACAACCTATGGATGGGAGGAGAATTTATAGGCTCCAATCTGATTCAAACTTGGAGCCAAAAACCTTCATATCCCGGGATTACCGGGTATTGGTGGTACCATCGCCAGTTTGACCCTAAATTGGGCGGTATCACCGCTTAGTCTAGCGGTACCACCACTCTGGCACACTGCTCTGTCAGTGTACTAGGTAGTACCACCTCCCAGGTACACTAACACTAGGTAGTACCACTGCCCAGACTCAGTCTAGAAAACTGAGCCTTCTGGCGGTGCCACCGCCTAACATGGCACTTGGGCACTGTTTGGGCTTTTTATTATATCTAATACAACCCTAATGCAGGCCTAGTTAGCTCTTAACTAGGTTGGCCCAATTATAATCCAATTAAACTAATCCTACTCCGATCTAGATAATTATTATAATGCGAATCATAATTAGTTACCTGGCACATCATTGGTCTATCGGTGCTTCGTCCAACACTTCGACGCTTTGTCCTCTCTTGCGGCTTGTTGCCCAATCAGCAACTGACCTCTGTAGCCCCGATCTCCTTGGCGTAAATTTGCTCTACTTGGCCTGATACCCGATTTCTTTATTCGAAGCCTTCTGCCGATCGTCGATTGGACCTTTGGCACGACATCCAATCTCTTGATGTGATTTTCTCCAGCGCAACGCTGATTCATCTTGCATCAATTGTCTAATCCTGATTGAGAGTAGACCTACATGACTCAAAATATAGTTAGATCATAAATCACTCTCAATTAGTTTCATTATCAAAATCCGAGATTCAACAATTACTAGCTTCCACTATCAATCCTTTTTGAAGGAGAAAGATCAAACACCCCTTTTACAGAACTTTACTAGTGGTTCACACCCTTTTTATAGAATTTTTACACTTGAGAATTTGAGAGGTGAACACTCAAAATTTTTAGGGCTATTTCACTATAGTTTTGACTCAGTTCTTATCACTTCTCAATGTGCTTAACTATCTGAGAAGTAAAGGATATTTATAGGCACAATTGGCTTTAAAATTGGAGCTAAAAAGGTCCCATCCTGGATTTTCAGGAGTTGGTAGTACCACCGCCTATCACTAATGGTACCATCGCCAGTTGACCCTGACATTGGGCGGTACCACCACCCAGTCTAGTGATACTACTGCTTGACAGAGCTTTGGGTTTTGTGGTGGCATGATACCACCGCCTGATAGTTGATAACATCGTTTGGCAATTAATAACTACCGACGGTACCATCGCTTGACTAGGGCGGTACCATCACCCAAGCACTTTAGAACCCACACCTTGGGTGGTTCCACTACCCTAGTCTGGCAATGTCACCACTAGACAAGGTTTATCACCTCTGGATGAGCCTTAAATCTGGCTTAATCCAGTTCATTTATAGGCCCAATTGGCTCCTGCTAGTGTTAATGAGATTAACACTCAATCCTAACCCTAATTACATGCTAACTATGAAATTGAAGATATTTTCTAAGTAAAGCTACATTCGGCATGTCAAGTCTTCTTCTGGTGAACTTCTAACGAACTTTTGGCTATCTTCCGATGACCCTCAGACACCTTCCAGTGGACTCCCGACAAGCTCTTGGACTTTACGATAATCTTGGCGAGTTTCGACGAGTCTTCATTAGCAAGCTCCGATCTTTCTCGACGAGCTCCGCGAGCTTCTGATGAACCTTCTGGTGAACTTCTGACAACCCTTTGGCAAGCTGTTGACTTATTCTTGGTCATTTCCAACAACACTTCTGACAAAGCTTTGGACTTCCGACGGACTCTCGAACTTGCAACGATTTTATCGTACTTGACTCCAACACTTTATTTTGCTTTACGTCTTTATCGCTATCATAGTTAATCCTATACATTTTTCTCAACATATAGATTAGATTAAAATAACTTAACAATTGACTTCATCATCAAAATTTGAGATTCAACAACTCTTATATTCCCTAAATTTTTTAAAGGCCTCAGACTTATACTTCATTAAGTACATATGTCCATACCTAGAGAAGTCATCAATTAATGTAATGAAGAATAACCTCCTATGGCTTGAGTTGATAAGGGATCACATATATCACTATGTATGAGTTCTAGCAACTCAGTGGCTCTCTCTCTAGTTCTACTAAATAGAGAGTTAGTCAACTTTTCATGAAAGCAAGGCTCGTAAGTTGTATGTAACTTATAATCAAATGGATCTAGGTTTCCATCCTTCAACAACTTTTGGTTTTTTCCCTCATGGATATAACCTAGCCTACAATATCACAGGTATGCACTGTTCACCTCATCACGTTTCCTCTTGGACACACTTATATTCATAATATATAGAGTAATATCTAGCATAAATAAACCATTATGTAATGTTCCTCTAGTGATGATCTTATCATTCAATATTATTAAATAACTATAATTCTAAAAAACTAATTTATATCCATTAACTCTCAAATATGAAATGAAAATTATATTTTTGATAATAGAAAGAACAAAGTAACATGCATCGAATGCAATAGTAGCTCCACTAAACAAATATAGGGTGATCTCGCCAATAGCAACTACCGCAACTTTTGCTCCATTGCCCATCTTCAGGTCTATCTCACCTTAGGCTAATCTTCTAGGCCTCACCAAAACCTGTAACAAATTGTAGATGTGATAAGCACTATCAGTATCCAATACCCATATATTATTATAAGAATCTAACAAATAGAGACTGATCATAAATGTATCTGAAGCTTCTTCAAGCTTCTATTTTGCCTTCTTTGCAAGGTACTATTTACAGTTCCTTTTCTAGAGCCCGTTTTTACTATAATAGAAGTATTGACCTTTGTCCTTTGCTGGGTCCTTCTTAGCAACCTTTGCTTTACTCGGTTTGTCCTTGCCCTTGCCATTGCCCTTCTTAAGGGACTTCTCTACTTTCCTTTTCTTTCTGGTCTCACCAACATAGAGAACTAGCTTCTCTTTCTTGATGATGCTCTTAACCTCTCTCAACATATTAAGGAGCTTAGGGAGAGTCATCTCAAGTTTGTGCATATTAAAATTTATAATAAACTGATAAAAGGAGTCTAGTAGGGACTGAAGCATAAGATCCATATACAGGTTATCCATTAGAACCATTCCTAGACCCATGAGTTTCTCTATCTACTCAATCACCTTAAGAAATGGTTCTAAATCGATGTCCCCTCAGTCATCCTAGGGTGGAAGAGACTCTTAGATATCTCATATCATTGAGTTCTTCTTTGTTCCTCAAACAATTTATGAAGATGTAGGAGAATGGATCTGGCATCTATTTTTTTATATTGTCTATGTTACTTGGGAGTCATGAAGCCAAACATATAACACTGAGTATAAGTGGAGTCATCTATGTATTTCACATAGTGAGCAATCTCATATTCTCTTACATCTTTATCAGGCATAGGTATTAACACTGAGCAAGAGTAGAGTCATCTATTTATTTCATATAGCGAGTGATATTATATTCGCTTACCACTTCCTCTGGCGTAGGTATCACTGTGTCAAGGACATATGTGATTTTTTCCTCTATGAGAATGATTCTCAAATTACAAGTCCAATCTATATAATTTAGACCAATGAGGTGGTTGACATCAAGTATGTTATATAAGGGATTTGAAAGCAATATTTTATGAAAATAAATATGTAATAGAAATAAATAACATATAGATTTTATATAAAAAATAATTAAGATACTAACTTCTATCTTAATCAACTCCCACTATTTTCTCATGAAACACATAACTCCCTCCGGTATATGGATCGGAGACCTTTGACGAATCTCTAGTGGGGATCGAGATCCAATTGGTATCTTAATGTAACCTCGAGGGACTCGACCAATTACGCTAAGCTCGAAAAGATATGAAACTCTTGTTAATCATAACTCTTTATGATTCCTATCCTGTTTAGCCTCCGAACCATCATGGCATCGAGAGACTTGACCAATCATGATATTCGGTTAAGTCATCACCATTGTTACAAGATGAGTCTTATTTGATGATATGCCCTCAAGAGAGTCGACCAAGCATACCACTTCCTTAGGTCACTAGTGACATCTCTATGTCGTAAGTAAGATCTCGAATCACAATATAGGTGAGCCTCGAGGGACTTGACCAACTCAACCTATGTTAGGAATCGATTTCTCCCTATAACGATGGAAGGCCACGTGGGTCAATCTAATTGCCTCATGTTTACCGACTTAATATTATCAAGAGAGGGGATTTTGATTCGGTCTCCTAATATGACATGTTACACACATACATATTTAATATATATCTATATCATATGCAAATATATATACATATCTAGTAGGTGTATAATTAATCACACATCACATGAGCAATCACACCAGATGATCATATACCATAGCCTAATGTGATCAAGCCCGAGCTAGTGGGCCCAATCACTCATATCTCGATCTATGTATGTATCGGTGTATCTCTATGCCCTGTGATCATCCATTTTGTCTTCATCGGTTCCGTCGGCATCTCATCTTCATCGGTTCCATCAGCATCTTAGTGCATCTCCATGCATTGTATTCGTCCGTCTCAATCTTGTGGGTCCCGCTATCACCTTCATCCTCCCACCATGCCTCCTCATGTAATTACAATATAATCACAAACATATAGGCTCGATAATAAATGAGAAACTAAAGGCTTGTAGGACCCAATAATAATAATAATCACATCACATGTATATACACATCACCATGTAAGACTACTAGATAATAATAATTAATTATTCTATAGTATTTTTGGAACCCTACTATAGGGTGCCCCATATGGCAGGTAGTCCCTTATGTGGTTAGGAAATCTTAGCCACTAGGAACTCCCCTACAACTAGCTATCCTAAGCCACAGGGCTGTCTTGTGTGGCTAGGAAACCCTAGCCACCAAGGAGTCCTCTATAGCCAGGAAACTTGGCTGCAAGGTAGCCTTGAGTGGCCAGGAAACTTGGCCACCTACTTGCCCTATGCAATCAGGAATCTCGATTGCCAGAGTCTATTTGGTGGCTAGGAAACCCTAGCCACCAGAGGTGCTATTTGCAGCCAGGAAACCTAGCTACATGGGCTCTACCCTGCTCAAGTAAAGAGCAGCATGGTTACTCTTAGTCTACTGCAGGTGGCTAGGCTAAGAGCTCTAGGCTAAAGCTGCAAGTAGCCTTTGGCCATCCTATACGGCAACAATAGTTGCTACCCTTTCTGCCACCTTTGGGTCATTAATTTTGACATCAAAAGCCCTCTCTAAAATACCTTTTAATAGAAAAAAAGGGTGTAGTCTAGATTTGTAAACTATGATAAAAATTATAGCAATCGTGCAAAAACAATTCTACACAATTAAACATAACACACGTGATTTGTAAACCAATCTTTCACATAAGCAACCTGGCTCTGATACCACTGTTAGAAAACCTAGGGCAATATCAGATGAGTAGCGAAAGAATAGAAAACAAAAACCTCAGATTTTTATAGAAAATAGTTTCTTATTATCGTGCAAAGATTAGTGCGTAAAAACCCACAAAACTAAAAAACCACATGTATTAAGGGATGTGTTACCTAGGGAGATTGTATATCACTAAAAACCTACAGATTTATGGGAAAGGATGAAAGAAGTTAATTATCCTTCTCTCTAGAGGTGATCCATATAGTAGGGGCTATGAAGAGGCTCCTCAAATCGTTGCATAATCCTCCTTTGCATGCGCACCACATGATCAAGAAGGGGCCGGCCCTTCTTACTGTCCACCCGCCCCAAATAGGGGCTAGAGACTGAGGAGGAGAGGGGGAGAGGAGTATAGGAGGTGGCAGCAAAAAAGGATCTAGCTTATGGCACTTTGGCTCTCTCTTATTTATAAATTCCCCTATCAACTTAACCCTAATGGATCCAGCCCTATTGGGTATTGGATCTTCATCCAACTACCCATGCCTCTTAGATTATTAGATATCTACCCAATAATCTTTCATTGGCTCTTATTGGATCTCATCCATAGGATCCAATAATATAAGGGCTCTAACGGATATCTCACATCCGAACCTCTACTCGTTGTAACACCTATCAGATGTGTGTGACCCTCTTAGCCCAATATTAAGCTTGTCATGAGTCATACCTATTAGAACTCCTTTTGACTCAGTGAATTATTATCTTCATAATAATTCACTTGATACATCGACTATGGACGTACTATGCTATTACGCTATAGTCCCTATATGATATAGGAAAATTTAATCTTTTGGACTTATCTATCGTCAATTATCATGTATCTATGATCTCTCATCTATCTAATATCCCAAAAATCATATACCATATTGAATCCTAGATTTTGATAAAGAAATCAATTGATGAGTTTATGATCTAATCAATATTTGAGAAAAGTGATGTAGGACTAACTTCGATCATAGAAAGGCAACTCGATTGAAGTAGGTGAATCAGACATTAGGTCAGAGTGGATCATGCCAGAGATCGAGCATCGAACCAGAAGGATCAAACATTACATTAAGATCAGATATTATGGGAGTCAACATGCCGAAGGATTAAGCAATACGTAAAAGGAAAGCATGATGCACCGGGAGTTCAAATGAACCAATGATATGCCAAACGACATAGGATTCATGTTTTGTAATTATTTGTGCATTGATTGAAGTAGTTTGGGTTTTAAGTGAGTTGGTTTTAGGTGTAACCATGCCAATTTGATTAGGGGCCCATTAGGCCTGAATCAGGGTTGAATTGGGCCTATTGGAAGGTAAATTCAGTGACCTAAAGTTGAGTCAGGTGGTGGCACCGCTAGACCAGGTGGTGATACCGCTAGAGCCTAGTCTCCCAGGCCCTGTCAAGTAGTAGAACCGCCCAGACTGGTGGTGGTACCACCTAGACATAGTCTTCTGTGTTGCATCAGGTGGTGGTACCGCTAGTGCGGAAGGTGTCAGGTGGTAGTACCGCCCAGAACTGGCGATAGTACTACTAGTACCCGAAATCCTAGGATGAGACTTTTTAGCTTTATTTTTAAAGCTATTTGGGGCCTATAAATATCCCACTCATCCTTGCTATGTTCATATAAGAATTGTGAACAAAAAACTTATGATTGTAAGTGTGCAAACTCTATTATAAACTCTTGAGTGTTCCCTTTCTCATTAAAATTTAGAGTTCATTCTAAGGGAGGTGTGAGACTTGTAAAGGTTCTCTCCTAAACTTATGAAAAGGAGAAAAGAGTTATAACAAGGGTAGTTGATCTTCACCCTTTAGAAAGAAGATCAGTAGTGGAAGTAGGTGGCCTCAAGTGGAGGAATCAGGAGTGGATGTAAGTCACAATGACCGAACCACTAGAAATCTAGTCTGTACTTCTTTTTTGCTTTCATTTGATATTGCATACTGATTTACTTACTAAGCACTCCTTATTCGTTCTTTTTGTTAATGACATTTATGATACGAGTTTCATTGATTGAAAGTTTCAAACTGATATTTTTTGAAAGCACTAATTCACCCCCCCCTCTAGTGCCACTCTGATCCTAATAGTTGGTATCAAAGCCAAGTTCTCTCAGTTAGTTTAACACCCAAGAGAGATTATATAGTTTTTTTAGTAATCAAGGGGGTCACTCTATCACTCATCCTTCTATGTTCAATAAGATAGACATGTGTTGAAAAACATGAATGATGATTTTTATGATTTCTATGGACTTTGATTTATAAAATATTGTTGAATGTGGTTTTCAAAAATCCTCTAGACCTATGAACGAATGGATTGATTTAGAGAAGAAAATGTTTTCTTTAAATGCTAAAGCTATGAACGTTTTATTTTATGTTTTAGACAATAATAAGTTTAATCATATTTCTATATGTAAAATTGTATACAAAATTTGTCACATACTTGAAGTTACTCACGAAGGCACAAGTAAAGTAAAAGAATCTAAGATAAATTTTTTGGTACATAGTTATGAATTGTTTAGAATGTATCCAAGTGAAACCATTGGTGACATATATATCTGTTTTACGAATGTTGTCAATGGTTTGAAAGCTCTTGTTAAATGTTTTACTAATCTTGAACTTGTTAACAAAATTCTATGATCCCTTCCCAAAAGTTAGGATCTAAAGGTAACTACAATGCAAGAAGTAGAGGACCTGAATAATTTTTCTCTTGAAGAACTGATGGGGTCATTAATGACCTATGAAATACCTATGAAATGACCTAAAAGATATAGATGAACATGAGAACTACCTTCCAGAGAACAAAAAGGATATTGTAATGAGAACGAAAGAAGATCGCTCGAGCGAAAACTCAAGTGATGATGATGATGATGACTAGGCACTCCTTATTAGAAAATTTAAAAAGTTCTTGAAAAGAAACAAAATAAATTTTATAAAACAAGAATCTAAAAATAAATATGAACTTAAAAAGGATATAATAACTTACTACAAATGCAAAAAGCCTAGACACTTAAAAAATGAGTATCCACAATTGAAGAAAAAGTTACTAGCACAAAAGACGAAGAAAGCACTAAAGTCAACTTAGGATGAATCGAGTGTATCTGAAGAGTGCATCTTAAGACGAAGAACAAACCAATAAAGATGAAGTAGCAAACTATGTGTTGATGGCTTTCGACAATGAGATATATGACTCAAACAAAACTTCTTTACCTTATGATGAATCACTTAATGCATTTCATGATTTGTATGATGAACTTAAAATAGTAAGTAAGAAATATAAATTGCTAAAAAAGGATCATATATCTCTTTCTAACAAACATGTTAAATTAAAAATGAGTATGATAAATGCTTATTAACATCTTGCACTAAATGTGAAGAATTAGAGTCATTTAAAAGGAAGAACATATTATTACAACAAACATTAGAAAAATTTAAAATTGATAACAAATCATTAAACATGATTCTTGCAAATAAAGGTCATGCTCATAGAAAGGAAGGAATCAGCTTTGTGAGTAGTAACACTTAATAAAAGTCAACTATATTTATTAAAGGACCCATATTACATGTCCCTCCTAGAATTAAATATAATTTTTATGGTAGATGTGGTCACATAAATTAGTTTGGATTCCTAAAGGAACCATAAATAACTTAATTCCAAGAGTTAAGATAGGTAGATCAAATTACGAGGGACCCAAAGTTAAATGGGTACCTAAAGCAAACCCCCATTTCTTATAGATATGTTTATAATCAAAAGCAAGGAGCAAGAGATAGTATCTTGATAGTGGATGCTCAAGGCATACGACCAGAGATTGAATACATTTCTCTAAACTCACTAGATAAGATGAAGGATATGTCACCTTCGGAGACAACAACAAAAAAAAATTATTGGCAAAAGAAACATAGCTAACAAATCTATTAGGATTGGGGGGGGAGGGTGTGAATTAGTGCTATCAATAAAAATGTTCGATTCAAAACTTTCGGTTCGATGGAAGCCTGTTTCAAAAATCATTTAAACTTAGAAGCTTTCTTAGGAATGTAATAAGCAAGTAAAGCAATTTGCAGTTAAATAAGAGAGCAATGAAAGTAAACAACAAAGAAGAGATCACACTAGATTTTATAGTAGTTCGATCATCCCAATCTACTTCCACTCCCGATTCCTCCTTCGTCGAGGCCACTAGCATCCACTAATGATTTTCTTTCAATGGGCAAAGATCAACTACCCTTACAACTCTTTCTTTTATAAGTATTCCCTCACACACCTCTCTCAGTACTAACTCTAAGCTTTAAGAGGAGTGACTTCTATACTTTAAAAGATTACAACCTTAGAATTATAAAGTTTTCACTTTCTTTTCTTGCTCAATTATTGTTGTTCCAAGCAAGAATAGCTGGGGTATTTATAGACCCCAAATGGCTTCAAGAATTGGCGCCAAAATTCAAATCCTAGAGATTTCGAGGTACTAGTGGTACTATTGCCTATACTAGGTGGTACCACCGCTTGTAGCACTAACACATCGCCTAGTCTAGTAGTACCATTGCTTGACATTGTACTGGGTGGTACCACCGCTTGACACTAGGTGGTACCACTGTCCAGTCTAGCAGTACCACTACTTAACATAGTCTCAAAGACTATGTCTCAAAGACTAAGCTTCAAGTCATTGTTTGGGCCATCCACTTAGCCTAAAACAACCCTTAATCAAGCCCAATGTGCCTCTAATTGAGTTGACCTAATTACATTCTAAACCAACCCAATTAGACTTCTAAACTACTTTGATTTAGATAAATTATTATAAAGCAAGAATCATATGTTGTTCGGCATGTCTTTGGTTCATCGGTGCTTCGTCTGATCCTTCGACACATCATCCTCTCTTGTAGCCTATTGCCCAATCAGCATATTGGCCTCCATAATGTTCGCTCTTCTTGACCCGATACCTGAACCCATGGCACAAAGATTTCTACCGATATATCAACCGATCATCCGGCTCAATGTCCAATCTTTTGACATGTTTCACTCCAGCCCAACGTTTGATTCCTCTTGCTTTAATCAATTTACCTCACCTTGATCGAAGCTAGTTATGCATCACTCAAAATGCAATTAGATCACAAACTCATCAATTGATTTCATCATCAAAATCCGAGATTCAATAAAATCAAACCTCTTGATTGAAGATGTTTTATTAGTAGATGGTTTAATACATTACTTACTAAGCATTAGTCAATTGTGTGACAAGGAATATAACATTAAATTTGAATCTAATGCTTGTATTATAGAGATACCATACAAAAATAGATCTTTGATTGTCTTAAGGACTAATAATGTATATACTATTGATCTTGATAATTTTTATGATGAAACTTATTTTTATGTTTTAAACGATGATGTATAGCTTTGGTATAGGAGATTAGGTTATGCATGCATGAAATTAATTTTATAAATTATAACTAAATAACTTACAAGAGGTATGCCTAGAATTAAATTTGTCAAAGACAAAGTTTGTGATGCATGCCAACTAGGTAAACAAATAAAGAGTAGCATTATATCTAAAAATCAAGGAAGTACCTCTAGACCACTACAATTAATTCATATGGATTTATTTGGACCAATTGATATCATAAAAAAGGTTTTATGATTTCTTCTATTCGTAGTGATCATGGTGGTGAATTTAAAAATCATAATTTTCAAGAATTTTATGAATTCAAATAGGTATGACTATAATTTCTATACTCCATGAAATTCATAATAAAATGGAGTTGTTGAGAGAAAAAATAAGAGTTTACAAAAGATGATAAGGACTATGCTAAATGAATATAGCTTACATAAATATGTTTGGGCCGAAGCCATTAACATGGCATACTATGTCATAAATAGGGTTCTTATAAGACCACTACTATCTAAAACTCCCTATGAATTATAGAACAATAAAAAACTTAATATTTCATATTTTAAAGTTTTTAGTTGCAAATGTTTTGTTTTAAATGAAAAGGATACCTTAGGAAAATATGATGCAAAATCCGATGAAGGCATTTTTTTTTATATTCCTCTATTTCTAAAGCTTACCAAGTTTTCAATAAAAGAACTTTAGTTATTGAGGAATCTATCCATGCTGTATTTAATGAGATTTCTGAATTTAAGATAAATAATTTTGATGATGAGTTTGAATTTGATATATTGAATTTGAATCTTCCTCTCCTAAGCAACTTGAATGTATCTACTTTCAAAGAATCCTTACCCAAAGGAATGAAAGCACATAGATGCACATCCTAAGGAGCTAATTATTGGAGATATATCAAAAGGTGTTCAAACTCACACTTTTTTTAAAAATTTGTATGTGAATGCAACCTTTTTGTCTCAAATTGAATATAAATGCATTGACAATGCTCTTAAAGATGACTCATGGGTTTTTGCAATGCATAAAAAATTAAATCAATTTGAGAGAAATAAGATTTAGACACTTGTTCCTAGACCTAGTGATCATCTTATAATTGACACTAAATGGATCTTTAGGATTAAGCAAGATGAACTTAGTATCGTTGTTTGAAACATGCTTAGATTTGTGGCCAAAGGTTTTAACCAAGAAGAATGTATAGATTATGAAGAAACCTTCACTCTTGTGGCAAGACTTGAAGCCATAAAGATACTCCTTGCCTATGCATCTTGTAAAAATTTTAAGTTCTTTCAAATGGATGTCAAAAGTACTTTTTTAATGGTTTTATTTCTGAAGGAGTTTATATTGAGCAACCATATAGATTCGAGAATATTTTTTCCAAACCATATTTATAAGTTATTTAAGGCTCTCTATGAATTAAAGCAAGCCTCTAGGACTTGGTATGAGAGGCTTAGTTCTTTCCTTATTCAAAATCATTTCTTAATAGGCAAGGTCGATACCATATTATTTATCAAAAATTTAAAAAATAATTTTTTTATTATTCAAATTTATGTTGATGATATTATTTTTTGTTCTACAAATGAATCTTTGTATGAATCATTTACCAAAAGTATGAGCCAAGAATTCAAAATGTGTTTAATGGGTGAATTGACATTCTTATTAGGATTACAAATTAAGCAATTAAGTAATGAAACTTTTATTAGTCAAACTAAGTATGCTTTGTATCTATTAAAATGATTTCATATAGATAGTGCTAAGGCCATTAACACACCAATGAGCACTTCTACAAAATTAGATATGGCTAATAAAGGAGAATGCTTTGATAAAAAAAACTTATAGAGGTATGATAGGTAGTTTACTATACCACACTACAACTAAACTTGATATAATATTTAGTGTTAGTCTTTGTGTAAGATTCCAATCTAATCCTAAACAATCTCATTTTAAAATAGTAAAAAGAATTTTTAAATACTTAAAAGGAACATCATCTGTAGGATTATGGTATCCTAAATCTAATAACTTTGATTTGATTGCTTATGCTGATGCTAACTCTTTTGGATATAGAATAGACAGAAAAAGCACCTCTAGAACATGTCAACTTCTAAATCATGCACTTATTTCTTGGTCTTCTAAGAAATAAAATTTTATTACATTATCTACAACCAAAGTTGAGTATGTAGTAGTAGGTGCATGTTGTGCATAAGTAATATAGATGAAAAATACCTGAGAAGACTATGGACTTTACTTAAAAAATATTTCTATAAAATATGATAATACTAGTATAATTTGTTAAACAAAGAATTCAATTCAACACTCTAGGAATAAACACTGATATTAGACATCATTTTATTATGGATCATGTTAATAATTATGATATATCGTTAGATTTTATTGACAAAAAACATCAATTATTTGATATTTTACTAAACCATTGAATGAGAAACAATTCAATTTTATTAGTGTTAGGATCAAAATTAGCTCTAAGAGGGGGGCGGGGTGAATTAGTGCTTTCGTAAAAACTATGTCGATTCAGAAAACTTCATTCGTTAAAATTATATTCGAAATGAGTTTGAACTTAGAGAAAGAGTAAAGTGGAGTAAGCAGTCAAATCAATATGCAATATAAAAAAAGGCAAAGAAAAGAAGGCACACTAATTTTATAGTAGTTCGGTCATCGTGACTTACATTCACTCCCGATTCCTCCTTCATTAAGGTCATCGGCTTTCACTATTGATCTTCTTTCAATGGGTGAATATCAACTACCCTCTTATAACTCTATTCTCCTTTTCATAGGTTTAGGAGATAACCCTTACAATCCTCTCCGCCCTCCCTTAAACAGAATTCACACTTTATGTTGAATCTCGAATTTTGATGATGAAATCAATTGATATGTTATTTGATCTAATCCATATTATTGAGATAAGTGTGCAGGATCAACTACGATAGCAAGAAGACATAAACCAAATTGCCAAAGTCAAGTACGTTGGGAGTTCGAGAGTTCGTCGGAAGTCCGAAGGATCATCAAAAGTGTTGCTTGAACTAGCTGAGAATAAATCAGGGACTTGCCGAAGGTTTCAGAAGTTTGTCAGAAGATCATCGGAGGTTTACGGAGCTCACCGAGAAGGTTTAAAAGCTTGCCAAAGATTCTTTGAATTCACCATAAAGTCCTGGAGGCTGCTGAGAGTCCATCGAAAGAAATCCAAGGGTGTGTTGGAAGTCCATCGGAAGTTCATCGGAAGAAGACTTGATGTTTCTGATTGTTAATTTGCTTAGAATATATTTTTAATTTCATAGTTAGCAAGTAATTAGGGTCAGAATTAGGTGATAATCTTGATTAACCCTAATAGGGGCCAACTAGGCCTTATTTGGACTGAATTGGGCTGGATTTAGGACCCATTCAGTAGTGTTGGATCAGGTCTGGCGGTGGCACTGCCCCGGGAGTAGGTCCCTAGGTGGTCTAGGTGGTGGTACCACCCTAGGTTAGTGGTGGTATAGTTGGCAGTTATTACTTACTAATAGTGGTACTGCCTGACAAGCAGTGGTACCGCTAGTCCATAGAGTCTGAAGACCCTGTTAGGCGATGGCACTACCAAGTACACTGACAGAACAAGGTCAATTGGCAGTGGTACTACCAATACCCGGAAATCCAAGATGTGACTCTTTTTACTCCATTTTTGAAACCAATTGAGTCTATAAATACCCCTCTCTTCTCAACTAGTAAAGTACCTTTTTAGAAGTGAAAAAAACTAAGTCAAAGCTATAGCAAAATTGTGTTCGATAGCTTGAGTATTCACCTTCCATTTTTTTCTTTGTCAAAATCCTGTAAGAGTGTGAACCACTTGTAAAAGTTTGTAAGAGGGGTGTTTGGTCCTTCCCCTTCAAGAAGATTTGATAGTGGAAGTTAGGAATCTCATCGGAGGAGGTTTTGAAAGTAGACATAGGTCATTTGACCGAACCACTATACATCGCTGCGCACTACTCTGAATGTGTAAGTTTTAATTGTTGCATCTTGTTCTTTACTTAGCTGCAAATCTATCAATCTTCTCCTCTCTACTTTCGATAGCATTCTCTTGAATCATTCTACTGGAATCATTTTCATTAGATCAAAATTTCTCTTCTAACAACTATTTCTGAAATCGGTTTCAAATTTACGGATTTTATCCACTACACTAATTCACCCCCCCCCCCCTACCCTCTTAGTGCCACTCAAATCCTAACAATTGGTATCAAAGCTTAGTCACTCTCATTTGGTTTAAAACTTAAGAGAGATGGCTTATTCTGGCATGCAAGATGGTCATTCTATTATACGTCTGCCTATGTTCAATGGGTTGGATTGTACATATTGGAAGACTCGTATGAAGATTTTTCTTATTTCCATGGATTTTGAACTTTGAAATATTGTTAAAAATAGATTTCAAAAATCTTCTCTTATGATGAATGAATGGAATGAGTCGGAGAAGAAGGTTTTTGCTCTTAATGCAAAGGCTATGAATGCCTTGTTTTACGCACTTGATAAAAATGAGTTTAATCATGTTTCGATTTGTGAATTAGCTTCTGATATTTGGCACACTATTGAAATCACTCATGAAGGCACTAGCCGAGTGAAAGAGTCCAAAATCAATTTTTTGGTCCACTCTTATGAATTATTTCAGATGAATCCAAGTGAGTCCATCGGAGACACGTACAACCGTTTCATGGATGTCGTCAATGGACTAAAAGCACTTAGTAAAGATTTTTCTAATTTCGAATTTGTAACAAAAATTTTAAGATCCCTTCTAAAGAGTTGATATCCAAAAGTTTCGACCATTCAAGAGGCCAATGACATTAAAAATTTTCCTCTCAAAGAACTCATTGAGTCATTAATGACCTACGAAATGATATGTCATGCTCAAGATGAGCTAGAGAACCCCATTCCAAAGAACATAAAGGATATGACATTGAGAACACAAGAAGATCACTTGAAGGAATCTTCAAGTGATGAGGATCTCGATGATGCACTTGCACTCTTAACTCAAAAATCCAAAAAATTTATAAGAAAGAATAAATTTAAAAATGACACTAAAAATAAACTTGAATCCAAAAATGACCAAATTATATGTTACAAATGCAAGAAGCCAGGGCACTTCAAAAGTGAATGCCCCCAAGCCAAGAAGAAGCAACCAAAGAGGAAGAAAACTCTAAAGACAACATGGGATGACTTAAGTGGCTCCGAAGATGATGAAGCAATTAATAAAAAGGAGGCCAACTTTATGCTAATGGCTTTAGGAGATGAGGTTTGTTAGTTATTTAATGAAGATTTATCTTTCAATGAACTTTCAATCACTTTTCATGAATTATTTGATGAGTATAGAGCTATTAGTAAAAAGTTTAATTTATTAAAGAAAGAGCATGCTCTCTTAGTCGATAAGCTTGAAAGTCTTAAATATAATACTCTATCTTTACCCTCATGCTCTAAGTGTGAACACTTAGAAGCAATAAAAAATGAGACTTGCTACTTAAAGAGACCCTAAACAAGTTTAAGGTCGATAGCACGGGTTTAGACATGATCCTTGCAAATAAGGGACACGTCGGAAAAAGAAGTGGTATTGGATCTGTGAGTAGATCTCACCGAACTCCAACCATCTTCATTAAAGGACCCACACTATATGTATCATCCCATTTGAAATACAACTTTTATTAAAGATCTAGACATATTGCCTATAAATGTCCATATAAGAAACTTAGCCCACAAAGGTTAATATGGGTTCCTAAAGGAACGATAAGGAACTCAATGAATAATGACAAATTTAATAGATCAATTTTTGAGGCACCCAAGTTCAAATGGGTACCTAAAAATCATTCTCTTTTGTTGATACATTCACCCACACAAGCTAGGAGCAAGAGATGGTACCATGATAGTGGATGCTTGAGGCACATGACCGGAGATCCATCTCAATTCTCTAAGCTCACTAGCCAAGACGAAGTGTATGTCACCTTCGGAGACAACAACAAGGGCAAAATCATTGGCAAGGGAACTATAAGTAACAAATTCAAATTTTCAATTGATGATGTGTTATTGGTAGATGGTTTAAAGCATAACCTTTTGAGCATTAGTCAACTATGTGATAAGGGATATATTGTGAAATTTAAATCTAATGCTTGCATTGTTGAATCTCGGATTTTGATGATGAAACTAATTGAGTGTGATTTATGGTCTAACTGCATTTTGAGTTACGCAGGTCTACTATCGATCAGGATTAGACAATTGACGCTGGAGGAATTAACGTTGCGCTGGAGGTGATCACGTCAGGATATTGGATGTCGAGCTAGAGGTTCGGTCGACTATTGGCAGGAGGCTTCGTACATTGGGCATCGGGCCAAGAAGTGCAGAATTGCGCCATGGATATCGAGGTTGCGGAGGTCAACCGTCGATTGGGCAACAAGCCGCTAGAGAGGACGATGTGACGAAGGATCAGATGAAGCATCGACCAATGACGTGCCAAGCAACTGAATGTCAATTCGCGTTGTAATAATTGTCTAGATCGAAGTAGAGTATTTGTTGTTTGTGCGCAGGAGTAACTACGAAAGGGATGAAGACGTAAAGCGAAACCAAGGGCCGAAGTCAAGTGCGATGGATCGTTGGGAGTTCGAGAGTTTGACGGAAGTCTGAAGATTCATTGGGATTGCTGCCGGAAACAACCGAGAACGAGTAGGGAGCTTACCGAAGGGTTTTTGGAAGTTCGTCGGAAGGTTTGTCGGAAGTTTGCGGAGCTTGCCAAGAAAGATCGGAGCTTGCCAAAGGAGCTCGAAGAAACTTGCCAAAATCATCGTGGAGTCCGAGAGCTTGCCGGGAGTCCGCAGGATGGTTTCCGAGGGATCGTCGAAAGACCATCGGAAGTTCGCCGGAAGCTCGATGGAAGAAGACTTGACTTGCAAACTTTGTAATAGCTTAGGAATGTCTTTAATTTCATAGTTAGCACATCAATTTGGGTTAAGATTAGGGGTTAATCCTTTTAACCCAAGAATGGGCCCATTGGGCCTTGTTCGGAACCGGTTTGGGCCATGTTTTCAGCCCAAACCAAATGTAGATTTGTGCTGGGCAGTGGAGCCCAACAGCCAATGTGCCCAGCAGCATGTGTGCATGCATGCATGCATGCTAGGCTACGTGCATGCATGCTGGGCGGTTGCACCGCTTGCAGCATGCGTGCTGCTACGTGCATGCATGCTACGTGCATGCATGCTGGGCGGTAGCACCGCCCAGCAGAACCAAAGCAAATGGCCGGGTGGGGTGGTAGCACCGCCAAGAGAACCAAAGAATGCTGGTCAAGCGTAGCACCGCCAACAGCTATGTGTCCGGGCGATAGCACCGCCAAAGAACACCAAAGAAGATGTATACATGCTACATGCATGCTTTGTTGTAGCCCGGCATCAGAACCCAGTGTATCGTAGTCCGGCATCGTGTAGTCCCGATCGTAGCCAAAGCAGAGCACCGCCTGGTTGGGGAGGTAGCACTGGTGCTACCACCCAGTGCCTGGAAAACTAGGCGGTAGCACCGCCTGGCTGAGGCGGTAGCACCACTTGGGTTTGTCAGTCTGCCAGGACTGACAGCATCAAAAAAATTCAAAAGATACAAATTTTTGGCTCCAAGTTTAGGCTCCAAATTTGAATCACTTTGAGGCTTATAAATACTCCTTCTTACTCAGTTGAAAGTAGAACTCTTTTGAGAAGTTAGAATCTTAGTTTTAAGTCTTGAAAAGTCTTATTCTTACTAAGTGTTCACCTCATTCTTCTTGTGAAATCTTGTAAGAGTGTGAACCACTTGTAAAGGGTTGTAAGAGGGGTATTTGATCCTTCCCCTTCAAAGGATTTGGTAGTGGAAGAAGGGAGCCTCATCAGAGAAGGCTTCGGAAGTGGATGTAGGTCACTTTGACCGAACCACTATACATCGCTGCATCTTGATTGTGTGAGTGTTTAAATTTCTGTTTTATCTCTTTACTTTGCTGCAAGCCTTTACTTTACTTACTCCACTTCCTTTTCATCTTCATACGCATGCTTTAAAGTTAAAACGCAATCTTTCCGGGTTCAAACGAAACGTTGCTTTCATCGTACGAAGTTTTCGAAGCTTGTTTTAAATCACTGAAAAATCTATCGTTTTATCTGCTGCACTAATTCACCCCCCTCTTAGTACCGCTCGATCCCTAACAATTGGTATCAGAGCCATATTTTTTCTCTTTCGGATTTACACCCATGAGAAATGGCTCTAAATGATTTTCAAGAGGGCTTTTCGGTTTTTCGTCCACCGTTCTTTAACGGTTCGGACTACATATATTGGAAAACTCAAATGAGAGTTTTCATGCTTTCAATGGATTTGGATTTGTGGAACATCATCGAAAATAGTTTTCAACCTTCCTCTAAACCGACAAACGAATGGTCGATTTTGGAGAAAAGGTCGTTTTCTTTAAACGTAAAGGCCATGAATGCCTTATTTTGCGCTTAGAACAAGAACGAGTTCAATCGGATTTCTATGTGCGAAACGGCTTTTGACATTTGGCGAACTCTTGAAATCACGCATGAGGGAACTAGTGGAGTTAAAGACTCGAAAGTAAACCTCTTGTTGCATGATTTTGAGCTTTTCCAAATGACACCAAGCGAATCTATCGACGACATGTACACCCGCTTCACGGATGTCGTTAATAGCTTGAAAAGTCTTGGTAAAAGTTTTTCGGATTTTGAACTCACTAACAAGTGTAAGCATAACAAGATCTTAAGATCCCTTTCAAAATGGTGGGATCCTAAAATAACGGCGATTCAAGAATCAAAGGATCTAAATAATTATTTTATTGATGAACTCATTGGGTCTTTAAAGACCTATGAAATGGAACATGATGAATATGATGAACATGATGAACACATGAACCACCTTCTAAAGAACAAGAAGGTTTTTGAACTCCGAACTATGAAATGCCACTTGAGTGATGACTCAAGTGATGAGGACATTGAAGAGGACTTTGAACCTTTAATCGATCTTAATAAGTTCATTAAACAAAAATCTAAAATCAACAATGAACTTGAACGGAGGAAGAGACCAAAGAAGAAGAAGAAGACTCACCAAGAAGAATCAAGGAAAGAAGAAGCAAACTACGCTTTAATGGGCTTCGACAATGAGGTAAGTAACTTAACTTCCTTGAATTATTTTGAAATTACATGATGATTTCCATGAATGCTTATCTTAGTTAGTAGGAATTTTTTTTATGTTTTTCTTGTGTTTTTAGAAATTCAAAAAAAAATCGAAATTATACTATGCTTTTCTTTATAGTAGTTTTAAAAAGTAAAAACATGAATGATGCAAGATTTGTGATAATGCTTAGGATTGATCCATGCATATGTATCTTGATTATAGCTTGAAAACTTTCATTTTGGCTTAATGGATTTTAACCCTTTTTATGATGAAATTTTTATTGATACATGTCTTCATGAAATCAATTATAAAGACCCAACCCACAAATTTTCAAAATGAAAGAAATGTGATTTTTATGTTGCCTTGTATTACATTTGGACTTGATGATTTTCATGATGAAAAGTATTTTTCAGTTTTTTAAAATGATATATGATTTTAGCAAAAGTTTGAGCATTGATCATCTTGTTATAACAAATGAAAAAGAAGTGAAATGATTTCAATAATAAATTCATTTCTAAATATGATGATGCTCTTATGATTAAATATAATGCATGACATTGATCATTCTTATGAAAGATCAAATCACGTAAATTGAAACTCTTAAAAATAAGAAAATACACTATCATAATATTCTATTTTTGATGTGTTTGGTCTTAACAGTCTTTATGACGAAACTTACTTCTTGCTTTGAAAAGTTGATACATGCTCACATGTAATCAATTTATGTTGCTCTTATTAAATTTTTGAATGAAAGATTTTGATGCATTTGATCTTAATGGGTTCAATGACAAATTTTTATTTTGAATTTATACAATGATGGCTTCCATATAAATATTTGAACATACATTATGAAATCATCATTGAAATGAAAATATTAAAAGTTTATTATCATGCTTAATGACTTTGTGATATCATATCTTGATGACAAACTCATGTTTCGGTTTTAAAATTTGATACTCATCTTTTGAAACATGAGTACACTTACATGAAATAAATAACTTAAAATGAAACACATTATCATGATATATTGAAACTCATGTCTTGAAATAATGTGTTACATTTTTGTCTTGATAATGCCTTATGAGATTTTGCCTTTACATCTTGAACTTTCATGCTTATCTTGGTATATAAAGACAAGGCATATTTAGATGAAAAGAATTACTTGAAAAGAGAATTTTCCAAATGAAATATAACTTATCTCTTGTTTTACGAAACTATGGTTTTGAATTACTTTTATGAGATCATCATCTTGATAACTTGAGTTTTTATCTCTATACTCTCTTATGTTTCTCCCATGTTATATGAAGAAAAATATAAATTATTTTCTCTTAACTTATTGATACTCAATTTGAGAAAACATGTTTTGATGATAGAAACATTGTATGTGCAATTTGAACTTTTCTCCCATGTTTCAATACCACTTTGTATGCTTCATGACATGATAATTGAAATATTGATGTAGACTTTTGATATATCACTTGTCATGATTAATGCATATAGCTAGCATTTTAAATCTCTAAAATGATTTTGATTATGAGTTTCGAGTTGACAAATTGAGCTTGAATGATTTTTCTTTTAACGATTCTTGAATCTTTTGGAATTATGACTTGTTAAGACATATTTAATGTTTGAATCAAGTTTTAAAAGATTTCATTTAGCTATAAAGAAATTTTATTGAAATCATGATCTTGACAACTATGACTTGAAACTCTTTATAAATCAAGATCTTTTACCATGCTCCTTCCGTCTTATCAAAAGAAAATTCTTTAAATGAAATGTAACTTGTCTTTTGATTTCTCGGAATTTAATTCTTGAATTTTTATGAATTCGTGTCGTGATTCTTATAAAATATGATCTTGTTAAAAAATTCTTATGTATGAATCAAGATCTTGTGTTTGATCTCCTAAGACTTCCACTTGTTATTTCCTAAAAAAGAGATTTGTCAAAATGATTCATGAACCTTTTGATTTATGACTTTTGGATTCATGACTCAAGATTGACAATTGAAACATTATATGCTAAAATTGATTTTTTTATTATTGTTTCAATGCTTCCTCAAATGCCTTATGTGATGATTGAATATTTGATGAAAAAGAATTGTGCTTAATATTTGAATCATTGATTTATTCTTTTATCATGGGTTAAAAATGAATGAAAAGAAAATATGTTAGCACTTGTAATCATGATTTGATCCTTAATATTGATATGCTTTCATATAACATGATTCTTGTTTGTATGACATTTATTTTGAATTAAAAATTGATAAATATGAATCTAGATCTTGCTAAAATGAAAAGTTATGAATCATGGATGATATCTTTTGGTTTTGATTCTTGTTGAATTTACATATTGATATCTTTCATGACATGATTTCTCATGTTTCAATATCATCTCGTATGCATCATGTGATGATTGATATATTGATTGATGCAATTTTCTCATTGGTTCCTCTCTTCTTTTTGATATTGATAAAGGGAGAGAAAAATTGTTAACTTGTGTATCAAAAGAGAAAAATTTGCTAGCTTAAACATTGCGAAGCAAAAAGTTGCTATCTCAAGAGAGGCAAAAATCTTGCTCAACTTCACTTTTTTCAACAAAATTGCTTGCATCTTTGTTACAAATTATTATTGAATCTCATGCAAGATTATTTGTAGTATTAACCCTCCTTTTCTTATTGATATTGATAAAGGGGGAGAAGGCTTTTACAAATGAATGCAAAAGTCCTAGCATGCAAAGAAAGCAAAACTTGCAAGCTTGCTCTTCTCAAAAGAGAAGAAAGAAATTATAAAATTGCATACATATCGCAAAAGAAGTCAAGAAAATTCACAATTTGCTTGTACTTCTCCAAGGAACATAGAAAAACTTGCCATCATCACGACAAGCACTATCTTACTTATCATGATAAACATCCGATACCTAAATGTTGTATGATGTGATTAATAGCTAGTATGTTTGTAATATTTGCATATCCTTGAAAACTAGCTATAATATTACTTCTCCTTTTTGTTGATGACATAGGGGGAGAAGTAGATTGATGACTTCATGCAATGTAATGATGCTTGAATATTTTATATATTTGCATGATGGTTTGTAAATTCTCACGACATAAATGAATGTTGCTTGGATTTGGGATAATCCAAGTGTTCTATCAATGGCATATTGATAGGGGGAGTTTGTGTTAAACTCCGGGGAGTTTTGGTTAACTCCGTCAGTCATCAATTAGTTGTCATCATCAAAAAGGGGGAGATTGTTGAATCTCGAATTTTGATGATGAAACTAATTGAGTGCGATTTGTGGTCTAACTGTGTTTTGAGTTATGCAGGTCTACTATCGATCAGGATTAGACAGTTGACGCTGGAGGAATTGACATTGCGCCAGAGGTGATCACGTCAAGATATTGGATGTTGAGCCGGAGGTTCTGTCGACTATCGACAGGAGGTTTCGTACGTCGGACATCGGGCCAAGAAGTGCGAAATTGTGCCATGGATATCGAGGTTGCAGAGGTCAACCGTCGATTGGGCAACATGCCGCTAGAGAGGACGATGTGCTGAAGGATCGGACAAAGCATCGACCAATGACGTGCCGGGCAACTGAATATCAATTCACGTTGTAATAACTGTCTAGATCGAAGTAGAGTGTTTGTTGTTTGTGTGCAGGAGTAACTACGAAAGGGATGAAGACGTAAAGCGAAACCAAGGGTCGAAGTCAAGTGCGATGGATCATTGGGAGTTTGAGAGTTTGATGGAAGTCCAAAGATTCGTTGGGAGTGCTGCCGGAACCAACCGAGGACGAGTAGGGAGCTTGCTGAAGGGTTTTTTGAAGTTCGCCGGAAGGTTTGTCGGAAGTTCGCGGAGCTTGCCAAGAAAAATCGGAGCTTGCCAAAGGAGCTCGGAGAAACTCGCCAAAATCATCGTGGAGTCCGAGAGCTTGCCGGGAGTCCGCAGGATGGTTTCTGAGGGATTATCGGAAGACCGCCGGAAGTTCGTCGGAAGCTCGACGGAAGAAGACTTGACTTGCAAACTTTGTAATAGCTTAGGAATGTCTTTAATTTCGTAGTTAGCACATCAATTTGGGTTAGGATTAGGGGTTAATCCTTTAACCCAAGTATGGGCCCATTGGGCCTTGTTCGGAACTGATTTGGGCCAAGTTTTTAGCCCAAACCAAATGTAGATTTGTGCTGGGCGGTGGAGCCCAGTAGCCAATGTGCCCAGCAGCATGTGTGCATGCATTCATGCATGCTGGGCTACGTGCATGCATGCTGGGCGGTTGGACTGCCAGCAACATGCTTGCTACTACGTGCATGCATGCTACGTGCATGCATGCTTTGGCGTAGCACCACCCAAGAATCAGTGTCGGGCGATAGCACCGCCAAAGTAATGTTGGTCGGGCAAGAGCACTGCCAAGAGCACCAAAGATCATGCATGCATGCTATGTGCATGCTTCTTTGCTCGCATCGTAGTCCGGCATCGTAGTCCGGCATCAGAGTTCGATGCGGTAGCACTGTGCTACCGCCAGAGCTGAAAACCAGCGCGTAGCACCGCTCGGCCGAGGCGGTAGCACCGCTGGTGTGTCGATCTGCCAGATCGACAAAGACTAAAAATTCAAAAGATTCAAGTTTTTGGCTCCAAGTTTAGGCACCAAATTTGAATCACTTTGAGGCTTATAAATACCCCTTCTTTCTCAGCTGAAAGTAGAACCCTTTTGAGAAGTTAGAATCTTAGTTTTAAGTCTTGAAAAGTCTTATTCTTGCTAAGTGTTCACCTCATTCTTCTTGTGAAATCTTGTAAGAGTGTGAACCACTTGTAAAGGGTTGTAAGAGGGGTATTTGATCCTTCCCCTTCAAAGGATTTGGTAGTGGAAGAAGGGAGCCTCATCGAAGAAGGCTTCGGAAGTGGATGTAGGTCACTTTGACCGAACCACTATACATCGCTGTGTCTTGATTGTGTGAGTGTTTAAATTTCTGTTTTATCTCTTTACTTTGTTGCAAGCCTTTACTTTACTTACTCCACTTCCTTTTCATCTTCGTACGCATGCTTTAAAGTTAAAACACAATCTTTCCGGGTTCAAACGAAACGTTGGTTTCATCGTATGAAGTTTCTGAAACTTGTTTTAAATCGCTAAAAAATCTATCGTTTTATCCGCTGCACTAATTCACCCCCCCTCTTAGTGCCGCTGGATCCCTAACATGCATTATTGAAAAACCACACAACAACACATCTATGATTGCACTAAAACAAAATAATGTCTACACCATAAACATTGATGATCGTAGTAATGAAATATATTTTTCGGTTTTGAATGATGATGCTTGGCTTTGGCATAGGAGATTAGGTCATGCTAGTATGAAATTAATCTCTCAAATTACATCTAAAGAACTTGTAAGAGGCATTCCCAATGTTAAGTTCATTAAAGACAATATGTGATACTTGTCAACTAGAAAAATAAATAAAAAGTAGTTTCAAACCAAAGAATCAAATAAGCACCTTTAGACCATTACAATTGATCCATATGGATTTATTTGGACCAATTGACACAACGAGTCTAGTAGATAACAAATATGTGTTTGTCATTGTAGATGACTATAGTAGATACACTTGGACCTATTTCTTGGCTCACAAAAGTGATTGCTTTAAATGTTTCTCTAAATTTTGTAAACTTGTTCAAAACGAAAAGGGTTTCATGATTTCATTAATTCGGAGTGATCACGATGGTAAATTTCAAAACTATGATTTCTAAAATTTTTGTGAATATAATGGTTATAACCACAACTTCTCTACTCTGAGAAATCCTTAACAAAATGGAGTAGTAGAAAGAAAGAATAAAAATTTACAAGAAATGACAAGAACCATGTTAAATGGACATAGTTTACCCAAATACTTTTGGGTCGAAGCCGTTAATACAACTTGTTATATCATGAATAGGGTTCTAATAAGACCATCTCTATCTAAAACTCCTTATGAATTATAGAATAATAAAAAACCAAATGTTTCTTAATTTAAAGTTTTCAGTTACAAATGCTTTATCTTGAATGAAAAGGATGCCTTAGGAAAATTCGATGCAAAATCTGATGAAGGCATCTTTCTTGGTTACTCTTCTATTTTTAAAGCTTTTCGTGTTTTCAACAAAAGAACCTTGGTTATAGAAGAGTCTATTTATGTAGTTTTCAATGAAGTTTTCGAAGTTAAGAAAAATGATTTTGATGATGATCTTGGTTTTGATGGTTTAAATTTGAATGAACCCTCTACTCAAAATAGTAATTGGATGCATCTTCTTCCTTAATTTCCTTACCTTGTAGATGCCTTTCCTAAGGAGCTAATTATAGGAGACATATCAAAAGGGATTCAAACTTGTTTCTCTTTTAAGAATTTTTATGCCAACGCCGCTTTTCTTTCTCAAATTGAACCTAAGTGCATTGACGAAGCCTTGAAAGATAATTCTTGGGTTATCACAATGTAAGAGGAATTGAACCAATTTGAGAGGAATGAGGTGTGGAAGCTTGTTCCTAGACCAAGTGACCATTTAGTTATAGGTACTAAATGGGTATTTAGAAATAAGCAAGATGAATTTGGTATCGTGGTTAGAAACAAGGCTAGATTAGTGGCCAAAGGTTTCAACCAAGAAGAAGGTATTGATTACGAAGAGACCTTCGCTCCTATGGCAAGATTAGAAGCCATTAGGATGCTCTTTGCTTATGCTAGTAGTAATAATTTTAAGTTGTTTCAAATAGATGTCAAAAATGCTTTCTTAAATGGTTTTATTTTTGAAGAAGTGTTTGTTGAATAACCACCCAGTTTTGAAAACTCTCTTTTTCCTAATCATGTGTTCAAATTGACTAAGGCTCTTTATGGGTTAAAATAAGCCCCAAAGGCTTGGTATGAGAGACTTAGTTCATTTTTAACTCCAAATAATTTTACTAAAGGCAAAGTTGATTCTACATTGTTTGTTAAATATTTTAAAAATAATTTTATTATTGTTCAAATTTATCTTGATGACATTATCTTTAGTTCTACTAATGAATCACCATGTGAATAATTTGCTAAGTGTATGAGTCATGAATTTGAAACGAGTCTAATGGGTGAACTAACCTTCTTTTTAGGATTGTAAATTAAACAACTTAGTGATGGTATATTTCTTAATTAATCTAAATATATACTAGAATTATTAAAATGATTTAACATGGATAGTTCAAAAGCTATAAACACTCCTATGAGTACTTCCACTAAGTTAGACATGGATGAAAGTGGAGAAAATTTTGATCAAAAAACATATAGAGGAATGATAGGTAATTTACTTTATCTCACCACAACTAGACCGGATATCATGTTTAGTGTAGGACTTTATACAAGATTTTAAGCTAATCCTAAGTTATCTCACCTCAAGGCCATCAAAAGAATCCTTAGGTATCTTAAAGGAACTCCTAACCTAGGATTATGGTATCCAAAATTGATGACTTTGATTTAAAAGCCTATGCGGATGCGGATTTTGGTGGATATAGAATAGATAGAAAAAGAATATTCGGAACATGCCAATTTCTAGGACATGGACTTGTTTCTTGAACTTTCAAGAAGCAAAACTCGGTTACACTATCTAGGCCAAAGCCGAATACATAGCCGAAAGTGCATGTTGTGCACAAGTTGTTTGGATGAAAAATACTTTAGTAGACTATGAAATTCATTTAAAGAATATTCTCATAAAATATGATAATACAAGTGCTATTTGCCTAAGCAAAAATCCCATCCAACACTCTAGAACTAAGCATATTGACATTAGGAATCACTTCATACGAGATCATGTCAATAATAATGATGTCATTCTAGAATTCATTGATATAAAATACCAATTAGCGGACATCTTCACAAAACCCCTAAATGAAGAACAATTTGACTTCATTAGAAGAGAATTAGGCATACTAAATTGTCCTAATAAATGAAGATGTTGTATGTTCCTTTTTCAAAATTTTTCAACTTCGATTTTTATAATGTCAACTTATTATTTTAATATTTTGGATGACATCTTTATGATATCATATTCTTGAATGAAGCTTTCATTTTTATCCTTCGATCGTAATATTTTGATTCTCCTCCTTCTTCGATCGATGAATTTTGAGTTATCTCTTGCCCTTCAATGATGTAGTAAAATTGTTTTTATACTCCCTCTACCTCCTTTAGGATGACTAAATGGATTTCATAAATTGCATATCATTTGAAACTTGATATATGCAAGTATACATACATTAATGAACTTTGTATAAAGATTAAGCTCTTAAGTGTTTATTATACTCTCTTCGAACTTTAATCTCAACTCTTGTGCTAATCTCCAAGTCTTGAAGCTTTGATTATTTATCTTTCATTCTTATGAATACCAAGTTGAATCTTTATCTATGAAACTTTTGATATTGATGTGCTCCACTTCATATTTGCCAAGTTGAACATTTTCATGAATTTTTTATCTCTTTCACAAATTTTTGAGCTCTTGTTAATATGGTTAACAAGTGACTAAATGTTTGATGAATGGCATTAATGATCTATCCTGCCACTTTACAATTTCATTTTCAAAATTGCATCTTGAACCTTTTATCTTCTTTCATGTATGAATCTTTCATAACTTGATAAATGATCATTTTCCAGATTTCATAAATATGAATAAGAATGAACAAATCACTTTTCGGGTTTATCCGTCTTATGTATTGTGTATGTTTCTGGAACATGTATTCAACTCATCTTCTAAGCCAATTTTAGTCTCATTCTTATGTATCGTATATTGTTGATGACTACCTTTATAATTTTTGATATGTTTGATAAATGACTAGCATCATGATACCTTATGATGACTAACTTCACCTTTTTTTTTATATTACGTTTCACCTCCTTTTTGTTGATGACAAAGGGGGAGAAGAATGTGACAAAATTAAATTGATGACTTTTTAAATGCCTTGCATGAGCAAAATAAATTGGTGACTTGATAAACATCTTGCATGTATCAAGAAGAAATGAATGACTTATATGTATCATATCGTAATATATCACATGTATCACAATGTATCTTAAATGCTTAAAATATAAATTTTTGAGATATCGTTATTATATCATATTTAAAAATTGGTATCTTTTTCATTGATATGATAAGTTATCATTTCATTTGATAGTACATCGTAAAATAATATCATGCTTTGCATGTGTGCATCTTATATTGATATCATGTGATCCTTGTTGTATTTTAATTTATAATTGGTATCATTTGTTGAAGTAATAAATGTCTATCATCATTTGACTTGAAATTGAGTGTCATACCTTGATATTATTTTCGAAATATGAAAAATACAAAGTTTCATATTTATGAATGAAAGCTCATGCTCATTAAGCATGATGATAAGTTCAACGGATGAAACTTATCAGTTTCAGCTTGAATTCAAGGAGATTGAATTCAAGTGTTTTTACTTCTCATAATATGGCATATAGATAGTGGGAGTTAAGGTTAACTTCATCATCAATTGATTGTCATCATAAAAAAGGGGGAGATTATTGAATCTTGGATTTTGATGATGAAGTCAATTGATAGGTTATTTGATCTAATCCATATTATTGAGATAAGTGCGTAGGATCAACTACAATAACAAGAAGACATGAAGCAAATTGCCAGAGTCAAGTACGTTCGGAGTTTGAGAGTCCGTCGGAAGTTGGAAGGATCGTCGGAAGTGCTGCCAGAACCAGTCGAGAATGAATTGGGGCTCTACCGAAGGTTTCGAAAGTTCGCTGGAAGATCGTCGAAGATTTACGGAGCTCACCGAGAAGGTTCGGAAGCTTGCTAAAGATTTTTTGAACTCACCATAAAGTCTAGGAGGCTACTAAGAGTCCGTTGGAAGAAATCCGAGGGTATGTCGGAAGTCTACCAGAAGTTCACCGAAAGAAGACTCTACGTTACTGGTTGATAATTTGCTTAGAATATATTTTTAATTTCATAGTTAGCATATAATTAGGGTTAGGATTATGTGATAATTCTAATTAACCCTAGTAGGGGCTAATTGGGCCTTATTTGGACTGAATTGGGCCGGATTCAAGGCCCATTTAGTAGTGTTGGACTAGGTCTAGCGGTGGCACCGCTAGACTGGGGTAGTGATACCACCTTGGGAATAGGTCCCCAGGTGGTCTAGGCGGTTCTACTGCCCCAAGTCAATAGTGGTACTGTTGGCAGTTATTACTTGCCAACGGTGGTATCGCCTGACAAGTGAAGGTACCGCCAATCCACAGAGTCCGAGGACCCTATCTCAAGCGGTGGTACCGCCCAGTACATTGATAAAACAGGGTCAATTGGCGGTGGTACCACTAGTATCCAGAAATTCAGATATAACTCTTTTTGGCTCCATTTTTGAAACCAATTGAGTCTATAAATATCTCTCTCTTCTCAGTTGGTAAAGCATCTTTTGAGAAGTGATAAAAACTGAGTCAAAGCTATAGCAAAATCGTGTTCAATAGCTTGAGTGTTCACCTCTCATTTTTTTCTTTATCAAAATTCTATAAGAGTATGAACCACTTGTAAAAGTTTGTAAGAGGGGTGCTTGGTCCTTCCCCTTCAAGAAGATTTGATAGTGGAAGTTGGGAACCTCATCGGAGGAGGTTTCGAAAGTGGACGTAGGTTATTTGATCGAACCACTATATATCGTTGCGTACTACTTTGAATGTATGAGTTTTAATTATTGTATCTTGTTCTTTACTTAGCTGCAAATCTATCGATCTCCTCCTCTCTACTTTCGATAGCATTCGTTTAAATCATTTTGCTAGAATCATTTTCATTGGTTAAAATTTCTCTTCTAACAACTATTTCCGAAATCGATTTCAAATTTATAGGTTTTATCCACTGCACTAATTAACACCCCCCCCTTAGTGCCGCTCAGATACTAATACTTTAGAGAAGAGGAGGGGAGCTCTCAAGGAATTACAATAGCATTTTCATAAGTTTTCATTCTACTTTCTTGTTATTCCAAGCAGAAATAGTTGGAGTATTTATAGACCCTAAATGACTTTTAAAATAGAGCCAAAATTTCAAACACCCCGGTATTTCGGGGCCCTAATGGTACCACCACCTTGCTGGGCGGTACCATCACTTGTAGCACTGACACTATGTAGTACCACCACCCAGTCTGGCGGTACTATCGCTTGACACTAGGTAGTACCATCACCCAGTCTGGCGGTACAACCACCTGACACAGTCTTGGAGACTGTCTTAGAGACTAAGCCATTGGCAGTACCATCGCTTGGTTTGGTGACGCCACCACCTTACCCAATTTTTGAGTCACTAAATGGGACTTCCTCTTTGCACAAAACAACCTCAAATCATGCTCAATGGGCCCCTAATTGAGTTACCTTAATTACATTCAAAATCAACTCAATTAGATCTATAAACTACTTCGATCTAGATAAAATATTATAAAGCATGAATTATATATTATTCGACATATCATTAGTTCTTCTGACATTCATCCGATCATTCGACGCATCATCCTCTCCTTTGGTGTATTACCTAATCGGTATGTTAACTTCCTACAATATTCGATCACCTTCGCACAAAGTCCGATTCTTCCGGCCCGATGCCCGAACTCATGGCACAAAGTCCTACCAACACGTCGACCAATCTTCTAACATGTTCAATTCTGGCCCAATGTCCGATTCCTCCTACTTCAATCAATTTGTCTCTTATTGATTGAAGCTAGTCTTGTGTTACTCAAAAGACATATTAGATCACAACTTTATCAATTAGTTTCATCATCAAAATCAAAGATTCAACAATCTTCTCCTTTTTTATGATGATAACTAATTGATGACAGAGTTTAACTAAACTCTCCCTATCAATATGCCATATTGATAGAACCTTTGAAATCATAGAATTATGAGTATTTAATTATTACATACATCATGAGTATTGAAGGAACCAATTGATCACATCATTGCATGTATCATAAAATCATACATAATCAAAACATCCAAGTAGAACATCCCATGCATGATTATCATCATAACTTCTCCCCCTTTATCATCACTAAAAAGGAAAAGTGCAACTAGCAAATTTTTAAGCTAGCAATTTAGCAAGATTTACATCACTTTAGAACATACAAGCGAACAAGTTGGCAAGTGTTGCTTCTCTTTGAAGTATAAATGCTAGCAAGTTTTTGAGAATGTGAAGTTAAGCAAAATTTTTGTTTATTGAGATGTGCAAGATAGCAACTTTTGCCTCTTGAAATGAGCAAGCTAGTACTTCTCTATAGATGTGCAAGTACTTTTAGTTCTCTTGAGATGTGCAAGCTAGCATTTTTGTTTTTCTTGAGATGCTATTAATTTTTGCTTCCTTTACAATGTACAAAAGCTAGCAAGTTTTCTCTCCTTGAAATGTGCAAGCTAGCAATTTTGCTTTTCTTTGCCATGTGCAAGCTAGCAAGACTTTCTTCCCCTTTCTCATTGTCAAAAGAAAGAGAAGAATACAATGGTATAGAATTTTTCTTTTACATTAATTTTCAAATCATGACAAATATTAATAACATAAAAGATATCAAGAAATATCAATTTGGTGATGAGGTATACAATTCATGAATACATGAGAGTCACAAATAAATCATGACATGAAGGATATTAATATCAAATCATGAATACCAAAAGACATGATTTATTTTGATAAATCTTCTCTTGATTCATAAAAATTTTAATTTATAATTTCAAGAAATAAAAAGAAAAGTCATGATTCATTTGGCAAAAAGGAACATAGGAGATCAAATAAAAAGAGACCTTGATTAAAAAAGAATTTCAAGTATCAAGTGAATGATTTGGTAAATATTCTCTTAAAAGAGTGAATTATACGAGAATCAAAAAAAATATTTCATGTAAAATATATCTCAAGTCGTAAACACCGATAAATGATTCGATTAGATATATCATTTCATTAGTAAAAAGAGTCATATGAAAACAAATCAAAAATCATCATCAAAATCACTTTTATAGTTCTCGAGATTTAAAATAACATAAATAGATTCATCAATCTCTTATTGAAAACTCGATAAGATAGAGATTGAGAAATTTTTAAGAAAATTATTTTCCTCTTTTTAGTTATTTCAATTCATACGATTGATTTCATATAAGCATACCCAAACTTTTATGTCAAAACCATGCATCATGTTTAAAACCAAAAAACAAGATTTATCACAAAAATTATTAAGATAAACATACATAGAATTATTCTTATTTGGTGTACAAGCATTAGATTTAAAACTGATATTTTGTTCCTTTATCATAAAACATATAATTTTCATAATCATTTCTTTTCACAATTTATATATATATAACTAATTAAAATTCATCAAATCATGAAAAACACTAAGTAGTTTCATTGTAAGGTAAAGGGATTTTGGTTGAGTTACATATCTCATTGTCAAAAGCTACCTCGCCTTCATTGGTTGATTCTTCATCTTTTTCGATGCACTCGATTCATCCCAAGTCATGTTGAGTGCTTTCTTCTTCTCTGACAACTTCTTTAGTTTTATACATTCATCTTTGGAGTACCCTAGCTTCTTTTGTTCATAGCAAGTGGTTATGCCCTTTTTGAGTTTATTTTTAGATTAGTATTTTAATTTAGTCTTGTTCTTTTTCTTGAACTTTTTAAATTTTTTTATGAGGAGTTCTATATCATCTTTACTTGAGCTCTCACTCGAGTGGTCTTTTTTGGTTCTAAGTGCAATAACTTTCTTATTCTTTAGATGGTTGTCCTAATGTTTGTCATGTGCTAAATAAGTCATTTCATATGTCAAAATGAACCGATGAGTTCTTCAAGTAAAAAATTATTTAAGTCCTTTGTTTCTTATATAGCCATCACTTTCGGATCCTAACTTTTTGGAAGAAATCTTAGTATTTTATTAACAAGTTTAAAATTAGAAAAACTTTTACTAAGTGCTTTTAAACCATTGATAACATTCGTAAACCAGGTGTATATATCTCCAATGGATTCACTTGGTTCCATTCGAAACAATTCAAAATTATACATCAAAAGATTAATTTTAGAATCTTTAACTCTACTTGTGCCTTCGTGTGTGACTTCGAGTGTATGCCAAATATCATGCATAGTTTCATATATAGAAATCAGATTAAATTCATTTTTATCTAGAGCACAAAATAAAGCATTCATCGCTTTAGTATTCAAAGAGAAAGTCTTCTTCTCCAAATTATTCTAGTCATTCATTGGCTTAGAAGACTTTTGAAAATCATTTTCATTAATATTTTATAAATTCAAATCCATAGAAAGCAAGAAAATTCTCATCCGTGTTTTCCAATACATATAGTTCGTCCCATTGAACATAGGAGAACGAATGATAGAGTGACTCTCTTGGATGCCAAGAAATGTCATTAAGTCTCTCTTGGGTGTTAAACCAAATAAAGAGAAATTTGGCTCTGATACCAATTGTTAGAATCAAAATCAGTATAAAGACGGGGGGTGAATTAGTGCTTTCATAAAAACTGCATCGATTCAGAAAACATCATTTGATAAAATCGTATCCGAAATGCATTTGAACTTAGAGAAAGTGTAAATTAGAGTGAGTAGCCAAATCAGTAGGCGATATAAAGAAAAAGGCAAAGAAGAGAAGGCACACTAATTTTATAGTGGTTCGGTAGTCGTGACCTATGTCCACTCCCGATTCCTCCTCCATTGAGGTCATAGGCTTCCACTATTGATCTTCTTTCAACGGCTGAAGATAAACTACCCTCTTACAACTCTATTCTCCTTTTTTATAAGTTTAGGAGATAACCTTTATAGTTCTCTCTATCCTTCCTTAAATAGAATTCACACTTTAGAGAAAAGGAGGGGAACTCTCAAGGAATTACAGTAGTATTTTCATAAGTTTTTGTTCTACTTTTTTGTTATTCCAAGCAGGAATAACTAAAGTATTTATAGTCCCCAAATGGCTTCAAAATGGAGCCAAAATTTTAAACACCTTAGGATTTTGGGGTATTGGTAGTACCACCGCTTGTGCTAGGTGATACCACCGCCCATAGCACTGATACTGGGTGGTATCACTACCCAAACTAGCCACCACCTAATACACTCTTGGAGATTATGTCTTGGAGACTGAGCCATTGGTGGTACCACCGCTTGGTTTGGTAGTGCCATTGCTTGACCCAAATTTTGGGTCACTGAATGGGCCGTTTTCTTGGCCCAAAATAACCCCAAATCAAGCCCAATGAGTCTCTAATTTAGTTGACCTAATTTTATTCAAAACCAACTCAATTAGACCTCTAAACTACTTTGATCTAGATAAATTATTATAAAGCATGAATCATATGTTGTCCGACATGTCATTGGTTCTTCCGGTGCTTCATCTGATCCTTCGGCATATCGTCATCTCCTTCAGCATATTACCTAATCGGCATGTTGACTTTTGGCAACATTTGATCTCCTTAGCGCAAAGTCTAATTCTTTCGGCCCGACGCCTGAACTCATAGCACAAAATCATTCTACCGCCATGTCGACCAATCTTCTGACAGTTTTAACTCTGACCCAACGTCTGATTCCTCCTACTTCAATCAATTTACCTCTCCTTGATCGAAGCAAGTTTTGTGTCACTCAAAAAATAGATTAGATCACAACTTTATCAATTGGTTTCATTATCAAAATCTGATATTCAACAATTAGAAGAGAATTAGGCATGTTGAATCTTCCAAATACATGAATTTTTCTCATATATTTTAAATGAATCATTATCTTGATTTTTTGGTATTCATGATTTGAGATTTCTTTTGTACGAATCAAATCTTCTACTACTTGGTCTCTTATAATTCTTCCTTTTGCTATTTACTAAAGAGGAGATTTTTTTTTCAAACAAATCATGATCCTTCTCTTGATTTTTTGATATTCTTGACTTGAGTTTTCTTTTGAATCAATATCATTTACTATGATTCTACTTTTTTGCTATTTACAAAAGAAGAGATTTGTCAAAATGAATCATGATATTTCATGATCTTTGATATCTTTCATGTGATGATTAGAACATTGATGTAAATTTTTGTACCATTGTATCATTTTCTTCTTTTTTTAATGATAAAGGAGAGAAAGAGAAGCAAAAATTACTAGCTTGCACATTGCAAAAGAGAAGCAAAAGCTTGCAAGCTTGCACATCTCAAAAGAGAAGTAAAATTTGCTATATTTTACATCTCAAGAAGCAAAAATTGCTGGCTTGTACATCTCAAGAGAAGAAAAAATTATTAACTTGCATATATCAAAAAATTGCTAGCTTATATACTTGAAAGAGAAATAAAACACTTACACTTTTCTTCTTTTTTTGTTGATGCCAAAGGGGGAGAAGTTATGATGATTTGAAATTTTAATGCTTTGGAATCATGCATGTTATGATGTACCTTGATGATTTGAAGTTATGCTCAAAGTTATGATGATTTGAAATTTTAATCATGCATGTTATGATGATTCGAAATATTAACTCATACCTTGATATTATGATGTATACAATACATATGAAGGTTGAAATGATTATTTTACATATAATCTTTATAAAGAAAATTATTAAAATTGTTTCGACTTGAATTCTAAGGTTATCATTTTTTAAATTCAGATTATTTCTATATAGCATATAGATAGAGGGAGTTTGGTTAAAACTCATCATTAATTAGTTGTCATCATAAAAAAGGGGAAGATTGTTAAATACTAGATTTTGATGATGAAATCAATTGATGAGTTTATGATCTAATCAATGTTTGAGAAAAGTGATGCAAGACTAACTTCGATCATAGAAAGACAAATTGATTAAAATAGGTAAATCATACATTGGGCCGGAGTGGATCATGTTAGAGATCGGGCATCGGGCTGGAAGGATTGGGCATTGTGAGAGGCAATATGTTGATGGATCGATAATACACCGAAGTAAAGCATGACGCTCCAAAAGTTCAAATGAACTAATGACATGCCAAACAATATAGGATTCATGTTTTGTAATCGTTCATGTCTTGATCGAAGTAGTTTAAGTTTTAATTGAGTTAGTTTTAGGAGAAACCATGCCAACTTGATTTGGGGCCTATTAGGCCTGAATCAGAACTAAATTGGGCCTATTAGAAAGCTAATTCAATGACCTAAAGTTGGGTCAAGCAGTGACCAAGCGATGGTACGACCAGAGCCTGGTCTCCCAGGCCTTACCGCTCAAACTGATAGTAGTACCGCATAGACATAGTCTTCTAGGCTGTGTCAAGAAATGGTACCGTCAATATAGTGGGTGTCAAGCGGTAGGACTGTCCAGAACTGGTGGTAGTATCGCTAGTACCCCAAAAACCCGGGATGAGGCTTTTTAGCTCTATTTTTGAAGCTATTTGAGGCCTATAAATACCCCACTCATCTCTGTTGGGTTTATATTAGAATTGTAAATGAAAAACTTGTGATTCTAAGTGTGCAAACTCTGTTGTATACTCTTAAGTGCTCCTCTCCTCTTTAATATTTAGAGTTCATTCTAAGGGAGGTGTGAGACTTGTAAAGGTTCTCTCTAAAACCTATAAAAAGGAGAAAAGAGTTATAACAAGGGTAATTAATCTTCACCTTTTAGAAAGAAGATCGGTCGTGGAAGCCAGTGGCCTCAAGTGGAGGAACCGGGAGTGGACATAAGTCACGACAACCAAACTATTATAAATCTAGTGTGTACTTCTTCTTTTGCTTTCATTTGATATTGTATACTGATTTACTTACTAAGCACTCCTTACTCGTGCTTTTTGTTAATCACGTTTTTGATATGAGTTTCATTGATTGAAAGTTTCAAACCAAAGTTTTTCGAAAGCACTAATTCACCCCCATCTTAGTGCCACTACGATCCTAACGTATCGAGCATGGTGCTGTCAAGCCCATATAGAATTTACTCGAATCTTGCTCTAATCAGATTCTTTTGGAGAATTCTTTCTCTCTCAATCCGAATTACCATGGCTAGTGATTTGCTTGAGCAAGAACATATGAGATATTTCTCTCATGACACTAAGAGTTGATAATCCTCTATCGATACTCAATTACTTTGTAAGATTGGCTGCCACTCCCAATGACCAACTATGCTAGATCTAAAGCTTCTAGACCTATAAAAAGTCTGGTATCAAAGAGTGAAGTACTCATATAGGACATCCTTGGTATCTTAAGTCTAAAGACCAAATACATAACTAGGATAATAGAATCGCTATTTGATAATGAAGCATCATCAACCATCGAGCATTTCGGGAATAGATCAATCGGTGAACTCATTCTCTAATGAGCACTAGCACTATATTGCTAGTGTCCCCACATGAGTAGCTATGAGACTAGTCGCCTCTATCATATGGACTGGTATACAGTATACTAGTCTATCTGGTTATCTCGATGTCCTTCTTAAGTAACCTATGATTGGGATTATTTAGGGTTTATGCTTAAAGGTAAATCAGTCTCATTATCATGATCCGATTCCCATTGCATAGATCCATGGACATCATAATACATGCGACAGACAATATAAGGTGAGAAAAATATCATATAAATAATAAACAAAAAGAGTGTATATCATGTCACACGTGTCATCACTCACATGATTAGCTTACACGGCATTTATGACTAGTAAGAAATACTTCATCTTCTTTATAGATGATTACTCACGATGTATGTATATCTATTTGCTTCAAAGTTTTTGAAGCATTGGATGTCTTCAGAGTTTTAAGGCTGAAGTTGAGAATCTATGTGGTAAGCAAATTAAAATTATGAGATCAGATAGAGGTGGAGAATATTATGGTAGATAAATTGAGAATAGATAAACAACTAGTTATTTTGCTAAGTTTCTTCAAGAATATGGGATTGTTGCCAAAAACACTATGTCTGGTTCTTCAAACCAAAATGGTGTTGCAGAAAAAAAAAATTGAACATTATTAGATATAGTACGGAGTATGCTTAGCATCTCTAATCTACTTAAATTCTTATGGATTGAAACACTAAAGACCGTTGTGTGTATATAAATTGAGTTCTAACCAAGGCTATCCTAAAGATACCATTAAATTATGGAAAGGTTGGAAACCGAGTTTACAACATATGCATGTTTGGGGATGTCCATCTAAGATCAGGATATATAATCTACAAGAGAAGAAACTAGACTCGAGGACTATTAGTGAGTATTTCATTATATATGCTAAAAAATCCAAAGGTTATAAGTTTTATTATCCATTTTACACAATTAGGATTGTGGAATCAAGAAATGCTAAGTTTCTTAAGGATGACATGATTAGTAGAAGTGATCAGTTCAGGAATATAATTTTTGCACATGATCATATAGAATCTCAACATTCCACATCAAATGATAGATTGATTATAGTTCATAGCACTTCTCAAGTACAAATTGGTATTGAACAACCAACCATTAATATTCCACAAGTTGTTGACAGTATTCTACTAGATCAAGTAGTTCAGTAATTACAAGAATCTCTTGAACAACTAGTTGAACCATAAGTTCCTTAGGGAAATATTAGTATAACATTAAGAAAATTTACTAGATTATGTTGTATATCTATAAGAATCTGACTACAATATTGGAGCCAAAAATGATCTTGAAACCTTTTCATAGGCCATCAATTACAAATATTAGTACAACATTAAGAAAATTTACTAGAAATAAAAGATCGACAATTCCTAGGGATTATGTTGTATATCTATAAGAATCTGACTATAATATTGATACCTTATTTTGCATTTTGAACAAAACTGAATTTAATCAGATTTCAACTTGCAAAATAGCTTTTAATATTTGGCATACACTTGAAATCACGCACGAGGGAACTAGTAGAGTCAAAGACTCGAAAGTCCTCTTATTGCATGATTTTGAGGTTTTTCAAATGGCATCAAGTGAGACTATCGGTAACATGTTCTCTCGTTTCTCGGATGTCATCAATAGTCTAAAAGCTCTTGGTAAATCTTTTTCAAATTTTGATCTCGTAAGCAAGATTTTAAGATCCCTTCGAAAAAGGTGGGATCCAAAAGTAACCGCCATACAAGAAGCTAAAAATTTAAATGACTTACCTCTTGAAGAACTCATTGGGTCTTTAATGACCTATGAGATAATATTCTTGGAACAAAATGAATATGATGAACACATGAACTACCTTCCAAAGAATAGGAAGGATTTGGAGTTTTGGCCAAATAATTACCTCTAGAGTGATAACTCAAGTGATGGTGAAGAGGACATTGAACACATAACAATGAATTTTAATAAGTTCATTAAACAAAAATGTAAAACTCAAAATGAACTTAAACGGAGGAAGAGGCCAAAAAAAAGGAAGCACCCAAGAATGAATCAAGTGACAAAATGGCAAATTGGGCTTTGACAGGTTTTAACTATGAGGTGAGCAACTCAACCAAAGTTCCCTTGATTTATTTTGAAATTACATGATGTTTTTCATGAGTGCTTAATTTAGATAATAGGAAATAAAAAAAATATTTTCAAAAATTATATTATGCTTTTCTTTCTAGTATTTTTGAAAAGTAAAAAATTAAAATGATACTTGCATGATTTGTGATAATGCATATACACCTAATAGGATTAATCCATACATGTGTATCTTGATGTTTTATGTTGTTTTTCATCTCTAAACATGATGCTTGACGATTTTATATCATGCATGAGTTTTTGAAGTGATGTTGATTTGAAACTCTATGTTTTGGATTAACATATTTTTAGTCTAATCGTTCTCATGACAAATTAAGATGACATAATGCATGTACACCTAAAAAGATAAATTTCATATATGCTTTCCATATCGATTTTCAATTTTAAACATGGCACATATCTATGTATGGATTTCTTTAAAGTCTTTTGATGATAGATGTTTGTTTGATGCTTATGACTTGAAATCTTCTATTTTGGATTAATGTGTTTTTGGGCTTGATGAAATTTGTTTCGGAGTCATACGATGATGGCTTTCTTATAAAAAATATAATATATTTCTATGAAACAAATAAAACACATAAAAAGGAAAGGGTTTGATCATGATAAATTCATGAATCTTGATGATTTTATATTACTTTTGGTTTCAAATAAGATGCATGATGTTTGACACAAAAAATTAATGACATGTTTCAAGATAATGTTTGCACACCAAATATGATTAAAAGATAAAAGCAAGCATATTGTTGATTTCACTTTCAACATGATGCATAGTTTTTACATGAAAATTTGAACATGCTTATATGAGATCAACCACATAATAAAAAACATAAAAAATTAAAAAATTGTTATCATGATGTTTTATTTTTTATGTGTTTGGTCTTGATGGTTTTATGATGAAACTTATGTATTGTTTATAAATGTTGATACATGTTTTTATAAAAGACTTAAACATACTCACATGAAATCAATCGCATGAAATGGAAATGCATTTTCTATCCTATTGAGATTAATAAATTCATTTGACCAATCTTGTGAATCTCATGAAAATAAATATGATGAATATTTTGAAAATAAATGAGTGTATTATGCATTTAGTCTCAATGATTTCCCTTGAAACTTACTTTTCGAATCTATACGATGATACATGAATCTAGTAGAAAAAGACAAGAGCATGCTTACATGTAAACCATTGCCGTTGCTCTTAATAAAATTTTTGAATAAAAGATTTTGATGTATTTGATCTTGATGACTTTAATGACCAAACTTACATTTCGAATTTATACGATGATGGCTTTCATTGAACATACCTTATGAAATCATCATTGATAATGATGAAATGAGAATATTAAAAGTTTGTTATCATGCTTAATGTGTTTCAACTTAATGATTTTTAAGATAAAATTTGCCTTTCCATCTTAAATGTTGACACTTGTTTTATTAAAGGTAAAGGCATGCTTATAAGAAGCAAATCATATGAATAGAAATTTATAAAAATGAAATACAATCCTCTATCTTATCGATTTTTCAATAAATGTATGCTTGTCATGTATCAATTTAGTGAATGTGATTTTAAGGTTGATTTTGGATTTGACAAATGCTTGAATCATATTTACGACGTGAGAGACATTTTCAATATGAATCATGTTCAATGCTTCAATCATGTTCTATCTCCCTTAATTCATTTGGTTCTCCTATAATTCCTTTTTATTTACTAAAGAGGAGAACCTTCCAAATGATACAAATGAATCACTTATCGATATATCTTTTTGAAATATATTTTTAATGTGATGTTAATAACTTGAGATGTCTTTTGGAATTCATGACATGAAATGATTGAATCTTTGACTTGCTCTTTTTATCATGGCTTGAAAATAGATGTTTAAAATCATGCTTGATGAGTTGTTTATGAGATTTTGCCTTTAAGTCTTGAACTTTCATGCTTATCTCTATTTGACATTAAAAGTCAAAGGTATGCTTAAATGAAATTAATCATAAAAAAAAGGAAAATGCATGTTTCTTGAAAGTTTACTATCTCTAAAAGTTTTTTGATTTTTTCATGAAAGACAAGTGATAAATTCATTTATGATATTTTGTGAATATCTTGAATTATGAATGAGATTTTGATGATGTGTTAAAGAATCCATTTATATGAATATATGAAAATGATTTTAATGATGAGTATGGAGTTGTCGAGTTGAATTTAAATAATTTTTTAATGATTTTTTACTCTTCTCTTAATCTCTTGGAATCATAACTTGACTTTTGTAAATTGACATTTCTTATGCATGAAACATGTTCTCATATGATTCTTTTACGAATGAGATGATTTCAAATAAACCATGACTTGATATTGATATGTTTTGGATATATAATCTTCATCATGAATTGAAAATTGATACATATAAATCTTGATCTTGATCTTACTAAATTGGAATCACAAATAATATTTTTTGGTATTCATGAATTGATACTCACAATATGCAAGCATTGGTATTCATGACTTGAATTTTATTGAAACATTGCATGCTTAAATTGATCTTTCTCCTATGTTTCAATACTTCTTTAAATGCATTATATGATGATTGAATGATTGATTGATGCAAATTTAAATGATGTGAAAAGTTGTTAAAGGAAGAAAACAATCCAAGTCTTGATATCTCAATATTTGATACTTGAAATATTTTAAAATGTGATCTTGATGAGAATGTTTCAAATTGCTCTTTTTACCTCATGAATCTTGATTTTGATCCTATTAGAAAGAATTTTAATGAACCATGAATCATATCTTTGGCATTCACGAATTGATCCTTATTGATATCTTTCATAAATTCTTTGCATCTATGACTTTGAACTTTTAAATTGTGATGAATCAAGAGTTTTTCTCCTATATGACTGCTTCTTAAAAGGAGAACTTTCTAAATGCATCATGAATTTTTCTGAATCATAATTAAAATTTCTTATGATTCATAGTGAATTCAGAAATATAATGCATCTCTTCTTTCTCTTCCTAAGATCTTTTGCTATTTACAAAAGAAGAGACACATTGAAATGAATCATGAATTGATTTCTCATTGATATTGATTCTTTATATTGGTTGTCATGATTTGAAGATTGATGAAAATTTTTATTGATGCAAGTTGATAAATGATATGAAAAGAGGATGTAAATGTCAGGTTTGGAGTGGCACTACGAGGGGGTGAATTAGTACAAATGGATTAAAGTTTGAACCTTTAAAACTGATTTCGAAGATTCGTATAGGAACTTGATTCAACGAAAGAAACTTTAACTTGAAATGATTCAGGTGAATGAAATAGGAAGTAGGGAGAAGAAATCCGATCAATTTGCAGCTAAGGAATTTATGATGCAAAAATTTAAGCACTCACACAACCAATGTACGCTGCGATGTATAGTGGTTCGGTCAAATGACTTATGTCCACTCTTGAAGCCTCCTCTAATAAGGCTCCCAACTTCCACTACCAAGTCTCTTAAAGGGGAAGGACCAAACACCCCTTTACAACCTTTTACAAGAGGTTCACTCTCTTTTCAGAATTTTTACAAGGAGAAGGGAGGTAAACTCTTAAGCAATTGAAAGCAAGAATTTGCTATAGCTTAGACTTGATTTTTGCACTTCAAAAGGTTACTCTACCAGCAAGGAGTAAAGGGGTATTTATAGACTCTTTTAGGATTCAAAAATAGTGCTCAAAAGAGTCCCATCCCAAATTTTTGAGGTGTAGGCGGTACCATCGCCTGGCATTGGCGGTACCACCACCTGACACAAGTGGTTGCAACCACCTGTCAGGCGGTACCATCGCTGACTAGGGCGGTGCCATCGCCCAGGTCATTTCAGCACACTGGTTTGGGCCGAAAACTCGGCCCATACCGGTTCAAATGAAGTCCGAATTGGCCCAAATTTGGTTTATAGGATTAACACCTAATCCTAAATCAAATTATATGCTAACTATGAATTTTAAAGATATTTTCTATGCTATTATAAAGTCCATAAGACAATACTTCTTTCGGCGAGCTTCCGGCGGTCTTCCGATGAACCCTCGAAAACTATTCTGCAGACTCCCGGCAAGCTCCCAGACTTCACGATGATCTTGGCGAGTTCCACCGAGCTTCTTTGGCAAGCTCTGATCTTTCTTGGCAAGCTTCGTGAACTTCCGACGAACCTTCCGAAAACCCTTCGACAAGCTCCCAACTCGTTCTCGGCCAGTTCCGTCAACACTCCCAATGAATCTTCGAACTTCCGTCGAACTCTCGAACTCCCAACGATCCATCACACTTGTCTTCTAGCACTTTGTTTCACTTTACATCTTCATCGCTATCGTAGTTAATCCTACACACATACGAACAAACACTCTATTTCGATCTAGACAGTTATTACAATGTGAATTGACATTCAGTTGCTCGGCATGTCATTGGTCGACGCTTTATCCGATTCTTCAGCACATCGTCCTCTCTTATGGCTTGTTGTCCAATCAGTGGTTGACCTCCGCAACCCCGATATCCTTGGTGCAACTCTGCTCTTCTTGGCCCGATGCCCAATGTATGAAGCCTCCTGCCGATTGTCGATCGAACCTCTAGCTCGACATCCAATATCCTGACGTGATCACTTCCGGCGCAACGTCAATTCCTCCAGCGTCAACTGTCTAATCCTGATCGATAGTAGACCTGCGTAAATCAAAACGCAGTTAAACAATATACCACAATCAATTAGTTTCATCATTAAAATCCAAGATTCAACAATCTCCCCCTTTTTTATGATGACAACTAATTGATGACTAACGAAATTAACCATAACTCCCCGTAGTTTAACCAAACTCCCCCTATCAATATGCCAGTGATAGAAACCTTGGATTATCCCAAATCCAAGCAACATTCATCACATGTTATGAGAAATATATCAAACCATCATGCAAATATATAAAATATTCAATCAATGCATGAAGTCATCAATCTACTTCTCCCCCTATGTCATCAACAAAAAAGAGAAGTTGTATCATAGCTAGTTTTTTAAAAAAATATGCAAGTTTTACAATCATACTAGCTATCAATTAGGATATGCAACATACATCATTTTAAAACATCCAATCATAGCAAGTTTTTAAGGATGTCCAAGCATAGAAATTTTTCATCACTTGCTTCTTGTGCAAGTTTGCACTTTGCTTTTGTAGCATGCTAGCAACTTTTGAAATGTTCATGATAGTATGTTCCTTCATTTTAATGATCGAGCTAGCAAATTTTTCATTGAAGTCGCAAGCTAGTAATAAGTCTTCTCCCCCTTTGTTTTTGTCAAAAAAAAGAAGGGAAGAGTGCAATTCTTTTCCCTTTACATGAATTTTGAACCTATGACAATTAACAAAGATAAATATTCATAGAGTATCAAAAGTTTACATTCATGATTCATAAATATTCCATTTAGGAAGTATTAAAATTATGATTCAAAGATTTATCATAAAACAAATTTTATTTATATCAAATATTCAATTTACCACACAAGACAAAGAAATCATATCATGAAGGATATTAATATGTAAATTCAACAAAGATCAAAATCAAGAGATATCATTTATGATTCATTACTTTCTTTTTGGCAAGATCAAGATAAATGTATCAATTTTCAATTTAAGATAAATGTCATACAACCAAGAATCATGATATATAGAAGCATATCAATATCAAGGATCAAGTCATGATTACAAGTGCTAACATATTTTCTTTTCATTCATTTATAAGCTATGATAAAAGAATAAATCAATGATTCAATCATTAAGCACATTTCTTTTTCATCAAATTTTCAATCATCACATAAGGCTTTTAAGGAAGTATTGAAACATAAAAAAAAACTTTAGCATATAATGTTTCAATCGTCGACCTTAAGTAATGAATCCAAAAGTCATAAATCAAAAGGTTCATGAATCATTTTGACATGTCTCCCTTTTAGGAAATAACAAAAGGAAGTCTTAGGAGATCAAACACAAGATCTTGATTCATACATAGACATTTTCATTACGATCATGATTTTATAGAAAGAATTTCAAATAAATAGTTCCGAGAAATGAAGAGACAAGTCAAATTCTCTTTTGATAAATAATCATGGTATACGATCTTGGTTTTTAAAAGTTTCAAGTTATAATCATGAATCGTAAATGTTTTCTTTAACAAAGAATCACATGAGTACTTGATTATTGCATAAGAAATCTCATTGCATCATGATTTATAAATTCTTTCTCTACACATGAATTATAGGAGATATAATAGCAATGATATCGATCATGATTCATTTGTTAGCAAATAGCAAGGAAAACAATTTGTTTCATGCATAAGAAATTTTGTCAAGAAATCAAAAGAAGGTTTATGATTCGCTTGAAACAAATGATCTCATTCAAATCAATTTGTCAACTTGACAATCCATCATCAAAATTTTATTCATAGGATATTCACATAGATGGATTATTTAATACATCATCAAAATCTCATTCATAATTTAAGTGATTCACAAAAATATCTCAAGTCAAGAATTTAAAGTCATGATTTCAAGAGATTAAGAGAGGAGTCATAAAATCATTTAAACTCATTTTGTCAATTCGAAACTCATAATCAAATTATCAAAATCATTAATTTCATAATTCATTTAGAAGGTTCTCCTCTATGGTAAATAAAAGGAAATATAGGAGAACAAAATGAATTAAGAGAGAGAACATGATTGAAGGATGATTCAATTTTAAAATGTGTCTTATGGCATAAATACAAATCAAGCATTAGTCAAAATCGGAATCATCCTCAAAATCTCATTCAATAAATTCATACATGATAAGCATGGATTTATGAATTTCCTATAGAAAAATTGATAAGATTGATATAGAGGATTGCATTTTGTTTTTTATGCGATTTCCTTCTTATAACCATGCATTTGCCCTTAATAAAAATAAATGTCAACATTCAAGATGAAAAGGCAAATTGTCATTAAGTCGAATCACATTAAGCATGTGGTACTTTCCAAAAGATTCGATTCAAGAGATCCACATGGATTCATCAGGACCGAAAACTTTAGAGATAGAAAAATTTTCAAGATTCATCCATTTCCTTTTTATGATTTACTTCAAATAAGCATGCCTTTGTCTTTTAATGTCAAATAAAATAGAAATATCAACATTCAACATCAAAAGACAAACTTCATCATAAAATTCATCAAGATAAAAATATAACACATAGTTTCAAAACATAAGATTCAATTTATCATGATAATGTGTTTCATTTTAAGTTATTTGTTATAAGTGTATTCATATTTCAAAAGATGAGTATCAAATTTTAAAACCAAAACATGAGTTTGTCATCAAGATATAACAACTTCAAATTCTCATGATATTATAAAATCATTAACCATGACAACAACCTTTTAACATTTTCATTTTATCATTATCAATGATCATTTCATAAGGTATGTTCAAATATTTTCATAGAAGTCATCATCGTCTTTAAATGATGGATACTAATGATGTAGTAAAAACTGATTTTATACCCTCCTTTAAGTATGACTAAAGATATTTCATGACTTGCATTTTATATGAAGCTTAACATATGTATAAATTAATGTCATGAATTGTGCAAAAATTAATTTCTTAAATGTTCATTTTTGATTTTTATTCTTGTGCTAATCGGCATGATTCAAGGTTTTATGACTTCCTCCTCATGAATCACTACAAGAATGCCACGTCAAATTTTTTCTTTCAAATTTTTGATATTGATATATTTCATTCGTTGAAGTTTTATGAATTTTGACATCTCATTCTCATGGAGTTTACCTTAAAATATGAAATCTTTGATGAATGACTTTAATGATCTATCCTTTCACAATTTTATGCTTGAACTCTCAATCAAAAATTGAGTCTTAAATTTTTCATGTAAGAATTCTTCATGAGCATTTTGAAACTCTAATGTTTTTTTTTATCTCATTAACATGAATAAAAATGATCCAAAATTTTTTCAAATTTATCCATCAATGATGATATATTTTGCATTATGTTCAACTCATTTATCATATGCTTGATAATTGACCACTCATTTTTTTGTGGTATGATACCTTGTGGTGGCTACTTCACCTCCTTTTTGTTGATGACAAAGGGGGAGAAGAATATGTAAATTGAAGACATATGAAAATAACTTGATAAAATATCTTGCATAGTATTAAGAAGATTGAATTCAAGTGTTTTGAGATCGATATCATATCATGTTTAAAAATTGGGTTCTTTTTATTGATATGATAAGCTAATATTTCATTTGATATCATGCCTTGATCTTGTGCACTTTATTGATATCATTTGATCCTTGTGGTAATTCAATTTATGATTAGTTTCTCTTGTCGAAATGATGAATGTCTATCATTCGACTAGAAAATGCATATCATGCTATGACATTGTGAAAAATATGAAGTTTCATATTTATGGATGAAAGATCATGCTTGTTAAGCATGATGGTAAGTTTAATGAATGAAACTTATCGGGTTTGGGATGAATTCAAGAAGATTGAATTCAAGTGTTTTTACCTTCTCATAATATGACATATAGATAGGGGGAGTTAAGATTAACTCCATCATCAATTGATTGTCATTATCAAAAGGGGGGAGATTATTGAATCTCATATTTTGATAATAAAGTTAATTGATAAATTATTTGTTCTAATCCATATTGTCGAGATAAGTGTGCTGGATAAACTACAATAAGATGAAAACATAAAGCGATTTACCGAGGTCAAGCTCGCTGGGAGTTCAAGAGTTCACCGGAAGTCCGAAGGATCGTCGAAAGTATTGCCGAAACCAACCGAGATAGAATCAGGGACTTGCCTAAGGTTTCCGAAGTTCACCGAAAAGATCGTTGGAGGTTCGCGGAGATCACTAAGAAGGTTTGGAAGCTTGCCAAAGACTCGTTGAACTCACTATAGAATCTGGGAGCCTATTGGGAGTCCGTCGGAAGAAATCCGAAGGAGTGGCAGAAGTCCACCGGAAATTCATCGGAAAGCTTGCCGGAAGAGAAGACTTGAAGAATGTCAGTTTAAATCACTTAGAATTATGTTTTAATTCATAGTTAGCACATAATTAGGGTAAGGATTAGGAAATAATCCTTTTTTAACCTAGTAGGGGCCAATCGGGCCCTTATTAGGCTAATTTGGGCCAAAAATATGGCTTATTCAGCTTTGTTGAAAGGCCCGAGCGGTGGCACCGCCCAGGACCCGAGAGCTGGGCGGTGACATCACCCAGTACTCTATCAGTCTGACAACTGATTGTTGGGAAATCCATCAAGGGAGCGACATCATATGCGTAACGGAAGAACAGAAAACAAAACCCCAGATTTCCCGTAGAAAGTTTTCGTCGTCGTGCGAAGATCGGTGCGTCAAATATAAAGATCGGTGCATCAAAAATAAATCCATAAAACTGCACGTGTAAAAGAGATACCTAGGGAGAGCATATATCCCTGAATTCCTACAGATCTATAGGAGAGGATGAAGGAGGTCAAGCGTCCTTCTCTCTAGCGGTATCCACATGGCAGGGATTACAACGATGCACCTCTCTCTCTAGGGAGAGGAGAACAGGAGGTGGCTACCAAAAGAAAACCCTCAGCCTATAGAGATTTGGTTCCCTCCTATTTATAGAGGCCCCTTGAAAACTCTAATGGATCTTTTGCCCTATTGGGTATTGGATCTCCATCCAATTACCCAAGCCTCTTGGATTAGTGGGTCTCTGCCCAATAATCTCTTATTAGCAATTATTGGATCTCATCTTAGGATCTAATAATTCAGGGGCTTAATGGATACCCAATAAGATAGGGGGTTCAGTGGATATCTTATATCCGAACCTCTACTCGTCGCAACACCTACCATATATGTGTAACCCTCTAGGCCCAATATCGAGCTGGCCATGAGTCATACTTGTCAGAACTCCTTCTGATTTAGTGAATTATTATCTCTATAATAATTCACCCAACTCATCGACTGCGGATGTACTAGGCCACTACGCCGCGGTCCCCAAACGATATAGGGGAATCCAATCCTTTGGACATATCTGTTCTCAGTTACCATGTATCTATAATCTCTCATCCATCTAATATCCTAGAGACCTTATACTGGGCATAGTGCTATCAGGCCCATACGGTCTCTCCTCGAGTCTTGCTCTTGTCGGATTTTTCCGGAGAACCCTTTCTCTCTCAATCCGAATAACCTTGGCCAAAGATTTGTTCGAGCAATACATGGGATATTCCTCTCATTATACCGAGAGCGGATGATCCTCTATTGATACTCAATAGCCCTCGTAAGGTTGGCTACCACTCCCAATGACCGGCTGTACTAGATCTAAAACTTTCCAAACCTATAAGTTCGGTATCAAAGAGAGGAGTACTCATACAGGATATTTTTGGTGTCTCAAGTCTAAGGACCAAATACACTACTGGGACTACGGAATCGCTGTCTGACATGAGGTATCAATAACCATCCAGCATTCCGTAAGCAGATCAATCAATGAACTCATTCTCTAACGAGCACCTGTACTGTAACCTTAGTGTCCCCACACGAGTAGCTATGAGACCAGCTACCTCCATCATATGAATGGGTATACAGCACACCAGTCTATCCGATTATCTCGATGTTCTTGAGTAATCTATGACCAGGATAATTTAGGGTCTGTGTTTAAAGGTGAATCGGTCTCATTATCGTGATCTCATCATGATCCGATTCCCATTGCACAGATCCAAGGACATCACAGTATATGCAACACGCAAGATAAATTGATAAAATACCTAATAATAAGTAAAGAGATAAAGTGTATATTAAGTCACAAGTGCCATCACTCATGTGATTAGCTTATAGGGCACATATGACTAGCAATCTCCCACTTGACCTAAAGCCAATCACCAACATGTCTGATCCCTATCAGACCTCTGTGACGCTTAAAGACAATCTGAGTCAATGGCTTTGTCAAGGGATCTGCAATGTTATCTTCGGATGGAACTCTTTCCATTACTATATCTTTTCTGGTGACAATCTCTCTTATCAAGTGGAACCTTCTCATAACACTTCAAATGAGACCCAGGATCCCTTATTTGAGTAATCATCCCGTATTTGTCGTAATTTAAGAGAATCGACTCCTCGCTACTCGGGACGACTCCTAGATCTGTGATGAACTTCTTTATCCAGACTCTCTCCTTTGTTGCCTCTACCGCAGTAATGTATTCCGCCTCTATGGTCAAGTCAGCAGTAGTGTCTTGCTTGGAACTCTTCCAGCATACTGTTCCTCCATTCAGGATGAACACATACCCTAAATTAGACTTGCTATCATCGACATCGGACTGGAAGCTCGAGTCCGTGTAGCCCTCAACCCTGAGGCTACTACCTCCATATACTAGTAAAAGATCCTTAGTCATTCTCAAGTACTTAAGGATACTTTTTACTACTTTCCGATGCTCCAAGCTTAGATCTACCTGATATCTACTCGTGACACTCAAAGCATGCGCTATATCAGGCCTGGTACATAGCATAACATACATAATAGATCCTATCGCTGATGTATATGGTATCATATCCATGTGTGTCCTTTCTTTAAGAGTCTTTGGGGACATACTCCTAAAAAGTGATATTCCATGTCTCATTGGTATGAGACCTCTCTTAGAATTTTCCATGCCAAACCTTTTGACAATGGTGTCTATGTACCTGGACTGGGACAAGCCAAGCATCCTCTAGGATCTATCTCTATAGATCCGTATCCCCAATATGCAGGATGCTTCCCCTAAGTCCTTCATGAAGAAGTGCCTAGATAACCAAGTCTTTACTGTAGAGAGCATTCCTACATCATTCCCAATGATCAGGATATCATCCACATATAATACCAAAAAGGTGATAGTGCTCCTGCTTACTTTCCTATACACACAAGGCTCATCTTCATTCTTAATGAAGTCATAAGATCTGATCGTCTCATCAAATCTTAAGTTCCAACTTCGGGAAGCTTGCTTCAATCCATAAATGGACCTAAGCAACCTGCACACCTTATCTGGGTTATCCCTGGACACGAATCCCTCAGGCTATATCATATACACCTCCTCCTCAAGGTTACCATTGAGGAATGCGATTTTGACGTCCATCTGCCAAATCTCATAATCATAGTGTGCTACAATAGCCAATAGAATTCGAATGGATTTTAGCATGGCTACAGGTGAGAAAGTTTCGTCATAGTCAACACCTTGCCTTTGATGATACCCCTTAGCCACTAGCCTTGCTTTATAGGTCTTTACCTTTCCATCTACTCCAATCTTCTTTTTGAAGATCCACTTGCAACCAATGGGTACAATACCCTCGGGTGCTTTAACTAAGTTCCAAACCTTATTGGAGTACATGGAATCTATTTCTGAATTCATGGCTTCTTGCCATTTCCTGGAGTCTATGCTCATAATAGCCTCCTCGTAGGTCTGAGGATCAATATCCTTAACATCCTCTCCTCTGATATGTCCCACATATCTCTTAGGAAGATGAGATATTCTATCGGACCTACGTAAAGTTGGAACTTATGTGTTAGGTATCTGAATAGATTCTGGAATGGTGCTTGAGCTAGGTTCTCCAATCTCACTCATCTCTATCATGCTCCCACTATCTTCACCAAGAATGTGTTCCTTCTCAAGGAACACTGCTCTTTTGGCTATAAAGACCTTTTGGTCCTCAGGGTGATAGACATAATATCCATAAGTTTCCTTAGGGTATCCCACGAACTTACACCATTCCGTCCTAGATTCCAACTTGTCAGGGTTGTGTCTCTTACGTGGGCAGAACAGTCCCAAATCTTAACAACCTTAAGATCAGGCTTCTTCCCATTTTATATCTCATATGGAGTAGACATCACTGACTTAGTTGGAATTCTATTCAGAAGGTAAGCTGCGGTCTCTAGGGCATATCCTCAGAATGAGATGGGTAGGTCGGTGAAACACATCATGGAATGCACCATGTCTAATAGTGTGCGATTCCTCCTTTCTAATACACCATTAAGTTGTGGTGTATAAGGAGGTGTCCATTGGGATAAAATCCCATGGTCTTTGAGGAACTGGGTGAACTCTAAACTCAAGTACTCAACCCCTCGATCTGATCGATGGGTTTTAATACTCTTTCCTATCTGGTTCTCCACTTCTCGTTTCCTCTTAGACTCACTTACACTCATAATATGTGGAGCTATATCTAACATAAATAAACCATTATGTAATGTTCCTCTCGTGATGATCTGATCATCTAATATTATTGAACAACCATTGTTCTCAAAAACTAATTTATATCCAATAACTATCAAACATGAAATGGAAATAATATTTTTTGATAATAGAGGAACATAATAGTATGCATCTAATGCAATAATAGCTCCACCAGGCAGATGTAAGGTGACTTTGCCAACAGCCACTACAGTAACCTTTGCTCCATTGCCCATCTTAAGGTCCATCTCACCTTTGTTCAATCTCCTAGGTCCTGCCAGAACCTGCAACGAATTACAAATATGATAAGCACTCCCAGTATTCAATACCCATGTGTTATCAAAAGATTCTAACAAATGGAGACTGATCATTAATGTACCTGAAGCTTCTGCAAGCTTCTGTTTTGCCCTCTCTGCAAGGTACTCTTTGCAGTTCCTCTTCCAGTGCCCCTCTTTGCCGCAGTAGAAGCACTGGCCTTTGTTCTTGTTGAATCTCGGATTTTGATGATGAAACTAATTGAGTGTGATTTGTGGTCTAACTGTGTTTTGAGTTACGCAGGTCTACTATCAATCAAGATTAGACAGTTGACACTGGAGGAATTGACGTTGCGCCGGAGTTGATCACGTCAGGATATTGGATGTCGAGACGGAGGTTCGGTTGACTATCGGCAGGAGGCTTCGTACGTCGAGCATCGGGCCAAGAAGTGTGGAATTGCGCCATGGATATCGAGGTTGCGGAGGTCAACCGTCGATTGGGCAATAAGCCGCTAGAGAGGACGATGTGCCGAAGGATCGGACGAAGCATCGACCAATGACGTGCCAGGCAACTGAATGTCAATTCGCGTTGTAATAACTGTCTAGATCGAAGTAGAGTGTTTGTTGTTTGTGTGCAGGAGTAACTACGAAAGGGATGAAGACGTAAAGCGAAACCAAGGGCCGAAGTCAAGTGCGATGGATAGTTGGGAGTTCGAGAGTTTGACGGAAGTCCGAAGATTCGTTGGGAGTCTTTGTCGAACCAAATAGAGAATGAGTAGGGAGCTTGCCGAAGGGTTTTTGGAAGTTCGCCGGAAGGTTTGTCGGAAGTTCGCGGAGCTTGCCAAGAAAGATCGGAGCTTGCCAAAGGAGCTCGGAGAAACTCGCCAAAATCATCGTGGAGTCTGAGAGCTTGTCGGGAGTCCGCAGGATGGTTTCCGAGGGATCGTCGGAAGACCGCCGGAAGTTCGCCGAAAGCTCAACGGAAGAAGACTTGACTTGCAAACTTTGTAATAGCTTAGGAATGTCTTTAATTTTGTAGTTAGCACATCAATTTGGGTTAGGATTAGGAGTTAATCCTTTAACCCAAGTATGGGCCCATTGGGCCTTGTTCGGAACCGGTTTGGGCCAAGTTTTTGGCCCAAACCAAATGTAGATTTGTGCTGGGCGGTGGAGCCCAGCAGCCAATGTGCCCAGCAGCATGTGTGCATGCATGCATGCATGCTGGGCTACGTGCATGCATGCTGGGCGGTTGCACCGCCAGCAGCATGCGTGCTGCTACGTGCATGCATGCTACGTGCATGCATGCTGGGCGGTAGCACCGCCAGCAGCACCAGCAATTGCTGGTCGGGCGGTAGCACCGCCCAACAATATTGGCTGGGTCGGTAACACCACACCACCAACGATTGCTAACTAGGCCGAGCACCGCCTCAGGTAGCACCAAGTAGCACCATCGATGCATGCATGCTACGTGCATGCATCTTTGTAGCCGATCAGTAACCTGGTACTATAGTCTGGGTATCTTGAGTCTCGCAGTACTACTACCGCCTAGTGGGGTGGTAGCACTGGTGCTACCGCCAGTGCTGAAAACCAGGCGGTAGCACCGCTGGGTGTGTCGATCTGCCAGGGTCGACAAAGACGACGAAAAAAATTCAAAAGATTCAAATTTTTGACTCCAAGTTTAGGCTCCAAATTTGAATCACTTTGTGGCTTATAAATACCCCTTCTTTCTCAACTGAAAGTAGAACCCTTTTGAGAAGTTAGAATCTTAGTTTTAAGTCTTGAAAAGTCTTATTCTTGCTAAGTGTTCACCTCATTCTTCTTGTGAAATCTTGTAAGAGTGTGAACCACTTGTAAAGGGTTGTAAGAGGGGTATTTGATCCTTCCCCTTCAAAGGATTTGGTAGTGGAAGAAGGGAGCCTCATCGGAGAAGGCTTCGGAAGTGGATGTAGGTCACTTTGACCGAACCACTATACATCGCTGCGTCTTGATTATGTGAGTATTTAAATTTCTGTTTTATCTCTTTAGTTTGCTGCAAGCCTTTACTTTACTTACTCCACTTCCTTTTCATCTTCGTACGCATGCTTTAAAGTTAAAATGCAATCTTTCCGGGTTCAAACGAAACGTTGCTTTCATCGTAAGAAGTTTCCGAAGCTTGTTTTAAATCGCTGAAAAATCTATCGTTTTATCCACTACACTAATTCAACCCCCCCCCCCCTCTTAGTGCCACTCGATTCCTAACAATTGGTATCAGATCCACGTTCTTTCTCTTTCAGATTTACACCCGTGAGAAATGGCTCTAAATGGTTTTCAATAGGGCGTTTCAATTTTTCATCCACCGTTCTTTAACGGTTCGGACTACACATATTGGAAAACTCAAATGAGAGTTTTCATGCTTTCAATGAACTTGGATTTATGGAACATCATCGAAAATGGCTTTCAACCTTCCTCTAAACCGACGAACGAATGGTCAGATTTGGAGAAAAGGTTATTTTCTTTAAACGCAAAGGCTATGAATTCCTTATTTTGCGCTTTAAACAAGAACGAGTTCAATCAGATTTCTATGTGCGAAAAGGCTTTTGACATTTGGCGAACTCTTGAAATCACGCATGAGGGAACTAGTAGAGTTAAAGACTCGAAAGTAAACCTCTTGTTGCATGATTTTGAGCTCTTCCAAATGATACCAAGCGAATCTATCGACGACATGTACACCCACTTCACGGATGTCGTCAATAGCTTGAAAAGTCTTGGTAAAAGTTTTTCAGATTTTGAACTCACTAACAAGATCTTAAGATCCCTTTCAAAATGGTGGGATCCTAAAATAACCGCGATTCAAGAATCAAAGGATCTAAATAATTATTCTTTTGATGAACTCATTGGGTCTTTAAAGACCTATGAAATGAACATGATGAATATGATGAACATGATGAACACATGAACCACCTTCTAAATAACAAGAAGATTTTTGAACTCCAAACTATGATATGCCACTTGAGTGATAACTCAAGTGATGAGGACATTGAAGAGGACTTTGAACCTTTAATCGATCTTAATAAGTTCATTAAACAAAAATCTAAAATCAACAATGAACTTGAACGGAGGAAGAGACCAATGAAGAAGAAGAAGACTCACCAAGAAGAATGAAGGAAAGAAGAAGCAAACTACGCTTTAATGGGCTTCGACAATGAGGTAAGTAACTTAACTTCCTTGAATTATTTTGAAATTACTTGATGATTTCCATGAATGCTTAACTTAGTTAGTAGGAATTTTTTTTAATGCATTTCTTGTGTTTTTAGAAATTAAAAAAAAATTCGAAATTATACTATGCTTTTCTTTATAGTATTTTTGAAAAGTAAAAATATGAATAATGCAAGATTTGTGATAATGCTTTGAATTGATCCATGCTTGAGTATCTTGATGGTTTACATTGTCTCTAAACATGATGCTTGATGATTTTATATCAAGCATGAATTGTTGAGGTGATGTTGATCTAAAAACTTCTATCTTGGATTAATGGGTCTTAATCTTTTTTTTATGATGAAAATTTTAAATGATACATATCTTCATGAAATCAATTATAAAGACCTAACCCATAAATTTTTCCAAATGAAAGAAATGTGATTTTAATGTTGCCGTGTATTACATTTGGACTTGATGATTTTCATGATGAAAATTATTTTTCAGATTTATAAAATGATGCATGATTTTACCAAAAATTTGAGCATCGATTATCTTGTTATAACTAATGTAAGAAAGAATTAAAATGATTTTGATGATATTTTCGTTTTTGATTATGATGCATGATATTTTCATATGAAAAATTTGAACATTCTTATAAAAGATCAAATCACTTAAATTGAAACTCATAAAGATGAGAAAATGTATTATCATGATGTTTGATGCATATGATCTTGATGGATTTAATGACAAACTTATGTTTTGAATTTCTACAATGATGGGTTCCATATAAATGTTTGAACATACATTATGAAATCATCATTGAAATGAAAATACTAAAAGTTTGTTATCATGCTTAATGACTTTGTGATATCATATCTTGATGACAAACTCATGTTTTGGTCTTAAATTTGATACTCATCTTTTGAAATATAAGCACACTTGTTCGAAACAAAATGAAACACATTATCATGATAAGTTAAATCTCATGTCTTGAAACAATGTGTTGTTTTGACAATTTTTATAATGAAGTTTGTCTTCCGGTTTTGAATATTTTGATTTGGCATATAAAGGCAAAAGACGTACTTATATGAAACATAAAAAAATTATATTTACTATCTTATCGAGATTAATGATTTCATGATATCTTAAGAATCTCATAAATTATAGAAGTGATTTCGATGAATTGATTATGATTTGATAATTTGAACTTTTCTCTCATGTTTCAATATTACTTTGTATGCTTGATGACTTGTTGATTGAAATAATGATGTAGACTTTTGATGTATCACTTGTCATGATGGCTAGCATTTTGAATCTCAAAAATAATTACTTCTTTTTATCATTTACTAAAGAGGAAAATAATTCAAGTTTATATCATTTGTGAATCTCACAAACTATGGTAATGATTTTGATGATTCGAACTTGAATGAGCTTTGTCATAATCCAAGTCTTGATATTTTGATATTTGATACTTGGAATTCTTATACATGAATCTAGTTACTCTTTGTGCTATATTTTTTCAAATGGATCATGAGCCTTGATGTCATATATTTCATGATCCTAGAAGTGATATGATTTCTTTGCCTTGTGTGGTAAATTGAATATTTGATTTTCTTTATGATAAATTATGAATCATGACTTGATCTATGAGATTGATATGCTTTTATATATCATGATTCTTGGTTGTATGATATTTATCTTGAATTAAAAAATTGATAAATATGAATTTTGATCTTGCTAAAAAGAAAATTATGAATCATGAATGATATCTTTTGGTTGTGATCCTTGTTGAATTTATATATTGATATCCGTCATGACATGATTTCTTTGCATTGTTGTCTTATTTGCATCATGTAATGATTGAACAATTGATGTATATTTTTATTGATGCAAACTTTTAATTGATATGAAAAATGGCTTGTATAATGATTGAAATTTTTAGCCATTTAGTCCTCCCTTCTTTTTGACAAAGACAAAGGGGGAGAAAAATTGCTACCTTGCAATTTCACAAGAGGAAGAAGGATTGCTATTTCAAAGGATGCAAATATTGCTATCTTGACTATATCAAAAGAAGCAAAATGTAAAACTTCAAAATTTTGAAATGTTACATGCCTTTATATTTGTATGTTTAAATGAAAAGTTAGCATATATGTTTAAAGTGATCATACATAATTGCTAGCTCATTGCAAACAAAAGTTGATAGCTTGTAAAGATGAAACTTAGTTACAAAAGAGAAGAATTGAAAGGAAGCTAACTTGCGTGTCGCAAAGTATGTTAGCTTGCTTATCATTATTGATTGCTTGCTTATCATCTTTTTATCTCATATCTTGATTTTTGACTCCCTTGAATTTATGACTTAATATGCTAAAAATTCATATTGTAAATTTGTTTTTTTGTCATGATCAAAGCATTGGCTATTTGTACTCCACTTTTTGACAAAACAAAGGGGGAGAAGAATTATTGCTAGCTTATGTATTGCAAAGAAAAATTTTGCTAGCTAGAACATGCAAAGGAAGCAAAGAAAGTGCAACTTGCACATCTTAAGAAGCAAGTAAAAATTACCATCATTGCCCATCCTTGAAACTTGCTATGATTGAATGGTATGATTGGATGTTGTAATGCAAAACTATGCAAAAATATTGTATAATATGATTGATAGCTAGTATGTTGTAAAAACTTGCATATCTTTTAAACTAGCTATGATGCAACTTCTCCTTTTTGTTGATGACATAGGGGGAGAAGTAGATTGATGACTTCATGCATTGATTGAATATTTTATATATTTGCATGATGGTTTGTTGTTTTCTCACTACATAAATGAATGTTGCTTGGATTTGGGATAATCCAAGTGTTCTATCAATGGCATATTGATAGAGGGAGTTTGTGTTAAACTCCGGGGAGTTTTGGTTAACTCCGTCAATCATCAATTAGTTGTCATCATCAAAAAGGGGGAGATTGTTAAATCTTGAATTTTGATGATGAAACTAATTGAGTGTGATTTGTGGTCTAACTGCGTTTTGAGTTACGCAGGTCTACTATCGATCAGGATTAGACAATTGACGCTGGAGGAATTGACGTTGCGCCGGAGGTGATCACGTAAGGATATTGGATGTCGAGCCCGAGGTTCGGTCGACTATTAGCAGGAGGCTTCGTACGTCGAGCATCGGGCCAAGAAGTGCGGAATTGCGCCATGGATATCGAGGTTGTGGAGGTCAACCGTCGATTGGGCAACAAGCCGCTAAAGAGGACGATGTGCCGAAGGATCAGACGAAGCGTCGACCAATGACGTGCCGAGCAACTGAATGTCAATTCGCGTTATAATAACTATCTAGATCGAAGTAGAGTGATTGTTGTTTGTGTGCAGGAGTAACTACGAAAGGGATGAAGACGTAAAGCGAAACCAAGGGCCGAAGTCAAGTGCGATGGATCGTTGGGAGTTTGACGGAAGTCCGAAGATTCATTGGGAGTGCTGCCGGAACTAGTCGAGAACGAGTAGGGAGCTTGCCGAAGGGTTTTTGGAAGTTCGTTGGAAGGTTTGTCAGAAGTTCGCAGAGCTTGCCAAAGGAGCTCGGAGAAACTCGCCAAAATCATCATAGAGTCCGAGAGCTTGCCGGGAGTCCGTAAGATGGTTTCCGAGGGATTGTCGGAAGACCGCCGGAAGTTCACCGGAAGCTCGACGGAAGAAGACTTGACTTGCAAACTTTGTAATAGCTTAGGAATGTCTTTAATTTCATAGTTAGCATATCAATTTGGGTTAGGATTAGGGGTTAATCCTTTAACCCAAGTATGGGCCCATTGGGCCTTGTTCGGAATTGGTTTAGGCCAAGTTTTCGGCCCAAACCAAATGTAGATTTGTGCTGGGCGGTGGAGCCCAGCAGCCAATGTGCCCAGTAGCATGTGTGCATGCATGCATGCATGCTGGGCTACGTGCATGCATGCTGGGCGGTTGCACCACCAGCAGCATGCATGCTGCTACGTGCATGCATGCTACATGCATGCATGCTATGTGCATGCATGCTGGGCGGTAGCACCGCCCAGCAGCTGTGTGCTGGGCGGTAGCACCGCCCAGTAGCTATTGGCTACGGCGGTAGCACCGCCAGCAGGTATGTCTTTGGCGGTAGTACCGCCAAGAGTGTTGGTCGTGGCGTAGCACCGCCAAAGAAGACCAAAGAAGATGCATGCATGCTACGTGCATCTTCTTTGTAGCCTGGCATCGTAGTCCGAATCAGTAGCCCGGTACTATAGCCAGGCGGTAGCACCACTTGGCTGGGGCGGTAGCACTGGTGCTACCGCCCAATGCTTGGAAAACCAGGTGGTAGCACCGCTTGGGTGTGTTAGTCTGCTAGGACTGACAGCACCGAAAAAATTCAAAAGATTAAAATTTTTGGCTCCAAGTTTAGACTCCAAATTTGAATCACTTTAAGGCTTATAAATGCCCTTTCTTTCTCAGCTGAAAAGAGAACCCTTTTGAGAAGTTAGAATCTTAGTTTTAAGTCTTGAAAAGTCTTATTCTTGCTAAGTGTTCACCTCATTCTTCTTGTGAAATCTTGTAAGAGTGTGAACCACTTATAAAGGGTTGTAAGAGGGGTATTTGATCCTTCCCCTTCAAAGGATTTGGTAGTGGAAGAAGGGAGCCTCATCGGAGAAGGCTTCGGAAGTGGATGTAGGTCACTTTGACCGAACCACTATACATCGCTGCGTCTTGATTGTGTGAGTGTTTAAATTTCTGTTTTATCTCTTTACTTTGCTGCAAGCCTTTACTTTACTTACTCCACTTCCTTTTCATCTTCGTACGCATGCTTTAAAGTTAAAACGTAATCTTTCCGGGTTCAAACGAAACGTTACTTTCATCGTACGAAGTTTTCGAAGCTTGTTTTAAATCGTTAAAAAATCTATCGTTTTATCCACTGCACTAATTCACCCCCCCCCCTCTTAGTGCCACTCGATCCCTAACAGTCCTTTGTTGGGTCTTTCTTGGCAACCTTTGCTTTACCCATTTTGCCCTTGCCCTTGACCTTCTTAAGGGTCTTCTCAGCTTTCCTTTTCTTTCTGGTCTCACTAGTGTAGAGAACCAGCTTCTCTTTCTCGATGGTGCTCTCTGCTTCTCTTAACATATTGAGGAGCTCTGGGCGGGTCATCTCAAGTTTGTTCATATTAAAATTCATTATGAACTGAGAAAAGGAATCTGGTAGGGACTGAAGTACAAGATCCATACATAGGTTATCCTCTAGGACCATTCCTAGACCTGTGAGTTTCTCGATCCACTCAATCATCTTAAGGACATGGTTCTGAACCGATGTCCCCTTAGTTATCCTAGCACGGAAAAGACTCTTTGATATCTCATATCGCTAAGTTCTTCCTTATTCCTCAAACAGTTTGCGGAGATGCAGGAGTATGGAATTAGCATCCATATTTTCAGGTTGCCTCTGTAACTCAGTAGTCATAGAGGCTAACATATAACACTGAGCAAGAGCGGAATCATCTATGTACTTCACATAACGAGTGATCTCATCCTCGCTTGCCCCTTCATCGGGTGTAGGGATCACTGTATCAAGGACGTACGCAATTTTCTCCGCCGTGAGAATGATTCTCAGATTGTGAAGCTAATCCATATAATTTGGACCAATGAGGTGGTTGGCATCAAGTATGCCACGTAAAGGATTTAAAAATGACATTTTTCTGAAATAAAAGATGTAGCAGAAATAAATAACATATAGACTTTGCAGAAATTTAAACAATTAAGATAAGGACTTCTATCTTAATGTATTCCTACTAATTTTCTGCGAGACACACAACACCCTCCGGTGTGTGAATCAGAGACCCCTAGCAGATCTCTAGTGGGGATCAGGATCCAATCGACGTCTTAACATAACCTCGAGGGACTCGACTAATCACGTTAAGCCCGTAAAGGTAGGCAACTCTTGCTAATCACAACTCCTTATGATTCCCGTCCTGTTCGGCCTCCAAACCACCATGGCCTCGAGGGACTCGACCAACCATGATGTTCGATTAAGTCATCACCATCGTTACAAGATGAGTCTGATTTGGTGATATACTCTCGAGGGACTCGACTAAGCATACAATGTCCTTAGGTCACCGGTGACATCTCTATGTCGTAGATAAGATAGCAGACGTGATATAGGTGAGTCTTGAGGGACTCGACCAACTCAACCTACACCGAGAATCGGTTCCTACCTATAACGATGGAAGGCCACGTGGGGCAATCTAATTGCCTCACGTTTACCGACTTAATTGTTGGATCTCGGATTTTAATGATAAAGTCAATTGATGATTATTTGATCTAATACATTTTTGAGATAAGTGTACAAGATTAACTATGATAGACCTAAAGCAAATTACCAGAGTTAAGTTACTGGGAGTTCAAGAGTCCATCGAAAGTCCGAAGGATCATCGGAAGTGCTGCCGGAGCCAACCGAGATGGAATCGGGGACTTGCCGAAGGTTTCAAAAGTTCACTGAAAAGATCGTTGGAGGTTCGCGGAGATCACCGAGAAGGTTCGGAAGGTTGCTAAAGACTCGTTGAACTCGCCATAGAATCCGGGAGCCCGATGGGAGTCCGCCGGAAGAAATCCGAGGAGTGTCGGAAGTCCGCCGGAAGATCGCCCAAAAGCTCTTCGGAAAATGACTTGACGGTGTCGGTTTAATTTTGTTTTAAATTCATAGTTAGCACTTTATTAGGGTAAAGACTAGGTATTAATCCTGTCTAGACTTGGTATGGGCCAATTGGGCCTTAAAAGGGCTGTGTTGGGCCAAAATTAAGGCCCATACAGCTTCTAGAAGGGTATGGCGGGGCCACTGCCAGATGGCCGAGGGCCAAGCGATGGAACCGCTCTAGTCAGCGATGGTACCGCCTAACAGGTGGTTGCAACCACCTGTGTCAAGCAGTGGTACCGCCAGTGTCTAGCGGTGGTACCACCTGACAAGTGGTTGCAACCACTTGTGTCAGGCGGTGGTACCGCTTGCACCCCAAAAATTCGGGATGAGACTCTTTTGAGCACCATTTTTGAATCTCAAAAGAGTCTATAAATACCCCTTTAATTCTAGCTGGTAGAGCACCTTTTTGAAGTGCAAAAATCGAGTCTAAGCTATAGCAAATTCTTTCTTTCAAATTGCTCAAGTGTTCACCTCCTTTCTTCTCCTTGTAAAAATTCTGTAAAGAGAGGGAACCTCTTGTAAAAGGCTATAAAGGGGTGTTTGGTCCTTCCCCTACAAGAGACTTGGTAGTGGAAGTTGGGAGCATTATTGGAGGAGGCTTCAAGAGTGGACATAGGTCATTCGACCGAACCACTATACATCGCTGCGTACATTGGTTGTGTGAGTGTTTAAATTTCTACATCGTAAATTTCTTAGCTACAAATTGATCAGACTTCTTCTCCCCACTTCCTATTTTATTCCCTTGAATCATTGCAAGTTAAAGTCTCTTTTATTGAATCAAGTTCTTATACGAATCTTCAAAATCTGTTTTAAAAGTTGCATACTTTAATCCGCTGCACTAATTCACCCCCCTGCCTCTTAGTGCCGCTCCTAACCTAACAATTAGTTCAGAGCAAGGTTCACTCTCATATTTGGTTTAAAACCCAAGAGAGATGGCCTATTCCGGCATGCAAGAGGGTCACTCCATTACTCGTTCACCTATGTTTAATGGGTCGGATTACGCGTATTGGAAGACTCGTATGAAGATTTTTCTTATTTCTATGGATTTTGAGCTTTGGAATATTGTTGAAAATAGATTTCAAAAATCTTCTCTTCCGATGAGTTAATGGAATGAGTCGGAGAAGAATGTTTTTGCTTTAAACACAAAGGCTATGAATGCCTTGTTTTGTGCACTTGACAAAAATAAATTTAATTACGTATCGATTTGTGAATCGGCTTTTGATATTTGGCGTACTCTTATGATCACACATGAAGGCACTAGCTGAGTGAAAGAGTCCAAAATCAACATTCTTGTGCATTCTTATGAACTTTTCCAAATGAAACCAAGTGAGTCCATCGGAGACATGTACACCCGCTTCACGGATGTCATCAATGGACTCAAAGCTCTTGGTAAAGGTTTTTCTAACTTTGAACTTGTAACTAAAATTTTAAGTTCCCTTCCAAAGAGTTGGGATCCAAAAGTTACGGTCATTCAAGAGGTCAAGGATCTTAAAACTTTTCCCCTCGAAGAACTTATTGGGTCTCTAATGACCTACGAAATGACGTGTCATGCTCATGAAGAGCTTGAGAACCCTCTTCCAAAGAACAGGAAGGATATGACACTAAGAACACAAGAAGACCACTTGAAAGGAACATCAAGTGATGTGGACAGTGACAATGACATTGCACTTTTAACTCGAAAATTTAAAAAAATTTATAAGAAAGAACAAATTTAAAAATGACACAAAAAATAAACTTAAACATAAAAAGGACCAAGTCATTTGCTATGAGTGCAAGATGCCGGGGCACTTCAAATATGAATGCCCTCAAGCCAAGAAGAAGCAACTCAAAAAGAAGAAGGCATGAAGGCTACATGGGATGACTCAAGTGACTCCGAGGATGAAGAAGCAAGCAACAAAGAGGAGGCCAACTTTGCTCTAATGGCTTTGGGAGAAGAGGTAAGTAGTTTACTTAATGAAGATTTATATTTCGATGAGCTTTCGATTGCTTTCCATGAATTATTTGATGAATGTAGAATTATTACAAAAAGATTCAATCTTTTAAAAAAGGAATATGCTTTACTACTTGATAAATTTAAAAGTCTTAAGCATGATTCTCTCCCTCTACTCCCATGCTCTAAGTGTAATCACTTAGAAGCAATCGAAAAGGAGAACTTGCTACTCAAAGAGACCCTAAACAAGTTTAAGGTCGGTAGCAAGAGCTTAGACATGATCCTTGCAAACAAGGGTCATGTCGGAAATAGATGTGGAATTGGATTCGTGAGTGGATCTCACCGAACTCAAACCACCTTCATTAAAAGGCCAACATTACATATATCCTCTCATTTGAAATGTAATTTTTGTTACAAATCTGGACATATTGTTTATAAATGTCCATATAAGAAACTTAGCCCACATAAATTAGTATGGGTTCCTAAAGGATTAATTAGGAACTCATTGAATAATGATAAATTTAGTAGATCAGTTTTTGAGGCACCCAAGTCAAAATGGGTACCTAAAAATCATCCTTTCTTATAGACAAAAACACCCACACAAGCTAAGAGCAAGAGATGGTACCTTGATAGTAGATGCTCAAGGCACAAGATCGGAGATCCATCTTAATTCTCTAAGCTCTCTAGCCAAGACGAAGGGTTTGTCACCTTCGGAGACAACAGCAAGGGTAAAATCAATGGCAAGGGTACTATAGGTAACAAATCAACCTTTTCAATTGATAATGTATTATTAGTAGATGGTTTAAAACATAATCTTTTGAGCATTAGTCTCTAATGCTTGCATCGTCAAAAAATCACACAACAACATATCTATAATTGCAATCAAGCAAAATAACATTTACACTATTAACCTTGATGACCTCAGTAGTGAAATATGTTTTTCGTCTTTGAATGATGATGCTTGGATTTAGCATAGAAGATTAGGTCATGCTAGCATGAAACTAATCTCTTAAATCACATCTAAAAACCTTATAAGAGGCATTCCCAAGGTTAAGTTCATTAAAGATAAAGTATGTGATGCTTGTCAACTAGGAAAACAAATTAAAACTAGCTTCAAGCCAAAAAATCAAATAAGTACCTCTAGACCATTATAATTGATCCATAGAGATTTATTTGGACCAATTGACACAACAAGCCTAGGAGGTCGCAAATATGACTTTGTAATTGTAGATGACTATAGTAGATTCACGTGAATCTATTTCTTGGCTCACAAAAGTGATTGTTTTAAATGTTTCTCAAAATTTTGTAAACTTACTCAAAACAAAAAGGGGTTCATGATTTCATCAATTCGGAGTGATCATGGTGGTGAATTCCAAAACCGTGACTTCCAAAAATTTTGTGAATCAAACGGGTACAACCACAACTTCTCTACTCCAAGGAATCCTCAACAAAATGGAGTAGTAGAAAGAAAGAATAGAAATTTACAAGAAATGGCAAGAACCATGTTAAATGAACATAGTTTACTCAAATATTTTTGGGCCGAAGCCGTTAATACGGCTTGCTATGTCATGAATAAGGTTCTAATAAGACCATCTCTATCCAAGACCCCTTATGAATTATAGAATAACAAAAAACCAAATGTTTCTTACTTTAAAGTTTTTGGTTGCAGATGCTTTATTTTAAATGAAAAGGATGCCTTAGGAAAATTCGATGCTAAATCTGATGAAGGCATCTTTCATGGTTACTCTTCCATTTCTAAAGCTTTTCATGTTTTTAATAAAAGAACCTTAGTAATAGAAGAGTCTATTCATGTGGTTTTTAATGAAGTTTCCGAAATTAAGAAAAATGATCTTGATGATGATCTTGGTTTTGATAATTTGAATTTAACTGAACTCTCTCCTCAAAATAGCAACTTGGATGCATCTTCTTCCAAATTTTCCTTACCTAAGGAATGGAAGTATGTAGATGCCCATCCTATGGAGCTAATTATAGGAGACACATCGAAAGGGGTTCAAACTCATTCATATTTAAAAATTTTTTGTACTCATGCCGCTTTTCTTTCTTAAATTGAGCCTAAGTGCATTGACAAAGCCTTAAAAGATAATTCTTGGGTTATCGCAATGCAAGAGGAATTGAACCAATTTGAGAGGAATGAGGTGTGGAAGCTTGTTCCTAGACCTAGTGACCATTTAGTTATTGGTACTAAATAGGTCTTTAGAAATAAGCAAGATGAATATGGTATTGTGGTTAGAAACAATGCTAGATTAGTGGCCAAAGGCTTTAACTAAGAAGAAGGTATTGATTACGAAGAAACCTTTGCTCCTGTGGTAAGATTAGAAGCCATTAGGATGCTCCTTGCCTATGCTAGTAGTAATAATTTTAAGCTTTTTCAAATGGATGTCAAAAGTACTTTTTTGAATGGTTTTATTTCTGAAGAAGTGTATGTTAAACAACCACCCGGATTTGAAAACTCTCTTCTTCCCAATTATGTGTTTAAACTAACTAAGGCTCTCTATAGATTGAAACAAGCCCCTAGGGCTTGGTATGAGAGGCTTAGTTCATTCTTAATTTCAAATAATTTTACAAAAGACAAGGTTGATACTACATTATTTATTAAACATTTTGAAAATAATTTTCTAATTGTTTAAATTTATGTTGATGATATTATTTTTGGTTCTTTGAGTTAGGGATCGAGTGGCACTAAGAGGGGGGGGTGAATTAGTGCAGCGGCAAAGAACGATAGATTTTTCAGTGATTAACACAAGTTCAGAAACTTCGTATTAATGAATGTAGCATTTCGTTTGAACCCGGAAAGATTGCGTTTTAACTTTAAAGCATATGTAAGAAGATGAAGAGGAAGTTGAGTAAATAAGGCAGCAAATGAAGAGGGTTTGCAGCAAAGTAAATAGCAAGAACATAAATGCAAACCAGATTTATAGTGGTTCGGTCATCCGACCTATATCCACTTCCGAAGCCTTCTCCGATGAGGCTCCCAACTTCCACTAGCAAATCCATTTGTAGGGGAAGGACCAAATACCCCTCTTACAACCCTTTTACAAGAGGTTCACACTCTTACAAGTTTTCACAAAGAGAAGGAAATGAGGTGAATACTTAAGCAAATGAAGAACAAGACTTTCCCAAGACTTATTTTTAAAATCTAACACTCCAAGGGTCCCCCCTTCTTTTTTTTAGTTCTAGACACCTTTCATCCAAGAATGTGGGGGGTATTTATAGGCCTCAAAGTGATTCAAATTTGGGCTCCAAATTTGAATTCATTTTTAGTTTCCCGGTGTTAGGCGGTGCTACCGCTTGTCAGAGACGGTGCTACCGCCTGTCAGAGACGGTGCTACCGCCTGTCAGAGACGGTGCTACCGCCTACACAATGTCAGACTGACACAACAGGGGCGGTACTATCGCCCCAGCTAGGTGGTGCTACCGCTTGGCTTTCCAAGCACTAGGCGGTGCTACCGCCTAGCACGTGGCTGCGGGTTCGATTTTGGGCCAAAAACTTTTGGCCCAACCTTGTCTAAATCAAGGCCCAATGGCCCCTACTTTGGGTTTATAGGATTAACACCTAATCCTAACCCAAATTAATGTGCTAACTACGAAATTAAAGACATTCCTAAGCTATTACAAAGTCCGCAAGTTAAGTCTTCTTCCGGTGAGCTTCCGACGAACTTCCGACGGTCTTCCGAAGATCCCTCGGAAACCATCCTACGGACTCCTGGCAAGCTCTCAGACACCACCATGATTTTCGCAAGTTCCCCCGAGTTTCTTTGACAAGCTCCGATCTTTCTTGGCAAGCTCCGTGAACTTTCGACGAACCTTCCGGTGAACTTCTGAAAACCCTTCGGCAAGCTCCCTACTCATTCTCGGCCGGTTCCGGTAGCACTCCCAACGAATCTTCGGACTTCCATCGAACACTCGAACTCCCAACGATCCATCGCACTTGACTTCGGCCCTTTGTTTCGCTTTACGTCTTTATCCTTATCATAGTTACTCCTGCACAAAGAAACACCAAACACCCTACTTCGATCTAGACAGTTACTACAACACGAATTGACATTCAGTTGCCCGGCACATCATTGGTTGGCGCTTCATCCGATCCTTCGGCACATCGCCCTCTCTTGTGGCTTGTTGCCCAATCGACGGTTGACCTCCGCAACCCCGATATCCATGGCGCAACTCTGCACTTCTTGGCCCGATGCCCGACGTCTGAAGCCTCCTGCCGATAGTCGACCGAACCTCCGGCTCGACATCCAATATCCTGACGTGATCACCTCCGGCGCAACGTCAATTCCTCCAGCGTCAACTGTCTAATCTTGATTGATAGTAGACCTGCGTAACTCAACATGCAATTAAATAACAAAACACACTCAATTAGTTTCATCATCAAAATCTGAGATTCAACAATCTCCCCCTTTTTTATGATGACAACTAATTGATGACTGACGGAGTTAACCATAACTCCCCGGAGTTTAACACAAACTCTTCCTATCAATATGCCATTGATAGAACCCTTGGATTATCCCAAATCCAAGTAACATGTATCTTTCATGTAGTGAGAAATGTAAATCCATCATGCAAATATATAAAATATTCAAGCATCATTACATTGCATGAAGTCATCAATCTACTTCTCCCCCTATGTCATCAACAAAAAGGATAAGTAGCATCATAGCCATTTTAAAAGATATGCAAATTTTTACAACACACTATCTATTTATCACATCATACAACATTTTGCAGTACAACACCAAATAATACCATTCAATCATAGCAAGTTTCAAGGATGGGCAATGATAGTAATTTTCACTTGCTTCTTGAGATGTGCAAGTTTGCACCTTGTTTCTTACGATAGCAATATTTGCATCCTTTGATATAACAATTCTTAGCTTCTCATGAAGTTACAAAATAGGAATCAAGATGGCAAATTTTTGCAATGTTCGAGCTAAAAACTTTCTCTCCCTTTGTTAGCATAAAAAAGAAAGAGAGGATCAAATACTTCAAATAATCTTGCATGAGATTCAACAATAATTTGTAACAAAAATGCAAGAAATTTTGAAGAAGTGAAATTGAGCAAGATTTTTGCATCTCTTGAGATAGCAACTTTTTGCTTCTCAATACTCAAGCTAGCAAAATTTTCTCTTTTGATGCACAAGCTAGCAATTTTCTTCCTCTTGAATGAGCTAGCAAATTAATCATGCAAGCTAGCAATAAATCTTCTCCCCCTTTGATTTTGTCAAAAAGAAGGGAAGAATACAATTATTTTCCCTTTACATGAATGCTTCCATCATGACAAAATAACAAATTTCCATCATGAATTTTTAACATATCAAGTCATGAATTCAAGAAAGTCATAAACAAATCATAGTATGAGGAAAATTTATAACAAGCAAGCAAGCAATAATGATAAGCTAGCATACTTTGCGATACGCAAACTAGCTTCCTTTCAATTTTTCTCTTTTGCAACTAAGTTTCCCTTTTGCAAGCCATCAACTTTTTGTTTGCAATGAGCTAGTAATTTTTGTAAAATTTATAACATTTTAAACATGCAAGCTCATGAGTTAAAAAATAATACAACTTTACAATTTCTTTCTTCTCATTTTGAGAAGTGCAAGTTTTGCCTTTTTCAAGTTCTAGCTAGCTATGTTTGTCATTTTCACTTGTGATACATAAGTTAGCAAGCTAACTCCCCCTTTGTCACTATCGAAAAGAAGGGATGAATAATATTTCAATGAAATAATTTAGCACCAATCAATATTTCAATTTTTTCATGATGCATACAAAACATAGATGCAAAGAATTCATGAAAGATATCAATATGAAATATCAACAAAGATCAACACCAAAAGACATCATTATGATTCATCATAAAGCAAATTTCATTTATGTCAAATGTTCAATTTACCACACAAGGCAAAGAAATCATGTCACTTTTAGGGTCATAAAATATATGACATCAAGGCTCATGATTCATTTAAAAAGATATAGCACAAAGAATAACTTGATTCATGCATAAGAATTCCAAGTATCAAGTATTAAGATATCAAGACTTGGATTGTGATAAAGCTCACTCAAGTTCGAATCATCAAAATCATTAACATAGTTTATGAGATTCATAAAAAAAAAACATAAACTTGTATTGTTCTCCTCTTTTTTTAAATGATAAAAAGAAGCAATCATTTTTGAGATTCAAAATGCTAGCAATTTGCATTAATCATGACAAGTGATACATCAAAAGTCTACGTCATTATTTCAATCAACAAGTCATGAAGCATACAAAGTAGTATTGAAACATGAGAGAAAAGTTTAAATTATCAAATCATAATCAATTCATCGAAATCACTTCTATAATTTATGAGATTCTTAAGATATCATGAAATCATTAATCTCGATAAGATAGTAAATATAATTTCTTTATGTTTCATCATATAAGTATGTCTTTTGCCTTTATATGCCAAATCAAAATATTCAAAACCGGAAGACAAACTTCATTATAAACATTGTCAAAATAATACATTGTTTCAAGACATGAGATTTAATTTATCATGATAATGTGTTTCATTTTGTTTCAAACAAGTGTGCTCATGTTTCAAAAGATGAGTGTCAAATTTAAGATCAAAACATGAGTTTGTCATGAAGATATGATATCACAATGTCATTAAGCATGATAACAAACTTTTAGTATTTTCATTTCAATGATGATTTCATAATGTATGTTCAAACATTTATATGGAACCCATCATTGTAGAAATTCAAAACATAAGTTTGTCATTAAATCCATCAAGATCATATGCATCAAACATCATGATAGTACATTTTCTCATCTTTATGAGTTTCAATTTAAGTGATTTGATCTTTAATAAGAATGTTCAAATTTTTCATATGAAAATGTCATGCATCATATTCAAAAACGAAAATATCATCAAAATCATTTTAATTCTTTCTTACATTAGTTATAACAAGATGATCGATGATCAAATTTTTGGTAAAATCATGCATCATTTTATAATTCTGAAAAATAATTTTTGTCAAGAGAATCATCAAGTCCAAATGTAATACAAGACAACATTAAAATCACATTTCTTTCATTTGTAAAATTTATGGGTTAGGTCTTTATAATTGATTTCATGAAGACATGTATCATCTAAAAATTTCATCATAAAAAGAGTCAAGACCCATTAATCAAAGATAGAAGTTTTTTTTTTTTTAATCAACATCACTTCAACAACTCATGCATAATATAAAATCATCAAGCATCATGTTTAGAGACAATGTAAACCATCAAGATACTCATGCATGGGTTGATTCTATTAGGTGTCTAAACATTATAAAAAATCATACAATCATCATTCATATTTTAACTTTTCAAAAATACTATAAAGAAAAGCATAGTATAATTTTTAAAATATTTTTTTAAATTTCTAAAAATACAAGAAAAGCATGAAAAAAAAATCCCTACTAACTAAGTTAAGCATTCATGCAAAGCATCATGTAATTTCAAAATAAGGTAGAAGCAACTTGGGTGAGTTTTTTACCTCATTGTCGAAAACCGTCAAAGCCCATTTTGCCTCTTCTTTACTTGATTCTTCTTTGCAAGCCTTCTTCCTCTTCTTTGGCCTCTTCCTCCGTTCAAGTTCATTGTCTATTTTAGATTTTTGTTTAATGAACTTATTAAGATTCATTAAAAGTTCAATGTCCTCATTGTCCTCATCACTTGAGTCATCACTCAAGTGACATTCATTTGTCCGATGTTCCAAATCCTTCTTGTTCTTTAGAAGGTGGTTCATATGTTCATCATGTTCCAAATGTTCGAAGAAACTCATTTCATATGTCATTAGTGAACCGATTAGTTCTTCCAATGAAAAAACATTTAAATTTTTAGTCTCTTGTATAGCGGTTACTTTTGGATCCCAACTCTTTGGGAGGGATCTTAAAATCTTGTTAGTGAGTTCAAAGTTCGAAAAACATTTATCAAGACTTTTTAAGCTATTGACGACATCTGTGAAGCGGGTGTACATATCGTCGATAGTTTCCCTTGGTGTCATTCGGAAGAGCTCGAAATCATGCAATAAGAGGTTTACTTTCGAGTCTTTAACTCTACTAGTTTCCTCGTGCGTGATTTCAAGTGTTCGCCAAATATTGAAAGCCGTTTCGCACATTGAAATCCGATTGAACTCATTCTTATCCGAAGCGCAAAATAAGGCATTCATTGCCTTTGCATTCAAAGAAAAAGACCTTTTCTCCAAATCCGACCATTCGTTTGTCGTTTTAGAGGAAGGTTGAAAGCTATTTTCGATGATGTTCCACAAATTCAAATCCATGGAAAGCATAAAAACTCTCATTCGAGTTTTCCAATATGTGTAGTCCGATCCATTAAAGAACGGTGGATGAAAAACCGAAAAGCCCTCTTGAAAACCATTTAGAGCCATTTCTCACGGGTGTAAATCCGAAAGAGAAAGAACGTGGCTTTGATACCAATTGTTAGGGATCGAGTGGAACTAAGAGGGGGGGGGGTGAATTAGTGCAGCGGCAAAGAACGATAGATTTTTCAGTGTTTAACACAAGTTCAGAAACTTCGTATTAATGAATGTAGCATTTCGTTTGAACCCGGAAAGATTGCGTTTTAACTTTAAAGCATATGTAAGAAGATGAAGAGAAAGTTGAGTAAATAAGGCAGCAAATGAAGAGGGTTTGCAGCAAAGTAAATAGCAAGAACATAAATGCAAACCAGATTTATAGTGGTTTGGTCATCCGACCTATATCCACTTCCGAAGCCTTCTCCGATGAGGCTCCCAACTTCCACTAGCAAATCCTTTTGTAGGGGAAGAACCAAATACCCCTCTTACAACCCTTTTACAAGAGGTTCACACTCTTACAAGTTTTCACAAAGTGAAGGAAATGAGGTGAATACTTAAGCAAATGAAGAACAAGACTTTCCCAAGACTTATTTTCAAAATCTAACTCTCCAAGGGTCCCCCCTTCTTTTTTTTAGTTCTAGACACCTTTCATCCAAGAATGTGGGGGGTATTTATAGGCCTCAAAGTGATTCAAATTTGGGCTCCAAATTTGAATTCATTTTTAGTTTCTCGATGTTAGGCGGTGCTACCGCTTGCACAGTGTCAGACTGACACAACAGGGGCGGTACTACCGCCCCAGCTAGGTGGTGCTACCGCCTGGCTTTCCAAGCACTAGGCGGTGCTACCGCCTAGCACGTGGCTACTTGTTCGATTTTGGGCCAAAAACTTTTGGCCCAACCTTGTCTAAATCAAGGCCCAATGGCCCCTACTTTGGGTTTATAGGATTAACACCTAATCCTAACCCAAATTAATGTGCTAACTACGAAATTAAATACATTCCTAAGCTATTACAAAGTCCGCAAGTCAAGTCTTCTTCTGGTGAGCTTCCGGCAAACTTCCGACGGTCTTCCGAAGATACCTCGGAAACCATCCTACGGACTCCCGGCAAGCTCTCAGACTCCACGATGATTTTGGCAAGTTCCCCCGAGTTTCTTTGACAAGCTCCAATCTTTCTTGGCAAGCTCCGTGAACTTTCGACGAACCTTCTAGTGAACTTTCGAAAACCCTTCGGCAAGCTCCCTACTCATTCTCGACCGGTTCCGGCAGCACTCCCAATGAATCTTCGGACTTCCATCGAACACTCGAACTCCCAACGATCCATCGCACTTGACTTCGGCCCTTGGTTTCGCTTTACGTCTTCATCCTTATCGTAGTTACTCTTGCACAAAGAAACACCAAACACCCTACTTCGATCTAGACAATTACTACAACATGAATTGACATTCAGTTCCCCGGCATATCATTGGTTGGCGCTTCGTCCGATCCTTCGGCACATCGCCTTCTCTTGTGGCTTGTTGCCCAATCGACGGTTGACCTCCGCAACCCCGATATCCATGGTGCAACTCTGCACTTCTTGGCCCGATGTCCGATGTCTGAAGCCTCCTGCCGATAGTCGACCGAACCTCCGGCTCGACATCCAATATCTTGACGTGATCACCTCCGGCGCAACGTCAATTCCTCCAGCGTCAACTGTCTAATCTTGATTGATAGTAGACCTGCGTAACTCAACACGCAATTAAACAACAAAACACACTCAATTAGTTTCATCATCAAAATCTGAGATTCAATAATCTCCCCCTTTTTGATGATGACAACTAATTGATGACTGACGGAGTTAACCATAACTCCCCGGAGTTTAACACAAACTCTTCCTATCAATATGCCATTGATAGAACCCTTGGATTATCCCAAATCTAAGTAACATGTATCTTTCATGTAGTGAGAAATGTAAATCCATCATGCAAATATATAAAATATTCAAGCATCATTACATTGCATGAAGTCATCAATCTACTTCTCCCCCTATGTCATCAACAAAAAGGAGAAGTAGCATCATAGCCATTTTAAAAGATATGCAAATTTTTACAACACACTATCTATTTATCACATCATACAACATTTTGCAGTACAACACCAAATAATACCATTCAATCATAGCAAGTTTCAAGGATGGGCAATGATGGTAATTTTCACTTGCTTCTTGAGATGTGCAAGTTTGCACCTTGTTTCTTACGATAGCAATATTTGCATCCTTTGATATAACAATTCTTAGCTTCTCATGAAGTTGCAAAATAGGAATCAAGATGGCAAATTTTTGCAATGTTCGAGCTAAAAACTTTCTCTCCCTTTGTTAGCATCAAAAAGAAAGGGAGGATCAAATACTTCAAATAATCTTGCATGAGATTCAACAATAATTTGTAACAAAAATACAAGCAATTTTGAAGAAGTGAAATTGAGCAAGATTTTTGCCTCTCTTGAGATAGTAACTTTTTGCTTCTCAATACTCAAGCTAGCAAAATTTTCTCTTTTGATGCACAAGCTAGCAATTTTCTTCCTCTTGAATGAGCTAGCAAATTAATCATGCAAGCTAGCAATAAATCTTCTCCCCCTTTGCTTTTGTCAAAAAGAAGGGAAGAATATAATTATTTTCCCTTTACATGAATGCTTCCATCATGACAAAATAACAAATTTCCATCATGAATTTTTAACATATCAAGTCATGAATTCAAGAAAGTCATAAACAAATCATGGTATGAGGAAAATTTATAACAAGCAAGCAAGCAATAATGATAAGCTAGCATACTTTGCGATACGCAAACTAGCTTCCTTTCAATTTTTTTTCTTTTGCAACTAAGTTTCCCTTTTGCAAGCCATCAACTTTTTGTTTGCAATGAGCTAGTAATTTTTGTAAAATTTATAACATTTTAAACATGCAAGCTCATGAGTTAAAAAATAATACAACTTTACAATTTCTTTCTTCTCATTTTGAGAAGTGCAAGTTTTGCCTTTTTCAAGTTCTAGCTAGCTATGTTTGTCATTTTCACTTGTGATACATAAGCTAGCAAGCTAACTCCCCCTTTGTCACTATCTAAAAGAAGGGATGAATAATATTTCAATGAAATAATTTAGCACCAATCAATATTTCAATTTTTTCATGATGCATACAAAACATAGATGCAAAGAATTCATGAAAGATATCAATATGAAATATCAACAAAGATCAACACCAAAAGACATCATTATGATTCATCATAAAGCAAATTTCATTTATGTCAAATGTTCAATTTACCACACAAGGCAAAGAAATCATGTCACTTTTAGGGTCATAAAATATATGACATCAAGGCTCATGATTCATTTAAAAAGATATAGCACAAAGAATAACTTGATTCATGCATAAGAATTCCAAGTATCAAGTATTAAGATATCAAGACTTGGATTGTGATAAAGCTCACTCAAGTTCGAATCATCAAAATCATTAACATAGTTTATGAGATTCACAAAAAAAAAACATAAACTTGAATTGTTCTCCTCTTTGGTAAATGATAAAAAGAAGCAATCATTTTCGAGATTCAAAATGCTAACAATTTGCATTAATCATGACAAGTGATACATCAAAAGTCTACATCATTATTTCAATCAACAAGTCATGAAGCATACAAAGTAGTATTGAAACATGAGAGAAAAGTTTAAATTATCAAATCATAATCAATTCATCGAAATCACTTCTATAATTTATGAGATTCTTAAGATATCATGAAATCATTAATCTCGATAAGATAGTAAATATAATTTCTTTATGTTTCATCATATAAGTATGTCTTTTGCCTTTATATGCCAAATCAAAATATTCAAAACCGGAAGACAAACTTCATTATAAACATTGTCAAAACAACACATTGTTTCAAGACATGAGATTTAATTTATCATGATAATGTGTTTCATTTTGTTTCAAACAAGTGTGCTCATGTTTCAAAAGATGAGTGTCAAATTTAAGATCAAAACATGAGTTTGTCATGAAGATATGATATCACAATGTCATTAAGCATGATAACAAACTTTTAGTATTTTCATTTCAATGATGATTTCATAATGTATGTTCAAACATTTATATGGAACCCATCATTGTAGAAATTCAAAACATAAGTTTGTCATTAAATCCATCAAGATCATATGCATCAAACATCATGATAGTACATTTTCTCATCTTTATGAGTTTCAATTTAAGTGATTTGATCTTTAATAAGAATGTTCAAATTTTTCATATGAAAATGTCATGCATCAGATTCAAAAACGAAAATATCATCAAAATCATTTTAATTCTTTCTTACCTTAGTTATAACAAGATGATCGATGCTCAAATTTTTGGTAAAATCATGCATCATTTTATAATTCTGAAAAATAATTTTTGTCAAGAGAATCATCAAGTCCAAATGTAATACAAGACAACATTAAAATCACATTTCTTTCATTTGTAAAATTTATGGGTTAGGTCTTTATAATTGATTTCATGAAGACATGTATCATCTAAAAATTTCATCATAAAAAGAGTCAAGACCCATTAATCCAAGATAGAAGTTTTTTTTTTTAATCAACATCACTTCAACAACTCATGCATAATATAAAATCATCAAGCATCATGTTTAGAGACAATGTAAACCATCAAGATACTCATGCAATACTATAAAGAAAAGCATAGTATAATTTTTAAATTATTTTTTAATTTCTAAAAATACAAGAAAAGCATGAAAAAAAAATCCCTACTAACTAAGTTAAGCATTCATGCAAAGCATCATGTAATTTCAAAATAAGGTAGAAGCAACTTGGGTGAGTTTTTTACCTCATTGTCGAAAACCATCAAAGCCCATTTTGCCTCTTCTTTACTTGATTCTTCTTTGCAAGACTTCTTCTTCTTCTTTGGCCTCTTCCTCCGTTCAAGTTCATTGTCTATTTTAGATTTTTGTTTAATGAACTTATTAAGATTCATTAAAAGTTCAATGTCCTCATTGTCCTCATCACTTGAGTCATCACTCAAGTGACATTCATTTGTCCGATGTTCCAAATCCTTCTTGTTCTTTAGAAGGTGGTTCATATGATCATCATGTTCCAATGTTCGAAGAAACTCATTTCATATGTCATTAGTGAACCGATTAGTTCTTCCAATGAAAAATCATTTAAATTTTTAGTCTCTTGTATTGTGGTTACTTTTGGATCCCAACTCTTTGGGAGGGATCTTAAAATCTTGTTAGTGAGTTCAAAGTTCGAAAAACATTTATCAAGACTTTTTAAGCTATTGACGACATCCGTGAAGCGGGTGTACATATCGCCGATAGTTTCGCTTGGTGTCATTCGGAAGAGCTCAAAATCGTGCAATAAGAGGTTTACTTTCAAGTCTTTAACTCTACTAGTTTCCTCGTGCGTGATTTCAAGTGTTCGCCAAATATTGAAAGCCATTTCGCACATTGAAATCCGATTGAACTCATTCTTATCCGAAGCGCAAAATAAGGCATTCATTGCCTTTGCATTCAAAGAAAAAGACCTTTTCTCCAAATCCGACAATTCGTTTATCGTTTTAGAGGAAGGTTGAAAGCTATTTTCGATGATGTTCCACAAATTCAAATCCATGGAAAGCATAAAAACTCTCATTCGAGTTTTCCAATATGTGTAGTCCGATCCATTAAAGAACGGTGGATGAAAAACCGAAAAGCCCTCTTGAAAACCATTTAGAGCCATTTCTCACGGATGTAAATCCGAAAGAGAAAGAACGTGGCTCTGATACCAATTGTTAGGGATCGAGTGGCACTAAGAGGGGGGGGGGTGAATTAGTGCAGCGGCAAAGAACGATAGATTTTTCAGTGTTTAACACAAGTTCAGAAACTTCGTATTAATGAATGTAGCATTTCGTTTGAACCCGGAAAGATTGCGTTTTAACTTTAAAGCATATGTAAGAAGATGAAGAGGAAGTTGAGTAAATAAGGCAGCAAATGAAGAGGGTTTGCAGCAAAGTAAATAGCAAGAACATAAATACAAACCAGATTTATAGTGGTTCGGTCATCCAACCTATATCCACTTCCGAAGCCTTCTCCGATGAGGCTCCCAACTTCCACTAGCAAATCCTTTTGTAGGGGAAGGACCAAATACCCCTCTTACAACCCTTTTACAAGAGGTTCACACTCTTACAAGTTTTCACAAAGAGAAGGAAATGAGGTGAATACTTAAGCAAATGAAGAACAAGACTTTCCCAAGACTTATTTTCAAAATCTAACTCTCCAAGGGTCCCCCCTTCTTTTTTTTAGTTCTAGACACCTTTCATCCAAGAATGTGAGGGGTATTTATAGGCCTCAAAGTGATTTAAATTTGGGCTCCAAATTTGAATTCATTTTTAGTTTCCCGGTGTTAGGCGGTGCTACCGCTTGTCAGAGACGGTGCTACCGCCTGTTAGAGGCGGTGCTACCGCTTGCACAGTGTCAGACTGACACAACAGGGGTGGTACTACCGCCCCAGCTAGGTGGTGCTACCGCCTGGCTTTCCAAGCACTAGGCAGTGCTACCGCCTAGCACGTGGCTGCTGGTTCGATTTTGGGCCAAAAACTTTTGGCCCAACCTTGTCTAAATCAAGGCCCAATGGCCCCTACTTTGGGTTTATAGGATTAACACCTAATCCTAACCCAAATTAATGTGCTAACTATAAAATTAAATACATTCCTAAGCTATTACAATGTCCGCAAGTCAAGTCTTCTTCCAGTGAGCTTCCGGCGAACTTCCGACGATCTTCCGAAGATCCCTCGGAAACAATCCTACAGACTCCCGGCAAGCTCTCAGACTCCACGATGATTTTGGCAAGTTCTCCCGAGTTTCTTTGACAAGCTCCGATCTTTCTTGGCAAGCTCCGTGAACTTTCGACGAACCTTCCGGTGAACTTCCGAAAACCCTTCGGCAAGCTCCCTACTCATTCTCGGCCGGTTCTGGCAGCACTCCCAACAAATCTTCGGACTTCCATCAAACACTCGAACTCCCAACGATCCATCGCACTTGACTTCTGCCCTTTGTTTCGCTTTACATCTTCATCCTTATCGTAGTTACTCCTGCACAAACAAACACCAAACACTCTACTTCGATCTAGACAGTTACTACAACACGAATTGACATTCATTTGCCCAGTACGTCATTGGTCGACGCTTCGTCCGATCCTTCGGCACATCGCCCTCTCTTGCGGCTTGTTGCCCAATCGACGGTTGACCTCCGCAACCCCGATATCCATGTCGTAACTCCGCACTTCTTGGCCCGATGCTCGACGTCCGAAGCCTCCTACCGATAGTCGACCGAACCTCCGGCTCGACATCCAATATCCTGACGTGATCACCTCCGATGCAACGTCAATTCCTCCAGCGTTAATTGTCTAATCCTGCTTGATAGTAGACCTGCGTAACTTAACATGCAGTTAAACAACAAAACACACTCAATTAGTTTAATCATCAAAATCTGAGATTCAACACTTTGGATGAATCACAATGTGAATCATTTGCTAAGTGTATGAGTCATGAATTTGAAATGAGTCTAATGGGTGAATTAAACTTCTTTTTAGGATTACAAATTAAACAACTTAGTGATAGTATATTTCTTAATCAAACAAAGTATACATTAGAATTGTTAAAACAATTTAACATGGATAGTTCAAAAGCCATCAACACTCCACTGAGTACTTCCACCAAGTTAGACTTGGATGAAAGTGGAGAAATTTTTGATCAAAAAACATATAGGGGAATGATAGGTAGCTTACTTTATCTCACTGCAACTAAACCGGATATCATGTTTAGTGTAGGTCTATATGCAAGATTCCAAGCTAATCCTAAGTTATCTCACCTTAAAGTTGTTAAAAGGATCCTTAGGTATCTTAAAGGAACTCCTAATCTAGGATTATGGTATCCAAAATCTGATAACTTTGATTTAATAGCTTATGCGGATGCCAATTTTGGCGGATGTAGAATAGATAGAAAAAGCACATCCGGAACATGCCAATTTCTAGGATATGCACTTGTTTCTTGAACTTCCAAGAAATAAAATTTGGTTGCACTATCTACGGTGGAAGCCGAATACATAGCTACAAGTGCATGTTGTGCACAAGTTGTTTAGATAAAAAACACTTTAGAAGACTATGGAATTCATTTAAAAAATATTTTCATAAAATACGATAACACAAGTGCTATTTGTCTAACCAAAAATCCCATTCAACACTCTAGAACTAAGCATATTGATATTAGGCATCACTTTATACTAGATCATGTCAATAATAATGATGTCACTCTAGAATTTATTAATACAAAACATCAATTTGCGGACATCTTCACAAAACCCATAAATAAAGAACAATTTGACTTCATTAGAAGAGAATTAGGCATGCTAAATTTGTCCTAATATTTAATAGTGTATGCTTGTTTAAACTTTGGTTTTGATAGTTTCACCTTTATATTATCCATTCGGACTTTCAATGATATATGAAACTTTCATTTTTTAATCATTGATCTTAATATTTTGTTTTGAATGAAGAATTCATTTTCATTCTTCGATCGAAATGTTTCAATAAATATTTCTGATGAAGCCTTCATGATGGTGTTTTATTTTGAACGATTGAAAGTTTATAATGATGATTGAAATATTTCAATTTTGGTTTTAATATTCTCATTTCAATAAATTTTGTGTAACATCATGTCCTTCAATAAAGATCATGTCTTTTAATGATGTATGTATAACATCATCCTCTCTTTGTGATGACTAAATGGATTATATAATATGAAGATTGACATATGCATAGATTAGTGTCATGAATTCTGCATAAAAATCAAGTTCTTAAATGTTTATTTCAGATTTTATTCATGTGCTAATCCTTATGACTCAAGGTTTTATGATTTCATATCTTCTCCCCTCATAAATGACAAGCTGAATCTCATCATGAATTTTGATATCTCTCTCACAATTTTTTTTTAGATCTTGAATATGTTTGATGATTGGCCTCAATGATGCATCCTTTAGCTTTGTATTTATGCTTGAATTTTTCAATCAAAATTGAGTCTTGAACCATGAATTTTTAACAATCACCTAGAAATTTTTATCCATTTTTGCCTCAATGATCATTTTTCAGATTTTATAAATATGAATAAAAATGAACAAAATATTTTTCAGATTTATCTGTCGAGGATGACATATTTTGGCATTATGATTTCTACGTAAAGATTCCATATCACTTATGTCACTTCTTTTTTTTTAAGTTTCACCTTTTCATCAAGTTTCACTCCTCTTTAATAATGAAATTTATAATTATATACTTTTTTAATTTTTCACTTCCTTTTTGTTGATGACAAAGGGGGATAAAAATGTGAAGTTGATGACTTGTTGAATGCGGCGGCCTTCACGAGCAAAACAATTTGATGACTTGATAAATATCATGCATCGTATTGAAAAATGACTTAATAGTGTAATGAAGTGAAAAATATCTCATAAGTTTTAATATTGCAATTGCTCTTGCCATGCTTTGTATAAAAAATAGGTTGCAATCCTTAAAAAGCATCATAATGAACCTTTTAGTATTGCAATACATCACATGTATCACAAATTGAAATTTATAGTTGAAATTTATAAGATTCTTACTATATCATGTTTATCAAATGGCATCTTTCAATTGATATGATAAGTTTTCATCTCATGATGTATCCAATATGATATCTCGCTTTTCAATCATGAGATCCTTGTTGTAATTTTAAATTATTGGTAAATCTTTTGTCGAAATGATAAATGTTTATCATCCTTCGACTTAAAATTAATGTCATGCTTTGATTTTTTTTTTATGAATGAAACTTCATGCTTGTTGAGCATGATGATAAGTTCAACGGATGAAACTTATCGGTTTGGCTTGAATTCAAGAGATTGAATTCAAATGTTTTTACTTTCTCATTATATGGCATATAGATAGGGGGAGTTAAGAATAACTCCATCAATTGATTGTCATCATCAAAAAGGGAGAGATTGTTGGATCTCAGATTTTAATGATAAAGTCAATTGATGGTTATTTGATCTAATCCATTTTTGAGATAAGTGTGTAGGATTAACTATGATAGACCTAAAGCAAATTACCAGAGTTAAGTTGCTGGGAGTTCAAGAGTCCACCGGAAGTCCGAAGGATCATCAGAAGTGCTATCGGAGCCAACCGAGATAGAATCGGGGACTTGCCGAAGGTTTCGAAAGTTCGCCGAAAAGATCGTCGGAGGTTCACGGAGATCACCGAGAAGGTTTGGAAGGTTACTAAAGACTCGTTGAACTCGCCATAGAATCCGGGAGTCTATTAGGAGTCCGTCGAAAGAAATCCGAGGGAGTGTCGGAAGTCCGCCGGAAGATCGCCAGAAAGCTCTCCAGAAAATGACTTGACGGTGTCGGTTTAATTTTATTTTAAATTCATAGTTAGCACTTTATTAGGATAAATACTAGGTATTAATCCTGTCTAGACTTGGTATGGGCCAATTGGGCCTTAAAGGGGCTGTGTTGGGCCAAAATTAAGGCCCATATAGCTTTTGGAAGGGTCTGGCGATGGCACCACCAAACCCAGGTGGTGGCACCACCAGATGGCCGAGGGCCAGGCTGTGGCACCGCCCTAGTCAATGGTGGTACCGCCTGACAAGTGGTTGCAACCACTTGTGTCAGGTGGTGGTATCGCCTGACAAGTGGTTGCAACCACTTGTGTCAGGCGGTGGTACCGCCTGCACCCCAAAAATTTGGGATAAGACTCTTTTGAGCACCATTTTTGAATCTCAAAAGAGTCTATAAATACCCCTTTACTTCTACTAGTAGAGCACCTTTTTGAAGTGCAAAAATAGAGTCTAAGCTATAGCAAATTCTTGCTTTCAAATCGCTCAAGTGTTCACCTCCTTTCTTCTCCTTTTAAAAATTCTGTAAAGAGAGGGAACCTCTTGTAAAAGGCTGTAAAGGGGTATTTGGTCCTTCCCCTTCAAGAGACTTGGTAGTGGAAGTTGGGAGCCTCATTGGAGGAGGCTTCAAGAGTGGACGTAGGTTATTCGACCGAACCACTATACATCGCTGCGTACATTGGTTGTGTGAGTGTTTAAATTTCTGCATCGTAAATTCCTTAGCTGCAAATTGATCGAACTTCTTCTCCCCACTTTCTATTTTATTCACTTGAATTATTGCAAGTTAAAGTCTCTTTCGTTGAATCAAGTTCTTATACAAATCTTCGAAATCGGTTTTAAAAGTTACAAACTTTAATCCGTTGCACTAATTCACCCCCCCCTCTTAGTGCCGCTCCGAACCTGACATTAATATTATTAATGGAAAGGATTTTTTGATTTTATCTCCTAACATAATATGTCACACACATACGTATTTAATATATATATCTACATCGCATGCAAATATATATACATATCTAGTAGGTGTATATCTAATCACACATTACATGAGCAATCATACCAAATGATCATGGACCACATCCTAATGTGATCAAGCCCGAGCCAGTGGGCCCAATCACTCACATCAAGATCTATGTGTACTTCGGCGCATCTCTATGCCCTGTGATCGTCCATCTCGCTTCGGCAGATCCGTCGGCATCTCAATGCATCTCCATGCGTCGGATCGTCTGTCTCGGGCTCGTGAGTCACGCTACCGCTGTGCCTCCTCATGTAATTACAACATAATTATAGGCACACAGGCCCGACAATAAATGAGAAAAGAATAGAGGCTCGTAGGCTCCAATAATAACAATCACATGTACACATCACATCACAGGTCCATAATCATCTGTCCACATCATACATCACATGTATATATTATTTTGTATAACTACTAAATAAAAAAAATAATAGTTAATTAAACTATTTAATTAACATATTTATTTTTCTGAAATTAGGGACATAAAGAGAATTTTTGAATTCCAAGGGGTATTTTGGTAATTCGGCCAAACGGGTATTTTGGTAATTCTGTCAAACGGGAGAGAATTTGAAATTTCTAAAATTCCGAGGGGCAAAATCATCTTTTGCCCTAAAAACCCTAACCCCCTTTGCTACACTGCGTTGTGCCCGCGGCCGCCGCCACCCTACCGGCGGCAGCCCCTCCCCGTGGGCGAAGTGCCTGCCGGTGCCCCTGGGGCACTGCCCTAGCGCCGTTGCCCCGTAGGCGCTGCCCTGCTAGCAGCCCGCTTGCGGGCAGGCCGCCGGCTGCTGCCTATGTAGGCAAGCAGCCTTACTGTTGCTGCACGAACGGGCAGCAACAATTGTTGCCCTTTCTCGCTATTCGCACCAACGATTTTGGCATCAAAAGTAGATCTAAAACATAACACACGTAGTTTAAGATCCGATCTTCACACGAACAACCTGGCTCTGATACCACTATTGGAAAATCCATTAGGGGAGCGACATCACATGCCCAGCGGAAGAACAGAAAATAAAACCCTAGATTTTTCGTAGAAAGTTTCCATCGTCGTGCGAAGATCGGTGCGTTAAAAATAAATATGCAAAATTGCATGTGTAAAAGAAGATACCTAGGGAGATCGTATATCCCTGAATTCATGCAGATCTGTGAGAGAGGATGAAGGAGGTCAAGCATCCTCTTCTCTAGTGGTATCCACATGGTAGGGATTGCAACGATGCAACTCTCTCTTTGGGGAGAGGAGAACAAGAGGTGGCTACCAAAAGAAAACCCTCAGCCTATGGAGCTTTGGTTCCCTCCTATTTATAGAGGCCCCTTGAAAACTCTAATGAATCTTTTGCCCTATTGGGTATCGGATCTCCATCCAATTACCTAAGCCTCTTGGATTAGTGGGTCTCTACCCAATAATCTCTTATTGGCAATTATTGGATCTCATCTCAGGATTCAATAATTCAGGGGCTTAATGGATACCCAATAAGATAGGGGGTTCAGCGGATATCTCATATCCGAACCTCTACTCATCGCAACACCTACCATATATGTGTGACCCTCTAGGCCCAATATCAAGCTAGCCTTGAGTCATACTTGTTAGAACTCCTTCTGACTTAGTGAATTATTATCTCTATAATAATTTACTCAACTCATCGACTGCGGACGTACCAGGCCACTACGCCGTGGCCCCCAAACGATATAGGGGAATCCAATCCTTTGGACCTATCTATCCTCAGTTGCCATGTATCTATAATCTCTCATCCATCTAATATCCCAGAGACCCTATACCGGGCATGGTGCTATCAGGCCCGTACGGTCTCTCCTCGAGTCTTGCTCTTGTCAGATTCTCCCGGAGAACCCTTTCTCACTCAATCTGAATAACCTTGGCCAAGGATTTTTTTGAGCAAGAATACATGGGATTTTCCTCTCATGATACCGAGAGCGGATGATCCTCAATTGACACTCAATAACCATCGTAAGGTTGGCTACCACTCCCAATGACTGGCTATATTAGATCTGAAACTTTCCAAACCTATAAGTCTGGTATCAAAGAGTGGAGTACTCATACAGGACATCCTTGGTGTCTCAAGTCTAAGGATCAGATATACTATTGGGACTACGGAATCGCTGTCTAACATGAGGTATCAATAACCATCCAGCATTCCATAAGCGGATCAATCAGTGAACTCATTCTCCAATGAGCACCTACACTGTAACCTTAGTGTCCCCACATGAGTAGCTATGAGACTAGCTACCTCCATTATATGAATGGGTATACAGCACACCAATCTATTCGGTTATCTCGATGTTCTTCTCGAGTAACCTATGACCAGGATAATTTAGGGTCTGTGTTTAAAGGTGAATCAGTCTCATTATCGTGATCTCATCACGATCCAATTCCCATTGCACAGATCCAAAGACATCACAGTATATGCAACACGCAAGATAAAGTGATAAAATGTCTAATAATAAGTAAAGAGATAAAGTACATATTAAGTCACAAGTGCCATCACTCATGTGATTGGCTTGCAGGGCACATATGACTAGTACTAATAGGCAGTGGTACCGCCACTGATAGGTGGTGGCACCGCCAGCACCCGGAAACCCAAAATGAATTCAAATTTGGAGCTCAAATTTGAATCATCTTGGGGTCTATAAATACTCCTCTTTTCTCAACTAAAAGTACAACCTTTTAAGAGTTAGAAATTGAGCAAAAGCCATAGCAAAGCTTTGTTTTTGATAGCTTAAGTGTTCACCTCCCTCTCTTTGCAAAAATCTGTAAGAGTGTGAACCACTTGTAAGAAGGTTGTAAGAGGGGTATTTGGTCCTTCCCCTTCAAAGTGACTTGCTAGTGGAAGTTGGGAGCCTCATCGAAGAAGGCTTCAAAAGTGGATGTAGGTCATTTGTCCGAACCACTATACATCGCGATGTTCCTTGAATGTGTGAGTATTTAAATTTCTGAATCATTTCTTTACTTAGCTGCAAATCGTTCGATCTTCATCTCCTTTACTCAAGCTACTTTAATTAAGTCATTTTTCGTTGAATCGAAATCTCCATACGAACTAGCCATTTACGAAATTGATTTCAAACTTACTAGTTTTAATCCACTGCACTAATTCACCCCCCTTCTTAGTGACACTCCAATACTAACAAGTTCCACCCCTTGCGTGGCCATCGGTGAGGTGAGCACAAGGGACGTGCGTGGTTGCATTGGCCCCTTTCCCCTTCTTTTTTTTAATTATTGGGGCTGCTGCAAGGTTGTTGTGAAGTTACAACGAAAACGTCAAGGATCATTGCTCTGATACCAAATGTTAAGATCCTTTAGTGTTTTAACGTAGAAAGAGGAAGAAGTGAAAGAAAAGGGTTTGATCTCTTCGAGGGGATCGGCCTCCTTGATTACTTTGAGGGGATCAGCTTCCTAGGTTTAGCCAAAAGACTGAAAAATTTCTCATTACTCAAAAGAAACAATTACATCCCTATTTATAGAGCCCACAAAGACTTGGACACTTAATAATTAAATATTAAATAAATAAATTATTCAAGCTTAAGAAATAAAAGGTTTATAATAGAATTATTATGGAGATAATAATTTACTGAGTCAAAAAGAGTTCTGGCAAGTATGACTCATGGCCAACTCGATATTGGGCCTATAGAATCACACACATATGGTAGGTGTCACGACGAGTAGAGATTCGAATATAAGATATCCGATGGAGCCTCTATCTTATTGGATATCCGTTAAGCCCTTGAATTATTGGATCCTAAGATGAGATCCAATAAGAGCTAATAAAAGATTATTGGGTAGAGACCCATTAATCTAAGAGGCTTGGGTAAATGGATAGAGATCCAATAACCAACAGGGCATGATCTATTAGAGTTAAGTTGACAGAGGACCTCTATAAATAGGAGAGAACTAAACGCCCATAGGCTAAGGGTTTTTTGGCAGCCACCTCCTATTCTCCTCTCCCTCTCCTCCTCAGCCAACAACGCCAATTTTGGGGTGTATGGACAACAAGAAGGGCTGGCCCCTTCTTAATCGCATAGTGCGCATAGTAATGAGATTTGGGTAACGATTTAAGAAGAGTCGTCATAGCCCCTACTATGTGGATTATCGCTAGAGAGGAGGACATTTGAACTCCTTCATCTAGTCCTATAGATCTGCAGGGATTCAAGGATATACGATCTCCCTAGGTAATTTTCTAACACGTAGTTTTTTTGGTTTTACGGGTTTTCACACACCAACTTTTGCATGACGATAAGAACCTATATTTCTACAAAAAATCTATAATTTTGTTTCTGTTCTTCTGCTACGCATATGATGTCGCCGTATATTTTTTAACAATTATAATGTAATTACAAGCATGTAGGCCCGACAATAAACGAGAAAAATAGAGGCTCACAGGCCCCAATAATAATAATTATTGTACACTCATCACACGGTCCATGATTATCCGTCTACATCATACATCACATGTACATATCATCATCATATAGGACTACTAGATAAATAATAATAGCTAATTAAACTTTTTAATTAACTAAATGTTTAAAGATAGGGTATAAGTTTAAAGATAAATTGGTCTCATTATCGTGATCTCATCATGATCCGATTCCCATTGAACAGATCCAAGGACATCACAATATACATCTAAATAATGTGAGAAAATACCAATAATCATAAGCAAAGAAATTAACGTAGCATGTTACAGGTGCCACCATTAATATGATTGATTTATAGGGCACTTATAACTAGCATAAAGATTGTCTCCTAAACCTATTAAAAGGAGAAAGAGCTATAAAAAGTAGTTGATTTTTGCCCATTGAAAGAAGATCGGTTAGTGGATGTTGGTGGCCTCAATGAAGGAGGAATTAGGAGTGAACATAGGTCGGATGACCGGACCACTATAAACTCTAGTGTGTTCTTTTTAGCTTACGTTCTACTCTCTTCACTTTACAATTATTCCAAGTCGATATCATTTCCGATACTGCCTTAATTGTTGAAAGTTTTTATCAAATGATTTTTTCAAATCAACACTCTCTTAATGTCAACTATGATCCTAACAGTTGATATTAGAGCTACCTTTATTTCTTATTTAGTTTAACACCAAAGAGAAATGAATATTTACGGCTTTCAAGAGGGTCACTTTATCATTCATCCTCTTATGTTCAATGAGACGGACTACACATATTAGAAAACTCGAATGAGAGATTTTTTACTTTCTTTGGATTTGAATTTATGGAATATTATCGAAAATGATTTTCAAAAGTTTTCCAAACCAACGAATGATTAGAATGATTTAAAGAGGAAGACTTTTTCATTAAATGCAAAGGCTATTAATGCTTTGTTTTGTGCCTTGGACAAAAATGATTTTAATCATGTTTTTATTTGTGAAATGACATATGAGATTTGACACACTCTTGAAATCACACACGAAGGCACTTGTAGAGTTAAAGATTCAAAAATTAATCTTTTAATGCATGATTTTGAATTATTTCGAATGGTACCAAACGAAACTATTGGTAATATGTACACCCATTTTATATATGTTATCAATAGTTTAAAAAGACTTGGTAACGGTTTTTCTAATTTTAAACTTATTAACAAGATTTTAAGATCCCTTTTAAAAAGTTAGAATCTAAAAGTAACGTCAATACAAGAGACAAAGGACCTAAATAATTTTTCGCTCGAAGAAATTATCGAGTCTTTGATGACCTATTAAATAACTCATTTGGCATGTGATGAACATGAGAACAACCTTCCAAAGGGAATAGGAATGTAATTGCACTTAGAACAGAAGAAGACCACTTGAGCGAAAGCTCAAGCGATGATGACTTTGAACTCCTAACAATAAAATTTTAAAAGTTCATAAAACAAGAATTAAAGAATAAAAATAAACTCAATCTAAACACAACCACTTGCTATAAACACAAGAAGCCAGGGCACTCCAAAGACAAGTATATAAAAGTGAAGAAGAAGAAATCACTTGAGGATAAATTGAGTGATGAAGTGGCGAACTACACCTTGACGACTTTCAACAACAAGGCAAGTGACTTAATCAAATACTTTTTACTTTACTATAAAATTATTTAGTACTTTTTATGATCTTATTAGTTTAAAAGAAATTATCATGATAATTGTATATTTTATGATAATGCTCGTACACCAAATAAGATTAACTCTATATATGTTTTAAGAAGCAATTGATAATTTTGTATTACTTTTCAATTTTAAACATGATGCTTGGCTTTCATATGAAAAACTTAAGTATGCCTATATAAAATCAATCGCATGAATTGAAACAAAAAAAAAGAAGGTATTTTTCTTGAAAATTTTGCAATCTTTAAAGCTTTTGAATTTTTCAATAAAAGATTAATGAACCCATGTTTTATGAAAGTGATTTTGTTGATTTGATTTTGAATGAGTTTTATTCGAATCTTACACTTGATACTTGAAATTTTTGCGTATGAATCATGATGAATTGAGATATATAATGCATGAATCAAGTTCTCAAATGTTTTATTTTACTATAAATAAGTTTTATTGAAATCATGATATTGATTTCTTGAAATTGTAACTTCAATTTTTTTTTAAATCAAGATCGTACACTTTAATTCTTCCATTTTTTTTACAGAGAATGTTTATCCAATTAAATCATGATTGTTCTTTTGATTTCTCAAATTTACAACTCAAATTCTCTATGTGAATCAAGATCATTTTCTACTAGATCTCCTAAGATCCCTTTTTTTTATTTAAGAGGAGATTTATCAAAATGATTCATGAACTTTTAAATTCTTGACTTGATCCTTCATTTGTCCACGTGATAGTTAAAATATTTACACCCTTGAATTCTTCCCTTCTCCTTTCCTTCTTTTTAATGACAAGAGGGGGAGAGAAAAGTGCCACCTTGAATATTAAACTTAGGCATAATAAAAAATGCTAGCTTGAATGATAAATTGGTATCCATGACTTGATTTTGATGATTGAAATATTCATATAAATTTTTGATACCTCATTTGTCATGATTTAAAAATTGATGTAAAAATTTTACAATATTGTATTCTTCCCTTCCTTTTGACAATGACAAAGGGAGAGAGAAAAATTGCTAGCTTGCACATTTCATGAGAGAAAAATTGCTAGCTCGATCATTGCAAAGGAAGCCAAAATTTGCTAGCTTGTACTTCTCAAAAGAGAAGAAAAGAATTTGCTAAACTTCACCTTCTCAAGAACTTGCGAGCTTGCAAATCTCAAAAGAGAAGCAAAATCGATAGCTTGCACTTCTCAAAAGAGAAGAAAGAACTTACTAGCTTGCATGTTGTAAAGTGATAAATTGCTAGCTTGTATGTTGTAAAACTTGCATATCTTGAAAACTTGCTTATTGTACTTCTTTTTGTTGATGACAAATGGGGAGAAGTAATGATGATTTGAATCATGCATGATATGATGTACTTTTATGTCTTGAAACATTGCATGATTACTTGATTTAAAGGATCTATCAATATGACATATTGATAGGGGGAGTTAAGGTTACTCCGTCATCAATTGGTTGTCATCATCAAAAAGCAGGAGATTGTTGAATCTTGGATTTTAATAATAAAACCAATTGATAATATTCATAATCTAATCTATGTTTTGAGTGATGTAGGACTAGCTTTGATTAGGAAGAGATAATTAAAGTAAGAGGAATCGGAAGTTGGGTCGAAGTGAAACATGTCAGAAAATTGGACATCGAGCCAAGGGATCAGTTAACATATCAACAGAAGGCTTTGAATGATGAGTTTGGGCATCAGGCTATGAAGAGCAGACATTACGCCAAGGAGATCGGAGTTGTGGAGGTCAATTGGCCAATTGGGCAATAAGCCACAAGAGAGGACGATGCACCAAAGAATCGGATGAAGCACCGATGAACCAATGATATACCAGACAATAATTGATTCAAGCTTTGTAATAATTATCTAGATCGAAGTAGGTTTAAATTGTAATTGGGTTGGAATTAGGCCAACTCAATTAGGGGTCAATTGGGCCTAAATTTAGGTTGTGTTGGGAAGTGAAAAGCCCAAACAATGACCCAACAAGTGGTGGTACTGCCAGAATAGGTGGTGGAACTATCGGTGGCTCAATCACTGAGACATAATCTCCAAGACTATGTCAGGCAATGGTACCACCAGATTGGGTGATAGTACAGCCTAGTGTCAGAGCAGATTGGGCAATGGTACCACCAATACCTCAAAATCTCGGGGTGTTTGAAATTTTGGCTTCTAGTTTGAATCATTTGGAGCCTATAAATACTCCTCTCATCTCTGGTTAGAATACACACCAATTGAGAACAAAAAGAGGGATAACGCTATTATAATTGTGTGAAAATTTCTCCCCTATAGCTTTAAGTTTTGGTTAAGTCTAAGAGAGGGGTGAGTGGGGTTGTAAAGGTTATCTCCTAAACTTATCAAAAGGAGAAAGGGTTATAAAAGATAGTTGATCTTTATCTATTGAAAGAAGATCGATTAGTGGATGTTAGTAGCCTCGACGGAGGAGGAATCGGGAGTGGAGGTACGTCAGATGATCGAACCACTATAAACTCTGGTGTGTTCTTTCTTTGCTGCCCACTTTTATTACTTAGCTGCTCTCTTCACTTTAGATTTACTCCAAGTTGATATCATTTTTGATATGGATTTAATCTTTGAAAGTTTTTATCGAATGAGTTTTTTGAATCAACGAATCGTTTTATCACTGCACTAATTCACTCCCCCCCCCCTCTTTGTGTCGACTGTGATCCTAACATGTACATCTTGAATAGAGTTCCGGGTAAGTCGGTTCCATCAACTCCATTTAAGTTATAGACTGATAGGAAGTTTAGTCTGAGACGTTTATATATTTGGGGGTGTCCTATAGAGATAAGAGTATTCAATCCACATGAAAAGAAATTAGATCAAAGAACTATTTTTGAATATTTTATTAATTATCCAAAAAAGTCTAAGGGATATAAATTTTATTGCCCTAATCATAGTACGAAGATAATAGAATCTAGTTGTGTAAGATTCCTAAAAAATAGTGAAATCAGTGAGAGTGAAAAATCTCAAAGGATCGATTTTTATATTGAGGAGATTCAGGTTAATTCTCTCGTATCATCTCATATTCAAGAAATTATTGTTCCTCAAATCAATGAAAGAATTAGTGAGGGTAAATAATAAAATAAAATTGATGAACTCTCACATAATGTTGATGCCACTATTGATGATCTTGTAGAGCAATCACAATTGGCAACTTTGAAAAGTTCTCAAAGGAAAAGGAAATATATCATTTATGATGATTATGTGGTATATCTATAAGAATTAGATTATGATATGGGAATAAAAGGAGATCCCTTATCATTCAAAAGCCATAGAAAGTAATGATTCTAAAAAATAGTATGATATAATAAAAAAAGAGTTAAAATCAATGGACTAGAATGGTGCCTAAGAACTCATTACATTACCCAATAATTGTAAAAGAGTTGATTGTAAATAAGTCTTTAAGACAAAATGTGACTCAACAAGTAATATCAAATGATATAAAGTTAGACTTATGGCTAAAGGTTTTTTCAAAAAGAAGACATCGATTATAACGAGACCTTTTCTCTAGTTTCTAGAAATGACTCATTGAGAATCGGTATGGTATTAATAGCTCATTACGATCTTAAGTTACATCAAATGAATGTGAAAAGACATTTCTGAATGGGAATCTAGATGAGAAAATCTATATGGAACAACCTAAAGGATTCATAGAAAAGGGAAAAGAATGTTAGGCTTGTAAATTTAAGAAATCCATTTATGACCTTAAACAAGCTTCTAGGCAATGGTATATAAAGTTTCATAATACCATTATTTCCTTTGGATTTAAGAAAAATATTTTTTTATCAATGTATATATCTAAAAGTAAGTGGGAGCAAGTTTATTATATTGGTTTTATATGTGGATGATATTTTGTTCGTCTGATCTTGGTTTATTGCACGAAATCAAGATATTTTCAAACAAGAACTTTAAGATGGTTGATATGAATAAGACAGCTTATATTATTGGTATTAAGATATTTAGAGATAGATCTTAAGGATTAGTTGGATTGTCTTAGAAAGGATATATTGATCGTATCTTAGAGAGATTTAATATATAATTTTTCTTTGCTAGTGATACAACTATTACTAGAGGTGAAAAATTCAACTAAAACTAGTGTTCGAAAAATGACTTAGAAAGGAATCAAATGAAGAATATTCCTTATGGGTGTGCAGTTAGAAGTCTATTATATGTTCAAACTTGTAAAAGATCATATATCAATTTTGCAATTGCAATGTTAGGTAGATACTAGAGAAACCTAAGAATGAAATATTGGAAAGCTACAAAGAAAGTAATGAGATATTGTAAGGGACAAAGGATTATATGCTAATATATAGGAGATCAGATAAGCTTAAAGTGACAGGATATTTAGATGTTGATTTTGTAAATTACCTCAACAATAGGAAGTCCACATCAAGGTTTATATTCATGTTAGTTGGTGAGGCAATTTCTTAGAAAAATGCAAAGCAATCACTTATTGTATCATCAATAATGGAAGCTGAATTTGTGACATGCTTTGAGGCCATAAATCAAGCTTTATACCTATGAAATTTCATCTCAGGACTTGATATAGTCGACTTAATTACTAGGCCGCTAAAGATATTTGTGATAATATCGTAATAGTCTTCTTCTCTAAGAATGACAAGTACTCAAGTGGTTCCAATCATATCAAAATAAAGTACTTAGTAGTTAGAGAAAGAGTATAGAAACAACAAGTGTCAATTGAGAACCTGAGCACCATTATGATGATTGCTGATCCATTTACTAAACTTTATAATATAAAATGTTTAAAGAACATATTCTTAGGATGGGACTTCTGAGCAAGCCATAAAAGATATGGTGATACATATTTAGGTGGATGTTATTATTGATTTTTTTCTTGCTTAATTAAAGTTGTTTGTTTCTATTATCTTATTTAAATTTATGTTTATGTAAATTATAATTAAATGTAATAATAGGACTATTTTGACAAGAGAAATTATAGGTGTTATTATGGACTATATTATGAAAGACTAACATGTTGTGGTATATAAAAGAGAGTATGACATTGATTATATATAACCGCTATGACTCATACTGATAGTTAGACTTAATGTAGTATTATTATGCTTATTGGACTTATTGGCTTGTTTTAAAAATTCATAACTTTGTATAAAATGCTTTTCAAAATTTTTTAGAATCCAATCAGGTAAAATTGTTTTCAAACAAATTTTATTTTATTTATTTTAATTTTAAATATTTTTTTATATCTTATCAATTAATGAGCCAAGTAGGAGAATTTTAGATTATATGGCTCTTTATAATTGGATAAGATATATAATAGAACTAATTGGATTCTAATGATAGATATTGGCCGATAGAAAAGAAGTCCATATTATAGTAGGATTCCTTAGGGGATGCCCTTGATGGGAGGAACTCTCATAATAACTTATCCTAGACCCTATGCTCTCACCTATAAATAGACAAGACTTCTAGAGACTAAACGATATATATCATAGAGGATGTAGTTAAGAGATTATAGTTTCTCTCTCAACCTCCCTAAACCATCAATCTAAGTGGTCCTGTGAAAAAATAGGAAGAGAGGAAAAGGCATCTAGTTCTCCTTGCAGATTGACAATAGCTTTAAATCTAAATACGATACCCAAATCACATAGAGATCCTTTTCAAATGGCATCAAAAGGTATGCATCGCAAAAATCGATCTAATGTTATTTGATTTCAATCTTAGTATAAATTTTTTTTCACATTTCATATAACATATAATAGATTTTATGCTTACAAAAGTAACTTCCAACAAAAATGGCTTTATCTAGTTGGTTATGAAGACTAGAGAATAAAGAACATTAAACATCTATTTCTAATAAGTTCTAGTTGGTGGTGGAGATTTCTCGATACCATATGTCCTTGGTATCTTCTTAAATCAAATTCAACATTTATTCCTATGTAGGCCAATATTGAGAAATCAAAGCAACATAAATCAATACAAAAAGATAAAAAAAAGTGGATAAAATAAATAAAGAGTAGCTTTAAACCTAAAAATCTAGTGAGTACCTCTAGATTGTTACAATTAATTTATATGGATTTATTTAGAACAATTGACATCACAAGTCTAGGAGGTAGTAAATATGTTTTTGTAATTGTTGATGACTTTAGTGTTAGGATCTAGAGCGGCACTAAGAGGGGGGGTGAATTAGTACAATGGTTGAAAACGTTGATTTGTGTAATTTTGGAAAACTTCATTTGAGAAGAATTACGTTTCAATGAAAACCAACTTCGATTGCATTTAAACTTAAAGAGATTCATAAGCGAAAGAGAAGGATTTGAGTGATTACAATAAGGTAAAAGATTTTCAGGAATATAAATTGTAAGAAAAGAAATGCAAACCGATTTTATAGTAGTTCGGTCCTTTGACCAACATCCACTCCCAAGTCCTCCTTCGTTGAGGTCACTAGCTTTCACTAATGATCTTCTTTCAATGGGTGAAGATTAACCACCCTTTTACAACTCTTTCTCCTTTTCAAAGGTTTAAGAGATAATCTCTGCAAGTCTCACACCTCCCTTAGACAACCTTCTAAACTTTTCAAGAGAAGGGGCAGAACATTCAAGACTTTTTCAAGATTACAACTTGATTCACTAGAGTTTTAGCTTCCTTTTTCTTGTGTAATCCTTGCAGGGATGAGTGGGGTATTTATAGGCCCCAAATAGCTCTAAAAACGAAGCCAAAATTTAAATTTTTGGGTCTTCTGGGTATGGGCGGTACTACTGCCTACATTGGGCGGTGCAACCGCCTACAGAACCTCAAAAATAGAGGTTATGGTGGTGCTACTACTAGCCTGGAGTGGTACCACTACTACAGCTTTATTGCTGGGTGGTACCACCACCTGCAGTTTGGAAAAGTTCGCTTTTTCACTTTTCCAGCTCATAGGTGGTTCTACCACCAGTTTGGCGGTGCCACCGGCTATAACAACATTTGGGCCACTGAATGGGCCTCTCAATGAGCCCAAATCAGGCCTAATTGGCCCCTAATTGAGTTGGTATGATTTCACCTAAAAATAACTCAATTTTAACCTAACCTTCGACCATTAAGACATAAACAACCACAAGCTACGAATTTAAGTTATCTGGTATGTCATTGGTTCTCCTGGTGAACTTCTAGCAACCTTTCGGTGATCTTCCGATGAACTTCCGGTGCATCGTCCGAGCCTTCGATGAAGTGCTCGATCCACCAGCTTTTTGACTCCCGCAGCATCCGTTCTCAGCGCATTGTCTGATTCTTCCAACCCAATACTCGAACTTTGACTCTGGCCCATCAATTGATTCTTCTTGCTTTAATTGTTTTACCTCTTTTGATCAAGGTTAGTCCTGCATCACTTATCTCAAAGCATAGATTATATAACAAACTTATCAATTGATTTCATCATCAAAATCCGAGATTCAACATTTAGTAGATGCACTTGGATATACTTCTTGGCATATAAAATTGATACTTTTAAATATTTTACAAAATTTTATAAACTAGTTCAAAATGAAAAGGGTTTTATGATTTTATCTATTTACAGTGATCATGGTGGTGAATTTAAAAACCATGATTTTTAAGATTTTTATGAGTTAAATGGGTATGACTACAACTTCTCAACTCTAAGAAATCCATAACAAAATAGAGTTGTTAAGAGAAAAAAATATGAGTTTACAAAAGATGACAAGAACCATGCTTAATGAACATAACCTACCTAAATACTTTTGGGCTGAAGCCATTAACACGACATGTTATGTCATGAATAGGGTTATCATAAGACCAATATTTCTAAAACTTCATATGAATTGTATAATAATAAAAGACCCAACATTTTATATTTTAAAATATTTGGTTGTAAATATTTTATTTTGAATGAAAAGGATGCCTTAGGAAAATTTGATACAAAATTTGATGAAGACATTTTTCTTGGATATTTCTCTATTTCTAAAGCTTATCGTGTTTTTAATAAAAGAACTTTAGTTATTGAGAAATCCATCCATGTTGTTTTTAATGAGGTTTCCAAATTTAAGAAAATTAATTTTGATGATGTTTTTTATTTTGATATTTTGAATTTAAATAAAAATTCTCCTTTCCTTAGAAACTTGGATGCATCTACTTCCAAAGAATCCTTACCCAAGGAATAGAAGGATATAGATACTCATCCTAAGGAGCTAATCATTAGAGATACATCAAAAAATGTTTAAACTCGTTCTTCTTTTAAAAATATTTATATGAATATGACCTTTTTATCTCAAAATGAACTAAAATGCATTGACGATCCTCTAAAAGATTATTCATGGGATTTTGCAATACATGAGGAGTTAAATCAATTTAAGAGAAATAAGGCTTGAAAGCTTATTCCTAGACCTAGTGACAATCTTGTAATTGGTACTAAATAGGTCTTTAGAAATAAGTAATATGAACTTGGATTGTGGTTCAAAACAAGGCTAGATTAGTGGCCAAAGGTTTCAACCAAGAAGAGAGCATCGATTATAAAGAAACCTTCGCTTCTGTAGCAAGACTTAAAGCCATAAGGACACTCTTTGCCTATGCATGTTGTAATAATTTTAAGTTATTTCAAATGGATGTCAAAAGTGCTTTTTCAAATAGCTTTATTTTTTAAGAAGTTTTTGTTGAACAATTGCTCGGATTTGAAAATGCTCTTTTTTTCAAATCATATTTATAAGTTATCTAAAGCTCTTTATGGTTTAAAATAAGCCTCTGGGGTTTGGTATGAGAGACTTAATTCCTTTCTCATTCAAAATAATTACTCAAAAGGCAAGGTCGATACCATATTATTTATTAAATATTTTAAAAATAATATTTTTGTTATTTAAATTTATATTGATGATATTATTTTTGGTTTTACAAATGAATATTTGTATGAATCTTTTGCCAAAAATATGAGTTAAGAATTCAAAATGAGTTTAATGGATGAATTAATTTTTTTCTTAGGATTGCAAATTAAGTAACTAAGTGATGGAACTTTTGTTAGTCAAACTAAGTATGCTTTAGATCTATTAAAATAATTTAATATAGACAATGCTAAAGCAATTAACACACCAATTAACACTTCCATAAAATTAGATATGGATCATGATAGAGAATGTTTTGATCAAAAGACTTGTAGAGGTATGATAGGTAGTTTACTATACCTCATAGTAACTAGACCTAATATTATATTTAGTGTTAGACTTTGTGCTAGATTGTAATCTAACCCCAAACAATATCACTTTAAAGTAGTTAAAAGGATTTTTAGATATTTAAAAGGAACTCTTAATCTAGGATTATAGTATCCAAAATCTAAAATATTTTAATTGATTGCCTATGCTGATGTTGATTTTGCTGGATGCAAAAAGCACATTTAAAACATATCAACTCCTAGGTCATGCACTTGTTTCTTGGTCTTCCAAGAAACCAAATTTTGTTGTATTATCTACAACTAAAGCTGAATATATAGTAGTAGGTGCATATTGTATATAAATTATTTGAATGAAAAACACTTTAGAAGACTATGGACTTTACTTGAAAATATTATTATAAAATGTGATAACACTAGTGTAATATGTTTAACAAAAAATCTCATTCAATATTTTAGAACTAAACATATTGATATTTGACATCATTTTATTAGAGATCATGTTATTAATCATGATATATCTTTAGATTTTATTGACACAAAATATCAATTAGTAGATATTTTTACTAAACCATTGAATGAGGAACAATTTGATTTTATTAGAAGAGAATTAGGCATGTTAAATCTTCCAAATGCATGAATTCTTCTTATATATTTTTTGGATTATTATCTTGATTTCTTGGTTTTCATGACTTGAGTGTTCTCTTTGAATCAAGATCGTTTCCTATTATTCTTTTTTCTTGCTATTTACAAAAGAAGAGATTTGTCAAAAATGACTTATGGTTTTTTGATATTCATGACTTGATCTTTCATTTTTCTATGATTGAAATATTGATGAATATTTTTGCACCATTGAATCCTTCCCTTCTCATTCTTTTTTTATAATGACAAAGGGGAGTAGCAAAAATTGTTTGCTTGCCCATCTCAAGAAACAAAAATTGTTAGCTTGTACAATCTCAAGAAGCGAAAAGTACCCCTTTTTGTTGATGACAAAGGAGGAGAAGTAATGATGATTTGAAAGTTTTCATATTTTGGTATCATGCATGTTATGCCCAAGTAATGATTTGAAAGTTTTAATGTTTTGGTATCATGCATAACCCTAAAGTCGTAATGATTTGAAATTTTTATTATGTACCTTAATTTGAAATAATGATGCATAATGTGTATGATGAATGCTATTTTGATGTGATATGTTGCATATGATCACTATGATCAAAATTGTTTCGACTTGAATTCAAAGGTTATCATTCTTTTTTAATTCAAGTTTGTTTTATTTCGATATGGCATATAGATAGGGGGAGTTAAGTTAAACTTTGTCATCAATTGGTTGTCATCATAAAAAAGGGAGAGATTGTTGAATCTTGAATTTTGATGATGAAATCAATTGATGAGTTTACGATCTAATTCGTGTTTCGAGAAAAGTGATGTAGGATTAACTTCGATCATGAAAAGACAAAACAATTGAAGCAAAAGAATCAGATGTTAGGCCGTAGTTAGAGATTTGGCATTGGACCGGAAGAATCAAACATTGCACCAAGATCGGATATTGCAGGAATCAACATGCCGAAGGATTAAGCATTACACCAAAGGAAAGCACAATGCACTAGAAGTTCGGATGAGTCGATAACATACCGGACAACATAGATTTCTTATCTTGTAATTATTTGTCTTAAGTATCATTGTTATATCTTAAATTGAGTTAGTTTTGTGTGTTACTTTACTAACTCAATTAGAGGCTTGAATTGGGATTGATTTGGGTTCATTGGGAGGCACATTTGGTGACCCACAGATTGGGTCAAGCTGTGGCACCACCAAACTGGCGGTGGAAACACTTATGACTTAGAAAAGTGAATGACACTATCTCTCAAAGTGCAAGCGGTAGTACTGTCCAGACTGAGTGATGGTACAACCAATACTTAATGCTAGCATACGGTGGCACCACCCATGCTAGCAGTAGTACTGTCAGAGCTCGGTCTCCCAGGCTCTACTAGGCGATAGTACCACCTAGCGTAGGCGATGGTACCGCCCGTACCCAAAAGATTTAGAAATTTAAATTTTAGTTTTATTTTTTAAGCCATTTGAGGCTTATAAATATTCTACTTATCCTTGCTAGGTAGACACAAGAAAGAGTAAACAAAGATGCAAGTGAATCAAAGTTATAATCTTAAAAAGTATTGAGTATTTTCGTCCTATTTAAAAGTTTAGATTTCTGTCTAAGGGAGGTATGAGACTTATAAATATTTTCTCTTAAACCTGTGAAAAAAAGAGAGTTATAAAAGAGTGGTTGATTTTTGCCCATTGAAAGAAGATCGTTAGTGAAAGCTAGTGATCTCAACGGAGAAAGAATCAAAAGTTGATGTAGGTCGTGACAACCGAACTACTATAAATTAAGTGTACTTTTTTCTTTTGCTATTTACTTTTATTACTTACTGATTTAATTAATTACTTCACTTTACACTTATTCTAAGTTAAGCTTACTTTTGAAATTGATTTTCATCAAATGAAAATTTTAAAATAATCTAGCAATAATTCATCTCTCCTTATTAGTGTCACTATGATCCTAACAATAACTATGCTATAAAGTGAGATTTGTGATGATTAGAGCTATACTTTATATTGGCTACATTTGCCTGGCATCTTAAGCAACATATCTTCCCATCACAAAAGAAAACAAAAACTAATAAATTACACGTCCATCAGAAAATCTATTTTCAAGCTTCATAACTATTTAACGATATGTGATGCAAAATTATTAGTTTTCTTTTTCTCCAAATCTACTCAAATTTAGACAAAAACAAGTTATAAATAAATATAAAAATAATTATTTTATGTGAATTAGAATACTGATGTGGACATATATATATATATATATATATATATATATATATATATATATATATATATTTGATGTTATTGAAGAAGCTCGGTGAGTCTAAGCCGAACTCCAACGTTGACTAATCGAAAAGAGCAATTCAGCCTCAAATTGACCGCGACAACATTTTAGCGTCTTGTTTAAGGTATTGTTACACCGGTCTTACTTCCAGTAACATTCAACTAAACACAGAGATTGGCGTAGACGTCCAACTTCCAACCAAACAGCGCCTGTAACGTAAATGCTACGTTGCATTTACGCCAGGACGCCAGATCCATGGGAGACGATTTCAAGCTTTCACAGCTAAATCATCCAAAGTCAAGAATGCAGCGAGAAGTAGCCCATCGAAGTTGACTTCCTTTGCCAATGCATTGGTCCAAAGACTGTTTGTGGCAGCAGTCCCGTACGTACCCTATAAATTCTTACACCTCTCCTGCATCTTTCACCACCAGTCTTGAGCCTTCTCATCCCTGAAGCTTTCTTCTTCGTCGTTAATTCGTTTCTCGGTGATTATAATCCAAGCAAGTTAGCGAGGATGGCAATGCAGATGATCGAGAACTACAAGACTGGGGCCGAGGTCTACCATGGAGATCTTGCCCTCTGCAAGAAGAAATCCATGCAACTACTACAAGAGCTGGGCCTCCCCAAGGGACTGCTACCGCTGGAGGACGTCGAGGAGTTCGGCTACCACCGCGCAAGTGGATTCATGTGGCTCGTCCAGAAGAAGAAGATAGAGCACACGTTCAAGAAGATCAAACAACACGTCTCCTATGCCACCGAGGTGACCGCCTTCGTGGAGCAACGCAAGATGAAGAAGATCACTGGTGTCAAGACCAAGGAGCTACTTCTCTGGCTCTCTGTAGTCGAAGTGTTCATCGACGATCCTTCCTCTGGGAAGATCACCTTCAGGACTGGCACTGGACTCTCCGACAGCTTTCCGGTGTCGGCATTTGAGGCAGAATAGTAGAAGAGGAAGAGCAACTATAAGACGTGGATGTTCGTATAAATCTAGTATTTTGAAACTGTCCTGTCACTGATTTGTCAATGTTTCGTGGTGGCATCTTCTCAATGTGCGCTAAATATACGTCTGTACCTGTGTCTAGATATTTCTAGCTAACATGCGTAATGTTAATGTTCTGCATCCCTCCGAGCTACAATAGGACTATTCAATTATGCGGTCTACTAATGAATTAATTCAAATATTTAAGATTAAATTAAGTGAGTAATAAAATTTAGATTAAGATAAATAAATGAGGATGAGAAAATTTATTGAGGTATGATAGATTTTTTTATTATTTAAAAAATTTATACTATATTTTTTTGTTGATATAAATAGGTATTTTTGGATGAATCCAAGACATTATAGATTGGAAGTACTTATCATTTCTTCTATTATCTCCTTCCCCTTCTCCCTAAAGTTTGATTTAAAGTCAATAATAAATGTTGGGTCCAGTGTATAGGAGAGCTTGGATCGATGATTTGTGCCCAAATTTAATTTATAAAAAAAATAATAAAAAGGGAAAGTGGGGACGTGCGTAGGAAGGAGGCGTGTATGGGTGTGAACAGGCATAGTGACGGTGCAGGAAAAGATCGGAGAGAGAAAAAAGAGAGAGAAATTCAAGAGTTGGAGGCTTTTGTTAGACGATCAAACGGTTAAACCTTATGCTCAAATTTTATATGAAGAATCCTTATAAAGCTCTACAATCCTAATGGTGCTGGTCTATAGTTTGTTCTCTCTAAGATAATTTTATACTATACTCACTTAGTGAGACTTGAATTTTTTTTTCATGAAATCCATTTATGATGATGATATATTATTGTTAAACCAAGATCTGTATTCTTGATGTTATTATGATCCTCTAATTATTCTAGAAAAAAATTATTATAAATCTATTATCATTATTGATGATAGTAGAGATTGAAGTAGACTACGGTCTTATGGTTTTTCTCGTATTGGATTTTTCACGTAAAAATTCGGTATCTCACTTTATGATTAATTTATTATTCAATTGTTGATGCTGCTTTAGTTAATATTTTCTTTTGGTAACAAGTTGATATTTTGATGAGAAACCCATTTTGATACACAAAGAGGAAAAATAATTATTTCACTATAATAGTTTTTCTCAACAAGTGTTATTAGAGCATCAGGTTGTTTATTGCTAGTTTTTCTTATGTGATTAAAATAAAAGAGTCAGACAGTATGATTAAATTGAACTCATCAAATCATTTCACTTGGAGGTGTATGATGAAAGATTTGCTCTATTGCAAAGACTTGTATAAGCCCATCAAAGTTAAAGAAAAATATTTTATTATCGAATATGAGGAATGGGAGGTTCAATATATAAAAGCTATTGCCTATATTAGAAGATGGATGGATATGCATTTGCATAAGCATATTTCTGATGAAGCCAGAGCTGATGTTATTTCGTAAATGTTAGAAAATCTCTTTACGAAAAAGATAGTGGGAAATAAAATTTCTCTCCTCAGAAGACTTATCAATTTAAAGTATAAAGATAGTGGTAATATTGTTGAGCACATAAGCTTGTTTTAAAGTCTTGCAAATAAGTTGGTTGCTATAAAAATGAATATAGATGATGAGATGCAAGGATTGTTACTTCTCAGCTCTTTATCGAAAAGTTGGAAAATATATGTGTTGAATCTCATATTTTTATGATGACAATAATTGAGGAGTTCAATCTAATCTCTGTTTTGAGTGACGCAGGACTAGCTTCGATCAAAGAGAGGCAAATTAATTAAAGCAGGTGGAATTAGACGTTGAGCCGAAGTGGAATATGTCAGAAGATTGGACATCAAGTCGGAGGATCGATCGACATATCGATAGAAGGCTTCGTGCCATAAGTTCAGGCATCGGGCCAAGAAGAGTAGACATTACACCAAGGAGATCGCAGTTGGAGTGTCAACATGTCGATTGGGTAATATGCCGCAAGAGAGGATGATGCGCCGAAGGATCGGACGAAGCGCCGATGAACTAATGACATGCCAGACAACTTATGATTCATGTTTGTAATAATTTATCTAGATCAAAGTAGTTTAGGGGGCTAATTGAGTTAGTTCTGAATATAATTAAATTAACTCAATTAAGGGCTAATTGGGCCAAAGTATGGGCTGGTTTGCACTAAGACAAAGGCTCAATTAGTGACCTAAAGGTGGGTTAGGCGATAGCACTGCCAAAATAGGCGGTGGAACTGCTGGTGGCTCTGTCTCCAAGACATAGTCTCCAAGACTGTGTCAGGTAGTGGTACCACCAAACTGGGTGGTGGTACTATCTAGTGTCAAGACAAACTGGGCGGTGGTATTGCCCACCACTAGCAGTGGTACCACTAGTACCTTAAAGACCAGGGATGAGACTGGTTTTGGCTCCAAGTTTGAATCAATTTGGGGCCTAGAAATACCCCTCTTATCCCTACTTAGAACATATAAGAACTGAGAACAAAAAGAGAAAAAAATACTATTATAATTGTGTGAAAATTCCTCCCCCTTAGCTCTACGTTTTGGTTAAGTTTAAGAAAGGGGTGAGTGGGGGTTGTAAAGGTTATATCCTAAACCTGTGAAAAGGAGAAAGGGCTGTAAGAGGATAGTTGGTCTTCGTCCATTGAAGGAAAATAATTAGTGGATGCGGTGGCCTTAAGTGAAGAGAAATTAGGAGTAAACGAAGGTCGAGACGACCGAATCACTGTAAAATCGGTTTGCACATCTTTCTTTGCTTATTTACTTACTTTGCAACTACTTTACTTCCACATCACTCACTTACAAATGCTTTCAAATTAAACATCTTTCTGATATGGCTTTTAATCGAAATGAATCTTTAAATCGTTGAAAGTTTTTATATCATCGATGATTTTATCGTAAGCACTAATACACCCCCACCGCCCCCCCCCTCCCCCCCTCTTAGTGCCGACTTGATCCTAATAGTATGTGGTGATAATTTGTAACTCCATGCCAAAGGGGACTCTAACCATAGATATAGTTAAAGACAGTTTGCTAAATGAAGATGGCAAAAGGAAAGAACAAGGAGACTCTTCTTCTAGTGCACTTATTATTGAAAAACAAGAAAGACGTAGAAGTCACAGTTGAAATCCATATAGTTATATAGGAAGATACAAGTCTAGAAGAGGTATCAAGTATTTCTATTACAATAGGCTAGGTCACATGAAGAAAGAGTATAGGTTTTGGAAGCAAGAACATAGTGAAGGGAAGAAAAATGAGAAAAAGACTAATATAGTTGATACTAAATGTGATATTATTATTTGTGATGATTGATGTATCAGTCTTGTAGCTTAGGACAATAACTAGGTAAATTGACTCTGATACTTCATTCCATATTATTTTTCATATTGAGTTTTTTAGATCTTACACTGCTGGTGATTTTAGCAATGTCAAAATAGGAAATAGTGGTACATCTAAGATTGTGGGTATTGGAGATATTTACTTGGAGACTAGTACCATGAGTAAATTAATACTCAAAGATATAAGACATATTCCAAATATTCATCTTAACTTGATATCTATAGATAGACTTGATGATAAGAGATTTACACACTATTTTGGTGAAAGCAAATGGAAGCTCACTAAAGATTCTCTAGTTGTGGTGAGATGAAAGAAGCTAAACTCTTTCTATATCATTGAAGCTAAGCTACACAAAAGAGAGATTAATGCAATTCAAAAGGATGAAAGCATAGATCTTTGGCATAAGAGGCTTGGTTATATCAGTGTCAATGGACTTCAAACTCTTGCTAGAAAGCAGTTCTTACCAGAGTCGCAAGATACATCTCTTAAATCTTATGATCATTGCTCAGTTGGAAAAACACAGAGTTGCCTTTCATATATATCTGCTATCTAGAATATCAAATGTTATTGATTTAATTCACACTGATGTCTATGCTATACAAACTAGAACTCTTGGAGGTACTCTTTATTTTATTACTTTCATTGATGATCATTCAAGAAAATTTTATGCTTTTGTTTTAAAATCTAAAGACTAGGTACTTGACATTTTCAAAGAGTTTCATATCAGTGTTGAAAGAGAAATTGATAGAAAGCTAAAGTGTGTTCCAGTAGGTAATGATAGTGAGTACAATGATCCTTTTGAGAATTATTATATATTTGATAAGACCCTTTAGGGTTTAACGTAGAAAAAGGTTTGATCTCTTCGAGGGGATCGATCTCCTTGATCGCTACGAGGGGATCGACCTCCTAGGTTTAGCTAAAAGACTGAATAATTTTTTATTAAAGCAAAAGAAATAGTTACATCCATATTTATAGAGCCCATCGGGGCTCAAACACTAAATAATTAAATATTAAATAAATCATTGTCCGACTCTCTACTGAACTAAACAAATCTATAAACATTATTCAAGCTTAGAAAAAAAATAAATAAAAGGTTCCTAACAGTTCTGCCCCCTTCGAATCAGCCTTGTCCTCAAGGCTGAGCAGTAACAAATTCTAAAAACTTCTCTCGCAGTGCCCTGTAGGACTCCCAAGTGGCGTCTTCCTTTGGTAAATTGTCCGATTGCAATAGCACTTCTGTCATAGGATGTCTGCGGTACATTACAACTCGTCAATCCAATATGGCTTGTGGTTGAGTTTGGACTTCCCCAGAAGTAGAGATATCTGTTAAATGATGTTGCATTATCTCATCCTCACCCGATTTCTTCTTAAGGAAGGAAGCAGCGGCTGAGGGGGGTTGCGGCCTAGAAGTAGTGGCGGCAGCGATTGCTGGCCGAGAGGGCAGCGACGATAATGGTCATAGTTAAGAAGCAAGAGCGCGCGCGGGGGTGCTAGTTATAGGTGTAATACAAGCCAATCACATGAGTGATAGCACCTGTAACACGCTGCGTTAATCTCTTTGCTTATAATTATTGGTATTATCTCACATTATCTAGATGTATATTGTGATGTCCTTGGATCTGTGCAATGGGAATCGAATCGTGATGAGATCATGATAATGAGATCGATTCACCTTTAAACACAAACCCTAAATTATCCTGGTTATAGATTACTTGAGAAGGATATCAAGATAACCGGATAGACTAGTGTGCTGTATACCCGTTCATATGATGGAGGTAGCTGGTCTCATAGCTACTCGTGTGGGGTCACTAAGGGTACAATGTAGGTGCTCATTGGAGAATGAGTTCACTGATTGATCCGCCTATGGAATGTTGGATGGTTATTGATACCTCACATCAGACAGCGATTCCGTAGTCCCAGTAGTGTATCTGGTCCTTAGACTTGAGACAACAAGGATGTCCTGTATGAGTACTCCACTCTTTGATACCGGACTTATAGGTTTGGAAAGCTCCATATCTAGTACAGCCGGTCATTATGAGTGGTAGCCAACCTTACGAGGGCTATTGAGTGTTAATAGAGGATCATCCGCTCTCGGTATCATGAGAGGAATATCCCATGTGTTCTTGCTCGAACAAATCCTTGGCCAAGATTATTCGGATTGAGAGAGAAAGGGTTCTCCAGGAGAATCCGACAAGAGTAAGACTCGAGGAGATACCGTATGGGCCTGACAGCACCATGCCCAGTCTAGGGTCTCTGGGATATTAGATGGATGAGAGATTATAGATACATGATAACTAAGGACAAATAGGTCCAAAGGATTAGATTCTCCTGTATCGTCTGGGGGCCGCAGCGTTGTGGCCTGGTACGTCCGCAATTGATGAGTTTGGTGAATTATTATAGAGATAATAATTCACTAAGTCAGAAGAAGTTCTAACAAGTATGACTCACGGCCAGCTCGATATTGGGCCTAGAGGGTCACACACATATGGTAGGTGTTGCGACGAATAGAGGTTCGGATATGAGATATCCGCTGAACCCCCTGTCTTATTGGATATCCATTAAGCCCCTGAATTATTAGATTCTGAGATGAGATCCAATAATTGCTAATAAGAGATTATTAGGTAAAAACTCACTAATCTAAGAGGCTTGAGTAATTAGATGGAGATCCAATACCCAATAGGGCAAAAGATCCATTAGGGTTTTTAGGAGGGGGCCTCTATAAATAAGAGGGGACCAAAGCTTTATAGGCATAGGGTTTCTTTTGGTAGCCACCTCCTGTTCTCCTCCCCCTAGAGAGAGAGGAGCATCATCGCAATCCCTGCTTTGTGGATACTGCTAGAGAGGAGGACAATTGACTTCCTTCATCCTCTCCCACAGATCTGCAAGAATTCAAGGATATACGATCTCCCTAGGTATCTTCTTTTACATATGTAGTTTTCGCGGATTTGCTTTTGACGCACCGATCTTCGCACGACGACGGAAACTTTCTACGAGAAATCTAAGGTGTTTTGTTTTCTGTTCTTCCACTGCGCATGTGATATCGCTCCCCCCTTGCGAGGATTTCCCGACAGTGGTATCAGAGCTAGGTTTTTCGTGCGAAGATCGGATCTTAAACTGTGTGTTGTGATTAAGAACAGATTACATCGTCAAAATCATTGGCGCAAAGGGCTGGAACAGTTGCTGCCCTTGCTGTATTCGTGCAGCGGCCGCAAGGCTGCTTGCAGCCTTGCTGTCTGCCTGAAGCAAAGCAAATACCGCCGCGGTAGAGCTCGGCGCCACGACAAGCCGCCTACGGCCTGCCCACAGGGGCACAGGCGGATTGCTAGCTGCAGGGGCGGCGGCGCATGCTCGTAGGGCAACGCCTGCGAGGGCTGCGCCCGTCGCGCAGCGCCGCGGGTTTGCCACGGGTGCCGTGCGGCGCACTGCGCGCCGCTTCGTGGGTGGCGCTTGCGCGAGCGCGCCACCGCGGCTAGGCGCGCTGCGGCGCCAGGTGCCCGCTTTGTTGCGGCCTGGCGCCGCGCCGGCTGGTGGCGGCGGGCGCTCGCTTTCATGGAACGGCGGCGGCACCGCCTCTCCCAAGACGCAAGGGGCGCCACGGCAGCAGGTGCGCCGCCGCAAATGCGCAACGTAGCGCCACAAAGGGGGGGAGTTAGGGTTTTGCACAAAAGATGGTTTTACCCCTTGGAATTTCAGAAATTTCAGATTCTCTCCCCTTTGACAGAATTACCAAAACACCCTCGGAATTTAAGAAATTCCATCATCTATCCTTTTTGGCCGAATGACCAAAATACCCTTGGGAATTCAGAAAATTCCCTCTGTCCCTATTTTCAGAAAAAAATTAAATATGTTAATTAAATAGTTTAATTAACTATTATTTTTATCTAGTAGTCCTATAAAATAACATATACATGTGATGTATGATGTGGACAGATGATGATGGACTTGTGATGTGGTGTGTGTACATGTGATTATTATTATTGGGGTCTACGAGCCTCTATTTTTCTCGTTTATTATCGGGCCTGCATGCCTGTAATTATGTTGTAATTATCAAAGGAGGCGCAACGGTAGTGTGACTCACGAGGTTGAGACGGACGATCCGACGCATGGAGATACGTTGAGATGCCGACGGATCCGACGAAGCGAGATGGACGATCACAGGGCATAGAGATGCGCCGAAGTACACATAGATCTTGATGTGAGTGATTGGGTCCACTGGCTCGGGCCTGATCACATTATGATATGGTCTATGATCATCTGGTGTGATTGCTCATGTGATGTGTGATTAGTTATACACCTACTAGATATTTACATATATATTTGCATGCGATGTAGATATATATATTAAATACGCATGTGTATGACACATTATATTAGGACACTAAATCAAAAATCCTCTCCATTAATAATATTAAGTCGGTAAACGTGAAGCAATTAGATTAACCCACGTGGCCTTCCATCGTTATAGCTAGGAGTTGATTCCCGGTGTAGGTTGAGTTGGTCGAGTCCCTCGAGACTCACTTATATCGCATCTCGCCATCTTATCTACGACATAGAGATGTCAGAGATGACCTGAGGACATGGTATGCTTGGTCGAGTCCCTCAAGAGTATATCACTTAATCAGACTCATCTGGTAACGATGTTAATGACTTAACCGAACATGATGGTTGGTCGAGTCCCTCGAGGCCATGATGGTTCGAAGGCCGAACAGGACAGGAATCACAAGGAGTTGTAATTGGCAAGAGTTGCCTACCTTTACGGGCTTAACGTGATTGGTCGAGTTCCTCGAGGTTACGTTAAGACCCCGATTGGATCCTGATCCCCACTAGAGATCCGTCGGGGGTCTTCGATTCACATATCGGAGGGTGTTGTGTGTCTCACGAAAAATTAGTGGGAATACATTAAGATAGAAGTCCTTATCTTAATTATTTAATTTCTACAAAGTCTGCATGTTATTTATTTCTACTACATCTTTTATTTCAGAAAAATATCGCTTTCAAATCCTTTACATAGCATACTTGATGCCAACCGCCTCACTGGTCCAAATTATACGGATTGGCTTCGCAATCTGAGATTCATTCTCACGGAGAAGAAAATCACGTATGTCCTTGATACAGTGATCCCTACGCCCGACGAAGGGGCAAGCGAGGATGAGATCGCTTGTTATGTGAAGTATTTAGATGATTCCACTCTTGCTCAGTGTTATATGTTGGCCTCTGTGACTACTGAGTTACAGAGACAACAAAAAAATATGGATGCTAATTCTATACTCCTACATCTCCGCAAATTGTTTGAGGAACAGGGAAGAACTCAACGATATGAGATATTAAAGAGTCTTTTCCGTGCTAGGATGATTGAGGGGACACCGGTTCAAAACCATATCCTTAAGATGATTGAGTGGATCGAGAAACTCAGGTCTAGGAATGGTCATAGAGGATAACCTATGTATGGATCTTGTGCTTCAGTCCCTACCAGATTCCTTTTCTCAATTCATAATGAATTTTAATATGAACAAACTTGAGGTGACCCTCCCAGAGCTCCTCAATATGTTGAGAGAAGCAGAGAGCACCATCAAGAAAGAGAAGCTGGTTCTCTACACTAGTGAGATCAGAAAGAAAAGGAAGGCTGAGAAGACCCTTAAGAAGGGCAAGGGCAAGGGCAAAATAGGTAAGGCAAAGGTTGCTAAGAAAGACCCAACAAAGGACAAAGGCTAGTGCTTCCACTACGGTAAAGATGGGCACTGAAAGAGGAACTGCAAAGAGTACCTTGCAGAGAGGACGAAACAGATGCTTGTAGAAGCTTCAAGTACATTCATGATCAGTCTCCATTTGTCAGAATCTTATAATAACACATGAGTATTAGATACCAAGAGTGCTTATCATATTTGCAATTCGTTGTAGGTTCTGGCAGGACCTAGGAGATTGAACAGAAGTGAGATGGACCTTAAGATGGGCAATAGAGCAAAGGTTGCTGCACTGGCTATTGGCAAGGTCACCTTACATCTGCCTGGTGGAGCTATCATTGCATTAGATGCATGCTATTATGTTCCTTCTATTATCAAAAACATTATTTCCATTTCATGTTTGACAGTTATTGGATATAAATTAGTTTTCGAGAACAATGGTTATTCAATAATATTAGATGATGAGATCATCACGAGAGGAACATTGCATAATGGTTTATTTATGTTAGATATAGCTCCACATATCATGAGTGTAAGAGAGTCCAAGAGGAAATGAGAAGTGGAGAACCAAACAGGAAAGAGTATTAAAACCCTTCGATCAGATCGAGGAGGTGAGTACTCGAGTACAAAGTTCACCCAATTCCTCAAAGACTATGGGATATTATCCCAATGGACACCTCCTTATACACCATAGCTTAATGGTGTATCGAAAAGGAGGAATCGCACACTGTTAGACATGGTACGTTCCATGATGTGTTTTGCCGACCTACCCATCTCATTCTGGGGATATGCCCTAGAAACCGCAGCTTGCCTTCTAAACAGAATTCCAACTAAATCAGTGATGTCTACTCCATATGAGATATGGAATGGGAAGAAGCCCGATCTTAAAGTTGTTAAGATTTGGGGCTGCCTTGCCCACGTTAAGAGACACAACCCTAACAAGTTGGAATCTAGGACGGAACGGTGCAAGTTCGTGGGATACCCCAAAGAAACTTATGGGTATTATTTCTATCACCCTGAGGAACGAAAGGTCTTTGTAGCCAAGAGAGCAGTGTTCCTTGAGAAGGAACATATTCTTGGTGGAGACAGTGGGAGCATGATAGAGTTAAGCGAGGTTGGAGAACCTAGCTCAAGCACCATTCCACAGCCAGAGTCTATTCAGATACCTAACACACAAGTTCCAACTTTACGTAGGTCTGATAGAGTATCCTATCCTCCTGAGAGATATGTGGGATATATCAGAAGAGAGGATATTGAGGATATTGATTCTCAGACCTACGAGGAGTCTATTATGAGCATAGACTCTGGGAAATGGCAAGAAGCCATGAATTCAGAAATGGATTCCATGTACTCCAACAAGGTTTGGAACCTAGTTGATGCACCCGAGGGTATTGTACCAATTGGTTGCAAGTGGATCTTCAAAAAGAAGATTGGAGTAGATGGAAAGGTAGAGACCTATAAAGCAAGGCTAGTTGCTAAGGGGTATAGTCAAAGGCAAGGTGTTGACTATGACGAAACTTTCTCACCTGTAGCCATGCAAAAATCCATTCGAATTCTATTGGCTATTGCAACACACTATGATTATGAGATCTGGCATATGGATGTCAAAACCGCTTTCCTCAATGGTAACCTCGATGAGGAGGTGTATATGATATAGCCTAAGGGATTCGTGTCCAAGAATAACCCAGATAAGTTGTGCAAGTTACTTAGGTCCATTTATGGATTGAAGCAAGCTTCCCGAAGTTGGAACATAAGATTTGATGAGGCAATCAGATCTTTTGACTTCGTCAAGAACGAAGATGAACCTTGTGTGTATAGGAAATTAAGTGGGAGCACTATCACCCTTTTGGTATTATATGTGGATGACATCCTGATCATTGGGAATGATATAGGAATGCTCTCCACAGTAAAGACTTGGTTATCTAGGCACTTCTCCATGAAGGACTTAGATAAAGCATCCTATATATTGGGTATATAAATCTATAGAGATAGATCCAAGAGGATACTTGGCTTGTCCCAGTCCAGGTACATAGACACCATTATCAAAAGATTTGGCATGAAAAATTCTAAGAGAGGTCTCATACCAATGAGACATGGAATATCACTTTCTAGGAGTATGTCCCCAAAGACTCCTGAAGAAAGGGCACACATGGATATGATACCATATGTATCAGCGATAGGATCTATCATGTATGCTATGCTATGTACCAGGCCTAATATAGCGTATGCTCTGAGTGTCACGAGTAGATATCAGGCAGATCCAGGCTTGAAGCACTGGAAAGTAGTAAAATGTATCCTTAAGTTCTTGAGAAGGACTAAGGATCTTTTACTGGTATATGGAGGTAGTAGCCTCAAGGTTGAGGGTTACTCGGACTTGAGCTTCCAGTCCGATGTCGATGATAACAAGTCTAATTCAGGGTATATGTTCACTCTGAAAGGAGGAGTAGTATGTTGGAAGAGTTCTAAGCAAGACACTACTGTTGACTCGACCACAGAGGCGAAATACATTGCTACGGCAGAGGCAGCAAAGGAGGGAGTCTGGATGAAGAAGTTCATCCCAGATCTAGGAGTCATCCCGAGTAGCAAGGAGCCGATTTCCTTTATATTACGACAAATACGGGACGATTACTCAAATAAGGGAACCTGGGTCTCATCAGAAGTATTCTGAGGAGGTTCCAACTTATTAGAGAGATTGTGGCCCGAAGAGATGTAGCAATGGAAAGAGTTCCATCCGAAGATAATATTGCAGATCCACTGACAAAGCCACCAACTTAGATTGTTTTTGAGTATCACAGAGGTCTGATAGGGATCAGACATGTTGGTGATTGGCTTTAGGTCAAGTGGGAGATTGCTAGTTATAGGTGCCCTACAAGCCAATCACATGAGTAATAGCACCTATAACATGCTGCGTCAATCTTTTTGCTTATGATTATTGGCATTATCTCACATTATCTAGATGTATATTGTGATGTCCCTAGATCTGTGTAATGGGAATCGGATCGTGATGAGATCACGATAATGAGATCGATTCACCTTTAAACACAGACCCTAAATTATCCTGGTCATATGTTACTCGAGAAGGACATCGAGATAACCAGAGAGACTAGTGTGCTGTATACCCGTTCATATGATAGAGGTAGTTGGTCTCATAGCTACTCGTGTGGGGTCACTAAGGGTACAGTGCAGGTGCTCATTGGAGAATGAGTTCACTGATTGATCCGCCTATGGAATGCTGGATGGTTATTGATATCTCACTTCAGACAGCGATTCCGTAGTCCCAGTAGTGTATCTGGTCCTTAGACTTGAGACACCAAGGATGTCTTGTATGAGGACTCCACTCTTTGATACCGGACTTATAGGTTTGGAAAGCTCCATATATAGTACAATTGGTCATTGGGAGTGGTAGCCAACCTTACGAGGACTATTGAGTGTCAATAGAGGATCATCCACTCTCGGTATCATAAGAGGAATATCCTATATGTTCTTGCTCGAACAAATCCTTGGCCAAGGTTATTCGGATTAAGAGAGAAAGGGTTCTCCGGGAGAATCCGACAAGAGTAAGACTCGAGGAGATACCGTATGGGCCTGACAGCACCATGCCCGATATAGGGTCTTTGAGATATTAGATGGATGAGAGATTATAGATACATGGTAATTGAGGACAAATAGGTCCAAAGGATTGGATTCCCCTGTATCGTCTAGGGGCCGCGGCGTAGTGGCCTGGTACGTCCGTAGTCGATGAGTTTGGTGAATTATTATAGAGATAATAATTCACTAAGTCAAAAGGAGTTCTGACAAGTATGACTCACGGCCAGCTCGATATTGGGCCTAGAGGGTCACACACATATGGTAGGTGTTGCGATGAGTAAAGGTTCGGATATAAGATATCCGTTGAACCCCCTATCTTATTGGATATCCATTAAGCCCCTAAATTATTAGATCCTGAGATGAGATCCAATAATTGCTAATAAGAGATTATTTGGTAAAAACCCACTAATCCAAGAGGCTTGGGTAATTGGATAGAGATCCAATACCCAATAGGGCAAAAGATCTATTAGGGTTTTTCAAGGGGGGCCTCTATAAATAGGAGGGGACCAAAGCTCTATAGGTTGAGGGTTTCTTTTGGTAGCCACCTCCTGTTCTCCTCCCCCCAAAGAGAGAGGAGCATCATCGCAATCCCTGCTGTGTGGATATCGCTAGAGAGGAGGACACTTGACTTCCTTCATCCTCTCCCATAGATCTGCAAGAATTTAGGGATATACGATCTCTCTAAGTATCTTCTTTTACATATGTAGTTTTCACGGATTTTCTTTTGACGCACCGATCTTCGCACGATGATGAAAACTTTCTACAAGAAATCTAGGGTGTTTTATTTTCTATTCTTCCACTGCGCATGTGATGTCGCTCCCCCCTTGCGAGGATTTTCCAACAGGGGGTGCGAGGGTCAGGCAACAGCAGTGGCCCTTCACACGCTATGGCAATTGGAAGTGGTTACTACTGAGGTCAAGTCGCAGTAGTGGTGGCGCAGCTAGATTGTTGGTAAATCCTTTAGGGGAGCGACATCACATGCGCAGCGGAAGAACAGAAAACAAAACCCCAGATTTCTTGTAGAAAGTTTCCGTCGCCATGCGAAGATCGGTGCGTCAAAACAAATCCGCAAAAAACTACATGTGTAAAAGAAAATACCTAGGGAGATCGTATATCCTTGAATCCTGACAGATCTGTAGGAGGGGATGAAGGAGGTCAAGCGACCTCCTCTCTAGTGGTATCCACACGGTAGGGACTACGACGATGCACCTCTCTGCGGAGAGGAGAATAGAAGGTGGCTACCAAAAGAAACCCGTAGCCTATAGAGCTTTGGTTGCCTCCTATTTATAGAGGCCCCCTATCAACCCTAATGGATCTTGCCCTGTTGGGTATTGGATCTTCATCCAATTACCCAAGCCTCTTAGATTAGTGGGTCTCTACCCAATAATCTCTTATTAGCAATTATTGGATCTCATCTTAGGATCCAATAATTTAGGGGCTTAATGGATATCCAATAAGATAGGGGGTTTAGCGGATATCTCATATCTGAACCTCTAATCGTCGCAACACCTACCATATGTGTGTGACCCTCTAGGACCAATATCAAGCTGGCCGTGAGTCATACTTGTCAGAACTCTTTCTGACTTAGTGAATTATTATCTCTATAATAATTCACCTAACTCATCGACTGTGGACGTACCAGGCCACTACGCCGTAGCCCCTAAACGATACAAGAGAATCTAATCCTTTGGACCTATCTGTCCTTAGTTACCATGTATCTATAGTCCCTCATCCATCTAATATCCCAGAGATCCTAAATTGGGCATGGTACTGTCAGGCCCATACGGTCTCTTCTCGAGTCTTGCTCTTGTCGGATTCTCCCGGAGAACTTTTTCTCTCTTAATCCGAATAACATTGGTGTTAGGACTCTAGCTATGAGAGTCCTTATTTAGTTTCATTGATTAGGGCATTCATATAAATCCTATCTAGCCAACCCCTATTAAAGAGGTAAAGAGGCCGGCAAGGTTAGGGTTAGGTTGCTTCTTAGAAAAAGAGTCTTATTAGAAATAGGAGTCATATTAGAGAAAGAGTCCTATTAGAAGTAGGAGTTCTATTAGAGAAAGAGTCCTATTAGAAGTAGAAGTCCTATTAGAGAAAGAGTCCTATTAGAAGTAGGAGTCCTATTAGAGAAAGAGTCCTATTAGAATTAGGAGTCCTACTAGAGAAGGAGTCCAATTAGGGAAAGAGTCCTATTAGAATTAGGAGTCCTATTAAAGAAGGAGTCCTAATTAGAAGTAGGAGTTGGTTAAAAGTAGGAGTCTTGAGTAAGAGTCCTATTAGGAGTTGGAGTTTAGAAACCCTATAAATAGCCATGTATTCACCCTCTTTTCATCATGAATAGATCAATCTTTTAGCAGCCTTTGAGTAGCAACTTGGAGGAAGGAACCCCTATAGAGTTCCAAGGAGGCCGATCCCCTATAGATTTCAACCCCAAGCTTAGAATCCACAAGGGTTCTAACACTTGGTATCAGAGCAGCGTTCTTGGCATCTCACTGCCCTTCCATAGCCATCCACCAGTCCTCCACAATCGCCCAAAGCAATTCCCACAATTTCTTAGAAGATCATCATCGAATTCCGCCATCATCTCCATCACCGTAGATCATCCTTTGATCTTCCCGTGAATTGCAACAGGTTCTGGTTATCTACCTTACTGTTGCTGCAATTTAGTTATCCTTATTCAAAAAATCTAAAAAAATCATTCTTATATTGCTGCATAAACTTTTTGTCGCAATGTTTTCATCTCTACAACGAAAGTTGCACTATAGAATTTCAGCCGCATAGCACTGTCTTTTTGATCTTGCTACTGTGTTTTTTTATCCAAATCTCTATAAAATTTTTATGACGGCTTTGACACTTCCTAACAGTGGTTTTCTCTTTGGTTTTGTCAAAAAATTATCAATATAAACCACTTATCTTTTACGTCCAAACTGCTACACTTTAGACGTAAAAATCTACTATAGTACCTCTCCGTTATCCTCAATTTTATCGAACCTCTTGCTGTCGTTTCTTTCTACAAAATTTTTAACAGCATTACCTCTCCCTTATCAGTAGATTCCCTTTGAGCTTTACTTGAATCTCTTTTGAAAATTTCTATAAAAAAATTACATCTTTACTGTTGGAATTTTTTCGGTGAAAAATCAGGTGTTGCACCTTTGTCCTTTTTTCTTCTCCGTAACCTACCAAACCCTAGCCACCTTGCTGCCACAAACCCAGACATCTTTAGGGCATCCTTCTAGTCTTAAGACGCAGCCATCATAACCTAGTTTCATAACCCTAATAGCATCAAAAACCGCAGCCCAAAACAGTAAACCATTATAGCCGAACCCTTCTATCATTGATCTATTATCCGAACCTTCCACCACTCCATGCCATTAACCCATCAATAGAAAAAAGACAAGGGCATCTCTAATCTACAAACATATGCTATGGCTTCTCAAGATCCAATTGATGCCAAATTTGAAGCATGGGAATCTCGGATTGAATCACGGCTTGAATCGCGCTTGGAAGACAAATTGCGCGCTTTGTTTGTAGAATTCAGAATTGGACAACCATCGAGTCCAACCAAATTGTAGCAAGGAGAGAATTCAGAAAGGACCCTAGAGAAGGAGGGACAGCCCTCGGACATGCTTCATTTATGCATGAGGGTGGACTTCCCACGATGGGAAGAAGGAGACCCGGCGGGGTGGATTTCGCGCGCCGAACGTTACTTTCGCTACTACCGAATGTCGGATAATGCTATGGTGGAGATTGCTGTCATCCACCTTGAAGGAGATTCTATTCAATGGTACAATTGACTGAAATATAATCATGGGGCTCCGACGTGGAATCAATTTAAGAATGCACTGTTGAACCATTTTGGACCTATGGAGTATGAAAATATCGACGGCCAACTCGCAAAGATTCGACAAACCTCTACGATTCAAGAGTACCAAACCAGGTTTGAGAAGCTATTCTACCTTGCTCATGATTGGACTAACCATCAATTGTTAGAAACATTCATTGAAGGACTCAAGTCAGAGATAAAAGGGGAAGTTAAGGCGCGACAGCCCCGTACCGTGATGGCTGCGATTACTTTTGCCTGAATACAAGAAGAACGACTCAGCAAAGATGCTCAGAGGATGAGAACCACTCCTAGAACCTCAGCATATAAACCCGCTTCTGCTCCCAGCCATCCTTCACTGCCAAAAAAATTGATAAGAGAAGAATTACATAACCGATCAGTAAAGGGTCTTTGTTGGCAATGCGACGAGCCATGGAACTGCGATCATCGCTGCAAAAGGGGCCGCCTCCTACTGATTGAACCTCTTGAAGACATAGAGAAGGAGGTCTAGGAGCATAAGGAAGAGGTCATGGATGAAGAACATCAGCCAATTGATATTACGATGCATGCCCTTACCAGTAATGCGAACCCGCAAATAATGAAAGTGGGAGGATTTCTGAAGCAACAATCGATCACCATTCTTACTGACACCGGGAGCACTAATAATTTTATAAACAGCAAGGTTGCTATCCGGATGGCCTTACCTATTGAGAATTGCAGTAGGTTTGATATTAAGGTCACAGATGGACGAATTTTGAAGTATGATCGTAGGTGCCCACGGGTGAAATTGTTGCTGCAGGACCAAGAGATAATTGCAGATTTTTTCCTCCTCCCTCTCGATGATTATGAGGCCATGCTTGGCATCGAATGGTTGATGACATTAGGTGATATTTCTTGGAATTTTTTAAAATTAATTATGAAATTTTATAGTAAGGGAAAATATGTGGTACTATGCGGGAAACATGGGGGCGACATAACGATGATTTGCACATAACGAATGGAGAAAGTTTTGCACAAAGCATGCAGTGGCTTTTTAGTACAACTTGAGCAGTAATCTAAGGGAGAGCCAACCGAATACTTGAGCAGCAATCTAAGGGAGTGCCAACTGAATTTGAAGATCCAAACCTACTTCCCTTGCTTGCTAAATTTTCAGATATATTTGACGAACCACGTAGCCTACCTCCTAACCGCTGGCATGATCATCGTATACCAATTCTTCTAGGTAAACCTCCAACAAATACTCGACCATATCAGTATCCACATCTCCAAAAAGATGAAATAGAAAGGATTATAAAAGAGATGCTTGAAACAGGAGTTATTCAGCCAAGTTGAAGCCCCTACTCTTCACCGGTGCTCCTCGTACGAAAGAAAGACGGAACATGATGAATGTGCGTTGATTACTGAGCTCTCAATGGCATAACCGTCAAGGACAAGTATCCTATTCTAGTAGTAGATGAATTGCTTGATAAATTAAAGGGAGCACGAGTCTTCACAAAGCTAGACCTTCGATCCGGGTATCATCAAATACGAGTGTGCGAAGAAGATATACCAAAAACTGGCTTTGAACGCGCAACGGTCACTATGAATTTCTTGTAATGTCCTTTGGTCTCACCAATGCTCCCTCCACCTTTTGGAGCCTTATGAATGATATTTTTTGGAGTTATCTTCAAAAGTTTGTGTTAGTTTTCTTCGACGATATCTTTATTTACAGCCCTTCTCTTGAAAGTCATATTCAGCACTTACGACTTATTTTAATAATTTTGTGAGAATATATTTTTTTTGTCAAAAAAATGAAGTGTAGCTTTCTTTAACAAAAGGTAGAATATCCTGGGCATATCATATCAGAGGAAGGAGTGGTAGTGGACCCCTCCAAAATTGAAGCAATGCAGAACTGGCCGACCTCGAGGAACATAAAATTGCTGCGCAGCTTTCTTGGTTTAACAGGTTACTACCGTAAGTTCGTGAAAAACTATGGAAAGATCAGTGTACCCCTTACTTCCTTGTTGAAAAAAAATGCTTTCCAATGGTCGGACAAAGCCACCACCGCCTTCGACGAACTTAAAGTCGCAATGATAACAATGCCAGTACTAGCGTTACCTGACTTCGGTAAGACTTCTATTATTGAAGCTGATGCCTCCGGAGTAGGAATTGGTGCTGTACTAATGTAAAATGGCTGGCCCCTCACTTATACTAGTAAGGCGTTATCTCCTTTCCATCTCATGCTCGCGATTGTACATGCGGTGTCCAAATGGAGACCGTACTTGATCGGGTGACACTTTCAAATCAAGATCGACCATAAAAGCCTAAAGTATTTTTTAGAGCAGAAGATATCTTCTCCCGAGTAGCAGAAATGGTTAACAAAGCTTCTTGGATATGATTATGAAATAACTTACAAAAATGGGAAAGATAATATTGTTACAGATGCGCTTTCATGGCTACCTGAGCAAGCTGAATTTTCGATTGTTTCACTTCCGACCAGCAACTTCCTTGAGGATATTAGGAGGGAATGACAAGATAATCCAGAAATGAGTAAAATCATAAAAAGATTGGAGGAAGCACCAAGCTCCGTGGCTCATTACAGTTGGGACTCAAAGGACTTGCGATATAAAGGACGTATTATACTATTTGCATAAAGACTATCCTTCAAGAGATGCATTCCACACCTACGGCCAGGCACTCTAAGTTTCTTAGAACCTATAAAAGAATTAAACAAAATTTTTATTGGATAGGGATGAAAAATATTATTGCTGAATTTGTAGCACAATGTGATGTATGTCAATGACACAAAGGTGAGACAGTGGTAAGTCCCGGAAAGTTGCACCCTCTACCTATCCCAGAATCAATATGGACTGATATATTAATGGATTTCATCAAAGGGCTTCCCTCATCACAAGGAAAAGGTACAATTTTGTCATGGTTGATCGCCTTACAAAGTATGTTCACTTTTGTGCCGTCCGTAATTCCTACACTGCTTGCTTCTAGTATTGCTCGAATATTTATGGAGAATATTATAAAATTATATAGAATATCAAGATCCATTGTAAGTGATCATGATAGGGTCTTCACGAGCAAATTTTGGATAGAGTTATTCCAAAAGTAGGGCACTAAATTAAAGATGAGTACGACATATCACCCACAAACCGACGGCCAAACTGAAGTGGTGAACAGGTGTTTGGAGACATACCTAAGATGCTTCACTAGTGACCGACCAAAAGAATGGACAAAGTGGCTTCTCTAGGCCGAGTGGTGGTATAATACAACTTATCATTCCTCTACAAAATGTACTCCATATGCGGCCATGTATGGCCGACCCCCCTGTTATTCCAAAATATGTGTTGGGTGCCTCTAAAGTAGAACAAGTAGACAGGGAACTACAGGACAGAGACAAAATGCTGAAGTTACTAAAAGATAATCTCACTATAGCACAAGCAAAGATGAAACAGCAATATGATCAACACAAAAGCGAAAGAGAATTCTCAATAGGAGATTGGGTCTTCCTACAGCTCCAGCCATACAAGTAAACATCAATCCAAACCAGAGCATCTATGAAGCTTTCACCTCGGTTCGATGGACCTTACCAGATTTTGGAGCGCATCGGAGCAGTAGCATACAGATTGGACTTACCCTCCAGCTCCCAAATCCATATAGTCTTCCATGTATCGTGTTTGAAGCTCAAGTTAGGACAACATGAGATAGTCCAAAGCCATCTACCAAATATAACTACACAAGGAGAGCTCCAGACCCAACCAAGTGCCATTATTGATTGACAAATCGTGACTCGACGACGATGACCTACTACTGAAGTGTTAATACAGTGGGCGAAACTATCAGCAGAAGATGCCACTTGGGAGAACTATGACGACTTGAAGATCAAATTCTCATAATTCATGGAATGTCAGCCTCGAGGACAAGGCTGATTTAAAGAGGGGCGGGTCTGTTAGGACTCTAGCTATAAGAGTCCTAATTTAGTTTCATTGATAAGGACATTCATGTAAATCCTATCTAGCCGACCCCTATTAAAGAGGTGAAGAGGCCGGCTAGGTTAGGGTTATGTTGCTTCTTAGAAAAGGAGTCCTATTAGAAATAGGAGTCCTATTAGAGAAAGACTCCTATTAGAAATAGGAGTCCTATTAGAAGTAGGAGCCCTATTAGAGAATGAGTCCTATTATAAGCAGGAGTCCTATTAGGGAAAGAGTCCTATTAGAATTAGGAGTCCTACTAGAGAAGGAGTCCTAGTTAGAAGTAGGAGTTGGTTAGAAGTAGGAGTTTTGAGTAAGAGTCCTATTAGGAGTTGGAGTTTAGAAGCCCTATAAATAGCCATGTATTCACCCTCTTTTTATCATGAATAGATCAATCTTTTAGTAGTCTTTGAGTAGCAACTTGGAGGAAGGAACCCCTATAGAGTTCCAAGGAGGCTGATCTCCTATAGAGATCAACCCCAAGCTTAGAATCTGTAAGGGTTCTAACACTTGGCCAAGGATTTGATCGAGCAAGAATACATGGGATATTCCTCTCATGATACCGAGAGCGGATGATCCTCTATTGACACTCAATAACCCTCGTAAGGTTGGCCACCACTCCCAATGACCGGCTATACTATATCTGGAACTTTCCAAACCTATAAGTTCAGTATCAAAGAGTGGAGTACTCATACAGGACATCCTTGGTGTCTTAAGTTTAAGGACCAGATACACTACTGAGACTATAAAATTACTGTCTAACATGAGGTATCAATAACCATCTAGTATTCCGTAGGCAGATCAATCAGTAAACTCATTCCCCAATAAGCACCTATATTGTACCCTTAGTGTCCCCACACGAGTAGCTATGAGACTAGCCACCTCCATCATATGGACGGGTATATAGTACACCAGTCTATCCAGTTATCTTGATGTCTCTCTCGAGTAACCTATGATTATGATAATTTAGGCTCTATGTTTAAAGGTGAATCGGTCTCATTATCGTGATCTCATCATGATCCGATTCCCATTGCACAGATCCAAGGACATCACAATATATATCTAGATAATTTGAGATAATGCTAATAATCATAAGTAAAGAGATTGATGCAACATGTTATAGGTGCAATTACTCATGTGATTGGCTTGTAGGGCACCTATAACTAGCAATCTCCCACTTGACTTAAAGCCAATCACCAACATGTCTGATCCCCATCAAACCTCTATGACGCTCAACAATAATTTGAGTCAAAGGCTTTGTAAGTAGATCTGCAATGTTATCTTCGAATGAAACTCTTTCCACTACTACATCTCTTCGAGCCATGATTTCTCTAATAAGCTAGAACCTCCTCAGAACACTTCTGATGAGACCCGGGTTCCCTTATTTGAGTAATCACCCCTAGTTGTTGCAATATAAGGGAATCGACTCCTTGCTGCTCGGGATGACTCCTAGGTCTGTGATGAACTTCTTCATCCAGACTCCATCCTTTGCTGCCTTTGTCGTAGCAATGTATTCCGCCTTTGTGGTCGAGTTAACAGTAGTGTCTTGCTTGGAACTCTTCCAGCATACTACTCCATTCAGGGTGAACACATACCCTAAATTAGACTTGCTATCATCGATATCGGATTGGAAGCTCGAGTCTGTATAGCCCTCAACCCTGAGGCTACTACCTTCATATACCAATAAAAGATCCTTAGTCCTTCTCAAGTACTTAAGGATACATTTTACTACTTTCCAGTTCTCCAAGCCTAGATCTGCCTGATATCTACTCGTGACACTCAGAGCATATGCTATATCAGGCCTGGTACATAGCATAGCATATATGATAGATCCTATCGCTAATGCATATGGTATCATATCCATGTGTGCCCTTTCTTCAGGAGTCTTTGGGGATATACTCCTAGAAAGTGATATTCCATGTCTCATTGGTATGAGACCTCTCTTGGAATTTTTCATGCCAAACCTTTTGACAATGGTGTCTATGTACTTGGACTGGGACAAGCCAAGCATCCTCTTGGATCTATCTCTATAGATCCGTATCCCCAATATGCAGGATGCTTCCCCTAAGTCCTTCATGGAGAAGTGCCTAGATAACCAAGTCTTTACTATGGAGAGCATTCTTACATCAATCCTAATGATCAAGATGTCATCTACATATAATACCAAAAAGGTGATAGTGCTCCCACTTACTTTCCTGTATACACAAGGCTTATCTTTATTCTTAATTAAGTCATAAAATCTGATCACCTCATCAAATCTTATGTTCCAACTTCGGGAAGCTTGCTTCAATCCATAAATGGACCTAAGCAACCTACACACCTTATCTGGATTATCCCTAGACACGAATCCCTCAGGCTGTATCATATACACATCCTCCTCGAGGTTACCATTGAGGAATACGGTTTTGACGTCTATCTGTCAGATCTCATAATCATAGTATGCTGCAATAGCCAATAGAATTTAAATGGATTTTAGCATGGCTACAAGTGAGAAAGTTTTGTCATAGTCAACATCTTATCTCTGACAATACCCCTTAGCCACTAGCCTTACTTTATAGGTCTCTACCTTTTAATCTACTCCAATCTTCTTTTTGAAGATCCACTTACAGCCAATTGGTATAATACCCTCGGGTGCATCAACTAGGTTCCAAACCTTGTTGGAGTACATGGAATCCATTTCTGAATTCATGGCTTCTTGTCATTTCCTAGAGTCTATGCTCATAATAGCCTCCTCGTAGGTCTGAGGATCAATATCCTCAACATCCTCTCCTCTGATAAGTCCCACATATCTCTCAAGAGGATGGGATACTTTATCAGATCTATGTAAATTTGGAACTTATGTGTTTGGTATCTGAATAGATTCTAGCTGTGGAATGGTGCTTGAGCTAGGTTCTCCTTCCTCGCTCAACTCTATTATGCTCCCATTGTCTCCACCAAGAATGTGTTCCTTCTCAAGGAACACTGCTCTCTTGGCTACAAAGACCTTTTGATCCTCAGGGTGATAGAAATAATACCCACAAGTTTCCTTGGGGTATCCCATGAACTTGCACCGTTCTGTCCTAGATTCCAACTTGTCGGGGTTGTGTCTCTTGATGTTGGCAGGGCAGCCCCAAATCTTAACAATCTTAAGATCGGGCTTCTTCCCATTTCATATCTCATATGGAGTAGACATCACTGACTTAGTTGGAATTCTGTTCAGAAGGTAAGCTGCGGTCTCTAAGGCATATCCCTAGAATGAGATGGGTAGGTCGGTGAAACACATCATGGAACGCACCATATCTAACAGTGTGTGATTCCTCCTTTCTGATACACCATTAAGCTGTGGTGTATAAGGAGGTGTCCATTGGGATAAAATCCCATGATCTTTAAGGAATTGGGTGACCTCTGTACTTAAGTACTCACCTCCTCGATCGGATTGAAGGAGTTTAATACTCTTTCCTGTCTGGTTTTCCACTTCATTTTTATATTTCTTGAATTTCTCAAAAGCCTCAGACTTATACTTCATCAAGTACATATGTCCGTATCTTGAGAAATCATCAGTGAAAGTAATGAAGTAGGAGTAACCACCTATGGCATGAGTCGACATAGGACCGCATACATCACTATGTATGAGTTCCAATAACTCAGTGGCTCTCTCTCTAGTTCCACTAAATGGAGAGTTAGTCATCTTTCCTCGAAGGCAAGGTTCATATGTCGCATATGACTCATAGTCAAATGGATCTAGATATTCATTCTTTAGCAACTTTTGAATCCTTCCCTCGTGGATGTGACCTAGCCTATAATGCCAAAGATATACATTATTCACCTATTCTCATTTTCTCTTAGACTCACTTGCACTCATGATATGTGGAGCTGTATCTATCATAAATAAACCATTATGCAATGTTCCTCTCGTGATGATCTCATCATCTAATATTATTGAACAACCATTGTTCTCAAAAACTAATTTATATCCATTAACTATCAAACATGAAATGGAAATAATATTTTTGATAATATAAGGAACATAATAACATGCATCTAATGTAATAATAGCTCCACCAAGTAGATGTAAAGTGACCTTGCCAACAGCCACTACAGCAACCTTTGCTCCATTGCCCATCTTAAGGTCCATCTCACCTCTGTTTAATCTCCTAGGTCTTGCCAGAACCTGCAACGAGTTATAGATATGATAAGCACTCCAGGTATTCAATACCCATGTGTTATCATAAGATTCTGATAAATGGAGACTAATCATGAATGTACTTGAAGCTTCTCCAAGCTTTTGTTTCGCCCTCTCTACAAGGTACTCTTTGTAGTTCGTCTTCTAGTGCCCATCTTTGTTGCAGTGGATGCATTGGCCTTTGTCCTTTGTTGGGTCTTTCTTAGTAACATTTGCCTTACCCATTTTGCCCTTGCCCTTGTTAAGGGTCTTCTCAGCCTTCTTTTTTTTTCTGATCTCACCAGCATAGAGAACCGGTTTCTCTTTCTTGATGGTGCTCTCTACTTCTCTCAACATATTAAGGAGCTCTAGGAGGGTCACCTTAAGTTTGTTCATATTAAAATTCATTATGAACTGAGAAAAGGAATCTAGTAGGGACTGAAGCACAAGATCCATATACAGGTTATCCTTTAGGACCATTCATAGACCTATGAGTTTCTTGATCCACTCAATCATCTTAAGGACATGGTTCTAAACCGGTGTCCCCTCAGTCATCTTGGCATGAAAAATACTCTTTGATATCTCATATCATTGAGTTCTTCCCTGTTCCTCAAATAGTTTGCGGAGATGTAGGAGTATGGAATTAGCATCCATATTTTTATGCTGTCTTTGTAACTCAGTAGTCATAGAGGCCAACATATAACACTGAGCAAGAGCGGAATCATCTATGTACTTCACATAACAAGCGATGCTCATCATCGCTTACCCCTTCGTCGAGTGTAGAGATCACTGTATCAAGGACATACACGATTTTCTCCACTGTGAGAATGATTCTCAGATTGCGAAGCTAATCTGTATAATTTGGACCAGTGAGGCAGTTGGCATTAAGTATGCCATGTAAAGGATTTGAAAGTGACATTTTTCTAAAATTAAAGATGTAGTAGAAATAAGTAATACGCAAATTTTACAAAAATTAAACAATTAAGATAAGGACTTCTATCTTAATGCATTCCCATTAATTTTTTACGAGACACACAACACTCTCTGGTATGTGAATTGGAGACCCCCGGTGGATCTCTAGTGGGGATCGGGATCCAATCGGTATCTTAACGTAACCTCGAGGGACTCGACCAATCACGTTAAGCCCGTAAAGGTAGGCAACTCTTGCCAATCACAACTCCTTATGATTCTCATCTTGTTCGACCTCCGAACCATCATAGCCTCGAGGGACTTGACCAACCATGATGTTCAGTTAAGTCATCACCATCGTTACAAGATGAGTCTGATTCGGTGATATACTCTCGAGGGACTCGATCAAGCATACCATGTCCTCAGGTCACCGGTGACATCTCTATGTAGTAGATAAGATAGCGAAATGCGATATAGGTGAGTCTCGAGGGACTCGACCAACTTAACCTACACCGGGAATTGGTTCCTACCTATAACGATGGAAGGCCACGTGGGTCAATCTAATTGTCTCACGTTTACCGACTTAATATTATTAATAGAGAGGATTTTTGATTTAGTCTCCTAACATAATGTGTCACACACATACATATTTAATATATATATCTATATCGCATGCAAATATATATACATATCTAGTAGGTGTATAACCAATCACACATCACATGAGCAATCACACCAAATGATCATGGACCACATCCTAATGTGATCAGGTTCGAGCCAGTGGGCCCAATCACTCACATCAAGATCTATGTGTGCTTCGACACATCTCCATACTTTATGATCATCCATCTTGCTTTGTTGGATCCGTCGGTATCTCAACGCATCTCTATGCATCGAATCGTCCGTCTCGGCCTCGTGGGTCCCGCTACCGCTGCGTCTCATCATGTAATTACAACATAATTACAAGCACACAGACTCGACAATAAACGAGAAAAAAATAAAGGCTCGCAGGCCCTAATAATAATAATCACATGTACACACATCACATCACAAGCCCATAATCATCTGTCCACATCATACATCACATGTATATATTATTTTATAGGACTACTATATAAAAAAATAATAGTTAAATAAAATATTTAATTAATATATTTATTTTTTTGAAATCAGGGACATAGAGGGAATTTTCCAAATTCACAGGGGTATTTTGGTCATTCGACCAAAAGGACAAAATTGGTATTTAAAAATTATGAGGGGTATTTTGGTAATTCTATCGAAAGGGACAGAAATCAAAATTTTTGAAATTTCGAGTGGCAAAACTATCTTTTGCTTGAAAACCCTAACCCCTCTCCCTCTCTTGCTACTGCGTTGGGGTGTAGCCGCCACCACCTTGCCAACGGTGACGTCGCGGGCGGCTCGATCGCATCAGGCGGGTGTTGCACCCGCAGGTGCTGCCCCTACCGTGGGTGGGCGCCGCTCGCACAAGTGCCACCCACGGGGCAGCGCCCTCAAGTGTTGCCCCTTGTGGGCGGCGTTGCCCCTCTGCAACGCTCGCACCGCTCGTAGCCCACGCAGGCACCGCTCATGCGGGGTAACCTCTCGCGGGCGGCGCCAACCATGCGGGTGCTTCTGCCCACGAGCGCAATGCCCGTAGGCGACGTCGACCCTTGCAGACGAGCCGCTTGCCCCTTGCGAGCATTCCGCAGGCCGCTATGTACATGGCGATGGCTACAAGCAGCCTTGGCCATGACCGTTCTATGAGCACAGCAAGGGCAGCAACAATTGCTGCCCTTCCTCGCCTTTTGCGTCAATGATTTTGATGACAAGATCTGTTCTAGATCACAACACACGTAGTTTAAGATCTGATCTTTGCATGAACAACCTGGCTCTGATACCACTGTTGGGAAATCCTTCATGGGAGCGACATCAGATGCGCAGCGGAAGAACAGAAAACAAAACCCCAGATTTTTCGTAGAAAGTTTCCATCATCATGCGAAGATCGGTGCGTTAAAACAAATCCACAAAAAACTATATGTGTAAAAGAAAATACTTAGGAAGATCGTATATCCCTGAATCCCTACAGATCTGTAGGAGAGGATGAAGAAGGTCAAGCGTCCTCCTCTCTAGCGGTATCCACATGGTAGGGATTGCGATGATGCACCTCTCTAGGGAGAGGAGAATAGAAGGTGGCTACCAAAAGAAACCCTCAGCCTATAGAGCTTTGGATCCCTTCTATTTATAGAGGTCCCCTGTCAACCCTAATGGATCTTGCCCTGTTGGGTATTGGATCTCCATCCAATTACCCAAGCCTCTTGGATTAGTGGGTCTCTACCCAATAATCTCTTATTAGTAATTATTGGATCTCATCTTAGGATCTAATAATTTAGGGGCTTAATGGATATCTAATAAGATAGGGGGTTCAACGGATATCTTATATCTGAGCCTCTACTCGTCGCAACACCTACCATATGTGTGTGACCCTCTAGGCCCAATATCGAGCTGGCCGTGAGTCATACTTGTCAGAACTCTTTCTGACTTAGTGAATTATTATCTCTATAATAATTCACCCAACTCATCCATTGCAGACGTACCAGGCCATTACGCCGCAGCCCCTAGACGATACAGGGAAATCCAATCCTTTGGGCCTATCTGTCCTTAGTTACCATGTATCTATAGTCCCTCATCCATCTAATATCCCAGAGACCCTATACCGAGTATGGTACGATCATGCCCATACGGTCTCTCCTCGAGTCTTGCTTTTATTGGATTTTTCCGGAGAACTCTCTCTCTTAATCCGAATAACCTTGGCTAAGGATTTGTTCGAGCAAAAATACATGTGATATTCCTCTCATGATACCGAGAGCGGATGATCCTCTATTGACACTCAATAGCCCTCGTAAGGTTGGCTACCACTCCCAATGATTGGTTGTACTAGATCTGGAACTTTCCAAACCTATAAGTTTGGTATCAAAGAGTGGAGTACTCATACAGGACATCCTTGGTGTCTCAAGTCTAAGGACCAGATACACTACTGGGACTACGAAATTACTATCTAATATGAGGTATTAATAACCATCCAGTATTTCATAGGTGGATCAATCAGTGAACTCATTCCCTAATGAGCACCTGTATTATACCCTTAGTATCCCCACACGAGTGGCTATGAGACCAGTCGCCTCCATCATATGGATGAGTATACAGTACACCAGTCTATCCAGTTATCTCGATGTCCCTCTCGAGTAACCTATGACTAGGATAATTTAGGGTCTGTGTTTAAAGGTGAATCGGTCTCATTATCATGATCTCATCTCGATCCGATTCCCATTGCACGGATCCAAGGACATCACAATATACATATAGATAATGTGAGATAATGCTAATAATCATAAGCAAAGAGATTGATGCAGCATCTTACAAGTGCAATCACTCATGTGATTGGCTTGTAGGGCACCTATAACTAGCATAGATCGGCATTACCGAGGGAGTGACGAGGGCTGGGTTGGTTTATAAGCCATGGGGGAGTGACGGCGATCCCTCTCGGGCTGCAGTAGCCAGGGAGATGACCATTGGCCGGAGGTTGCGATGACGACGGTCGCGGGCCGAGAGTAGCAATGGTGAAGATGCGCTGGCCGGAAGGATGAATGCATGCATGGCCGCCAGGATGGTGAAAGCACAAGCGCGGGCTACATTCTTCTATGTTTGCCTTTTCTCTCTCCCTTTTTTTGGATGATGCTGATGGCTATAGCGAAGTTAGTGCAAAGTTACAACGAGAACGCCGAGGATCATTTCTCTGATACCAAATGATAAATCCCTTTAGGATTTAACGTAGAAAGAGGAACATGCGAAAGAAAAAGGTTTGATCTCTTCAAGGGGATCAGCCTCCTTGATCGCTTCGAGGGGATCGGCCTCCTAGGTTTAGATAAAAAACTGAATAATTTTTCATTAAAGCAAAAGAAATAGTTACATCCCTATTTACAAAGCCCATCAGGACTTGGACACTTAATAATTAAATATTAAATAAATCATTGTTCGACTCTCTACTGAACTAAACAACTCCATAAACATTATTCAAGCTTAGAAAAGAAAAGAAATAAAAGGTTCCTAACAATGTTCCATGGTATCAAGCTTAAGAAAATAGTTCTTAAAACTCCTATGTCAAGTTACCAAAGTTATTTTGAGAGGAGGCAATAAAAACTACAATTGACCTGATAAATCTTTCTCCATCAGTTTCTCTAAAAGTTGATATTCCAGAAAAATTATAGAAAGGGAAAGATGTATCTTATTATCATTTAAGAGTCTTTAGGTGCAAAACATTTAAGTTTAATCTTTGCTTTTGCCTTGGATATGAGAAATTTGAATTGTTCTAGCCTTGAAATCTGATATCTCTATTGTTTGGAATGTAAAGGTTTGAATCTAGAATAATTATCAGAATTCTGACCCTTTTACTTTGTTTCAGCTATAAATCCCAGTATAGATTTTCAATTTAGGCAAAAATTATTTGATCTGAATATAAACTTGTAAACCTTTGTTTAAATAGCTTACTTGTATGATTTGGAGTAAATTTGCCTATCTAAATATCAAATTGAATCAACTCTACAGAATCTATCAAACAGAGACTATAAGTTCTGACATTTTGATACTAAACTGTCTATAACTCTCTATTGAAAACTCTGATTTATACAAAACTTGTTTGTTTGAAACTAAACTTAGAGATCTTTCTTTTGGTACCTAGATTGAAAGGTTTGGAGTCCAAATGATTCCCCAAAATTCTGTTGAATTTGATCCTATCGTTTCTAAAAATAGAGATTTTGTTCCCTGACTCTTAGTTACCGAATCATTTGTAATTCCTTGTTAGAAACTCCAATTTATATGAAACTTATTTTATCTGAAAGTAGACTGATCTAGCCTTCTAATGTCATCTTTCATGAGTAAATCAGAGCATAATTGGTTATCTAAACAATTCCTGCAATATGGCTCTTAAATTCTACCAAAAATCGAGCTTTGGTCGATTCTACCTATTCTTGTTTATTCCTTTGAAAAATTGATTTCGGCTATAATCCTTTCTTTGACTAAGCTTGATATCATTGCTTTGAATCCTTATATGCTTTTATTTTTATTTCCTTTCAAATTTGAATACAATTGTAAAAAAGATTTTTTGCATCGTATTGACTCATAAAGGCCGCCATATGTGAGTATTGGTATCAGAGCCACCCCATACCTTGATTGAGTAGGGGAGAATGTCACTCTTGGCCCGTAGGCTCCTAGAGAGGTCTAAAAGGCTCTTAGGAGGTCAGGTGGGGTGCATTGATCCCACATCGGTAAGGATGGGGGAGATCATAGGCCTCATATAGTGGAGGCAGTGGCATATTCAATAAGTAGGTTTGCTGAGTGTGCAAAAGGCCGCCATCATGCATTTGTTCATATTCTCAATGATGAGAGGTCCAAGCTTGATGATAAGGTAAAGGCATGTATTTTTTTGGGGTATGATCATGAAGAGTTTGGGTACAGATTATGGGATTCAGTGAAAAAAAATATTATTAGAAGCAAAGATATTATGTTTCTTAAAGACCAATTGTTTGATGATGGTGATAATATTGAGAAGCCAAAAATCTTTATTTATATTCCTTGGAGTTTAGGTCTAATTCCTTCACCTCTAGTTCATAATGATCATGAGAGAGATGACTAAGAAGATTGTGGCGAGAATGTTAGTAATGATTATCCGATAGTTGATGTTGAACCAACTGAATAATTTGAACAAGCACCTCCACTATCAGTTGAGATTCTATTGAGAATATCTATAAGAGAGTGACAACCATCTACAAGATATCCTCCATATGAGTATGTTATACTTAATGATAAAGGGGTTCAGAAACTTATCAAAAAGTTATTCTACATAAGGACAAGAATGAGTGGGTAAAAGCCATTCAAGAAGAGATGAGTAGGTAAAAGCTATGCAAGAATGATTACTGACATTATCCCATATTATTTGGATATATATTATGAGGTCTTTGGATATATGTAATAAAAATCGAATCGTGATGAGATTATGGAAATGAGACCGATTCGCCTTTAAACATAGACCATAAAAAATTCCGGTCATAAGTTACTCGAGAGGGACATCGAGATAATCAAATAGATTGGCGTGCTGTATACCCATCCATATGAAGGAGATGACTGGTCTCATAGCTACTCATGTGGGGATACTAAGGATACAATGCAGGTGCTCATTGGAGAATGAGTTTACTAATTGATTTGCTTATGGAATACTGGATGGTTAATGGTACCTAACGTTAGACAATGATTCTCTAGCCCTAATTATGTGTCTAGTCCTTAGACTTGAGACACCAAAGATGCCTTGTATGAGTACTTAATTCTTTGATGTCAGCCGTATAGGTTTGAAAGTTCCAGATCTAGTACAACCGGTTCTCGAGAATAGTAGCCAACCTTACAAAGGTAATTGAGTGTCAATAGAGGATCAACCACTATCGGTATCATGAGAGAAATATTCCATGTGTTCTTGCTTAAACAAATCTCTGGCCAGGGTCATTCAGATTGAAAGAGAAAGAGTTCTTTGGGAGAATCTGATTAGAGTGAGACTCGAGTGGAAACCATATAGACCTGACAACACCATGCCTAGTATATATTTTCTGGGATATTAGATGGATAAGGGACTATAGGTACATGGTAATTGAGGACAAATAGGTCCAAATGATTGGATTCTCCTATATTATCTAGGGACTATGGCTTAGTGGCCTAGTATATTCGAAGTCGATGAGTCGAGTGAATTATTATGGAGATAATAATTCACTGAGTCAGAAGGAGTTCTGACATGTATAACTCATGGCCAGCTCGATATTGGGCCTAGAGGATCACACATATATTGTAGGTGCTGCGACGAGTAGAGGTTCAGATATGAGATATCTGCCGGAGCTCCTATCTTACTGGACATCCAATAAGCCCTTGAATTATTGGATCTCATGGATGAGATATAATAAAAGCTAATAAGAGATTATTGGGTACAGACCCATTAATCTAAGAGACTTATGTAATTGGATGGAGATTCAGTACCTAATAGAGCAGGATCCATTAAGGTTAACAACGGGCCTCTATAAATAGGAGGGAACCAAAGGCCCATCGGTTGAGGCTTCCTGGTAGCCACCTCCTATTCTCCTCTCCCTAGAGAAGAGCATCGTCGCAGCCCCTACCATGTGAATCACCGCTAGAGAGGAGGACGCTTGACCTCCTTCATCCTCCTCCATGGATCTGTAGGAATTCAAGGATATACGATTTCCTTAGGTACTATCTTTCTTATATATGTAGTTTTCGATTTCGCGAGTTTTTACACACCGATCTTTGCATGATGATGAAACTTTTTTATGAAAATCTAGGATTTTATTTTTCTATTCTTTCATTGCACATGTGATATCGCCCCTAGATTTTCCAACAGTGGTATCAGAGCTAGATTGTCATTCGAAGATTGGATTTTAATTGTGTGTGCTATGTTTAAGAAAAGCTTTTGTCGTCAAAATTATTGACGCAAAAGGCGAGGAAGGGTAGCAACTGTTGCTTCCCTTGCTATGCTCACATAACATCCGAAGGGGCCCACATGTAGGCTGCAAGCGGCACCCGCATGGACGAGGGGCGCCTATGGGGGCAACGACATTCGTAGGGGCGATCGCCGATGCCCGCGGGCAAGGATGAACACCCACCCTACGGAGACGACACTACCCATGGGTGAGTCACCAATAGTGGTGCTTGCAAGGGGCAGCACCCACACGGTCGGTGGTCGCCTGGAAGGGGTAGCACCTATGGGTGCTAGCCTTCTATGGCAACGCCGCCCATGGGCAAGGGCAGCGCCCCCGCCATGCCCCCCGCCCAGAGACCGCCGCTGTTAAGGGTGGCGACGGTTGCAACACAGTGAAGGTAGTGTAAAGGGATTAGGTTTTTTGATAAAAAGATAGACCTACCCCTCAGAATTTTAAAAATTCCATGGTGTATCCTTTTGCCCAAATTACCAAAATACCCTTCATAATTCAAAAAATTTCCTACATGTCCCTAATTTCAGAAAATATTAGTTAATTAAAAAGTTTAATTAATAATTATTATTTATCTAGTTTTCCTATATAATGATATATATATATGATGTATGATATGGATAGATGATCACAGATCGTGTGATGTGACGTATGTGCATGATGTTATTATTATTATTATTATTGGAGCCTACGAGCCTTTATTTTTTTCTCGTTTATTATTAGGCCTACGTGCTTATAATTATATTGTAATTATATGAGGAAGCACAGCGGGAGCGTAAAAGCAATAGCAGGACTTATTGAGGCCAAGATGGATGATCGCAATGCATAGAGATGCGCCGAGATGCTGATGGAACCGAAAGAACAAGATAGACGATCATAGGGTATAGAGATGCACCAATGCACACATAGATCTTGATGTGAGTGATTAGACCCACTAGCTCAAGATTGATCATATTAGGATATGATCCATGATCATCTGATGTGATTGCTCATGTGATGTGTGATTGATTATACACCTACTATATATATATATTTACATATGATATATTTATATATTAAATATGTATGTGTGTGACATACATATTAGGAGACCGAATAAAAAATCTCCTCTCGATAATATTAAGTCAGTAAATGTGAGGTAATTAGATTGACCCACGTGGCCTTCCATCGTTAAAGGTAGAGACTGATTCTCAGTATACGTTGAGTTGGTCGAGTCCCTCAAGGCTTTCCTATATCGCGATTTACTATCTTGCCTACGACATAGAGATATCACTGATGACCTAAGGACATGGTATGCTTGGTCGAGTCCCTCGAGGGTATATCATTGAATCAGACTCATCTTGTAACGATGGTGATGACTTAATTGAACATCATGGTTGTCGAGTCCTTCGAGGCCATAGTGGTTCGGAGGTCGAATCGGACGGGAATCATAAAGAATTATGATCAGCAAGAGTTGCCTACCTTTTGGGCTTAGTGTGATTGGTTGAGTCCCTCGAGGTTACACTAAGACGTCGATTGGATCTCGATCCCCACTAGAAGTCTACTGGAGACTTCCATTTCATATGCTGAGGCTGTCTCATGACTCGCTAAAAAAATAGTGAGAGCACATCAAGATAGAAGTCCATATCTTTATTATTTATATTTATGTAAAATCTATATATTATTTATATCTACTATATCTTTATTTTTAGAAAATATCGTCATTAGACTCTCTACGTGACATACTTGATGCCAATTGACTCACTGGTCCAAACTATGCGGATTGGCTCCATAACATGAGAATAGTTCTCACTGTGGAGAAATTCGTGTATGTCCTTGATACAATGATACCTACACCCAAGGAAGGGGCAAGCGAGGATGAGATCACTCACTATGTGAACTATGTGAAGTACACAGATGACTTCACTCTTGCTCAGTGTTATATATTAAGCTTCATGACTCCCGAGTTATAAAGATAACATGAAAAGATAAATGTTAGATCCATACTCCTACATCTCTATAAATTATTAGAGGAATAGGGAAGAACTCAGCGATATAAGCTATCGAAGAGTCTCTTCTACACCACAATAACTGAGGGGACACGAGTTCAGAACTATGTCCTTAAGATGATTGAGTAGATAGAAAAACTTACAGGTCTAGGAATAATCCTAGAGGATAACTTGTATGTGGATCTTGTGCATCAGTCCCTACCAGATTCCTTTTCATAGTTTTCTATATTGGTAAGACAAAAAAGAAAAGGAAGATAGAGAAGTCCCTTAAAAAGAGCAAGGGTAAGGGTAGACCGGGTAAAGCAAAGGTTGCTAAGAAGAACCCGACAAAGGACAAAGGCCAATACTTCCACTATAGCAAAGATGAGCACTAGAAGAGGAACCACAAAGAGTACCTTATAGAAAAATTGAAATAGAAGCTTAGAGAAGCTTCATGTACATTCATGATCAGGCTCTATTTGTCAGACTCATATGATAATATATGGTTATTGGATATCAGCGGTGCTTATTATATTTGTAATTTGTTACAAGTTCTAACAAAGGTCTAGGAGATTAACGAGAGGTGAGATGGACCTCAAGATGGGTAATGAATTAAGAGTTGCTATTGTTGTTGTCGATGAGATCACTTTACATTTGCCTGATGGAGCTACTACACATTAGATGCATGTTATTTTGTTCCCTTTATTATTAAAAAATATTATTTCCATTTCATGTTTGACATTACATGGTTATAAAGTAGTTTTTAATAATAATATTTGTTCAATTATTAAGGATGATGAGATCATCAAGAGAGAAATATTGCATAATAGTTTAATTATGCTAGACACTACTTCACATATTATGAATATAAGTATGTCTAAGTGGAAACGAGATGAGGTGAATAGTGCATACCTATGGCATTACATGCTAGATTATATCCATGAGGGAAGGATTCAAAAGTTGTTGACGGATGGATACCTAAATCCATTTAATTGTGAGTCATATGCGACTTGTGAACCTTGCCTTCATGGAAAGATGACCAACTCTCCATTTAGTGGAACTAAAGAGAGAGCCATTGAGTTATTAGAACTCATACATAGTGATGTATATAGTCCTATGTCAACTCAGGCCATAGGTAGTTATTCTCACTTCATTATTTTTACTGATGATTTCTCTAGATATAGACATATGTACTTGATGAAGTACAAATATGAAGCCTTCGAGAAATTCAAGGAATATAAGAATGAAGTAGAGAACCAGATTGGAAAGAGTATCAAAACTCTTTGATCAGATCGAGGAGGTGAATACTTGAGTACAGAGTTCACCCAGTTCCTTAAGGACCATGAGATTCTATCCCAATGGACATTTCCTTATGTGCACTAACTTAATAGTGTATCCAAAAGGAAGAATCGCATACTATTAGACATGGTGCAGTCCATGATAAATTTCGTTGACCTACTCATCTCATTCTAGAGATATACCCAAAAGTCCATTGCTTACCTTCTGAATAGAGTTCTAACTAAGTTGGTAGTGTCTAAACTATATGAGATATGTGTTTGGATCAAGAATAGCACTAAGAGGGGGGGGGTGAATTAGTGTAGCGGATAAAACGAACTGTTTAAGCGATTTCGAAAAAGTTCATACGATGAAAATATTTTGTTCGATAAAAATCATTTCAGAAAGACATTTGATTTGAATAAGTTTATAAATGAATAGAGAGGAGGAGATTGGACATTTACAATGAAGTAAAATTGATTACAACAAAAAAAAAGTACACACCAAGAAGAGAACACGCCAATTTTATAGTGGTTCGGTCGTTCGACCTATGTCCACTCCCAATACCCCCTCCGATAAGGTTACCGGCTTCCACTATTAATCTTTCTTGAAGGGCAAAGATCAATCACCCCTTTATAGAACTTTTATAAGTGGCTCACTTTTCTTTTATAAACTTTTACACTTAGAAATGGTGTAGGTGAACTCTCAACTTTTTGCAAGCTATTTCACTATAGTTTCGGTTCTATCTTGTTCACTTCTCTGTTCTTAACTAGCTGAGAAGTAAGTGATATTTATAGGCCTCAATTGACTTCAAAAATAAAGTCAAAAAAGATTCTATTCTGGATTTCTGAGGTCCTAGTGGTACCACCACCAGTTCTGGTGGTACTACCACCAGATAGAGTTTCAGCTATTGGAACTAGGCGATACCACTGCCCAGTCTGGCAGTACCATCGCTTGGTAGTTAATAACTACCCAATCCGATATCGATGATAGTAAGTCTAATTTAGGGTATGTGTTCACCTTGAATGGAGGAGTAGTGTGCTGGAAGAGTTCCAAGCAAGACACAACTATTGACTCGACCACAGAGGTAGAGTACATTGTTGCGTTAGAGATAACAAAGGAGGAGTCTGGATGAAGAAGTTCATCGTAAATCTAGGAGTCATGTTGAATAGCGAGGAGCCGATTCCCTTATATTGTGATAACAATGGGGCAATTGCTCAAGCGAAGGAGCTTAGGTCTCATCAGAAGTCAAAGCATGTTCTGAGGAGGTTTCACTTGATAAGAGAGATTGTCATCCGAAGAGATGTAGTAGTGGAAAGAGTTTCATCTGAATATAATATTATAGTTCCACTAATGAAACCATTGTCTCAAATTGTCTTTGAGCATTACAGGGGCTTGATGGAGATCAGACACGTAGGTGATTGGCTTTAGGTCAAGTGGGAGATTACTAGTCATATATGCCCTACAAGCCAATTACATGAGTAATGGCACGTGTGACTTGTTAACATGCACTCTTTCTTTTGCTTATTATTATTAGACATTTTATTACTTTATCTTACATGTTGCATATATTATGATGTCTATGGATCTATGCAATGGGAGTCGGATCGTGATGATATTAGGATAATGAGACTGATTCACCTTTAAATATGGATCCTAAATAATCACAATCATAAGTTACTCGAGAAGGACATCGAGATAACTGGATAGACTAGTGTATTGTATACCTATCCAAATGATGAAGATAGTTGGTTTCATAGATGCTCATGTGGGGGTACTAAGGATACAGTATAGGTGCTCATTAGAGAATGAGTTCAGTGATTGATTCGCCCATGGAATGCTAGATGGTTGATGATACCTTATTATCAAACAACGAATCCATAGTCCAAGTAGTGTATCTGGTCCTTAGACTTGAGACACCAACGATGTCCTGTACGAGTACTCCACTCTTTGATACTAGACTTATAGGTTTGGAAGCTACAGATCTAGTACGGTCGGTCATTGGGAGTGGTAGTCAATCTTACAAGGGCTATCGAGTATCCATAGAGGATCATCCACTCTTGGTATCATGAAAGAAATATCCTATGTATTCTTGCTCAAACAAATCTTTGGCCAAGGTTGTTCATATTACGAGAGAAAGAGTTCTCCGGGAGAATCTGATTAGAGCAAGACTTGACGAGAGACCGTATGGGCCTGACAACACTATTCCCGGTATAGGGTCTCTGGGATATTAGATGGATAAGGAACTATAGGTACATGGTAATTGAGGATAGATATATCTAAAGGATTGGATTTTCTTGTATCATCTGGGGACTGTAGCGTAGTGGCTTAGTACGTCCATAGTCAATGAGTTGAGTGAATTTGTTAAGATCCTTTAGGGTTTTAACGTAGAAAGAGGAAGAAGTGGAAGAAAAAGGTTTGATCTCTTCGAGGGGATCGGCCTCCTTGATCACTTCGAGGGGATCGACCTCCTAGGTTTAGCCAAAAGACTGAATAATTTCTCATTACTCGAAAGAAACAATTACATCCTTATTTATAAAGCCCACTAGGACTTGGAAACTTAATAATTAAATATTAAATAAATATATTATTCAAGCTTAGGAAATAAAAGGTTCGTAACAGTTCCGCCCTTGTCAAACCAGCCTTGTCCTCAAGGCTGAGAGGCATCAAATTCAGCACAAGGTATTTGCGGTGCGTCATAACTCGTTGATCAAGTAAGTACGACCTCCACTTTTGGATGGTGTGAGCAACAGGTCGGACATTAGTTGGTACTTTCCTGGGTATTTTTGAAATTCGATGATCATTATGTCGAAGAGGTGGGAGTCCTTATGGTTCTGCAAATACATCTGTAAACTCTTTAAGTAATGATTCAATACTTTTGGTTGGAATGTGCCCTTCTATTTCTTGATCTATGCACTGAAATGGTACCAGGAAATCAGTGTGTCTCTCGAAGAACCTTCTCCATCCGATGGTTAGTGATAGTGGTGATCTTACTTCCACGCCAACCCTTTAGAATCACCTGCTTTCCATTAACAAAAAACTTTATTATTAGTTTAGAAAAGTTCCAGGAAACATCACCTAAGGTTGATAGCCATTCGATTCCTAGCACCACTTCATAGTCTTCTAAGGGAAGTAAAAAGAAATCCACGAGCAACTCTTGACCCTACATAATGAGCTTTATCTTCAAGCACTTGCTATCACAGGTTAGAATCCATCCATCAGCAACCTTTACTTCAAATTTATCACAGGCTTCGATGTGGTAGGATAATCGGGTGGCGATCTTTCTATCCATAAAATTGTTGGTGCTACTAGTGTCAATTAAGATAATGATAGGCTGATGTTTTAAAGTTACTACAACTTGCATTGTTTATGGGTTAGAGTAGCCGGCCAATGCATGCACTATGTATGTGATAGGGTCAATATCTTCATCAGTTTCTATGCTTCCTTGGTCAGAATCTAACTCATCTACTTCTAATTCCTCCTCAATTGACTCAATCATTAGGAGTTTTCCTTGTCTGCAACAGTGCTCCTTACTCCATCTTTCATCACAATGCAAACACAACCCTTTTGTTGATCTTTCCTTGAGCTCTTCTCGAGTGTTAAGGTTGTGGCTGGGAATAGATAGGGCTGGTGGCACGCTAATCATTTGTTTATTGTCACTTCTATTTTGATAATATTTTATACTAATTTTTTCCTCCTATATGCGTGCAAATGAAATTATAGCTATCATAGTGCAGGTTGTCGAGCCTTAACTTTACATTTGATGTTCGGATTAAGCCCTTCAATAAAAGTACCCACCAGTTATTGTTCAGACCAATCTCTAGCTTGATTCGATAATTGCTCAAATCTGCCATGATATTCCAAGGCTGTAGAAGTCTATTGAATTTTTACAAGCTGTCCATCTATATTCTCGTACTCAGATGGTCCAAATCGAATAAGAAGCCCGCTCTTGAATTGCTCCCATGAGGAAACTCCGTGGTAAGTTTCATACCAGTCATATCACTGAAGTGCATCACCGTCTAACTGGATAGAGGCTATTTCCACCTTGGATTCTTCTAGGGTTCTGTGGAAATAAAATAATTTCTCTACCCTCGAAATCCAACTGGTTGGGTCTCCATCTTCCCATCTTGGAAAGTCCATCTTAATGCATGGGTAGCCAGAGTCATATTCTTGGGGCCCCTTTCCCGTATCTCTAGATCTATTCATCGTAGAGCTTAAACTTCCATCTATTAGGATTGGAGTGGCACTAAGAGGGGGAGTGAATTAGTGCAGTAGATTAAAACTAGTAAGTTTGAAATCGATTTCGTAAATAGCTAGTTCGTATGGAGATTTCGATTCAACGAAAAATGACTTAGTTAAAGTAACTCGAGTAAAGGAGATGAAGACCGAACAATTTGTAGCTAAGTAAAGAAATGATTCAGAAATTTAAACACTCACACATTCAAGGAACACCGCGATGTATAGTGGTTCGGTCAAATGACTTACATCCACTTTCGAAGCCTTCTTCGATGAGGCTCCTAACTTCCACTAGTAAGTTACTTTGAAGGGGAAGAACCAAATACCCCTCTTACAACCTTCTTATAAGTGGTTCACACTCTTATAGATTTTTGCAAAGAGAGGGAGGTGAACACTTAAGCTATCGAAAACAAAGCTTTGCTATGGCTTTTGCTCAATTTTTAACTCTCAAAAGGTTGCACTTTCAGCTGAGAAAAAAGAGGTATTTATAGACCCCAAGAGGATTTAAATTTGGGCTCCAAATTTGAATTCATTTTGGGTTTCCTGATGTTGGCGGTGCCACCGCTTGTCAGTTGTCAGACTGACAGAGTACTGGGCGGTGCCACCACCCCAGCCTGGGCGGTTCCACCACCCGGCCTCTCTGGTGCTGGGCGGTGCCACCACCCAGCTCTCAAGTCCTAGGTGGTGCCACCACCCGGGCCTTTCAGCAAAGCTGAATAGGCCATATTTTTGGCCCAAATCAACCTAATAAGGGCCCGGTTGGCCCCCACTAGGTTAAAAAAGGATTATTTCCTAATCCTTACCCTAATTATATGCTAACTATGAATTGAAATATAATTCTAAGTGATTTAAATTGACATTCTTCAAGTCTTCTCTTCCGGCGAGCTTTCCGATGAATTTTTGGTAGACTTCCGACACTCCTTCAGATTTCTTCCGGTGGACTCCCAACAGGCTCCCGGATTCTGTGGTGAGTTCAACGAGTCTTTGGTAAGCTTTCAAACCTTCTCGGTGATCTCTGCGAACCTCCGATGATCTTTCCAGCGAACTTTCGAAACCTTCGACAAGTCCTTGATTCTATCTCAGTTGGTTCCGACAATGCTTCCGACAATCCTTTGGACTTCTAGTGAACTCTCAAACTCCCAACGAGCTTGACCTCGATAAATCACTTTATGTTTTCATCCTATCATAGTTAATCCTGCACACTTATCTTGATAATATGGATTAAAACAAATAATTCATCAATTGACTTCATTATCAAAATTCGAGATTCAACAATCTCCCCCTTTTTGATGATGGCAATCAATTGATGATGGAGTTAATCTTAACTCCCCTTATTTATATGTCATATTATGAGAAGATAAAAATATTTGAATTCAATCTTCTTGAATTCATCCCAAACCCGATAAGTTTCATTCATTAAACTTACCATCATGCTTAACAAGCTTGATCTTTCATCCATAAATGTGAAACTTCGTATTTTTCATAATGTCATGGCATGATATGCATTTTCTAGTCGAATGATAGACATTCATCATTTCGACAAGAGAAACTAATCACAAATTGAATTACCACAAGGATCAAATGATATCAATGAAGAGCACAAGATCAAGGCATGATATCAAATGAAATATTAGCTTATCATATCAATAAAAAGAACTCAATTTTTAAACATGATATGATATCGATCTCAAAACACTTGAATTCAATCTTATTAATACTATGCAAGACATTTTATCAAGTTATTTTCATATGTCATCAATTTACACATTCTTCTCCCCCTTTGTCATCAACAAAAAGGAGGTGAAGTAGCCACCACAAGGTATCATACCACAAAAAAATGAGTGGTCAATTATCAAGCATATGATAAATGAGTTGAACATAATGCAAAATATGTCATCCTTGACAGATAAATTCAAAAAATGTTTGGATCATTTTTATTCATGTTCATGAGATCCAGAAAAAAAAACATTAGAGTTTCAAAATGCTCATGAAGAATTCATACATGAAAAATTTAAGACTCAATTTTTGATTGAGAATTTAAGCATAGAATTGTGAAAAGATAGATCATTAAAGTCATTCATCAAAGATTTCATATTTTAAGGTAAACTTCATGAGAATAAGATGTCAAAATTCATAAAACTTCAACGAATGAAATATATCAATATCAAAAATTTGAAGGAAAAAATTCGATGTGGAATTCTTATAGTGATTCATGAGGAGGAAGTCATAAAACCTTAAATCATGCCGATTAGCACAAGAATAAAAATAAAAAATAAATATTTAAGAACTTAATTTTGCACAATTCATGACATTAATTTATGCATATGTTAAGCTTCATATAAAATTCAAATCATGAAATATCTTTAGCCATACTTAAAGGAGGGTATAAAATCAGTTTTCACTACATCATTAGTATCCACTATTTAAAGAAAGAGGAAAACAACATCATGATAGCTTTCATCAAGATTATGATCGAAAGATAAAAATGTGAGCTCCATGATATAAAGATGTCAACAAAATGCGAAAATATAATATCAATGTGAAACTATCAAAACTGAAAATTTAATCATTTCATCAAAAGTCATGACACAACTCAAAATTTTATCAATTGAAGAGGAGAATCAAAATAGGAAGATAAAAATGAGAGCTTTCATCAAAATGCCAAGATGATATTGTAAAGATGTCATTCAAAAATGAAGAGATAATATTAAGATGATACAATCAAAATCGAAGTTGGAAAATTTCGGAAAAGAAACATACAACATCATGTTTTAGAACAATTTAGCATGCCTAATTCTCTTCTAATGAAGTCAAATTGTTCTTCATTTAGGGGTTTTGTGAAGATGTTTGCTAATTGGTATTTTATATCAATAAATTCTAGAATGACATTATTATTATTGACATGATCTCGTGTAAAGTGATGCCTAATGTCAATATGCTTAGTTCTAGAGTGTTGAATTGGATTTTTGGTTAGACAACTAGCACTTGTATTATCATATTTTATGGGAATGTTCTTTAAATAAATTCCATAGTCTTCTAACGTATTTTTCATCTAAACAACTTGTGCACAACATGCACTTGCAGCTATGTATTCGGCTTCCGCCATAGATAGTGCAACCGAATTTTATTTCTTGGAAGTCTAAGAAACAAGTGCATGTCCTAAAAATTGACATGTTCTGGATGTGCTATTTCTATCTATTCTACATCCACCAAAATCCACATCCGCATAGGCTTTTAAATCAAAGTTATCGAATTTTGAATACTATAATCCTAGATTAGAAGTTCCTTTAAGATACATAAAGATTCTTTTAACAGCTTTGAGGTGAGATAACTTAGGACTAGATTGGAATCTTGCACATAAACCTACACTAAATATGATATCTGGTCTAGTTGCTGTGAGGTAAAGTAAGCTACCTATCATTCCCCTATATGTTTTTTGATCAAAATTTTCTCCACTTTCATCCAAGTCTAACTTGGTGGAAGTGCTCATTAGAGTGTTGATGGCTTTTGAACCATCCATGTTAAATCGATTTAACAATTCTAATGTATACCATTACTATGTTGTTTAACTTGCAATCCTAAAAAGAAGGTTAATTCTCCTATTATGCTCATTTCAAATTCATGACTCATACACTTGGTAAATGATTCGCATAGTGATTCATCCGAAGAATAAAAAATAATATCGTCAACATAAATTTGAACAACAAGAAAATTATTTTTAAAATATTTGATAAATAATGTAGTATCAACCTTGCCTTTAGTAAAATTATTTGAAATTAAGAAAGAACTAAGTCTCTCATACTAAGCCCTAGGGGCTTATTTTAATCCATAGAGAGCCTTAGTTTAAACACATGATTGGGAAGAAGAGAGTTCTCAAATCCAAGTGGTTATTCAACATACACTTCTTCAGAAATAAAGCCATTTAAGAAAGTACTTTTGACATCTATTTGAAAAAGCTTAAAATTATTACTACTAGCATAGGCAAAGAGTATCCTAATAGCTTCTAATCTTGCCATAGGAGCGAAGGTCTCTTCATAATCAATACCTTCTTCTTGGTTGAAACTTTTGGCCACTAGTCTAGCCTTATTTCTAACTACGATATCGCATTCATCTTGCATGTTTCTAAAGACCCATTTAGTACCAATAACTAAATTGTCACTAGGTCTAGGAATAAGCTTTCATATCTCATTCCTCTTAAATTGATTCAATTCTTCTTGCATTGCGATAACCCAAGAATCATCTTTCAAGGTATCATCAATGCTCTTAGGTTCAATTTGAGAAAGAAAAGCGGCATGGGCACAAAAATTTTTAAAAGAAGAACGAGTTTGAACCCCTTTTGATGTGTCTCCTATAATTAACTTCTTGGGATGGGCATCTACATACTTCCATTCCTTAGGTAAGGAAATTTAGGAAGAAGATGCATCCAAGTTGCTATTTTGAGGAGAGGGTTCATTTAAATTCAAACTATCAAAACCAAAATCATCATCAAAATCTTTTTTCTTAAATTAAAAAATTTCATTAAAAACTACATGAATAGACTCTTCTATAACTAACGTTCTTTTGTTAAAAATATGAAAAGCTTTAGAAACGGAAGAGTAACCAAGAAAGATGCCTTCATCGGATTTAGCATCAAATTTTTCTAAAGCATCCTTTTCATTTAAAATAAAGCATTTGTAACCAAAAACTTTAAAGTAAGAAACATTAGATTTTTTGTTATTCCATAATTCATAAGGAGTCTTGGATAGAGATGGTCTTACTAGAAGCCTATTCATGATATAGCAAGCCATATTAACGGCTTCGACCTAAAAGTATTTGGGTAAACTATGTTCATTTAATATGGTTCTTGTCATTTCTTATAAATTTTTATTCTTTCTTTCTACTACTCTATTTTGTTGAGGATTCCTTGGAGTAGAGAAGTTATGGTTGTACCCATTTGATTCACAAAAATTTTGGAAGTCATGGTTTTGAAATTCACCACTATGATCACTCCGAATGGATGAAATCATGAAACCCTTTTCGTTTTGAGTAAGTTTACAAAATTTAGAGAAATATTTAAAACTATCACTTTTGTGAGCCAAGAAATAGATCCAAGTGTATCTACTATAGTCATCTATAATTATAAAGGCATATTTGCTTCCTCTTAGGCTTGTTGTGTCAATTGGTCCAAATAAATCCATATGGATCAATTATAATGGTCTAGAGGTACTTATTTGATTCTTTGGCTTGAACCTAGTTTTAATTTATTTTTCTAGTTGACAAGCATCACATACTTTATCTTTAATGAACTTAACATTGAGAATGCCTCTTACAAGTGCTTTAGATGTGATTTAATTGATTTGCTTCATGCTAGCATGACCTAATCTCCTATGCCAAAGCCAAGCATCATTATTCAACATCGAAAATCACATTTCACTACTAAGATCATCAATGTTGATGATGTAGATATTATTTTGTTTTAGTGCAATTATAGATGTATTGTTGTGTGGTTTTTCAATAATACAAGCATTAGATTCAAATTTCATAATATATCTCTTATCACATAATTGACTAACACTCAAAAGATTATGCTTTAAACCATCTACCAATAACACATTATCAATTAAAAAAGTTGATTTGTTACCTATGGTTCCTTTACCAATAATTTTACCCTTGTTGTTGTCTCCGAAGGTGACATACCCTTCTTCTTTGCTAGTAAGCAAGAGAATTGAGATGGATCTCCGGTCATATGCCTCGAGCATCCACTATCAAGATACCATCTCGTGCTCCTAACTTATGATGGTGAATGGTTCTACAAAAGAGGATGGTTTTTAGGTACATATTTCATTTTGGATGCCTCAAATATTGATCTACTAACTTTGTTATTTAGCATAGAATTATTTATGGTTCTTTTAGGAACCCATATCAATTTATGTGGAGTAATTTTCCTAAATGGATATTTGTAAACAACATGTCCAGATTTACAACAAAAATTACATTTTAAATGAGGTGATACATGTAATGTGGGTCCTTTAATGAAGATGGTAGGATTTCGGTGAGATCCACTCACAAATCCAATTCCACTTCTATTTCTGACATGACCCTTGTTTGCAAGGATCATGTCCAAGCCCTTGCTACCGACCTTAAACTTATTTAGGGTCTCTTTAAGTAGCAAGTTCTTATTTTTGATTACTTCTAAGTGTTCACACTTAGAGCATGGGGGTAAAGAAGGAGTTTGGAGACTATCAAACTTCTCTTGTAATAAAGCATGCTCTTTCTTTAATAAATTGAACTTCTTACTAATAGTTCTACATTCATCAAATAATTCATGAAAAGCGATAGAAAGTTCATCGAAAGATAACTCTTCATTAAATAACTCACTAACCTCTTCTCCTAAGGCCATTAGCACGAAGTTGGCCTCCTCTTAGTTACTTGCTTCTTCATCCTCGGAGTCACTTGAATCATCCCATGTAGCCTTCAATACCTTCTTCTTCTTGAGTTGCTTCTTCTTGGCTTGGAGGCATTCATTTTTGAAGTGCCCCAACTTCTTGCATTCGTAACATATGACTTGGTCCTTTTTTTGTTCAAGTTTGTTTTTAGATTCATTTTTAAATTTACCTTTTTTAATAAATTTTTTAAATTTTCTAGTTAAGAGTGCAATGTCTTCATCCAAGTCCTCATCACTTGATGTTCCTTTCAAGTGGTTTTCTTGTGTTCTTAATACCATATCGTTCCTATTCTTTGGAAGGGGGTTCTCTAGCTCATCATGAGTATGGCATGTCATTTCATAGGTCATTAAAGACCCTATGAGTTCTTCGATAGGAAAAGTTTTAAGGTCCTTGGCCTCTTGAATGGCTGTAACCTTTGGATTCCAACTCTTTGGAAGGGATCTTAAAATTTTTGTTACTAGTTCAAAATTAGAAAAATCTTTACCAAGTGCCTTGAGTCCATTGATGACATCCGTGAAGTGGGTGTACATGTCTCCAATGGACTCACTTGGTTTTATTCAAAAAAGCTCATAAAAATGCACAAGAATATTGATTTTGGACTCTTTCACTCGGCTAATGCCTTCATGAGTGATCTCAAGAGTGCGCCAAATATCAAAAGCCAATTCACAAATCGAAACGCGATTAAACTCATTTTTATCAAGTGCACAAAATAAGGCATTCATAGCCTTTGCATTTAAAGCAAAAATCTTCTTCTCTGATTCATTCGATTTGCTCATCAGAAGAGAAGATTTTTGAAATCCATTTTCGATAATATTCCAAAGCTCAAAATCCATGGAAATAAGAAAGATCCTCATATGAGTCTTCCAATATATGTAATCTGACTCATTAAACATAGGCGGACGTGTAATGGAGTGACCCTCTTATATGCCGGAGTAAGCCATCTCTCTTGGGTTTTAAACCAAATATGAGAGTGAACCTTGCTCTGATACCAATTGTTAGGATTGGAGTGGCACTAAGAGGGGGGGGGGGTGAATTAGTGCAGCGGATTAAAACTAGCAAGTTTGAAATCGATTTCGTAAATAGCTAGTTCATATGAAGATTTCGATTCAATGAAAAATGACTTAGTTAAAGTAGCTCGAATAAAGGAGATGAAGACCGAACGATTTGTAGCTAAGTAACGAAATGATTCAGAAATTTAAATACTCACACATTCAAGGAACACCGCGATGTATAGTGGTTCGGTCAAATGACTTACATCCACTTTCGAAGCCTTCTTTGATGAGGCTCCCAACTTTCACTAGCAAGTCACTTTGAAGAGGAAGGACCAAATACCCCTCTTACAACCATCTTACAAGTGGTTCACACCCTTATAGATTTTTACAAAGAGAGGGATGTAAACACTTAAGCTATCAAAAACAAAGCCTTGCTATAGCTTTTGCTCAATTTCTAACTCTCAAAAGGTTGCACTTTTAGTTGAGAAAAGAGAGGTATTTATAGACAACAAGAGGATTCAAATTTAGGCTCCAAATTTAAATTCATTTTGGGTTTCCCGGTGCTGGCGGTGCCACCGCTTGTTAGTGGCAATGCCATCGCCTGTCAATTGTCAAACTGATAAGTGTACTGGGTGGTGCCATCGCCCTAGCTTGGGCGGTTCCACCGCCCGACCTCTCTAGTGTTGGGTGGTGCCACCGCCTAGCTCTCGGGTCCTAAGCGTTGCCATTGCCCAGCCTGGGCGATGCCACCGCCCGGGCCTTTCAGCAAAACTGAATAAGCCATATTTTCGACCCAAATCAGCCCAATAAGGGCCTAGTTGGCCCCTACGAGGTTAAAAAAGGATTATTTCCTAATCCTTACCCTAATTATATGCTAACTACGAATTGAAATATAATTCTAAGTGATTTAAACCGACATTCTTCAAGTCTTCTCTTCCGGCGAGCTTTCCGGTGAATTTCCAGTGGACTTCCGACACTCCTTTGGATTTTTTCCAGCGGACTCCCAACAGGCTCCCAGATTCTGTGGTGAGTTCAATGAGTCTTTAGCAAGCTTCTGAACCTTCTCGGTGATCTCCACAAACCTTCAACGATCTTTCCGGTGAACTTCCGAAACCTCGGCAAGTCCCTGATTCTATCTTGGTTGGTTCCGACAATACTTCCGATGATCCTTTGGACTTCTGGTGAACTCTTGAACTCTCAGCGAGCTTGACCTCGGTAAATCACTTTATGTTTTCATCCTATCGTAGTTAATCCTACACACTTATCTCGATAATATGGATTAGAATAAATAATTCACCAATTGACTTCATCATCAAAATCTGAGATTCAACACCATCATGTTGCAATTTACGAAAATCCTCCAGCAAACTTCTTCTAAATTCATCAAGAGTCTCCTATAGTCAGTTCTCAATTTTGGTTTCTAATGCTTCCATCTGGGCCTTTACTGAGTTGTCGGTAGCCATTGCATAATATTGTAGATATGTAATTCCCTATTCTTGCTTCTGATGTCTAGTTAAGGGCATCAGCACTATAGGCGTGAACTATGGCAAGTGTAGCATTGAGGCTTGCTACAGTCACTGTGAGGAGGAAAATTTCTGTCGCTGCGTGCTGCGTGTGGTGTTGCTCCAGGTGCTGCGATGCAAAGAGGCGATCGTCGAGCAACCGAGGTTTAGATTGCGGTTGTGCGGTTGAAAAAAAAATTGGAAGGCAGCGTTCATGGGAGAGGGTAGCAGCGTAGTGGTAGTGTCGTGGGGAGTAGGCTGTAGCGTTGTGGGTGGCTGCAACAGTCGTGGTGGTTGCAGAGTTTGCAGAGGCAATCGGTGCTTGCAGCGGTCGTGGGAAGAATCACTGCGAGGAGGGGCATCGATGGCACTACTCTATTTTTGTCACACTGCATGTTGGCTGTAGTGGTTGTTGTTGAGGCTGGTAGCGAAGAGGGGTGCGTGGTCGCCAGTTGAAGCAACAGCTGAGGGGGGTCGCGGCCGAGAAGCAAGGGCGGTGGGGTGCGAGGGTCGGGTAGTAGTGGCACCCTTCACACGCTGTAGCAGCCGAAAGTGTTTGGTACCGAGGTTAGGTTGCAGGAGTAGTGGTGTGGCTAGATCAGCATTATCGAGGGAGCGATGGGGGCTAGGTTGGTCCGTAAGCCATGGGGGAGCGACGACGGTCCCTCTCGGGTTGCAGCAGTCGGGGCTACTGGTCGAAGAGCAGCGGTCGAGGCATGTGGCTTGGAAATAGTGATGGTTGCTGCCGAGATCAGTGGCTGCGATGGCAATGGTTGCGGAAGGGAAGAGCAGGTGTAGCGGGGGAGTGCACGGGCCGAGAAGATGTGGCGGTCCTAATGCGAGGCCACTGGTTGCTACAGCGACGACGGGGAGAGGGGGCAAAGATCACTGGCTGCAGAAGTGCGATGGTTGTTGACCGAAGATTAGGGACGACAAGGTGCGTGGCCACCGGTTGAAGCAAGGGGGGGGGACTAGGGGAGTTCCACCCCTTGCATGGCCGCCGGTGAGGTGAGCGCAGGGGACATGCATGGCTGCATTCTTCTGCGTTTACCCCTTTCCCCTTCTTTTTTTAATTGATTGGGGCTACGGCAAGGTTGATGCGAAGTTGCAGCAAAAACGCTGAGGATCGCTGCTTTGATACCAAATGTTAAGACCTTTAGGGTTTTAACATAGAAAGAGAAAGAAGCAGAAGAAAAGGGTTTGATCACTTCGAGGGGATCGGCCTCCTAGGTTTAGCCAAAAGACTAAATAATTTTTCATTACTCGAAAGAAATAATTACATCCTTATTTATAGAGCCCACAAAGACTCGGACACTTAATAATTAAATATTAAATAAATATATTATTTAAGCTTAGGAAATAAAAGGTTCATAATAGAATTATTATGGAGATAATAATTTACTGAGTCTAAAAGAGTTCTGACAAGTATGACTCATGGCCAGCTTGATATTGGACTTAGAGGATCACACACATATGATAGGTGTCACGACGAGTAGAGGTTCAGATATAAGATATCCGCCAGAGCCCCTATCTTATTAGATATTCGTTAAGCCCCTGAATTATTGGATCCTAAGATGAGATCTAATAAGAGCTAATAAGAGATTATTGGGTAGAGACCCATTAATCTAAGAGGCTTGGGTAATTGGATGGAGATCCAATACCCAACAGGGCAAGATACATTAAGGTTAAGTTGATAGGGGACCTCTATAAATAGGAGGGAACTAAAGGCTATAGGCTAAGGGTTTTTTGGCAGCCACCTCCTATTCTCCTCTCCCTCTCCTCCTCAGCCAGCAGTGCCAATTTTGGGGTATGTGGACAGTAAGAAGGGCTAGCCCCTTCTTGATCGCGTAGTGCGCACAACGATGATATTTGGGTAGCGATTTGAGGAGTGTCGTCGTAGCCCCTACCATGTGGATTATCGCTAGAGAGGAGGACATTTGAACTCCTTCATCTAGTTCTACAAATCTGCAGGGATTTAGGGATATACAATCTCCCTAGGTAATTTTCTTACACATAGTTTTTTCGATTTTACAGGTTTTCATGCGCCAACTTTTGTACGATGATAAGAACCTCTATTTCTGTGAAAAATCTGTGATTTTTGTTTCTGTTCTTTTGCTACACATATGATATTGCCACAGATTTTCCAACAATTATAACATAATTACAAGCATGCAGACCTGACAATAAACCAGAAAAATAGAGGCTCGTAGGCCCCAATAATAATAATTACTTGTACACTCAACACACGGTCCATAATTATCCATATACATCATACATCACATGTACATATCATCATTATATAAGACTACTAGATAAATAATAATAGCTAATTAAACATTTTAATTAACTAATATTTATCAGAAATCAGGGATATAAAGAAATTTTTATAAATTATCAAGGGTATTTTGGTCATTCGGACAGAAGGGGCACAAATTGAAATTTCTTAAATTCTGAGGGGTAGAACTATCTTTCGGTTAAAAATCCTAATCTCCTTCCCTGCTTTGCTATGTTGCAGCCACTGCCACCCTACCAGCGACGGCTAGTGCACACGGGGCAAGCGTTGCCCCCGTAGGCGCCTTGCCCATGGGAGATGTGCCTGCAGTTGGCACCGCTCCCGCAAGTGACTTTCCCATGGGTGGGCGCCTTTGCAGGCTAGCCACCGCAGGTGTAGAGTTGCTAGGGGGCTCACCCGCGGGCCCGATGCCCGCACGCCCTTGTAGGTAGAAGTCCTTATCTTAATTTAAATTTCTACAAAGTCTGCATGTTATTTATTTCTACTACCTATTTTATTTCAGAAAAATGTCACTTTCAAATCTTTTATATGGCATACTTGATGCCAACTACCTCATTGGTCTAAATTATACGGATTGGCTTCGTAATCTGAGAATCGTTCTCACGACGAAGAAAATCGCATATGTCCTTGATACAGTGATCCCTATGCCCGACGAAGGGGCAAGCGAGGATGAGATCGCTCGTTATGTGAAGTACTTAGATGATTCCACTCTTGCTAAGTGTTATATGTTGGCCTCTATGACTACTGAGTTACAGAGACAGCATGAAAATATGGATGCTAATTCCATACTCCTGCATCTCCACAAACTATTTGAGAAACAGGGAAGAACTCAACAATATGAGATATCAAAGAGTCCTTTCCGTGCTAGGATGACTGAGGGACACCGGTTCAGAACCACGTCCTTAAGATGATTGAGTGGATCGAGAAACTCACAGGTCTAGGAATGGTCCTAGAGGATAACCTGTGTGTGGATCTTGTGCTTCAGTCCCTACCATATTCCTTTTCTCAGTTCATAATGAATTTTAATATGAACAAACTTAAGATGACCCTCCTAGAGCTCCTCAATATGTTGAGAGAAGCAGAGAGCACCATCAAGAAAGAGAAGCCGGTTCTCTACACTAGTGAGACCAGAAAGAAAAGGAAGGCTGAGAAGACCCTTAAGAAGGGCAAGGGCAAGGGCAAAATGGGTAAGGCAAAGGTTGCCAAGAAAGACCCAACAAAGGACAAAGGCTAGTGCTTCCACTACGGCAAAGATGGGCATTGGAAGAGGAACTACAAAGAGTACCTTGCAGAGAGGGCAAAATAGAAGCTTGCAGAAGCTTCAGGTATATTCATGATCAGTCTCCATTTATCAGAATCTTTTGATAACACATCGGTATTGGATACCAGGAGTGCTTATCATATCTATAATTCGTTGCAGGTTCTGGCAGGACCTAAGAGATTGAACAGAGGCGAGATGGACCTTAAGATGGGTAATGGAGCAAAGGTTACTATAGTGGCTATTGGCATGGTCACTTTATATCTGCCTCGTGGAGCTATTATTGCATTAGATGCATGCTATTATGTTCTTTCTATTATTAAAAATATTATTTCCATTTCATGTTTAACAGTTAGTGGATATAAATTAGTTTTTGAGAACAATAGTTGTTCAATAATATTAGATGATCAGATCATCACGAGAGGAACATTGCATAATGGTTTATTTATGCTAGATACAACTCCACATATCATGAGTGTAAGTGAGTCTAAGAGGAAATAAGAAGAGGTGAACAATGCATATCTTTGGCATTATAGGCTAGGTCACATCCATAAGGGAAGGATTTAAAAGTTGCTAAAAGATAGATATCTAGATCCATTTGACTATGAGTCATATGCAACATGTGAACCTTGCCTTCGGGGAAAAATGACCAACTCTCCATTTAGTGGAACTGAAGAGAGAGCCACTGAGTTACTAGAACTCATACATAGTGATGGATGTGGTCCCATGTCGACTTATGTCATAGGTGGTTACTCCTACTTCATTACTTTCACTGATGATTTCTCAAGATACGGATATGTGTACTTGATGAAGTACAAGTCTAAAGCTTTTGAGAAATTCAGGGTATATAAAAATAAAGTGGAGAACCAAATAGGAAAGAGTATTAAAACCCTTCGATCAGATCGAGGAGGTGAGTACTTGAGTATAAAGTTCATCCAGTTCCTCAAAGACTATGGGATCTTATCCCAATGGACACCTCCTTATATACCATAGCTTAGTGGTATATCAGAAAAGAGGAATCGCACACTGTTAGACATGGTGCGTTCCATGATGTATTTCGTCGACCTACCCATCTCATTCTAGGGATATGCCCTAGAGACCGTAGCTTACCTTCTGAACATAATTCCAACCAAGTCAATGATGTCTACTCTATATGAGATATGGAATGGAAAGATGCCTGATCTTAAGATTGTTAAGATTTGGGACTGCCCTGCCCACGTTAAGAGACATAACCCTAACAAGTTGGAATCCAGAACGGAATGGTGCAAGTTCGTGGGATACCCCAAGGAAACTTATGGGTATTATTTCTATCACCCTAAGGATCAAAAGGTCTTTGTAGATAAGAGAGTAGTGTTCCTTGAGAAGGAACACATTCTTGGTGGAGACAGTGGGAGCATGATAGAATTGAGTGAGGTTGGAGACCTAGCTCAAGCATCATTCCATAGCCAAAGTCTGTTCAGATACCTAACACACAAGTTCTAACTTTACGTAAGTCCGATAGAGTATCCCATCCTCCTGAGAGATATGTGGGACATATCAGAAGAGAGGATGTTGAGGATATTGATCCTCAAACCTACGAGGAGGCTATTGTGAGTATAGACTCCGGGAAATGGCAAGAAGCCATGAATTCAGAAATGGATTCCATGTACTCCAATAAGGTTTGGAACCTAGTTAATGCACCCGAGGGTATTATATCCATTGGCTGTAAGTGGATCTTCAAAAAGAAGATTGGAGTAGATGGAAATGTAGAGACCTATAAAGCAAGGCTAGTGGCTAAGGGGTATCGTCAAAGGCAAGGTGTTGACTATGACGAAATTTTCTCACCTGTAGCTGTGCTAAAATCCATTCAAATTCTATTGGCCATTTCAGCACACTATGATTATGAGATCTGGTAGATGGATGTCAAAACTGTATTCCTCAATGGTAACCTCGAGGAGGAGGCGTATATGATATAGCCTAAGGGATTCGTGTCCAGGGATAACCCAGATAAGGTGTGTAGGTTGCTTAGGTCCATTTATGGATTGAAGCAAGCTTCCCGAAGTTGGAACATAAGATTTGATGAGGCGATTAGATCTTATGATTTCATTAAGAATGAAGATGAGCCTTGTGTGTACAGGAAAGTAAGTGGGAGCACTATCATATTTTTGGTATTATATATAGATGACATCCTGATCATTGGGAATGATGTAGGAATGCTCTCCATAGTAAAGACTTGGTTATCTAGGCACTTCTCCATGAAGGACTTAGGGAAGCATCCTACATATTGGGGATACGGATCTATAGAGATAGATCCAAGAGGATGCTTGGCCTGTCCCAGTCCAGGTACATAGACACCATTGTCAAAAAGGTTTGGCATAGAAAATTTCAAGAGATGTCTCATACCAATGAGACATGGAATATCCCCAAAGACTCCTAAAGAAAGGATACACATGGATATGATACCATATGCATCAATGATAGGATTTATCATGTATGCAATGTTATGTACCAGGCCTGATATAGCGCATGCACTGAGTGTCACGAGCAGATATCAGGCAGATCGAGGCTTGGAGCATTGGAAAGCAGTAAAATGTATCCTTAAGTACTTGAGAAGGACTAAGGATCTTTTACTGGTATATGGAGGTAGTAGCCTCAGGGTTGAGGGCTACACGGACTCAAGCTTTCAGTCCGTTGTCGATGATAGCAAGTCTAATTCAGGGTATGTGTTCACCTTAAATTGAGGAGCAGCATGCTGGAAGAGTTCCAAGCAAGACACTATTGCTGACTCGACCACAAACGTGGAATACATTGCTGTAGTAGAGGCAACAAAGGAGGGAGTCTGGATGAAGGAGTTCATCATAGATCTAGAAATCGTCCAAAGTAGTGAGGAGTCAATTCCCTTAAATTACAACAAATATGGGGTAATTACTCAAATAAGGGAACCCAGGTCTCATCAGAAGTGTTCTAAGAAGGTTCTAGTTGTTGAATCTCAGATTTTGATGATGAAGTCAATTGGTGAAATATTTGTTCTAATCTACTTTGTCGAGATAAGTGTGCAGGAACAACTACGATGGGAAGAAAACATAAAGTGATTTACCGAGGTCAAGTTCGTCGGGGGTTCAAGAGTTCATCGGAAGTCCGAGAGATCGTCGGAAGTGTTGCCGAAACCATCCAAGATCGAATCAGGGACTTGTCGAAGTTTTTGGAAGTTCATCGCAAAGATCATCGAAGGTTCGCGGAACTTACCGGGAAGATTCGGAAGCTAGCCGAAGACTCGTTGAGCTCGCCATACAATCCGAGAGTATATTGGGAGTCCGCTGGAAGCAATCCGAGGGAAGCATCGGAAGCCTGCCGGAATCTCGTCGTAAAACTCGACAGAAGTTGACTTGAAGAGTGTCGGGTCAAATCACTTTGAGTTATGTTTTTAAGTTCGTAGTTTGCATATGAGTAGAGCAAGGATTTAGAAAAAATTATGCCTAAATTCAGTGGGGGCCAACCGGGCCTCTACTGGGCCGAGTTGGGCCTTAAACAGGGCCCATTCACCTTGGTTTGAATGGGCCAGCGTTGAACTGCCCAGTCACTGGGGCGGGCACGCCAAACCTAGGCGTAACATCGCTCGGCTGGGCGGTAGCACCGCCCGGCTACTGTAGCTCGGCTACTATAGCTAGCGGTAGCACCGCTTGTCAAGCGGTAGTATCTTGCCTGTGTGTCGATCGGGCCAAATGATCGACACAAAGTGATGGCACCACCTCTAACACCGATAGACCGGGAACTCCAATTTGATTTCAAATTTGGAGCCCAAATTTGAATCCACTTTGGATCTATAAATACCCCCCATTTCTCAACTGAAAGGGCACCCTTTTGAGAGTTAAAATCTTGAGTTAAAGTCTTTGATTAGTCTTGAAAAGTCTTGTCTCTTGCTAAGTGTTCACCTCCTCCTTGTTCTTGAGAAATCTTGTAAGAGTGTGAACCTCTTGTAAAGGGTTGTAAAAAGGGTATTTGGTCCTTCCCCTTCAAAGGATTTGCTAGTGGAAGAGCGGAGCCTCATCGTGATGGCTTCAAGAGTGGATGTAGGTTATTTGACCGAACCACTATACATCATTGTGTTCATGAATGTGTGAGTGTTTAGATTTTTGAATCATTTCATTACTTAGCTGCAAGTTGTTTCGTCCTTGTTATTTCCTTTACTCAAGCAATTACTTTCAAGTTCTCTTTCGTCAAATCGAAATCTTCCTACGAACTTGTGTTTTTGTAAAATCGGTTTCAAAAGTACGATTTTAATCCGCTGCACTAATTCACCCCCCCCCCCTCTTAGTGCCTTTTAGATCCTAACAATTGGTATCAGAGCAAGGTTTGCTCTCATATTGGTTTAAAACCCAAAAGAGATGGCCTACTCCGGTATGCAAGAGGGTCACTCCATTACTCGTCCGCCTATGTTTAATGGGTCGGATTATATGTATTGGAAGACTCGTATGAGGATTTTTCTCATTTCTATGGACTTCAAACTTTGGAACATTGTTGAAAATGACTTTGCAAAATCTTCTCTTCTGATGAGTGAGTGGAATGAGTCGGAAAGGAAGATTTTTGCTCTCAATGCAAAGGCTATGAATGCCTTATTTTGTGCACTTGATAAGAATGAGTTTAATCGGGTTTCTATTTACGAATCGGCATTTGATATTTGGCGCACACTTGAAATCACTCATGAAGGCACTAGCTGAGTGAAAGAGTCCAAAATCAACATTCTTGTGCATTCCTATGAACTTTTTCGGATAAAACTAAATGAGTCCATTGGAGACATGTACACTCGCTTTACGGATATCATCAATGGACTTCAAGCTCTTGGTAAAGATTTTTCTAATTTTGAATTGGTAACTAAAATTTTAAGATCCCTTCCAAAGAGTTGAGATCCAAAGGTTACGACCATTCAAGAGGCCAAGGATCTTAAAGTATTTCCACTTGAAGAACTTATTTGTTCTCTAATGACCTACAAGATGACGTGTCATGCTCATGAAGAGCTTGAGAACCCCCTTCCAAAGAACAGGAAGGATATGGCACTTAGAACACAAGAAGACCACTTGAAAGGAACATCAAGTGATGAGGATAGTGACAATGACATTGCATTTTTAACTCAAAAGTTTAAGAAATTTATAAGAAAGAATAAATTTAAAAATGACACAAAAAATAAATTTGAACACAAAAAGGACCAAGTTATTTGCTACGAATGCAAGAAGCTGGGACACTTCAAGAATGAATGCCCTCAAGCCAAGAAGAAGCAATTCAAGAAGAAAAAAGCTTTGAAGGCCACGTGAGATGATTCAAGTGACTCCGATGTTGAAGAAGCTAGCAACAAAGAGGAGGCCAACTTCGCGCTAATGGCATTAGGAGAAGAGGTTAGTGAGTTATTTAATGAAGAGTTATCTTTCGATGAACTTTCTATTGCTTTTTATGAGTTATTTGATGAATGTAGTGTTGAATCTCGGATTTTGATGATGAAACTAATTGAGTGTGTTTTGTTGTCTAACTATGTTTTGAGTTACGCAGGTCTACTATCGATCAGGATTAGATAGTTAACACTGAAGGAATTGACGTTGCACCGGAGGTGATCACGTCAGGATATTGGATGTCGAACCGGAGGTTCGGTCGACTATTGGCAGGAGGCTTCGTACGTCGGGCATCGGACCAAGAAGTGTGGAGTTGCGCCATGGATATCGGGGTTACATAGGTCAACCGTCGATTGGGCAACAAGCCGCTAAAGAGGGTGATGTGCCAAAGGATCGGACGAAGCGCCGACCAATGATGTGCCTGGCAACTGAATGTCAATTCACATTATAATAACTGTCTAGATCGAAGTAGAGTGTTTGTTGTTTGTTTGTGCAGGAGTGACTACGATAGGGATGAAGACGTAAAGCGAAACAAAGGGCCGAAGACAAGTGTGATGAATCGTTGGGAGTTCGAGTGTTCAACGGAAGTCCGAAGATTCGTTGGGAGCGTTGTCGGAACTGGCCGAGAACGAGTAGGGAGCTTGCCGAAGGGTTTTCGGAAGTTCGCCGAGAGGTTCATCGGAAGTTCGCGGAGCTTGCCAAGAAAGATGGGAGCTTGCCAAAGAAGCTCGGGGGAACTCGCCAAGATCATCGTGAAGTCCGAGAGCTTGCTGTGAGTCCGCAGAATGGTTTCCGAAGGTTCGTCGGAAGACCGTCGGAAGTTGACCGAAAGCTCGCCGGAAGAAGTTATCATGTGGACTTTGTAATAGCTTAGGAAACGTCTTTAAAATTCGTAGTTAGCACATATTTTGGGTTAGGATTAGATAACCCAAAGTGGGGGCCCATTGGGCCTTGATTAGGATGAGTTTGGGCCAAAATTTTGGCCCAAACCGAACCAGCTACGTGCATGCTATCAGTAGCCCTGCCACAAAGAGCTGCCATCGTAGCCGATTGCCATCGTAGTTTCATCGAGCTTGCCATCAGTAGCTGCAAGAGCACACGCCGCTGCGGGCGGTAGTACCGCCGCCATCGTAGCCAGCGCGGTAGTACCGCTGGTCAGGTAGGTAGCACCGCTGGTGCGTGGAAAGCCAGCGGTAGCATCGCTTGGTGGGCGGTAGAACCGCTGGGTGTGTCGATCTGCCAAGACCGACAAAGACTGAAAAAAACTCAAAAGATTCAAATTTTTGGCTCCATGTTTAGGCTCCAAATTTGAATCACTTTGAGACTTATAAATACCCCTTCCTTTTCAAATGAAAAACTCAACCCTTAGAGAGTTAGATTTTGAAAATAAGTCTTGGAAAAGTCTTGTTCTTCATTTGCTTAAGTGTTCACCTCATTCTTCTTGTGAAATCTTGTAAGAGTGTGAACCACTTGTAAAGGGTAGTAAGAGGGGTATTTGGTCCTTCCCATTCAAAGGATTTAGTAGTGGAAGAAGGGAGCCTCATCGGAGAAGGCTTCGGAAGTGGATGTAGGTCACTTTGACCGAACCACTATACATCGCTGCGTCTTGATTGTGTGAGTGTTTAAATTTCTGTTTTACTTTGCTGCAAGCCTTTACTTTACTTGCTCCACTTCCTTTTATCTTCGTGACGCATGCTTTAAAGTTAGAACGCAATCAAATCGGTTTCAAACGAAGCGTTGCTTTCATCGCACGAGTTTCAAGCTTGATTTAAATTGCTGAAAAATCTATCATTTTATCCGCTGCACTAATTCACCCCCTCTTAGTGCCGCTTTCGATCCCTAACAATTGGTATCGAGCCACGTTCTTTCTCTTCGGATTTACACCCGTGAGAAATGGCTCTAAATGGTTTTCAAGAGGGCTTTTCGGTTTTTCGTCCACCGTTCTTTAACGGTACGGACTACACATATTGGAAAACTCGAATGAGAGTTTTCATGCTTTCAATGGATTTGGATTTGTGGAACATCATTGAAAATGGTTTTCAACCTTCCTCTAAACCGATGAACGAATGGTCGGTTTTGGAGAAAAGGTCATTTTCTTTAAACGCAAAGGCTATGAATGCCTTATTTTGCGCTTTGAACAAGAACGAGTTCAATCGGATTTCTATGTGCGAAACGGCTTTTGACATTTGGCGAACTCTTGAAATCACGCATGAGGGAACTAGTAGAGTTAAAGACTCGAAAGTAAACCTCTTGTTGCATGAGTTTGAGCTCTTCCAAATGACACCAAGCGAATCTATCGACGACATGTACACCCGCTTCACGGATGTCGTCAATAGCTTGAAAAGTCTTGGTAAAAGTTTTTCGGATTTTGAACTCACTAACAAGATCTTAAGATCCCTTTCAAAATGGTGGGATCCTAAAATAACGGCGATTCAAGAATCAAAGGATCTAAATAATTATTCTATTGATGAACTCATTGGGTCCTTAAAGACCTATGAAATGGAACATGATGAATATGATAAACATGATGAACACATGAATAACCTTCTAAAGAACAAGAAGGTTTTTGAACTCCGAACTATGAAATGCCACTTGAGTAATGACTCAAGTGATGAGGACAATGAGGACATTGAACACATAACAATGAATATTAACAAGTTCATTAAACAAAAATTAAAAAACACAAATGAACTTGAACGGAGAAAGAGGCCAAAGAAGAAGAAGAAGGCTTGGAAAGAAGAATCAAGAAAAGAAGAAGCAAACTACGCTTTAATGGGCTTCGACAATGAGGTAAGTAACTTAACTTCCTTGAATTATTTTGAAATTACTTGATGATTTCCATGAATGCTTAACTTAGTTAGTAGGATTTTTTATGCTTTTCTTGTGTTTTAGAAATTAAAAAAAAATTCAAAATTATACTATGCTTTTCTTTATAGTATTTTTGAAAAGTAAACATATGAATGATGCAAGATTTGTGATAATGCTTAGGATTAATCCATGCATGTGTATCTTGATGGTTTACATTGTCTCCAAATATGATGCTTGATGATTTTATATCATGCATGAGCTTTTGAAGTAATAAAGTGTCATATTGTGATGATGAAACATATTTTTCGAATTTATAAATAGATGCATGATTTTGGCAAAAATTTAAACATGGCCTTTTAACATAAAAATTGAAAGTGTGCTATCATTTTTACATATTTGGTCTTGACGATTTAATGACTAAGCTTGTGTTTTATTTTGATACATGTTTTCATAAAATTTTTAATATGCTCACATCAAATTGCTTAAAATGAAAATATCTTTTTTATTCTATTGAGATGAATGAATTCATGTTATGAGTGTTGTGAATCTCATGAAAATAAACATGATGAATATTTTAAAAATGTGCTTCATGTTTTCGGTCTTAATGATTTCTCTTGAAACTTGCTCTTTGGATCTATATGAAAAACATGAGTATACTCATATGAACATCAAATCACTTGAAATGGAACACATAAAAATGAGAAATTACACTATCATGATGCTTTACGTGTAATGCTTTTGATCTTAATGGACTACATGACAACTTGTATTTCAAAGTAATACAATGATGATTTTCATATATATAATTGGACATACCTTATGTAATCATCATTGATAATAATAGTTGGTTGTCATGCTTAATGATTTTATGATATCTTATGAATCTTATAAATTAAAATGATTTTGATGATATTTTCGTTTTGAATATAATGCATGACATTTTCATATGAAAAAGTTGAACATTCTTATGAAAGATCAAATCACTTAAATTGAAACTCATAAAGATGAGAAAATGTATTGTCATGATATTTGATGCATATGATCTTGATGGATATAATGACAAACTTATGTTTTGAATTTCTACAATGATGGGATCCACATAAATGTTTGAACATACATTATGAAATCATCATTGAAATAAAAATACTAAAAGTTTGTTATCATGCTTAATGACTTTGTGATATCATATCTTGATGACAAACTCATGTTTTGGTCTTAAATTTGATACTCATCTTTTGAAATATAAGTACACTTGTTTGAAACAAAATGAAACACATTATCATGATAAGTTAAATCTTATGTCTTGAAACAATGTGTTGTTTTGACAATTTTTATAATGAAGTTTGTCTTCCGGTTTTGAATATTTTGATTTGGCATATAAAGGCAAAAGACATACTTATATGAAACATAAAGAAATTATATTTACTATCTTACTGAGATTAATGATTTCATGATATCTTAAGAATCTCATAAATTATAGAAGTGATTTCGATGAATTGATTATGATTTGATAATTTGAACTTTTCTCTCATGTTTCAATACTACTTTGTATGCTTCATGACTTATTGATTGAAATAATGATGTAGACTTTTGATGTATCACTTGTCATGATGGCTAGCATTTTGAATCTCGAAAATAATTACTTCTTTTTATCATTTACTAAAGAGAAAAATAATTCAAGTTTATATCATTTGTGAATCTCACAAACTATGGTAATGATTTTGATGATTCGAACTTGAATGAGCTTTGTCATAATCTAAGTCTTGATATTTGATACTTGGAATTCTTATACATGAATCTAGTTACTCTTTGTGCTATATTTTTCAAATGGATCATGAGCCTTGATGTCATATATTTCATGATCCTAGAAGTGATATGATTTCTTTGCCTTGTGTGGTAAATTGAATATTTGATTTGCTTTATGATGAAGAATCATTGAATCATGACTTGATCTATGAGAATGCTATGTTCTTATGCATCATGATTCTAGGTTGCATATCTTTTATCATGGCTTGAAAGTGAATGAAAAGAAAATATGTTAGTACTTGTAATCATGATTTGATCCTTGATATTGATATGCTTTTATATATCATGATTCTTGGTTGTATAATATTTATCTTGAATTAAAAAATTGATAAATATGAATTTTGATCTTGATAAAAAGAAAATTATGAATCATGAGTGATATCTTTTGGTTGTGATACTTGTTGAATTTATATATTGATATCCGTCATGACATGATTTCTTTGCATTGTTGTCTTATTTGCATCATGTAATGATTGAACAATTGATGTATATTTTTATTGATGCAAACTTTTAATTGATATGAAAAATGGCTTGTATAATGATTAAAATTTTTAGCCATTTAGTTCTCCCTTCTTTTTGACAAAGACAAAGGGGGAGAAAAATTGCTACCTTGCAATTTCACAAGAAGAAGAAGGATTGTTATTTCAAAGGATGTAAATATTACTATCTTGACTATATCAAAAGAAGCAAAATGTAAAACTTCAAAAATTTGAAATGTTACATGCCTTTATGTTTGTATGTTTAAATGAAAAGTTAGCATATATGTTTAAAGTGATCATACATAATTGCTAGCTCATTGCAAACAAAAGTTGATAGCTTGCAAAGGTGAAACTTAGTTACAAAAGAGAAGAATTGAAAGGAAGCTAACTTGCGTGTCGCAAAGTATGTTAGCTTGCTTATCATTATTGATTGCTTGCTTATCATCTTTTATCTCATATCTTGATTTTTGACTCCTTGAATTCATAACTTAATATGCTAAAAATTTATATTGTAAATTTGTTATCTTGTCATGATCAAAGCATTGGCTATTTGTACTCCACTTTTTGACAAAACAAAGGGGGAGAAGAATTATTGCTAGCTTATGTATTGCAAAGAAAAATTTTGCTAGCTAGAACATGCAAAGGAAGCAAAGAAAGTGCAACTTGCACATCTCAACAACCAAGTGAAAATTACCATCATTGCCCATCTTTGAAACTTGCTATGATTGAATGGTATAACTTAATATTGTATGATGTTGTAAAAATCTGCATATCTTGCAAAGTGCAAGCTAGTTTGTTGTAAAAATCTGCATATCTTTTAAACTAGCTATAATGTTACTTCTCCTTTTTGTTGATGACATAGGGGGAGAAGTAGATTGATGACTTCATGCAATGTAATGATGCTTGAATATTTTATATATTTGCATGATGGATTTATATTTCTCACTACATGAATGATACATGTTACTTGGATTTGGGATAATCCAAGTGTTCTATCAATGGTATATTGATAGGGGGAGTTTGTGTTAAACTCCGGGGAGTTGTGGTTAACTCCGTCAGTCTTTAATTAGTTGTCATCATCAAAAAGGGGGAGATTGTTGAATCTCGGATTTTGATGATGAAACTAATTGAGTGTGTTTTGTTGTCTAACTGCGTTTTGAGTTACGCAGGTCTACTATCGATCAGGATTAGATAGTTGACACTGAAGGAATTGACGTTGCACCGGAGGTGATCACGTCAGGATATTGAATGTCGAACCGGAGGTTTGGTCGACTATTGGCAGGAGGCTTCGTACGTCGGGCATCGGACCAAGAAGTGTGGAGTTGCGCCATGGATATCGGGGTTGCATAGGTCAATCGTCGATTGGGCAACAAGCCGTTAGAGAGGGTGATGTGCCAAAGGATCGGACGAAGCGCCGACCAATGATGTGCCTGGCAACTGAATGTCAATTCGCATTATAATAACTGTCTAGATCGAAGTAGAGTGTTTGTTGTTTGTTTGTGCAGGAGTGACTACGATAGGGATGAAGATGTAAAGCGAAACAAAGGGCCAAAGACAAGTGTGATGAATCGTTGGGAGTTCGAGTGTTCAACGAAAGTCCGAAGATTCGTTGGGAGCGTTGCCGGAACTGGCCGAGAACGAGTAGGGAGCTTGCCGAAGGGTTTTCGGAAGTTCGCCGAGAGGTTCATCGGAAGTTCGCGGAGCTTGCCAAGAAAGATGGGAGCTTGCCAAAGAAGCTCGGGGGAACTCGCCAAGATCATCGTGAAGTCCGAGAGCTTGCTGTGAGTCCACAGAATGGTTTCCGAAGGTTCGTCGGAAGACCGTCGGAAGACCGTCGGAAGTTGACCGAAAGCTCGCCGGAAGAAGTTGTCATGTGGACTTTGTAATAGCTTAGGAAACGTCTTTAAAATTCGTAGTTAGCACATATTTTGGGTTAGGATTAGATAACCCAAAGTGGGGGCCCATTAGGCCTTGATTAGGATGAGTTTGGGCCAAAATTTTGGCCCAAACCGAACTGGCTACGCATGCATGCATGCTACGTGCATGCTATTGTAGCCCGTGATCGTAGTCGATTCTCAGTGGCCGCTCATCGTAGCTGCCGGTAGCACCGCTTTGCACAGGGCGGTAGTACCGCCAAGCCATCTCTGTGCCAGCAGCGGTAGTACCACCTGGAGGCGGTAGCACCGCTGGTGCGTGGAAAGCCAGCGGTAGCATCGCTTGGTCAGCGCGAGTAGAACCACTGGTGTGTCGATCTGCCAAGACCGACAAGACTGAAACTCAAAAGATTCAAATTTTTGGCTCCATGTTTTGGCTCCAAATTTGAATCACTTTGAGGCTTATAAATACCCCTTCCTTTTCAGCTGAAAAACTCAACCCTTAGAGAGTTAGATTTTGAAAATAAGTCTTGGAAAAGTCTTGTTCTTCATTTGCTTAAGTGTTCACCTCATTCTTCTTGTGAAATCTTGTAAGAGTGTGAACCACTTGTAAAGGGTTGTAAGAGGGGTATTTGATCCTTCCCCTTCAAAGGATTTAGTAGTGGAAGAAGGGAGCCTCATCGGAGAAGGCTTCGGAAGTGGATGTAGGTCACTTTGACCGAACCACTATACATCGCTGCGTCTTGATTGTGTGAGTGTTTAAATTTCTGTTTTACTTTGCTGCAAGCCTTTACTTTACTTGCTCCACTTCCTTTTTATCTTCGTACGCATGCTTTAAAGTTAGAACGCAATCAAATCGGTTTCAAACGAAACGTTGCTTTCATCGTACGAAGTTTCCGAAGCTTGATTTAAATTGCTGAAAAATCTATCATTTTATCCGCTGCACTAATTCACCCCCCCTCTTAGTGCCGCTCGATCCCTAACATGTAGAACTATTAGTAAGAAGTTCAATTTGCTTAAGAAAGAGCATGCTTTATTACAAAGTAAGTTTAATAGTCTTCAAACCCCATCTCTACCCCCATGCTCTAAGTGTGAACACTTAGATGCAACAAAAAAGGAGAACTTCCTACTCAAAGAGACCCTAAACAAGTTTAAGGTCAGTAGCAAGAGCTTGGACATGATCCTCGCTAACAAGGGTCACGTTAGAAATAGAAGTGGAATCGGATTTGTGAGTGGTTCTCACCAAAATCCCACCACCTTCATTAAAGGTCCTACATTGCATGTATCACCCCATTTGAAATGTAATTTTTGTGATAAAACGGGACATGTTGCTTATAAATGTCCATTCAAGAAAATTAGTCCACAAAAATTGATATGGGTTCCTAAAGGAACCATAAACAATTCAATGTTAAATTATAAATTAAGTAGATCAATTTGTAAGGAACCCAAAATCAAATGGGTACCTAAAAACCATCCTCTTTTGTAGACAAACTTACAAGCTAGGAGCAAGAAATGGTATCTTGATAGTGGATGCTCAAGGCACATGACCGGAGATCCATCTCATTTCTCTATGCTCACTAGCAAAGAAGAAGGGTATGTCACCTTCGGAGACAACAACAAGGGTAAAATCATTGGCAAGGGAACCATAGGTAACAAATCAAGTTTTTCAATTGATGATGTGTTGCTAGTTGATGGTTTAAAACATAATCTTTTAAGCATTAGTCAATTATGCGATAAAGGTTATATTGTTAGATTTGAATCTAACGTTTGCATCATTGAAAAATCAAACAATGACATATCCATGATTGCTTTAAAACAAAACAATGTCTACACCATAAATATTGATGAATTAAGTAATGAAATGTGTTTTTCGGTTTTGAATGATGATGCTTGGATTTGGCATAGGAGATTAGGCCATGCAAGCATGAAACTAATTTCTAAGATTTCATCTAGAGAGTTAGTAAGAGGAATCCCAAACATGAAATTCGTTAAGGACAAGGTATGTGATGCATGTCAACTAGGAAAACAAATAAAATCTAGTTTCAAATCAAAAAATCAAATTAGCACCACTAGACCATTGCAATTGATCCATTTGGACTTATTTGGACCAATTAACATAAAAAGCCTAGGAGGTAGCAAATATGCCTTTGTAATTGTGGATGACTATAGTAGATACACTTGGACCTATTTCTTGGCTCACAAAAGTGATTGTTTCAAATGTTTCTCTAAATTTTGTAAACTCACTCAAAATGAAAAAGGTTTTATGATTTCATCAATTCGAAGTGATCATGGAGGTAAATTTCAAAATCATGACTTCCAAAATTTTTGTGAAATAAACGGATATAATCATAACTTCTCTACTCCAAGAAATCCACAACTTCTCTACTCCAAGAAATCCATAACAAAATGGAGTAGTGGAAAGGAAAAATATAAGTTTACAAGAAATGGCTAGAACCATGTTAAATGAATATAATTTACCAAAATATTTTTGGGCCGAAGCCATGAATACAGCTTGCTATGTTATGAATAGAGTTTTAGTGAGACTATCCCTATCTAAAACTCCATATGAATTATGAAATGATAAAAAACCCAATGTTTCTTATTTTAAAGTTTTTGGTTATAAATGCTTTATTTTAAATGAAAAGGATGCCTTAGGAAAATTTGATGCAAAATCCAATGAAGGCATATTTCTTGGTTATTCTTTCGTTTCTAAGGCTTTTCGTGTTTTCAACAAAAGAACCTTGGTTATAGAAGAATCTATTCATGTGGTTTTTAATGAAATTTCCGAATTTAAGAAGAAAGATTTTGATGATGATTTTGGTCTTGATAATTTGAATTTGAATGAACCCTCTCCTTAAAATGACAACTTGGATGCATCTTCTTCCCAAACTTCCTTACCCAAGGAATGGAAGTATGTAGATGCTCATCCTAAGGAGTTAATTATAGGAGATGCATCGAAAGGGGTTCAAACTCGCTCTTCTTTCAAAGATTTTTGTGCCCATGTCGCTTTTCTTTCTCAAGTTGAACTAAAATGCATTGTTGATGCCTTGAAAGATGATTCTTGGGTTATCGCAATGCAAGAAGAATTGAATCAATTTGAGAGGAATGAGGTATGGAAGCTTGTTCCTAGACCTAATGACCACTTAGTTATTGGTACTAAGTGGGTCTTTAGAAATAAGCAAGATGAATACGGTATCGTGGTTAGAAACAAGGCTAGACTAGTGGCCAAAGGTTTCAACTAAGAAGAAGGTATCGATTACGAAGAGACCTTCACTCCGGTGGCAAGATTAGAAGCCATTAGGATGCTCCTTGCCTATGCTAGTAATAATGATTTTAAATTATATCAAATGGATGTCAAAAGTGCATTCTTAAATGGTTTTATTTCCGAAGAAGTATATGTCGAACAACCACCCGGATTTGAAAACTCTCTTTTTCCTAACCATGTGTTTAAGCTAACTAAGGCTCTATATGGTCTAAAACAAGCCCCCAGGGCTTGGTATGAGAGGCTTAGTTCTTTTTTAATTTCAAATGATTTCACTAAAGGCAAGGTTGATACTACATTGTTTATTAAATATTTTGACAAGAATTTTCTTATTGTTCAAATTTATGTTGATGATATTATTTTTGGTTCTTGTAATAAATCACTATGTGAATCATTTGCTAAGAATATGAGTGATGAATTTGAGATGAGCCTAATAGGAGAACTAAATTTCTTTTTAGGACTGCAAATCAAGCAACTAAGTGATGGTATATTTCTAAATCAATCAAAATACATATTGGAATTGTTAAAACAATTTAACATGGATGGATCAAAAGATATTAGCACTCCCATGAGCACCTCCACTAAATTAGATATGGATGAAAATGGAGAAAGTTTTGATCAAAAAGCTTATAGGGGCATGATAGGTAGCCTGCTTTATCTCACTGCAACCAGACCTGACATTATGTTTAGTGTAGGGCTATGTGCAAGATTCCAAGCTAATCCTAAGCTATCTCACTTCAAAGCTGTTAAGAGAATCCTTAGATATCTTAAAGAGACTCCTAATCTTGGATTATGGTATCCAAAATTCGATAACTTTGATTTGAGAGCTTATGCAGATGCGAATTTTGGTAGATGTAAAATAGATAGAAAAAGCACATCCGGGACATGCCAATTTCTAGGACATGCACTTGTTTCTTGGACTTCCAAGAAACAAAATTCGGTTGCACTATCTATGGTAGAAGCCAAATATATAGCTGCAAGTGCATGCTGTGCACAGGTTATCTGGATGAAAAATACACTAGAAGACTATGGAATTTACTTAAAAAACATTCCTATAAAATGTGATAACACGAGTGCTATCTGTCTAACAAAAAATCTGATTCAACACTCTCGAACTAAGCACATTGACATTAGGCATCATTTTATACGTGATCATGTAAGTAGTAAAGATGTCACCCTTGAATTTATTGATACAAATCATCAATTAGCGGACATTTTTACAAAACCTTTAAATGAGGAATAATTTGATTTTATTAGAAGGGAATTAGGCATGTTAAATTGTCCTAATAAGTTAGCTTTATTATATGATATCTTTCCTTGAAATTTTGGTTTTCATTGATTTGATTCTAACTCTTTTTGGTTTTTATCTTTCCTCTTGGATTTCTTTTCGAATTCTTTTTGACTTCATCCCATCTCTAAAAACAAATTCAAAAAAAAGGGGGATTTTTGTGCTACTAGCGGTAGCACCGCCAGATCCGACGGTGGCACCGCCTGGGTAGTCAGCCCCAGGCGGTAGAATCGCCTACTGGGGCGGTAGTATCGCTCGAACACCCCTTATATAAGGGGTGAGTTAGGGCCAGCGGTAGAACCGCCCCCTAACCCGAGAGCTCTCTTCCTCACCTCTCTACACCCCTCTAAAACTTCCCAAGCATCATTCCTTCCCCCTAAAAGCCTAAGAAAGGGATCTTTCCTTGATTCAAGCTCCCTACCTCTCAAAGGAACAATCTAAGGTAAAAAAAAAACTGAAATTTTTCTCCTCTTTTTCTTGTTTAGTTTAATTCCTTCCTTTCAATTGATTATTGATCTATCCTCAATAGAAATGGCTCCTAAAATATCATCAAGAGACAAAGGAAAAAGGGTGGAGGTAGATTCATTTGACCAATCTTTGTTCAAATCAAAAGAAGCTTCCCTTAGATTTTCTGAACTTGTTTGTAGAACCATTCATAAAGGAAAATATGTTGATTTGAATCAATTAGGGAACCTAGAACCCATCATGTGATTTACAGACTTAGAAGTCTTATCCATTTTGTAAATTATTGAACCTATTTATCCATGCTTGATTAAATTTTTTTATGCTAATTTAAGCATGGATGATGATGGCTTATCAACTTATCTTCTAGGAAATGAGATCCAAATATTTAATAGTACTATATGCTCATTAATTGGAATTGCTGAGAAAGAGTTATGATGTTATTTTAGAGGGAAATGGGACATGGACACAATCGGAGCCACCCACTCTGAAGCCTTAGAAATCGTGTTTGCAAATCCAAACTTAGGCATAATCCCCAAGAGTTGTGAATATTTGTTACCTTTTAACTCTAAAATTTTACATCACATTCTTGTAAGTATTATCATTCCTAAATAGTATCATCATGATGAGATCAGTTTCACTGAATTAGGTACCATATATTGGATCATGACCAGACAGAATTTTTGTTTTGGATACCTAATCTGATAGCACATGATAGAAGTCCTTTCTAAAGGATCAATGTTACCATATGGAGGATTAATAACTAAACTATTGCTTGCCCATAATATTTGCATTCCACCTGATGAAGAAGTAATACAAGTGGACAGATTTAACATCATTGACGTGAAATTACTTAGGCGACTTAGGTGTACATTCGAGCATGGAATAGGGGTTAGACAACCTAGGAGAAGTGATATACCTCCCCCACCAGTAGTCCATCCCGAAACACCAGTCTTTAGGGGAAGTGAATCTCCTCCTCCTGATCCTTTTGATGCAGCTCCATCAGTGCCAGCTTCAGCTCCACCTTCTGACGATCCGATTATGAGAGAGTTAAATGAAGTAAAATTACAGTAAATTAAAATTTTGAAGGAAATGCAAAAGATGAACCAAAAGATAGATCATATGTATAGGCACTTTGGCATTCCTCCTAATGAGTAGTTTGTTGTACTTTCTTTTTGAACGTTGTAAACTTGTGTGCAACTTTGACATCTATGCAGCTTTGATATATATGTTGTATTATCTTCACTACATCTTCTTGGGCACTATAGAATGATATTCGGATTTCTGAATGATTTCCTTTTTCCACATTTGTGACATTTTTCGGACATCCTTTATTGTTACATATATTTGGATGTACACTCATAATATGAATCCCTCTTTTCCTTTTTGTTGATGACAAAGGGGGAGAAATAATATGTGAATGCAATACATTGAAAGTTATATGCACTTCCTATGCTTTATAAGTTATTGCAAGTTATATACTTAAAATGCTTATTTAGGTTCTTGATATCATGTTTTTATTGTGTATACTTCATTGATATCATTTGATACCTATTTAACATCTTAATGATGAATGTCCATACATCGACTTTATCATCATTAAGTAAATCATGAAGTTTTTCTTTCATATGTTAAACTTATTGTGTTGAATTCAAAAATTGAATTCAAGCAATTTTTTATTATCTATGGCATATAGATAGGGGGAGTTAAAAGTAACTCCATCATCAATTGATTGTCATCATCAAAAAGGGGGAGATTGTTGAATCTCGGATTTTGATGATGAAGTTAATTGGTGAAATATTTGTTCTAATCTACTTTGTCAAGATAAGTGTGCAGGAACAACTACGATGGGAAGAAAACATAAAGTGATTTACCGAGGTCAAGTTCGTCGGGGGTTCAAGAGTTCATCGGAAGTCCGAGAGATCATCGGAAGTGTTGCCGGAACCATCCAAGATCGAATCAGGGACTTGCCGAAGTTTTCGGAAGTTCATCGCAAAGATCATCGAAGGTTCGCGGAACTTACCGGGAAGATTCGGAAGCTAGCCGAAGACTCGTTGAGCTCTCCATACAATCTGGGAGTATGCTGGGAGTCCGCTAGAAGCAATCTAAGGGAAGCATCGGAAGCCTGCCGGAATCTCACCGTAAAACTCGACAGAAGTTGACTTGAAGAGTGTCGGGTCAAATCACTTTGAGTTATGTTTTTAAGTTCGTAGTTTGCACATGAGTAGAGCAAGGATTTAGAAAAAATCCTGCCTAAATTTAGTGGGGACCAACCGGGCCTCTACTGGGATGAGTTGGGCCTTAAACAGGGCCCATTCAGCCTTGGCTGAATGGGCCAGGCGGTTGAACCGCCCAGCCTAGGGCGGTGGCACCGCCTGGCTAGGGTGGTAGCACCACTCGGCTACTGTAGCCCGGCTACTATAGCTCGGCTACTATAGCCAGCGATAGCACCGCCTGGCTGGGGCGGTGGTACCGCCCCTGTGTGCCAGCAGACTGACACAGGTGGTGGCACTGCCTCTGACACCGACAATATCGGGAACTCCAATTTGATTTCAAATTTGGAGCCCAAATTTGAATCCACTTTGGATCTATAAATAGCCCCCCTTTCTCACTGAAAGGGCACCCTTTTGAGAGTTAAAATCTTGAGTTAAAGTCTTTGATTAGTCTTGAAAAGTCTTGTCTCTTGCTAAGTGTTCACCTCCTCCTTGTTCTTAAGAAATCTTGTAAGAGTGTGAACCTCTTGTAAAGGATTGTAAAAAGGGTATTTGGTCCTTCCCCTTCAAAGGATTTACTAGTGGAAGAGCGGAGCCTCATCGTGAAGGCTTCAAGAGTGGATGTAGGTCATTTGACCGAACCACTATACATCATTATGTTCATGAATGTGTGAGTGTTTAGATTTTTGAATTATTTCATTACTTAGCTGCAAGTTGTTTAGTTCCTTGTTATTTCCTTTACTCAAGCAATTACTTTCAAGTTCTCTTTCATCAAATCGAAATCTTCCTACGAACTTGTGTTTTTGTAAAATCGATTTCAAAAGTACGATTTTAATCCGCTGCACTAATTCACCCCCCCCCTCTTAGTGCCTTTTAGATCCTAACACTAGCTTATTAGAGAGATCGTGGCCCAAAAAGATGTAGCAATAGAAAGAGTTCCATCCGAAGATAACATTGCAGATCCACTGACAAAGCCATTGACTCAGATTGTCTTTGAGCATCACAAAGGTCTGATGGGGATCAGACATGTTAGTGATTGGCTTTAGGTCAAGTAGGAGATTGCTAGTCATATGTGCCCTACAAGCCAATCACATGAGTGATGGCACTTGTGACTTGATATGTACTTTTTCTCTTTACTTATTATTAGGCATTTTATCACTTTATCTTGCGTGCTGTATATATTGTGATGTCCTTGGATCTGTGCAATGGGAATCAGATCGTGATGAGATCACGATAATGAGACCAATTCACCTTTAAATACAAACCCTAAATTATCCTGGTCATAGGTAACTCGAGAAGGACATCGAGATAACCGGATAGACTGGTGTGCTGTATACTCGTCCATATGATGGAGTTAGCTGGTCTCATAGTTACTCGTGTGGGGACACTAAGGATACAGTGCAGGTGCTCATTGGAGAATGAGTTCACTAATTAATCCATCTATGGAATGTTGGATGGTTATTGATACCTCACGTCAGACAGTGATTCCATAGTCCAAGTAGTGTATCTGGTCCTTAGACTTGAGACACCAAGGATGTCCTGTATGAGTACTCCACTCTTTGATACCGGACTTATAGGTTTGGAAAGTTTCAGATCTAGTAAAGCCGGTTATTGGGAGTGGTAGCCAAACTTACGATGGCTATTGAGTGTCAATCGAGGATTATCTACTCTCGGTATCATGAGAGGAATATCCCATGTGTTTTTACTCGAACAAATCCTTGACCAAGGTTATTCGGATTGAGAGAGAAAGAGTTCTCCGGGAGAATTCGACAAGAGCAAGACTCGAGGAGAGACCGTATGGGCCTGATAGCACTATGCCCGGTATAGGGTCTTTGGGATATTGGATGGATGAGGGACTATAGATACATGATAACTGAGGATAGATAGGTCCAAAGGATTGGATTCTTCTGTATCGTCTAGGGGCCACGGCGTAGTGGCCTGGTACATCTGTAGTCGATGAGTTGGGTGAATTATTATAGAGATAATAATTCACTAAGTCAGAAGGAGTTCTGACAAGTATGACTCACGGCTAGCTCGATATTGGGCCTAGAGGGTCACACACATATGGTAGGTGTTGCGACGAGTAGAGGTTCGGATATGAGATATCCGCTGAACCCCCTATCTTATTGGATATCCATTAAGCCCTTGAATTATTGGATCCTGAGATGAGATCCAATAATTGCTAATAAGAGATTATTGGGTAAAGACCCACTAATCCAAGAGGCTTGGGTAATTGGATGGAGATCCAATATCTAATAGGGCAAAAGATCCATTAGGGTTTTCAAGGGGCCTCTATAAATAGGAGGGAACAAAAGCTCTATAGGCTGGGCGTTTCTTTTGGTAGCCACCTCCTGTTCTCCCCTCCCTAGAGAGAAGTGCATCGTTGCAGTTTTTGTCGTGTGGATACCGCTAGAGAGGAGGACGCTTGACCTCCTTCATCCTCTTCTACAGATCTACAAGGATTCAGGGATATACGATCTCCATGGGTACTTTCTATACACGTGTAGTTTTTCGCAGATTTGTTTTGACGCACCGATCTCCGCACGATAATGAAAACTTTCTACGGGAAATCTGGGGTGTTTTGTTTTTGTTCTTCCACTATACATGAGATATCGCTCCCCTTGTGGATTTCCTAACATCGATATCTTTATCTGAAGCCTTCTACCGATTATCGATCGGACCTCCGGCTTGACGTCTAATCTCCTGACATAATTTGCTTCGACACAACTAATTATTTTTATGTTAACTATCTAATTCTGATCGAGAGTAGACCTACATGACTCAAAACATAATTAGATCTTCAAAACATAATCAATTAGTTTTATCATCAAAATTCGAGATTCAATAGGTTGAGTTGGTTGAGTCCCTCGAGGCTTACTTATATTATGATTCGATATCTTGCCTACGATATAGAGATATCACCGATGGCCTGAGGACATGGTATGCTTGGCCGAGTCCCTCGAGGGCATATCATCGAATCAGACTCATCTTGTAATGATAGTGATGACTTAACTGAACATCATGGTTGGTTGAGTCCCTCGAGGCCATAGTAGTTCAAAGGTTGAACAAGATAGAAATCATAAAGAATTATGATTGATAAGAGTTGCCTACCTTTTGGGCTTAGTGTGATTGGTCGAGTCCCTCGAGGTTACACTATGATGTCGATTAGATCTCAATCCTTATTAGAAGTATACCAGAGACTTCCGTTTCACATGTTGAGGGTGTTGCATGACTCGCTAGAAAAATAGTGGGAGCACGTCAAGATAGAAGTTCATATCTTGATTTTTTATTTTTTATAAAATCTGCATGTTATTCATTTATGCTACATCTCCTGTTTGTTAGAAATATGTCAGTTTTAAATCTTTTACATGGCATACTTGATGTTAACCGTCTCATTAGTCCAAATTACACAGATTGGCTCAGCAACCTGAGAATTATTCTCACAGCGAAGAAAATCATGTACCTCCTTAATATAGTGATGCCTACGCCCAGGGAAGGGGGAAGTAAGAATAAGATTTCTCGCTATGTGAAGTATATAGATTACTTTACTCTTGCTCAGTATTACATGTTAGGCTCCATAACTCCTGAGTTATAGAGATAGCATGAAAAGATGGATGCCAGATCCATACTCCTACATCTCCATAAATTGTTTAAGGAATAGGGAAGAACTCATCGATATGAGATATCAAGAGTTTCTTTCATGCTAGGATGACTGAGGGGAAATCGGTTCAGAACTATATCATTAAGATGATTAAGTGGATAGAGAAACTCACGAGTCTAGGAATAGTCCTAGAGGATAACCTATATATGAATTTTTTGCTTCAGTCCCTACTAGATTCCTTTTCATAGTTCATTATGAATTTTAATATGAACAAGCTTGAGATGATTCTCCCAGAGCTCTTCAATATGTTGAGGGAAGTAAAGAATACCATCAAGAAAGAGAAGCTAGTTCTCTATGCTGGTGAGACCAGAAAGAAAAGGAAGGTAGAGAAGTCCTTTAAGAAGGGCAAGGGAAAGGGTAAACTGAGTAAAGTAAAGGTTGCTAAGAAAAACGTGAAGACGAGCACTAGAAGAGGAACTGCAATGAGTACCTTGCAGAGAAGGAAAAACAGAAGCTTGGAGAAGCTTCAAGTACATTCATGATCAGTCTCCACTTGTCAGATTCTTATGATAATACATGGGTATTGAATATTAGCAGTGCTTATCACATCTGAATTTGTTGCAAGTTCTAGCAAAACCTAGGATATTGGTAAGAGGTGAAATGAACCTTAAGATAAGTAATATAGCAAAAGTTACTATAGCGGCTATTGGCGAAGTCACCTTACATCTGCTTGGTGGAGCTATTATTGCATTGGATACATGCAATTTTTTTCCCTCTATTATCAAAAATATTATTTTCATTTTATGTTTGATAGTTAGTGGATATAAATTAGTTTTTAAAAATAATGATTGTTTAGTATTATTAGATAATAAGATCATCACTAGAGGAACATTGTATAATAGTTTGTTTATGCTAGACAATACTCCACATATCATAAATGTAAGTATATCCAAGAGGAAATGAAATAAGGTGAATAATGTATACTTGTGACATTGTAGGCTATGTTATATCTATGAGGGAAGGATTCAAAAGTTACTGAAGGATGGATCCCTAGATCCATTCGACTATAAGTCATATGCGACTTACAAACCTTACCTACATTAAAAGATGACCAACTCTCCATTTAGTTGAACTAGAGAGAGAGCCACTAAGTTGCTAGAACTCATACATAGCGATGTATGTGGTTCCATGTCAACTCAGGCCATAGGTGATTATTCCTACTTCATTACTTTCACTGACAATTTCTCTAGGTACGGATATGTGTACTTGATGAAGTATAAGTCTGAAGCATTCGAGAAATTCAGAGAAAATAAGAATGAAGTAGAGAACCAGATTGGAAATAGTATCAAGACTCTTCGATCAGATCGAGGAGGTGAGTACTTAAGTACAAAATTCACCTAGTACCTTAAGGAACTATCTCAATAGATAACTTATACACCCCAGCTCAATGATGTATCTAAAAGGAGGAATCGTATACTATTAGATATGTTACGGTCCATGATGAGTTTAGCTGACCTACTACAAAGATCGTAGTTTACCTTCTGAACAGAGTTTCAATGAAGTCGATAGTGTCGACACTATATAAAATATGGAAAGGGAAGAAGCCTGATCTTAAGGTTATTAAGATTTGGGGCTGCCCTACCCATGTTAAGAGACATAAAACAAGTTAGAATCTGGGATGGAACGGTACAAGTTCGTGGGTTAGTCCAAGGAAACTTATGGATATTATTTCTATTACCCCGAGGACCAAAAGGTTATTGTAGCCAAGAGAGAAGTGTTTCTTGAGAAAGAATATATTCTTGATGGAGATAGTGTAAGTGTGATAGAGTTGAGTGAGGTTGGAGAAACTAGCTCATGCACCATTTTGTAGTCTGAATCTTTTCAAGTACCTAGCACACAAGTTCCGAATTTACATAGGTCTGATAGAGTATTTCATTCTCTTGAGAGATATGTGGGACATATCAGAGGACAGAATGATGAGAATATTGATCCTCAAACCTACGAGGAGGCTATTACAAGTATAGATACAAGTATAGACTCCGAGAAGTGGCAAGAAGTTATGAATTCAAAGATGGATTTCATGTACTCCAACAAGGTTTGAAACCTAGTTAATACACCCAAGGGTATCGTACCCATTAGTTGCAAGTGGATCTTCCAGAAGAAGATCGGAGTAGATGAAAAGTTAGAGACCTATAAAGCAATACTAGTGGCTAAGGGGTATCGTCAAAGGTAAAGTGTTGACTATGATGAAACCTTCTCACCCGTAGCTATACTAAAATCCATCCGAATTCTATTGACTATTACAACACACTATGATTATGAGATTTAACAAATGGACATGAAAATCACGTTCCTCAAAGGCAACCTTGAGAAGGAGGTGTGTATGATACAGCCTAAGGGATTCGTGTCCAAGGGTAGTCCAGATAAGGTATGCAGGTTGCTTAGGTCCATCTATGGATTGAAGCAATCTTCCTAAAGTTGGAATATAAGATTTAATAAGGCGATAAGATCTTATGACTTCGTTAAGAATAAAAATGAGCCTTGTATGTACAGGAAGGTAAGTAGGAGCACTATTACCTTTTTGGTGCTTGTGTGGATGACATCCTAATCATTGAGAATGATGTAGGAATGCTCTTCATAGTAAAGGCTTGGCTATTTAGACACTTCTCCATGAAAGACTTAGAAGAAGCATCCTATATATTGAGGATTCAGATCTATAGAGATAAATCTAAGAGGATACTTGGCTTGTCCTAGCTTAGGTATATAGATACTATTGTCAAAAGGTTTGACATAAAAAATTCCAAGAGATAACTCATACCAATAAGACATGGGATATCACTTTCTAGAAGTATGTCCCCAAAAACTCCTAAAAAAAAATAAACATGGATAGGATACCCTATGCCTCAATGATAGGGTCTATCATATATATTGTGCTATATACCTGGCCTAATATAGCGTATACTCTGAGTGTCACAAGCATGTATCAAGTAGATCTAGGCTTGGAGCATTGGAAAGCAATAAAGTGTATCCTTAAGTACTTGAGAAGGATTAATGATCTTTTACTGGTATATGGAGGAAGTGGCTTCAAGGTTGAGGGCTATATGGATTCAAGCTTCTAGACCGATATCAATGATAGCTAGTCTAATTCAGGGTATGTGTTCACCCTGAATGGAGTAGTATGTTAAAAGAGTTCCAAGCAAGATACTATTGCTGACTTGACCATAGAGGCAGAGTACATTATTGTGACAAAGGCAACAAAGGAGGGAGTTTAGATAAAAAAGTTCATCATAAATCTAAGAGTCGTGCTTGGTAACAAGGAGCTGATTCCCTTATATTACGGTAACTATGGAGCGATTGCTCAAATTAAGGAACCTAGGTCTCAACTGAAGTATTTTGAGGAGGTTCCAACTTATTAAATAGATCGTGACCCGAAGAGATGTAACAACAGAAAGAGTTCCATCTAAAGATAACATCAAAGATCTATTGACGAAGCCATTGTCTCACATTGTCTTTGAGTGTCACAGGGGTCTGATGGGGATCAGACACATAGGTGATTTACTTTAGGTCAAGTGGGAGATTGATAGTCATAGGTGTTCTGTAAGTCAATTACGTAAGTGATAGCATGTGTGATATCATATGTATTCTTTTTTGTTTATTATTTATTTAGTATTTTTTTCACTTTATATTATTTGTTACATATATTGTGATGTCCATGGATTTGTATAAAAGGAATTGCATCATAATGAGGTCACGATAATGAGACCAATTTGCTTTTAAACACATACCCTAAATAATCTCAATCATAAGTTACTCGAGAGGGACATTGAGATAACTAGATAGACTAGTGTGTTGTATACCCGTCCATATGATGGAGGTGGCTAGTCTCATAGTTACTTGTGTGGAGACACTAAGAATACAACACAGGTGCTCATTGGAGAATGAGTTCAGTGATTGATCTGCTTATAGAATATTGGATGGCTGATGATACCTTATTATCAGACAATGATTCTGTAGTCCTAGTAGTATATTTGGTCCTTAGACTTGAGACACCTAGGATATGCTGTTTGAGTACTTCACTCTTCGGTACTGGACTTATAAGTTTGGAAGTTTTAAATCTAGCACAACCGGTCACTAAGAGTGGCAACTAACCTTACGAGGGATATTAAGTGTCAATAGAGGATCATCCGCTCTCGGTTTCATGAGAGGAATATCCCATGTGTTTTTACTTAGACAAATCCCTGATCAGGGTCATTCGACTTGAGAGAGAAAGAGTTCTTGAGAGAATCCGATTAAAGGAGACTCGAGTATAAACCATTTAGGCTTGATAACACCATGCTCGATATATAGTCTTTGGAATATTAAATGGTTGCGAGACTATAGGTATAGGTAACTAAGGACAGATATGTCCAAAATATTAGATTTCCCTATATCATTTGGAGACTATGGCATAGTGGCCTAGTACGTCTATAGTCGATGAGTCGGATGAATTATTATGGAGATAATAATTCATTGAGTAAGAAGGAGTTCTAACATATGTGACTCACGGCTAGCTCGATATTGGACCTAAAGAGTCACGTACATTTGGTAGATGTTATGACGAGTAAAGGTTCAAATATGAGATATCCGCCAGAGTCCCTATTTTATTAAACATCCAAGGAACCCCTGAATTATTTGATCATATGGATAAGATCCAATAAAAGCCTATAAGAGATTATTAGGTAGAGACCTACTAATCTAAGAGGTTTTGATAGTTGGATGGAGATCAAGTACCTAGTAGGGTAGGATTCATTAGGGTTAAGTTGACAAGGGGCCTCTATAAATAGGAGAAAATCAAAGGCCAATAAGTTAGGGCTTCCTAGCTACCACCTCCTATTCTCCTCTCCCTTGAGGAGCATCTTTGTAGCCCCTATTGTGTGGATCACTGCTAGAGAGGAGGGCATTTAACCTCCTTCATCCTCTCCTGCAGATCTATAGGAATTTGGATATATACGATCTCCTTAGATACTATCTTTCTTTTATACATAGTTTTCGATTTCGTAGGTGTTTGCATACTAATCTTCGTATGACAATGAAGTCTTTTTATGGAAATATAGGATTTTTGTTTTTTGTTCTTCTACTGCGCATGTGATGTTGCCCTTAGAATTCTCAACAATATGTGCTTTGGATAAGAATGAAATGAATGCAACATCAAATACGACATTTGAGCTTATGTTTCTTATTTACCCATTGATATATTTTGAAATATTTCATATGCTATTGATATGCTCCGAAATACTTCATACGCTATTGATATACTTCAAAATGTTTCTTATGACATTAATATACTCTAAAACATTTCATATGCCATTGATATATTCGAAAAAAATTTATATGCCATTGATATGCTCCGAAACATTTCATACGCTATTGATATATTCTGAAATATTTCATATGCCATTGATATGCTCCGAAATATTTTATACACTATTGATATGCCCTAAAATACTTCTTACGTCATTGATATGCTCCAATTACTCTTTACTCCATTCATTATGAACCAAATATGTTTTGATTGAAATGATATTTACGATTCTATATCTAAAGAGATGATATCTATGAACTCTTGTATCCCTACCTTACATTGTGATACCAGATTTGCTTGTAACTATGTCGTCTTATGCCGTGGATATGTTTGTTACTTGCTGAGCTTTGTAGCTCACTTCGTTGTTATATAAATTTTTCAAGATGACTTGTTACTCGCTAAAAATTAGAATTGGGTTAAGGTAGTGGAAAGCTAAAAGGTTTTAGACAAAACTTTATTGTTTGATATGTTTTTTTTGCATCCAATGCAATATTGATGGTAAATATGAACTTATGTGTTTTATAAAAGTTTAAAGGACCTCTCATGTTTAGGATTTTGGAATGTTAAGTTTAATTTGCATAACGATATGAACTTATGGTAAATGTTGATGTTATGATTGCATAGATTCCTACACTTGTAGATTTATGATGTGGTTATTGTTTAATTGAGTCAACTTTGGATTTTATAAATCATCGAGTAATGTGGTGTATAATTATAAATTGCATAGGTTTTATGGATTGTTAGATGTTGAAATGTTTTTAGTATCATCAAATGTTAGTTTGGATCCTAGATTGGATTATTGTTGAATTATAATGTTATTAATTTAAGACAAGGTCACACATCTTGAATGTGATAATTCAGGGGGCATGACAGAAGTGGTATCAAAGCATGATTTGAGGATCACTAAGATATTTGATATATTTGATATGCAAAATATATTAAGGTTTAGTAAATTATATAGAGATCAATGAAAATTTTCTTTGATGTCTTTTAGGAATTTAGGATAATGAGGACATATGGTTCTCTTACTTCATCTTCTTCTAAGTTATTGAGTGAGATAAAAGGTTTGATTGGGGATATCAGGTCAGAATGGACTGGGAATGGAATAATTTAAGGAGCTTAGTCTTTCTTGTTTTAGTGGTGAACCTAATCCACTAGTGGCAGAATAATGTATGATGCTAATGGAAAAAAAATAATTGATGTCTTAAGTTACTCAAAAGTTTAGAAGATTTCTTTGCCACATTTATGTAGGAAGTAGAGACTGAGCATTAGTGGGAACAATAAAAAGAATTTTAGGAGATCAAGGGTAGGAGTAGCAAGAATAAGATTACTAATAAAAATAAGAGAGGAAATGAATCAAAAAGTAGTAACAAGAAGGTCAAGATATCTAGTTTTGGTAAGGGAAGCCATCATAGAGGACTCAATTATATATAAAATACGAGTTGAATCATAAAACAAGCCAATGTTTTTGGGTGACTAGAGCCTATTTTGCTTACGAGAAGTTGGATCATAAAATAAAAGATTGCCTTCTGAATAAGAAGAAAGAGTCATTGCCTCCTAAATCATCAGTCCATATTAGAGTGTATACTATCACTGAATAAGATTCTAAAACTTCTGAGTCAGTGGTCGAAGGTAGTATTCATATTTCTAATGGAAATATAAAAATTTTATTTGACTATAGTTTCAATCTATGTTTTATTTTGTAATATTTTTCTTATCACTTGGATATTTAACCTAGGCTATTGGATTATATACTATATGTAACCATGACTGGTGGGGATTTTTTGACAACAAACTTGATTTAGTCATCTTATTTGATTTTATTAGAGAATATAAAGTTTTTATTTATTTGATTCTTATAGAGATCTAGGGATTTGATATTATACCTGGCATGAATTGACTATCCTCTTATCATGCCAGTATAGATTATTATACAAAATGATCACTTTTTGCATACTAGATCAGTACATTTTTTATTTTGAGAGTATTAGGCATAATTTACCTCCTTGTCTGATATCAACTTCAGCTCCTCGTTTTATGCAGAAGGACTATTTTTGCTATCTTATATATGTAAAGGAGCACTCAAATCAAGAAACTAGTCAAACTAAAATTCCGGTGGTCAAAGAGTTCCCAGATGTATATTCCAAGATGACTTGCTTAGATTATCGCCAGATAGAGCGAGTCAATTTACTTTTGATTTGGTCCTTGGGACAATCTATAATATCTAAGCCTCTTCATAGAATGACACCACTTGAGTTAGTGGAATTGAAGAAGCAATTATAAGGACTATTAGATAAGGGTTTTGTTCGACCTAATGTTTCACTATAGGGTGCTCCGGTACTATTAGTTAAGAAGAAGAAGAATGAAACATTGAGAATTTGTAATGGTTATAGATGGTTGAATCAGGTGACCATAAAAAACAAGTATCCTCTACCCAAAATTAATAACTTATTTGATCTATTGTAGGGTGCATAAGTATTTTTTAAGATTGATTTGAGTTCAGGTTACTATCAATTGAAGATAAAAAAAGTGAATATTCTAAAAATAGCCTTTACACCTCGATATGATCACTATAAATTCTTAGTAATACCTTTTGGTTTGATTAACGCCCTTATAGCTTCTATAGAACTGATGAATAAGATATTTTAGCCACTCTTAGATGACTATGTAATTGTATTCATTGATAACATATTAGTGTATTCAAGGAGTAATCAGGAGCATGAGAAACACTTAAGAAATGTATTGTCCTACTAGGAGAAAAGAAGTTGTATGCCAAGTTCAGCAAATATGAATTTTGGTTGAGTGAAGTTGCTTTCTTAGGCCATTTGATTTCAGGGAAGGGCATCTCTATTGATCCAAACAAAGTGGAAGTCATGGTTAAGTGGGAAGTACCAAATGTAATAGAAGTTAGAAGTTTCTTAGGCATGGACTTTGTTTCAGGTCTACCTAGAACCTCTAAGAAAGCATGATGTTATTTGGGTCATCATTGATAGGTTAATCAAATTGACATATTTTTTATCTATTAATATGACTTATTCTTTTGATAGACTTACGGATTCATATATATCCATGATGTTTCAATGCTCGAAAGCATATATATATATATATATATATATATATATATATATATATATATATATATATATATATAATCTCTCTCATATCATCGAGTATGAGTCAATTATGATTGATAAATATTATCTTATGTAGAAGCGCATACTTAGATCATTGATAAGAAAGAAAGATAAAAAAAGGATCATTCCTCTAATCAAAGTGATTTGGAAGCATTATGCTATTGATGAAACTATTTGGGAACTAGAGGAGGAAATGAAGAAAACTTATCTTCATCTTTTTATCGATTGAGGTATAACTAATTTAGAGGACTAATTTTTTTTTTAAGGGGGGAGAGTATAATATCCCTTATTTCTAATATTTATTGAGGACCTATTGGTAAAAAAAATTTAAGAACATATTTATAAATATAATAATTTCAGTGATTAAACCATTAAAGTTAGAAAAAAATATTTTTTTTATCCCACCACCTCCTATGCACCTTTGTTTTCTACACGAGGAAATAGAGGAGGTGCGGTGCATCAAGGAGAAGGGAAGAAGAAGAGAAGAAGAAGAAGAGGGAGAAAAGAGGGAAGAAGAGGAGAGAAAGGAGGCTACAACTAGGGTTGTGGCTAGAAGAGAAGAAGGAGAGGAGGAAGAGAAGGGAAAGAAGAAGGGGTTGTGGTTGTGGTTGCGACTATTGGGAAATCTACGATGACATCATATGCATAATGGAAGAATAGAAACAAAAATCACAGATATCCTATAGGAAAAAAAGGTTTTTATCATTGTGCAAAAGTTGGTGTGTAAAGCCTGCGAAACCAAAAAATTATATGTAAGAGAATTATTTAGGGAGATCGTATATCTCTGAATTCCTATAGATCTATAGGACTGAATAAAGGAGTTCAAATATCCTCCTCGCTAGCGATAATCCACACGACAGGAGCTATGACGATGCTCCTTAAATCGCCGCTTAAATCTTCTCGCTGCATGCACTACGCGATCAATAAGGGGTCGACCCTTCTTGCTGTCCACATGCCCAAAATAGGGGCTGTTGGCTAAGGAGGAGAGGGGTGAGGAGAATATGAGGTGGCTGCTAAAAAAACCTTAGCCTATGGGCCTTTGGTTCCCTACTATTTATAGAGGTGGCCTATCAACTTAACCATAATGGATCTTACATTATTAAATATTGGATCTCCATCTAATTATCCAAGCCTCTTAGATTAGTGGGTCTCTACCCAATAATCTCTTATTAGATCTTATTGGATCTCATCTTTAGGATCCAATAATTCAAGAGCTTAATGGATATCCATTAAAATAGGGGCTCTGACGAATATCTCATATCCAAACCTCTACTCGTCGCAACACCTACTATATGTGTGATCCTCTAGGCCCAATATCAAGCTGGTCGTAAGTCATACTTGTCAGAACTCCTTCTGACTCAGTGAATTATTATCTTCATAGTAATTCACTTGACTCATCGACTGTAGACGTACTAGGCCACTACACCGTAATCCCTAGATGATACACGGGAATCTAATCCTTTGGACATATTTATCCTCAGTTATCATGTACCTATAGTCCCTCATCCATCTAATATCCCAGAGATCCTATATCGGGCATGGTGTTGTAAGGCCCATATGATTTCTCCTCAAGTCTTGCTCTAATTGAATTCTCTCGGAGTACTCTTTCTCTCTCAATCCGAACAATCTTGGCCAAAGATTTGTTTGAGCAAGAATATATGGGATATTCCTCTCATGATACTAAGAGCAGATGATCCTCTATTGACACTCAATAGCCCTCGTAAGGTTGGCTACCACTCCCAATGACCGGCTATACTAGATCTAGAGCTTCCAAACATATAAGTCCGATATCAAAAAGTGAAGTACTCATACAGGACATCCTTGGTGTCTTAAGTCTAAGGACCAGATACACTACTCTATAGAATCACTGTATGATAATAAGATATTATCAACCATCCAGCATTCCATGGGTGGATCAATCACTGAACTCATTCTTCAATAAGCACCTATACTGTATCCTTAGTGTCCCCACATGAGCAACTATGAGACCAACCACCTCCATCATATGGATGGGTATATAGCACACCAGTCTATCCGGTTATCTCGATATCCTTCTCGAGTAACCTATGATTGGGATTATTTAGGATATGTGTTTAAAGGTGAATCGATTTCATTATCGTGATCCCATCACCATTCGACTCCCATTGCATAAATCCATGGACATCATAATATATTTAACATGTAAGATAAAATGATAAAATGTCAAATAATAATAAACAAAAAGAATGCATATCAAGTCATACGTGTCATCACTCACGTGATTTGCTTGTAGTGAACTTATGACTAGTAGCGACTATGGCAATTGTGGCTAGGAAAGAAGAAGAGGCAGGAAGAAGAGAGAGAGAGGAAGGAAGGAAGAAGTGGAAGGGACTTGTGGCTAGGGTTGTGGCTAGAAGAGAAGAAGGAGAGGATGAAGGGAAGGGAAAGAAGAAGAGGCTATAGTTGTGGCAACTACAGTTGGGAAAGAAGAAGATAAAGGAAGAAAAGAAGGAGAAGAAGGAAGGGGCCTGTGGCTAGGGCTATGGCTAGGAGAGAAGGAGAGGAAGAAAAGGTTGTGGTTGAGAGAAGAAGAAGAGAAAGGAAGAAGAGAAGGGAAGGATGGAAGGAAGAAGAGGAAGGGGGTTGAGACTGCAGTTGTGGGAGAGAGAGAAAGAGTAGAAGAAGAGGAAAGGGAGAGAGGAGAACAAGCAACTACACTCTTCTATGTACTACATCTGTAGCTATGAGGGAAGAAAGAAGATGGGAGAAGAAAAAAGTTTAGGGAGAAGAGGAGGAGGAAGAGTAGAAGAAGGATTTGGATTTAAAATTTCTTTGGATCCAAATCTTTGAAAGATAAGTGCTCTAAACCTTTTCTACTGTAATTCTAATATTTGCTTTTGCCTTGATTATGAGAAAAATTTGAATAGTTCTAGCCTTACATCTAATATATCTTTTGTTTAGATGTAATGATTTAAATCTAGAAAGTTTTTGAGATTATGACCTTTTTACATTTTTCTAATCATAACATTCTGCATCAATCTCTAATTTGGAGAAAATTAATTTTATCCAAAAATAGACTTGTAGATCTTCTATGATACCATGTTTGACAAATTTGGAGTCTAAATGCCTACCCAAACCTTCATTTCAATTGACTTTATGAAATCTGTAAAATAGAGACTATAAGTTCTGACCTTTTAGTACTCTTTTGCTTGTTACTCTCTATTAAAGAATCAAATTATGGTAAAACCTATTTTATAAGAAACTAGACTCATAGATCTTTCTTCTCATATCTGATATGAAAGATTTGAAATACAAATGACTATTGAAACATTTATTCTAATTAACTCTATGAATTCTACAAAATAGAGATTTTGTTTTCTGACCTTTGGTTACCAAATCATTTGTAACCTTTTGTTGGAGACTTTAATTTATATGAAACTTATTTTATATGAAAGTAGATTGATATAGCTTTTAATAATTCTTTCTTGAGTAATTTGAAATATAATTGGTTATCCAAATAATTCATGCAATGTGCCTCCCAAATTCTGCTAGAATTAAGCTTTTATTGATTTTGCCTATTCTTGTTTCATCCTTTTAAAAATTAATTTTAGCTAAAATCCTTTGTTTGATTGAGCTTTATATTATTGCTTTGAATTTATGTATATTCTTGTCCTTAAATTATTTGTATATTTGAACCTATTATGTAAAGTTTATGTTGTATCACATTGTTTCGTATAAGCACATGTATATTTCGTTGCTTCGCATGTACTTTCTAATATGTGTCGATTTTATTATTTATAATATTCTTTTGTCCTCTGATGTTTATGAGATAATGTGAACCTTTTCTAGAAATGATAAATAGAGTTATGCTTAGAGCCCGCGATACTCTGCCAGCCCCCTATAACTTCACTCAGATATGGGTGGATGGAGCTCCCAAACATGGGAGATTTATGTTTAGTGGTCATTCAGAAATGGATAGACTATATTATGTTATGATCCCCCTTCACCCTTTGTATTTTTGATATAATATCTAAAGTATTACTTATAAGTTTCTATATGTGCTTTGGATAAGAATAAAATGAATACAATGTCAAATATTACATTTGAGCTTATATTTCTTATTTGCTTATTTATTTGTTCTGAAATATTTCATATGTCATTGATATAGTCCAAAATATTTCATACGCTATCGATATACTCCAAAATATTTCATATACTATTGATATGCTCCGAAACATTTCATACACTATTGATATATTCCAAAATATTTCATATACCATTGATATACTCCGAAACATTTTATACACCATTAATATATTCTGAAATATTTCATATGCTATTGATATGCTTTGAAATATTTTACATGTTATTGATATACCCCAACATGCTTCTTACAGAATTGATATGCTCCAATTACTCTTTACTTCATTCATTATGAACCAAATATGTTTTGATTGAAATGACATTTGTGATTTTGTATCTAAAGTGATGATATCTATAAACTCTTATATCCCTACCTTACATTGTGATGCTAAGTTTACTTATAGCTACGCTATCTCTTGCAGTGGATATGTTTGTTACTTGCTAAGCTTTGTAGTTCACTCCATTGTTATATAAATTTTTCAGGATGGTTTGTCGCTCGCTAAAAGTTAGAATTGGGTTGAGGTATGGAAAGCTAAAAGATTTTAGGCAAATCTTTATTAGTTGATATATTTTTATTATATAAGTACACTTTGTATCTAATGAAATGTTGATGATAAATATGAACTTATATGTTTTGTAAAAGTTTAAAGGACCTCTCATGTTTAGGATTTTGGAATGTTAAGTTTAATTTGTATAATAATATAAACTTGTGATAAATGTTAGTGTTATGATTGTATAAATTCTCACACCTGTGGATTTATGATGTGGTTATTGTTTAGTTGAGTTGACTTTAGATTTTATGAACATCGAGTGATGTGGTGTATGATTATAAATTGCATAGGTTTTATGGATTGTTAGATGTTGAAATATTTTTAGCATCCACAAATGTTAGTTTGGATCCTAGATTGAATTTTTATTGAATTATAATATTATTTATTTAAGACAAAGTCACATCTCTTGAATGTGATAATTCGGAAGGTGTGATAGGTTAGTCTCATAAAACCTCTTATAGTCTTTTAGGAACTTACAAAAAAGAAGATGGGTTAGATAAAGCATTTAACATAGGATCTCATAACCAGATATTTCAGTAAACACGATACATAATATAAATTACAAATATAAACTTTCCAAGATCTGAATGGTTGCATGACACAAGATCTAATATAATCCACTATAGCCAAAAGTCCCCAGAAGTGCCCACATGACACTACTATAGAATATGATAATAAACCAGCCTTAGACACTACCCAAAATGTTCATCCAGCCATGTCCACCTGGGTAGCTCCTAGGTACTGTGATAGCTAACACTCTAGCTATTCTACGAAGCTAGAAGACCCCAAAAATGTCTACCTGAATGGTTGATTTTTTAGCAGATTTACCTCTGTGTGATAAGTGCACACAATCTATATTTATAGGATTAAAGCAACCATAAAGGCCAACCAATATAGGATTGTCAAGCTTGCTTCAAGCCTTCTATATGTTATACAAAGAATGAATAAAATTGAAAGATAAACATATACAAACATTACATCAAACACCCTATGTACAAAGTTGTTTATGATATTCTCCCCACTTATTCCCTCAATATCCTTGTCGAAGCCTTTACAAATGCTACATCTCCTCGCTTTTGCTAAATCTTTAATTTTCTGCTCCAGTTATAATATGCCTCTTAGCTCTCACTTTCTCTTCGTCGTTGTAGTTGAGTAGTTGAATTTTGATCTGTCAATGTTGTTTCAACTCACCAGTGACTGATTTTAGTATGGGGTTGATCGAATTATGCTGATATTTGTTCGTTACTACGGATCCCTTAGATAAAAGAAAAGACCTTCCTTATTATACATTAGTCTCTCAAACATCTCATGCCACTTGAACTAAATGAATGCTTATTGAAGTTTTAACGAATATCATCTTATCGACTTTGAAGTATTTGAGGTCTTTCCTTCATAAAATTTACCCATCAATTTCTTTTCTACTTAGTTGTCGTCACCAAGTAGGTTCATGTCACTTTCGCTTATGATTAGTATTTTATTAGGAAATGGAGTGGACAATCTACTCTTGATGATTTCAATCACCATTAGTGAGGATTTGACAACTATTATCTTCCACTAAATTTCTTCAAAGGGCTTTTGAATATATACATAGATCCCTTACTAGATAAATAAAAGAACTAAAGCACTCAATTTTGCCCATTCTCTTAAGAGTTGAGAAAGCAAATATAACTTGACTTTACTAATCTTCTTGGGGGTTGTACTTGAGTCATTAAGCTGGTCACTAGTTTTTGCTTGCATTTAGCTCACAGTTTTGAAGCAACTGAATTGTTTGTACTCCTTCTATTGAGTTAGCTATTATAATTTGCCTCCTCATTGCCATCAAGCTTCTACAATGCAAGAAATTTGCTTAAAAAGAGTAAAATTTTGCCCTAACTTAGAGCAAGTATCTAATAGTTTTGGTTGTCTCTATGATTATATATTCTTCTCTATCATTTTCGTTGCCTACTCTTTTGAGTAGAAAAGGTATAGCATAGTATACTACCTACTATATTCCATACTGGAGCACTCTTGCACGACTCAAAGTCTCTCACTTTTGGCTATCTTAATGAGAAACTCATCGACACTAGTCTTACAAAGTTTCCTAATCTCTACCTTTAGGTCTTGTCTCAATACTTGAAGTTTACCTCTGCATTCTCTATCACCTCGATCCCTTTCACGATCATGTGCTCTCTCTCCATGAGAGCCAAGGATCGATGACTCTACAAAAGTCCCGTTTCTGTGATACCATGGTGTTGCCATACCTATAACCTTACTATATGTTATCTTTCATCTATTTTCCTTTCTTTATGATTAGTAGATTTGCCTCTGTAATATTATAACACTCTTCGAGTTAACTTCCTTTCTAACTGATATTTCATTTTGGGTAACTAAGTCCATATGGACTCATTGTCGCTTTGTCACCCTATTCGATCGATTAGTAAACACCTTCGTATTATTTGAGCAATTCCCCTTAGTCAATAGAAAGATATGTTATAACCCCCATACATAGCCTCTGCCATCATGTTGGAGGGCTCGCATTAATTTTATTTTCCTTTGTCTTTAGTGATAACGTTTACTCACTTGACCTTATCCTCTGAATTACCGAGCTCTCTCAAGAGAATATGAGCTCTAGAGTAGTCTAACTCTCTAGCCACTCCGATCTTACCTTTGTATGATCAAGTCTCACCTATGAGACTTACTAGTATTTACATATGAAATCCCTCTTGGTGGTACATAACCATCATCTACTTATGATCAAGACTTTCATTCAATACAAATTCAATATACATAGAAAACTCATCTTTATGATACTATGGCATGTATCTCTTGAATCAATAACCCTTCTTATTATCATGTTATTTATTGAAGTGGAGCTTCTAGTAGCTCTCAATCATATCTTTGCATGATCAAGTTCCTCACGGGACTTCTCTCCTATGAATCACATTGCCTCGAACTATTCCATCATGATCTGCTACACTAGCTCACCTCTTGGTAACATCTCTATTGCAATTTGATCTTAGTACAATAAACTCAAACTATGATTTTTCCATGTGTGGCTATTGGCAGCACATCATAGAGCCTCTGTCATCTTCGATTGTGTTCACTCCCTTGATAATCAACATTCATTTACTTGCACTTAGGTCACACACAAATGAAATATAACTCTAGGACAATCCATCATCTAGCAGCTCTCGAAGTCCATTGAATTCATCAAAATTGATGTGTTATTATTTGTATCCTGGGCCCCTACTCTCATCACAATCACCATTGAGCACAACTTCCTTTGTGGTAACTTGAATAGTAGCATTGTAGCATATTCTTTAAGAGTACCCATCTTTGCATCCTCTTGCCCTATGCCAAGGCCATCTAACCCCAACTTTGCCTTTGTAAGTTGAGTTACTTTAGTATCTTTGTCAATTGCTTCACTGAGTTAAAGTATATGTGAATCGAAGCTCTCTTCGACTCTGGCATTATGTAAAATAAGTCCACTACTCCATCAGAAAGAAGTACCCATGGAATGACATGGTCTCACTCGTGCCTCTATATGAGTTCATGTCCTTGAGTTCTGTCTAAGAAAATTTTCATACCTTCATTTCATGTTCCTCCAATAGGATCACTTAGATTTGTTATTCCTTATGAATCTATTTTATTGGGCTACATCTACTACCTATGGAGAAGCTAGTTTTAATCTTCCAGCTTTTACCTTGAACGTGATGACTTCTTATTTGGCTTAATGGAGCTCTATAAAGTGTAGCTAAATAGAGTCTTAATTGCATTCCTTAACCTCATTGCCAGCCTTCTTTCTTTGTTCAAGTAGTTGCTTTCTCACGTTAGAGAATAAGTGACTTGATTCTATATGAGGTTACAAGTGACTTTCTCTTATACTTTATGAGAGATCTCTTTTTAGGGGTTGGTGTTATAAGTGACTTTCTCCTATACTTTTAGAGAGATATCTACTTTTTGAACTAAGCAAAAGACTTCTATATCGACTCCCTTTGTACAACTTAGACACTTCATCAAATTTTACCCAAATTATTATACTTATCGATTTGTATTGAGTTAATGGTGGTCATTACACTCACCACTCCATGGGTCAACCCTTTATTAAGTTCAATCTTCATATCGACCCTAAGTGTACTTTCGTTTAGTATTGCCTAGAGTTACTCCCCCACTTGATGTCATAATGTATTCACTAATGCATTACCTTATGCGAGATCATGCAATGACTTCTTATCGCTTGCTTAATCCATTAAGTTTTATGATGTTGCTATTTTGAGGTATCTCTCTTAACATGTGTGGTCCGTTGTACATGATTCTTCTTTCGAAGAGCTGAGATTTATTCCTCTTACATATCTATCTTATTTGAGTAATATTTTTCTTTGCATCATTCCCTTGGGAAGTTTCGGAGGTCGCCATCCCCTTGGACTATTCCATCTTGCTGAATAAACTATGCACTATTCCGTCATTACGAATGCACTTACTAGATTATGACTCTTCACCTATACAGTCTCTAGTGTGCCCCTCAAGGCCTAGTAACATATTGTACTTCACACATCAGCCTCCTATAGACGTATCTTTTCCAAGCTAAAAAGAAAGTTTTCATGCTCCACGACACTAACTTTCAATCACCTTGGGATGGCCACAAACTGTCTATCATTTGCATACAAACCATTTCATGAGTACCAAATCCTTTAAATTAGTAATTTCCCTCACCTTTGTGAGCTTTGCATAATTCTTTTGATCACCGAGTAACCCATCCCTCTTTGCATAGTCTTATTCTTTGCTAAGCGTCTCGCTTGCCTTGAATACCATCAAAATTAGTTGCCAACATCGAGTTGTAAATTGATCTCAACTATTTAAATCTTTGTGCGTTATGTATTCTTCCTAGCTCACTTATCTTTGTGATACCTCACGTCCGAAGGATTGGCCATTCCTTTGAATGCCAATCTTTCCTCTAAGTGACTTCTTTTCTTATGTCTCTATGTCCATTTTTTCAAACAATCATGCATACTAGGTGCCCTCAATGCAGCTCCGCTAAGTCTCCCATGTTTGCATGCCAAGTATTTTGAAGTATTATTGTTCTATTATGATACCATTTGTCACAAACTTAATTAGTTTTGCCTAAGTCATATGGTAGTCTTGCATGCCTATTCACAAAGGGTTAGCCTCCTCGAAACCCCTTGTGGTCCCTTAATGACCTATAAAAAAGAATACGAATTAGGGAAAGCGTTTAGCTCAAGATACCACAAGTAATCATTTCAGTAAACACTTGATAGTCAATGTAAATTTTAAATATAAACTTTATAAGCTCTGAACGATTATACGACAAAGGGTTCAAGGTGGTCCGCTGATATCAAAAGTCCCCACAAGTATCCATATGATACTACTGCAGAACAAGATAGTAAACCAATTCTAGACTCTATCCGAAAAATTCATCAAACCATCTGCCACCTAGGTAGCTCCTGAGTATTGTGTTAGCTAATATTTTATACCATTCTATAAAACTAGAAAACTCTTAAAATGATTGCTTGAATAATCTATAGTTTTATCTCTGTATGTATGACAATTATACATAGTCTATATTTATAAAACTAAAATGATCATAAAAATCAATCAAAATAGAATTATCAAATCTATTATAATGTCACTATATATTATATAAAGTAGGAATAAAATTAAAAGACACCTATATAAATCTTTATCTATGGCACCATGTTAGTGACTCCTTTCCCCTTAGAGCACTCGCGACTCTTTTTCCCTCCTGCTCTCCGTCAACCACTCGTATCTTTTTCCCTAGTATGATACTAATTTCACGCTCTGAATCTTGTGGTGCAGCCACGATGTAATTAAACTTTGTGGTGCAGCCATGATGTTTCTACCTTGCTTTTGCAAACAGGCAGGCATTGTTAGAGATGTAATTTAGCTTTTGTTTAAGATTTAGAATCTGAGTTGAATTAGAAGTTCATATGAGAATTAGAAGTTCATATGAGATTATTGATTTAGGCTTATAAATAGAACCTTATGTTAGAGTATAGAAGAAAGGGGCAAACCATAAGATGCGTGTGCTCAAGACAGAAAGAATTGATGATCTTTTAGTTAGGTTGGTATTTCTTTTTTTTCAGTAATAAAGGTTCCTCTTCTTCTCTCTTTTATTTTATGGGCTTGAAATCTAACATGGCATGCCTTCGACGTCTTCCTTTTGGCTTGTTGAGCTTTGGAGGATTTAGTGTGATGGTATTTTGAAATCTAATGCTAGGAACAACTTTTATCAAATCATGGTACGAATTGACTCGTGTGCGTCCAGAAAATTGTATAGTGCATGAACTTATTTTCAAAATATACTTTACAAAGGGCTCACATTTTTTCTCATATAGTTTCGCAAATATTTATTACATCAATTATAGCAAATAATTAACTGCTGCCTAACTCATCATCTCGATCACTCCTACGGTGGTTGGTCCAGCTATTCTGAACTTGAAACTACCATCACACTGATATTGTACAACATAATATGTGGAAATAGTTTTCATGAGCACAAATTCCTATTAGAAACCCATTAGAAAACTTAGGTTAAAGAATACAAAATATGAGTCAGATACCAACAAATAGGAGTACAAAACTATAGGCATAATTGTAAATCATTTGATAATCATAAGAATACATATGGTATGCTTTTATATAATATTATTCATAAATACAATCGATTATATATATATATATATATATATATATATATATATATATATATACCATCTCATCAAGCACTAGCATACAAGCAGAACATCTAATCTAATGAATACTTCTCCCAACAGTGAGGGAATCCCATACAGTATTTTTCCCCATCAATGTATATATAATTTGTATAATATTTTGCATTACAACATGTGGTAATACTCAGATAAAAGGATAGGCAACAAACAATAACTTTTGTATATGAACAAATACTAGCAGACCGTAACACAGCGGAATTAAACAGAAATCACAATCAAATAGAACACCAAGATTTACGTGGAAAACCCCTTCAACGTGAAGGATAAAAACTACGGGACAAACCAGAGAAAATCCACTATAAAAATAATGAATATACAATTCTCAAATCTCTTGCCCAAAACCCAAGCAACAATCATAAGAGAATAACTGGGATACAAGGATCACGTCACTGTGCACAATATCCAAAACCTCCTCAAGCAATCACAGAAGAATTCACTGAAGATCTGATCTAACTTGAGATGAGAAACTGTTTGGATGAGTGAGAACAATTTCTATATTTTCCTTGTCTTCTTCCTTTTCTTTTTCTCTTGTTTTTTTTTTTGCCCTTTTCTCCTCTCTTTGAATCCCTAATGCTGCTGCGAAGATTCTGCCCTTTGCTGCGATGTTTGATCTCCCTATTTTTGCAGCCATCATTAGCCCCTATTTATAATTAGGGTTTAGGTTAAGTTAGGGTTAACAAGAGAAAATTAAGCTATGGACTAATAAAGCTCATATGGACTGAACTTGGGCTCTCAGCCTAACAACCTCCCCCTTTAGCCCATAAGGAAGGCTATCCCATGACTCCTCAGTGTAAATTCATGCCAACCAACTGTCGGCACATCTCCTGTCTCTCTTTTGGTAAAGTTTTTGTCAACATGTCTGCTCCATTATCATCTGTATGAATTTTCTGAAGTTGCAACTGTCTCTCTTCAAGTACATTTCGAATCCAGTGATATCTAACATCTATATGCTTTGACTTGGAATGAAAAGCTGGGTTCTTACATAAATGGATGATGCTCTAGCTGTCACAATACACCACATAGTTTTCCTATTTCAACCCCAATTCTTGTAAGAATTCTTTCATCCATAACATTTCTTTGCAAACCTCTATAGTAGCAATATATTCTGCCTCTGTGGTGGAGAGAACAATACACCTTTGCAATCTGGATTGCCATGACACAGCTCCCCCTGCAAAAGTAAGTACAAAACCTGATGTGGATTTCCTTGTATCAATATCTCTGGCCATGTCTGCATCAGTGTAACCTGTTAGCAAAGGTGGTCCACCTCAAAAGCTTAAACAAACTTTAGAGCTTCCTCTGAGATATCTCAAGATCCACTTCATTGCTGCCCAATGCTCTTTGCCTAGATTTACAAGAAATCTACTAGTAACACTCACTGCATATGCGATGTTCGACCTCGTACATACCATTGCATACATTAAACTTCCAACTTCTGAAGCATAAGGAACCTTTTGCATTTTCTCCTTCTCCTCATCACTTGACGAACTCTGTTCTGAGCATAACTTGAAGTGACCTGAAAGAGTAGAACCAACTGGCTTTGCATTGCTCATACTGAACCTTTCTAATATCTTCTCTATGTACTTCTCCTGTGATAACCAAATTTTCTTATTTTTCTTGTCATGAGAAATCTGCATGCCCAGTATTTGCTTTGCTGGCCCCATATTCTTCATTGCAAAGGACTCACTCAGTTCCTTCTTCAACCTGTCAATTGTATGCATATCTTTCCCAAGGATAAGCATATCATCAACATAAAGTAAGAGAATAATAAAATCCTCACCAAAACGTTTGATGTACACACAATGATCTGAAGTCGTTCTTTTGTATCCATTTTCAATCATAAATGAATCAAACTTTCTGTACCATTGTCTTGGAGCTTGCTTCAATCCATACAAACTCTTTCTTAACTTGCAGACAAAATTTTCTTTACCTTTGACTTTGAAACCTTCTGGTTGCTCCATATAAATTTTCTCCTCCAAATCACAATGAAGGAAAGCTGTCTTCACATCTAACTACTCCACCTCCAAGTCCTGGCTAGTAGCAATACCTAGAGCAACACGAATAGAAGACATTTTAACAACAGGAGAAAAAATCTCTTCAAAGTCAATACCTTTCTTTTGACCAAAGCCTTTCACAACCAATCTGAATTTGTACTTTGGTTGAGAACAATATTCTTGAGTCTTCAACCTGAAAACCCACTTATTCTTTAAGGCCTTCATTCCCTGTGGAAATTGCACCAAATCATATGTATGATTCTTCTGTAGAGCATCCATCTCTTCCTTGATAGCAACTAGCCACATTTTTTCCTGCTCACTTTCAACTACTTCCTGGTAACTCTCTGGTTCACCTGCATCAGTAAGCATCACATACTCATCTGTAGAGTATCTTCTGGAAGGTTGACATTGTCTAGAAGATCTTCTTAACTGAGGTTCTGCGGGAAGCTGCTCCTCAACTTCTTCTTGCTCAACATGTCCTGCAAGTAGATTAATATCTAGTTCTACACCATCTTCCTGCAACTCTTTGGAAAAAGTTGAAAGGTCTCTATGAAAGAAAAACAGCTGGCAATAAAGCTTTTTTAATCAGAAAACTTGTGAACCTAAAATATAAAGAGGGTGCTTCTATTGCTGAGCATTTAAATGAAATACAGAGTATTACTAACCAGTTATCTTCTATGAAAATGTCTCTTGATGATGAGTTGCAGGCATTGTTACTTCTCAGTTCATTGCCAGAAAGTTGGGAGACACTGGTGGTTTCCCTCAGTAATTCTGCGCCAGATGGTATTATTACCATGAGTTAAGTAACAAACAGTTTGTTGAATGAGGAGTTGAAAAGAACAAAACTCAGCAGTATCTCAGATTAATTCACAGGCACTTATCTCAGAGAACAGAGGAAGGTCAAAATCTAAAGATAGAAGCAGTTCAAGCACAGGTAGAAGCAAGTCAAGATCAAGGAAAGATATTGTTTGCTATAACTGTGGTGAGAAAGGACATTATAAGAATCAGTGTAAGCAACCTAAGAAGAGCAAGAAAAAGGGAAAAGAAGTGGAGTCTACAGAGTCAAAAGAAAATACCACAGCTACAATGTAGGTTTGTGATTATTTGATTTTGTCTCATTCTGATGATATTTTTTCTTGTGTGTGTCAGGATCTCGAGTGGATAATTGACACAGGAGCTTCTTATCATGCTACACCATGGAGGGAGTTCTTTGCTACCTACAGGTCTGAAAATTTTGGTGTTGTCAAGATGGGCAATCATGGTACAGCAAACATCATTGGCATAGGTGACATCCACATAAAGGCCAACCTTGGATGCAAGTTGGTGCTTAAGGATGTGAGGCATGTGGTTGACTTGAGGCTGAATCTAATTTCAGTTGGAAGATTAGATGATGAAGACTATGATAGCAGGTTTCACAGAGGGCAATGGAAACTCAGTAAGGGTTCTCTTGTTATAGCTAGTGGAAAGAAATGTCATACTTTGTACAGGTTGCAGGCCAAAGCTTGTGGTGAACAGTTAAATGCCATAGAGAAAGACTTCAGCCTGGAGTTGTGGCATAGGCGATTGGGACACATGAGCGAGAAGGGACTGCAAGCTCTTTCCAAAAGAGAGGTATTGACTGACCTCAGAGGTATACATTTGAACCCTTGTATTGATTATTTAGTTGGTAAACAACATAGAGTTTCTTTTTCTAGTCCTGCTTTGTCTAGAAAAATACATGCCTTGGACCGTGTTTATACAGATGTATGTGGTCCTTTGAGGACAAAAACTCCTAGTGGTTCTACTAATGTTCCAAGTATTAGTGGTGCACTTTACTTTGTTACTTTTATAGATGAATTTTTCAGGAAAGTTTGGGCATATGCTTTGAAGACCAAGGATCAAGTTATTGGTATTTTCAAAGAGTTTCATGCTAGAGTTGAAAGGGAGACAAAAAGACAACTGAAATGCATAAGATCAGATAATGGTGGTGAGTATACAGGATTGTTTGATGATTATTGCAAGTCACATGGCATTCAGCATGAGATGACATTTCCTGGTACACCTCAGCATAATACAATTGCAGAGAGGATGAATCGCACCATCATGGAAAAGATCAGATGTATGCTTTCACAGGCAAAGCTACCCAAAAAGTTTTAGGATGAGGCTTTGAGAACTGAAGTTGATGTGATCAACTTATCTCCTTGTACAACCCTAGATGTTGATGTTGCAAAGCATGTTTGGTTAGGGAAAGATGTTTCCTATAAGCATTTAAGAGTGTTTGGTTGTCATGCATTTGCACACGTTCCAGACAATGAAAGGTCCAAGCTACATGGTAAGACAAAAGAATGTATTTTTCTTGGCTACTCACATGATCAATTTGGTTACAGGCTTTGGGATCCATAAAAGCAGAAGGTGTTTAGAAGCAGAGATGTGGTCTTCTTTGAGGATCAAACCTTTGAAGATTTGAAGAAGAAGGCACCAGCCAAGACTTATGCAGAAGGATTAGCAGATTGTGACCTAGTTATTCCTCCAGTATATCAGGGTGATAGGGGAGATGTACAGGAAGATGGTGTAGAACCAGATATTAATCTACCTATAGGACATGTTGAGCAAGAAGAAGCTGAGGAGCAGCTTCCCGCAGAACCTCAGTTGAGAAGATCTTCTAGACAATGTCAACCTTCCAGAAGATACTCTACAGATGAGTATGTGATGCTTACTGATGTAGGTGAACCAGAGAGTTACCAAGAAGTAGTTGAAAGTGAGCAGGAAAAAATGTGGCTAGTTACTATCAAGGAAGAGATGGATGCTCTACAGAAGAATCATACATATGATTTGGTGCAATTTCCACAGGGAATGAAGGCCTTGAAGAATAAGTGGGTTTTCAGGTTGAAGACTCAAGAATATTGTTCTCAACCAAAGTACAAAGTCAGATTGGTTGTGAAAGGCTTTGGTCAAAAGAAAGGTATTGACTTTGAAGATATTTTTTCTCCTGTTGTTAAAATATCTTCTATTTGTGTTGCTCTAGGCATTACTGCTAGCCAGGACTTGGAGGTGGAGTAGTTAGATGTGAAGACAGCTTTCCTTCATTGTGATTTGGAGAAGAAAATTTATATGGAGCAACCAGAAGGTTTCAAAGTCAAAGGTAAAGAAAATTTTGTCTACAAGTTAAGAAAGAGTTTGTATGGATTGAAGCAAGCTCCAAGACAGTGATACAGAAAGTTTGATTCATTTATGATTGAAAATAGATATAAAAGAATGGCTTCAGATCATTGTGTATAAATCAAACGGTTTGGTGAGGATTTTATTATTCTCTTACTTTATGTTGATGATATGCTTATCCCTGGGAAAGATATGCATACAATTGACAGTTTGAAGAAGGAACTGAGTGAGTCCTTTGCAATAACGGACATGGGGCTAGTAAAGTAAATACTAGGCATGTAGATTTCTCGTGACAGGAAAAACAAGAAAATTTGGTTATCACAGGAGAAGTACATCGAGAAGGTATTAGAAAGGTTCAGTATGAGCAATGCAAAGCCAGTTGGTTCTACTCTTTCAGGTCACTTCAAGTTATGCTCAGAACAGAGTCCGTCAAGTGATGAGGAGAAGGAGAAAATGCAAAAGGTTCCTTATGCTTCAGTAGTTGAAAGTTTAATGTATGCAATGGTATGTACGAGGTCAGACATTGCATATGCAGTGGGTGTTACTAGAAGATTTCTTGTAAATCCAAGCAAAGAGCACTGGGCAGTAGTGAAGTGGATCTTGAGATATCTCAGAAGAAGCTCTAAAGTTTGTTTAAGCTTTGGAGGTGGACCACCTATGCTAACGGGTTACATAGATGCCGATATGGCCAGAGATATTGATACAAGGAAATTCACATCAGGTTTTGTACTTACTTTTGCAGGGGGAGCTGTGTCATAGCAATCCATATTGCAAATGTGTATTGCTCTCTCCATCACAGAGGCAGAATATATTGCTACTACAGAGGTTTGCAAAGAAATATTATGGATGAAAGAATTCTTACAAGAATTGGGGTTGAAATAGGAAAACTATGTTGTGTATTGTGACAGCTAGAGCGTCATCCATTTATGTAAGAACCCAGCTTTTCATTCCAAGTCAAAGCATATAGATGTCAGATATCACTGGATTCGAAATATACTTGAAGAGAAACAGTTGTAACTTCAGAAAATTCATACAGATGATAATGGAACAGACATGTTGATAAAAATTTTACCAAATAAGAAACAGGAGATATGTCGACAATTGATTGGTATGGATTTATGTTGAGGAGTCATGAGACAACCTCCCTTATGGATTGAAGGAAGAGGTAAAAATTAAAGAGATCATCCTTGTTCCATGTTCAGGTTCATGGGACAAAACCGGTGGAGAGCCCATGTATTCGAGGGTGAACGAAGGAAATGGATTATCTGTTGGCTGGAAAAGTGCTTCCCCTGAGGCAATCTTTTGCTCTCCATTGCTCCATTCCTGAGGGTCCGATACGAGTCGGGCCAGGTCCGCTGGAGAAGATGCTCCATCTCGGGGCTCCGCGACCGATACCAATAGAACTCCTCGCCGAGCGCATCCCGCCACCCGAAACACTGCTGCCCCAGCGCGCCCTTACTCTTCTCCCCTTCCGGCGCCTCGAACACCACTCCGCAAGCCTCGATCGCCGCCCTCGCCTCCTCGGCCAACGGCGCACCTCCGCCGGCCACGCGCACGGCCCCGATCTCCGCCGCCGCGGCGAGCACCTGTCGGACGGCGAAACCGTCACCGGAGACCAGGGAATGGAGTTCGACCTCCGCTAGGGCCTTGAGCGGGGACCTCGACGGGAAGTAGGACTCGGGAAGGTTGAGATCGGGGACGCGCAGCGAGTCCTCTAGATACTCGGTGAGCACGAGATCGTCGACGGCGGCCGACCGCAGCCCCTTTCCGGTGGCGATCGGGGACGGAGGCGGCGCGCGAAAGCGGTGGCTGCGCGCACGCGTCGTTGGTGCCGTCGCCATCGGATCACCGCGCGATCGCAACAAAGTTGGAAGATCTTCAAGAACAATCTCGGTGATGCACTCTCCAACTGCTATTGACAGGCATGATTTTAACATGATGAATTCTTTGATCTCCCAACAGTTGATAGTGAAAACTTATATTACAATTCTGATAGGAGTGAGGATATATTCTTCCCCATAATTGATTGAGTAATTATTAAACTGTAAGGAGTCCTTTCATCGAGATACTAAATATGCTGCCCCTAGCCGAATAAAAAATGATCTTTATATAATGTCATCAACCACCATGTTATTCTTATCATACGAACAATCAATTCATGATAGTGAATCATGCTTAGTGAATGATACAGGTATTCAAACCTTTTGGTGTTACTCTATATATATATATGATGAGCCCATCGCTCCTATTATATAGAGCATAACCATGTCAAAATCATGCACCCGTAATAACCTAAGCAGATCAACCATTATAATGTACCAAACTCGTATACACATATACAAAGTAATATGAAAATACATTATTAGATAGTAGGATAATATCTGCATGAAGGATGATTACATTTATTATAAGTTAGAAAATTTTAAGAGAAAAATGGCTTTTTTACATAGATTATATAACATATAAAACATAGTTTAATGATGATTTCAAGTTGGTGGGCTTTAATAATACATAGCCTACTTCTCTTTTAACATAAACCTTAGATCTAAATAAGGGAGGGTGTGGTGACTACGAAAAATAGGGAGAAAAACTATAGTAATAGGGGTAGAAAATTATAGTAGTGTGGTTAAAAAAGAATAAGCAAAGGACAGAAAAATAAGAGAAAAAGGAAAGGGAAGAAGACAAGGATAATATAAGATTGTTCGTAATCATCTACTATCATCTCAAGTTAGATTAGATCTATAGTGAATTATTATAGTGATTGCTTGGGGAGGTTTTGGATATTATGCACAGTGATGTAATCTTTGTATCCCAATTATTTTCTTGTGATTGTTGCTTGGGTTTTGGGCAAGAGACTTTGAGAATTATATATTTATTATTTTTATAGTAGATTTTCTCTAGTTTGCCCTGTGATTTTTATCCTTTGTGTTAGAGGAATTTTTCACGTAAATATTGATATTCTATTTGATTGTGATTTTCGTTTAATTCTGTTGTGTGTTACGCCCTACTTGTATTTGTTCGCATACAAAGTTCCCTTATTTTTATCCCATCAACTAGTATCACAGTAGGGTTTTGGTGTTATTTAATTTTAGTGTTCGAACATAGAGGCCGATAATGTTTCTTGCATGATTAGCTTGAATGAAAATAATTAGATGATATAGAAACCAAGAATGGAAGATCTCTAATATTGCAAAAATTTGTATGGACCTTTGCAAGGGGATAGTGCAAAACCCACAACTATGATAGATGATAAGTGGAAAAGGTTAGACCGAAAAATGATCGAGTTTATTCGGTAGTGGCTCAATGACAGTATCTTTCATCATGTTTCTACTGAAAGTTCTACATATTCTCTTTGGAAAAAGTTAGAAGGTCTCTATGAAAGAAAAACGGTTAGCAACAAAACTTTCTTAATTAGAAAACTTATTAACCTGAAATATAAAAAATGTGCTTCTATTGTTGAGCATTTGAATGAAATACAGAGTATTACTAACCAGTTATCCTCTTTGAAAATATCTCTTGATAATGAATTGCAGGTATTGTTACTTCTTAGTTCATTATCAAAAAATTGGGAGACATTGGTGGTTTCCTTCGATAATTCTGCACCATATGATATTGTCACCATGAGTCAAGTAACAAGTAGTTTATTGAATGAGGAGTTGAGAAGAAAGAATTCAACAACATCTCAGATTGATTCACAAGCATTTATCTCAGAAAATAGAGGAAGGTCAAAGTCTACAGATAAAAGTAGTTCACGCATGGGTAGAAACAAGTTAAGATCAAGAAAAGATATTATATGCTACAATTATAGTGAGAAAGGACATTATAAGAATCAATGCAAGCAACCTAAGAAGAGCAAAAAAAAAAGGAAAAGAAGTAGAGTTTACAAAGTTGAAAGATAATACCACAGCTATAGTATAGGGTGGTGATTATTTGATTTTGTCTCCTTCTAATGATATTTTTTTCTTTTGTGTGTTAGGATCTCAAGTGGGTAATTGACATAGGTGCTTCTTATCGTGCTACATTACGGAGGGATTTTTTTACTACCTACGAGTTTGAAAATTTTAGTATTGTCAAGATGGACAATATGACATGGTAGACAACATTAGTTCACATCAGCATAATGATATTATAGAGAGAATGAATTACACTATTATAAAAAAAGATCATATGTATGCTTTCACAGGCCAAGCTGCTAAAAAAGTTTAGGATGAGACTTTGAGGACTGCAGTTGATATGATCAACTTATCTCTATATACAACCGTAAATAGTGATCTTGTAGAGTATGTATACTCAGGGAAAAATATTTCCTATATGCATTTGAGAGTATTTGGTTGTTGTTCATTTGCATATGTTCTAGACAATGAGAGATCCAAGCTAGATGGTAAGATAAAAGAATGTATTTTTCTTGGCTACTCACATGATCAATTTCGTTATAGGCTTTGGGATCCAGAAAAACAAAAGGTATTTAGAAGCAGAGATATGGTTTTCTTTGATGATCAAACCCTTGAGGATTTGAAAGAGGCACTAGCCAAGACTTCTATAGAAAGATTAGCAGATTGTGACCCAATTACTCCTCCAGTATATCAAGGTGATGAGGGAGATGTTTGGGAAGATGGTGTAGAGCCCAATGTTGATCTACTAATAGGACATCTTAAGCAAGAAGTTGGGGAGCAACTTTCCATAGAACCTTAGTTGAGAAGATCTTCTAGACAATATCAACCTTCCAGAAGATATTCTACAGATGAGTATGTGATACTTACTGATGTATGCGAACCAAAGAGTTACTAGAAAGTAATTGAAAGTGAGCAAAAAAAGAAGTGGTTAATTGTTATGTAGGAAAAGATGGATGCTCTACAGAAGAACCACACATATGATTTGGTACAACTACTAAAGAGAATGAAAGCATTGAAGAACAAGTGTATTTTTAGGTTAAAGACTCGAGAATATTATTTTCAACCAAAGTACAAAACTAGATTGGTTGTGAAAGGCTTTGGTCAAAAGAAAGGAATTAACTTTAAAGAGACTTTTCTCCTATTGTTAAAATGTCTTCTATTCGTATTACTTTTGGTATTGCTGCTAGCTAGGACTTGGAGGTTGAGCAGTTAGATGTGAAGACAATTTTCCTTCATAGTGATTTGGAGGAGAAAATTTATATGGAGCAATCAAAAGATTTTAAAGTCAAAGGTAAAAAAAAATTATCTGCAAGTTGAGGAAGAGTTTGTATGGGTTGAAGCAACCTCCAAGATAGTGGTATAGAAAGTTTAATTCATTTATGACTGAAAACGGATACAAAAGAATGGCTTCAGATCATTGTGTATATATTAAATAGTTTGATGAGGATTTTATTATTCTCTTACTTTATGTTGATGATATACTTATCCTTAGGAAAGATATGTATACAATTGATAGGTTGAAGGATGAATTGAGTGAATCTTTTGCAATGAAAGACATGGGGCCAGCAAAGCAAATACTAGGTATGCGGATTTTCCGTGATAGAAAAATAAGAAGATTTGATTATCACATAAGGAATCTATCAAGAAGGTATTGGAAAGGTTCAGTATGAGTAATGTAAAGCTAGTTGGTTCTCTTTTCTTCAAGTCACTTCAAGTTATAATCAGAGTAGAGTCTGTCAAGTGATGAGGAGAAGGAGAAAATACAAAAGGTTCCTTATGCTTCAGTAGTTGGAAGTTTAATATACGCAATGGTATGTACGAGACTAAACATCGTATATATAGTGGGTGTTACTAGTAGGTTTCTTGTAAATTGAGACAAAGAGCACTTGATAATAGTGAAGTAAATCTTGAGATATCTCAGAGGAAGCTCCAAAGTTTGTTTAAGCTTTGGGGTTGGACCACTTATGTTGACAAGTTATACAGATGCAGATATAACAAGAGATATTAATACGAGAAAATCCACATCAAGTTTTATACTTACTTTTGCAGGGGGAGCTATGTCATGGCAATCCAGAATATAAAGGTGTATAGCTCTCTCCACCATAGAGGCAGAATATATTGCTGCTATAGAGATTACAAAGAAATATTATGGATGAAAGAATTCTTACAAGAATTGAGGCTGAAACAAGAAAACTATATAGTGCATTATGACAGTCAAAATGTCATCCATCTATGTAAGAACCTAACTTTTCATTTCAATTCAAAGCATATATATGTCAAATACTATTAAATTAAAAATATACTTGAAGAGAAGCAGTTGTAATTTTAGAAAATTTATGCAAATGATATTGAAGTAGATGTGTTGACAAAGACCATACTGAAAGAAAGGTAGAAGAGGTGCCGATAGTTGATCAGCATAACTTCACACTGAGGAGTTATGGGATAACCTTCTTTATGGACTGAAGGGGGAGTTGTTGGGCATATAACCCAATTCAGCCCATAATGGGCTTTAATAGTCCATAGCCCACTTCCCTTTTAACCTAAACCATAGATCTAATAAGAGGAGTGCGGTGGCTATCAAAAATAGGAAGAAAAACTATAGTAATAAGGGCAAAAAATTACAATAGTGTGGCTCAGAAAAAGAAAAGTAAAGGAGAAAAATGAAAGGGAAGAAGATAAGGACAACACAAAGACTATTCTCAATCATCCAAATAGTGTTATCACTTTAAGTTAGATCAAATCTATAGTGAATTCTTACTATGATTGATTGGGGAGGTTTTGGATATTGTGTATAATGATATAATCATTGTATCCCAGTTATTCTATTGTGATTGTTGCTTGAGTTTTGGGCAAGAGACTTTGAGAATTGTATATTCATTATTTTTATAATGAATTTTTTCTGGTTTACCTCGTGATTTTTACTCTTCACATTGGAGGGATTTTTCACGTAAATCTTGATATTATATTTGATTATGATTTTTATTTAATTCTGTATATTACGATCTGTTTATATTTGTTAGCATATAAAGTTCCTTTGTTTTTATCCCATGAATATTCTCTTAACTTCTTTCGTAGATAGCCTTTTCCCTTTTGGAGTATTTACCATATCAATATAATATCACATCAATAAAACTCAATAGATCAATAAATACTTAGGAGTAAGTGAGAAATGTTTAAACTCAATAGATCAATAAATACTTAGGAGCAAGTGAGAAATGTTTAATTCATATTTGATCCAAGTTCATAAATATATTTTTCAAATGATCATCTATATTTAAGAGAATAATTTGATTGGAATACTTCCGATGGTCAAGATCTCAATTTTCATATAATATTTTTTTTCAAAAAAATATTTATTATTTAATAGAAAAAAAATAACTATGTCCCAAAAAATATCATTCAAAGTTACATACAAAAGAGAAAAGGGAACAACCCCTTGAAAAAAAAACCTTCAAACTTGCTAACTCTTGCCCTGTTGACAAGCCAATTAGCTGCTTTGTTCCCTTCTCTGAAGGTATGAACATTAATGGAGAAATCAATAAAATTCCTCAACAGACATGGAGTACTCCTGGTTATATATTGAGAATTAATCAGGGAGGATCACATCGACCGTTGATAATGTCAATTAAGCACTTGGAATCAGATTCCACCGAAACCCTTTGCACTCCCTCAGTAGCTGCCCTCCCAAGTCCCTCCAGAATGACAGTAGCTTCACAATATAAAAGACTCCGGTTAGGTAAGTGGCTGCACCAAACTCATCTCTTAAGATATAACCAGCTCCATCCTCACCAGCACTATCCATTGGGCCATCACAATTTAATTTAAGTCAACCAGGAATGGCTTAGACCATTTAATCAAAATATGATCCTTATCATGCAAACCAGAAACTTCATCATGTTGAACCAAAGGTAAGAGCATCGCTAAAGCTCTATGTAACACGAGGGAGGGTGTATCATCCTTTGTCATTAAAAATAGCTTCATATCTAGAGTTCTAAAAGAACCACGACAAGAGCAAATTAAAGCACAAAGAGACAAAAGTGCAATAGTACGTCGCACTAACCTTCCCTTCGTGAAGCCAAGCCCCCTCATGCCATATATATGCTTATGAAAGAAAAAGTAATCTGCAACTTGGATTCAACACTGCTCCAAACAGATAAAGTAAAACAACATTGAAGAAATAAATAATCAATAGATTCTAGCACTCACCTTACAAAGAGGACGTAGGGAAGTAGTGCCACTACTTTGTCTCTGCAATCCGTCTATCAATGGTAGGGAGATGACGGTGTAGAAGCTTCCACCGAGAGATTTTAACTCGAGGAATGGTAGGTAGCTTCCACAAAAAAAACGCCACCTGTCCCCGCTATCGACCGAGAAGAGAGGGATATGTTGAATATAAAGAAAGGCAACACGCTTCCTCTCAAATTTTCAACATCGAGTGTCGTCATAGGAAGCATGAGGTTGATCGATATTTTGGATCTTTTGGCCAAGAATGGTACCGAAGCTGGACTGAACTCTTTCACAATTCCAATTGCCTTCAACAATTAAATTTTGAACCATCAAACATTCAATACCGCAAACAACATTCAAGAAGGTAGGTTTCCATTTTATAGGCATGTTCAAAACCCAAGTATCATTAAAAATAATCAGTGGATGCACCATTCCCAATATGTTTAAAGCAACCACCCTCAAAAAGCTCAAAAGCTTTGATAAGTAAACCTCTAACACCCACCAAGGATAACGGTGTTAGGGATCGAGTGACACTAAGAGGGGGGTAAATTAGTGTAACGGATAAAACGATGGATTTTTCAGCGATTTAAAACAAGCTTTGGAAACTTCGTACGATGAAAGCAACATTTCGTTTGAAATCGATTTTTGCGTTCTAACTTTAAAGCATACGTACGAAGATGAAAAGGAAATGGAGTAAGTAAAGTAAAGGCTTGCAGCAAAGTAAAGAGATAAAACAGAAATTTAAACACACACAATCAAGATGCAGCGATGTATAGTGGTTCGGTCAAAGTGACCTACATCCACTTCCGAAGCCTTCTCCGATGAAACTCCCAACTTCCACTAGCAAATCCTTTTGTAGGGGAAGGATCAAATACCCTTCTTATAACCCTTTACAAGTGGTTCACACTCTTATAAGATTTCATAAGAAGAAGGAAATGAGGTGAACACTTAAGCAAATGAAGAACAAGACTTATTTTCAAAATCTAGCTCTCAAAGGGTTTTTATTTCAGTTGAGAAAGAAGGGGTATTTATAAGCCTCAAAGTGATTCAAATTTGGAGCCCAAACTTGGAGCCAAAAATTTGAATCTTTTAAGTTTTTTGCGTCTTTGTCATCCCGGCAGATCGACACACCAGCGATGCTACCGCACTCTGATGAATCGGCGGTGCTACCGCCCAGCTAGGCGTTACTCTTGCACCTTTCACAGAGTCGGGCGCTTGCTACTGGTGGCTAAGCGCGCTACTGATGAGCAGTGGTGCTACCGCCCAGTCGGGTGGTTCAACTGCTTGCCCATTCACCAAGGCCGAATGGGCCTGTTAAAACCCAACTCGGCACAATAGAGGCCCGGTTGGCCCCCACTGAATTTAGGCAAGATTTTTTCTAAATCCTTGCCCTACTCATGTACAAACTACGAATTTAAAGATATTCCTAAGCTGTTACAAAGTCCGCAAGTCAAGTCTTCTTCCGTCGAGCTTCCGGCGAACTTCCGGCGGTCTTCCGACGATCCCTCGGAAACCATCCTGCGGACTCCCGGCAAGCTCTCGGACTCTACGATGATTTTGGCGAGTTCCCCCGAGCTTCTTTGGCAAGCTCCGATCTTTCTTGGCAAGCTCCGCGAACTTTCGACGAACCTCCCGACGAACTTCCGAAAACCCTTCGGCAAGCTCCCTACTCGTTCTCAGCCAGTTCCGGCAGTACTCCCAACGAATCTTCAAACTTCCATCGAACACTCGAACTCCCAATGATCCATCGCACTTAACTTCGACCCTTTGTTTCGCTTTACGTCTTCATCCTTATCGTAGTTAGTCCTGCACACAAATAACAAACACTCTACTTCGATCTAGACAGTTACTACAACACGAATTGACATTCAGTTGCCCGGCACGTCATTGGTCGGTGCTTCGTCCGATCCTTCGGCACATCGTCCTCTCTTGTGGTTCGTTGTCCAATCGGTGATTGACCTCCGCAATCCCGATATCCTTGGCGCAACACGCTCTTCTTGGCCCGATGCCCGACGTACGAAGCCTCCTGCCGATAGTCGACCGAACCTTCGGCTCGACATCCAATATCCTGACGTGATCACCTCCGGTGCAACGTCAATTCCTCCAGTGTCAACTGTCTAATCCTGATCGATAGTAGACCTGCGTAACTCAACACGCAGTTAGACCACAAATCACACTCAATTAGTTTCATCATCAAAATCCGAGATTCAACAATCTCCCCCTTTTTGATGATGATAACTAATTGATGACTGACGGAGTTAACCAAAACTCCTCGAAGTTTAACACAAACTCCCCCTATCAATATGTCATTGATAGAATCCTTGGATTATCCCAAATCCAAGTAACATGTATCATTTATGTAGTGAGAAAATAATAAACCATCATACAAATATAAAATATTCAATCAATGCATGAAGTCATCAATCTACTTCTCCCCCTATGTCATCAACAAAAAGGAGAAGTAACATTATAGCTAGTTTTCAAGGATATGCAAATATTACAAACATACTAGCTATTAATCACATCATACAACATTTAAGTATCGCATGTTTATCATGATAAGCAAGATAGTGCTTGTCGTGATGATGGCAAGTTTTTCTATGTTCCTTTGAGAAGTACAAGCAAATTGTGCATTTTCTTGACTTCTTTTGCGATATGCATGCAATTTTATAATTTCTTTCTTCTCTTTTGAGAAGAGCAAGCTTGCAAGTTTTGCTTTCTTTGCATGCTAGGACTTTTGCATTCATTTGTAAAAGCCTTCTCCCCCTTTATCAATATCAAAAGGAAAAGGAGGATTAATACAATAAATAATCTTGCATGAGATTCAACAATAATTTGTAACAAAGATGCAAGCAATTTTGTTGAAAAAAGTGAAGTTGAGCAAGATTTTTGCCTCTCTTGAGATAGCAACTTTTTGCTTCTCAATGTTTAAGCTAGCAAATTTTTCTCTTTTGATACACAAGTTAACAATTTTTCTCCCCCTTTATCAATATCAAAAAGAAGGGAGGAACCAATGAGAAAATTGCATCAATCAATATATCAATCATCACATGATGCATACGAGATGATATTGAAACATGAGAAATCATGTCATAAAGGATATCAATATGTAAATTCAACAAGAATCAAAACCAAAAGATATCATCCATGATTCATAACTTTTCATTTTAGCAAGATCTAGATTCATATTTATCAATTTTTAATTCAAGATAAATGTCATACAACCAAGAATCATGATATATGAAAGCATATCAATATTAAGGATTAAATCATGATTACAAGTGCTAACATATTTTCTTTTCATTCATTTTTAAGCCATGATAAAAGAATAAATCAATGATTCTAATATTAAGCACAATTCTTTTTCATCAAATTTTCAATCATCACATAAGGCATTTGAGGAAGTATTGAAACAATAATAAAAAAAATCAATTTTAGCATATAATGTTTTAATCTTCAATCTTGAGTCATGAATCCAAAAGTCATAAATCAAAAGGTTCATGAATCATTTTGACAAATCTCCTTTTTAGGAAATAACAATTGGAAGTCTTAGGAGATGAAACACAAGATCTTGATTCATACATAAGAATTTTTTACCAAGATCATATTTCATAAGAATCACAACACGAATTCATAAAAATTCAAGTATTAAATTCCGAAAAATCAAAAGACAAGTTACATTTCATTTAAAGAATTTTCTTTTGATAAGACGGAAGGAGCATGGTAAAAGATCTTGATTTATAAAGAGTTTCAAATCATAGTTGTCAAGATCATGATTTCAATAAAATTTCTTTATAGCTAAATGAAATCTTTTAAAACTTGATTCAAGCATTAAATATGTCTTGACAAGTCATAATTCCAAAAGATTCAAGAATCGTTAAAAGAAAAATCATTCAAGCTCAATTTGTCAACTCGAAACTCATAATCAAAATCATTTTAGAGATTTAAAATGCTAGCTATATGCATTAATCATGACAAGTGATATATCAAAAGTCTACATCAATATTTCAATTATCATGTCATGAAGCATATAAAGTGGTATTGAAACATGAGAGAAAAGTTCAAATTGCACATACAATGTTTCAATCATCAAAACATATTTTCTCAAATTGAGTATCAATAAGTTAAGAGAAAATAATTTATATTTTTCTTCATATAACATGGGAGAAACATAAGAGAGTATAGAGATAAAAACTCAAGTTATCAAGATGATGATCTCATAAAAGTAATTCAAAACCATAGTTTCGTGAAACAAGAGATAAGTTATATTTCATTTGGAAAATTCTCTTTTCAAATAATTTTTTTAATCTAAATATGCCTTTGTCTTTATATACCAAGATAAGCATGAAAGTTCAAGATGTAAAGACAAAATCTCATAAGGCATTATCAAGACAAAAATGTAACACATTATTTCAAGATATGAGTTTCAATATATCATGATAATGTGTTTCATTTTAAGTTATTTGTTTCATGTAAGTGTACTCATGTTTCAAAAGATGAGTATCAAATTTTAAAATCGAAACATGAGTTTGTCATCAAGATATGATATCACAAGGTCATTAAGCATGATAACAAACTTCTAATATTTTTATTTCAATGATGATTTCATAATGTATGTTCAAATATTTATACGGAAGCTATCATTGTATAAATTTGAAATACAAGTTGTCATTTAGCCCATTAAGATCAAAAGCATTACACATAAAGTATCATGATATTACAATTTCTCCTTTTTTTATGTGTTCCATTTCAAGTGATTTGACGTTCATATGAGTATACTCATGTTTTTCATATAGGTCCAAAGAGCATGTTTCAAGAGAAATTATTAAGACCGAAAACATGAGGCACATTTTTTAAAATATTTATCATGTTTATTTTTATGAGATTCACAAGACTTATAACATGAATTCATTCACCTCAATAGAATGAGAAAAAATACATTTTCATTTTAAGCAATTTGATGTGAGCATATTCAAAATTTTTATGAAAACATGTATCAAAATAAAACACAAGCTTAGTCATAAAATCGTCAAGACTAAATACATAAAAATGATACATTATGATAGTGCATTTTCTTATTTTTAAGAGTTTCAATTTACGTGATTTGATCTTTCATAAGAATGATCAATGTCATACATCATATTTAAACATGAGAGCATCATCATATTTAGAAATAAATTCATCATTAAAATCATTTTCCATCTTTCTTTCATTTGTTATAACAAGATGATCAATGCTCAATTTTTTGCTAAACTCATACATCATTTTTTAAAAATCTGAAAAATACTTTTCGTCATGAAAATCATCAAGTCCAAATGTAATACAAGGCAACATAAAAATCACATTTCTTTCATTTGGAAAATTTATAGGTTAGGTCTTTATAATTGATTTCATGAAGATATGTATCATTTAAAAATTTCATCATAAAAAAAAGGTTAAGACCCATTAATCCAAGATAGAAGTTTTTAGATCAACATCACTTCAACAACTCATGCATGATATAAAATCATCAAGCATCATGTTTAGAGACAATGTAAACCATCAAGATACTCATGCATGGTTTAATCCTAAGCATTATCACAAATCTTACAATCGTCATTTATATTTTTACTTTTCAAAAATACTATAAAGAAAAGCATAGTATAATTTCGATTTTTTTTTAATTTCTAAAAACACAAGAAAAGCATAAAAAAAATTCCTACTAACTAAGTTAAGCATTCATAGAAATCATCAAGTAATTTCAAAATAATTCAAGGAAGTTAAGTTACTTACCTCATTGTCGAAGCCCATTAAAGCGTAGTTTGCTTCTTCTTTCCTTGATTCTTCTTTGCAAGCCTTCTTCTTCTTCTTTGGCCTCTTTCTCCATTCAACTTCATTTGTGTTTTTTAATTTTTGTTTAATGAACTTGTAAACATTCATTGTTATGTGTTCAATGTCTTCATTGTCCTCATCACTTGAGTCATTACTCAAGTGGCATTTCATAGTTCGGAGTTCAAAAACCTTCTTGTTCTTTAGAAGGTGGTTCATGTGTTCATCATGTTCATCATATTCATCATGTTCCATTTCATAGGTCTTTAAAGGCCCAATGAGTTCATCAATAGAATAATTATTTAGATCCTTTGATTCTTGAATTGCCGTTATTTTAGGATCCCACCATTTTGAAAGGGATCTTAAGATCTTATTAGTGAGTTCAAAATCCGAAAAACTTTTACCAAGACTTTTCAAGCTATTGACGACATCCGTGAAGCGGGTGTACATGTCGTCGATAGATTCGCTTGGTGTCATTTGGAAGAGCTCAAAATCATGCAACAAGAGGTTTACTTTCGAGTCTTTAACTCTACTAGTTCCCTCATGCGTGATTTCAAGAGTTCGCCAAATGTCAAAAGCCGTTTCGCACATAGAAATCCGATTGAACTCGTTCTTGTTCAAAGCGCAAAATAAGGCATTCATAGCCTTTGCGTTTAAAGAAAACGACCTTTTCTCCAAAACTGACCATTCGTTCGTTGGTTTAGAGGAAGGTTGAAAACCATTTTCGATGATGTTCCACAAATCCAAATCCATTGAAAGAATGAAAACTCTCATTCGAGTTTTCCAATATGTGTAGTCCGAACCGTTAAAGAACGGTGGACGAAAAACTGAAAAGCCCTCTTGAAAATCATTTAGAGCCATTTCTCACGGGTGTAAATCCGAAAGAGGAAGAACATGGCTGAGATACCAATTGTTAGGGATCGAGTGGCACTAGGGGGGGTGAATTAGTGCAACGGATAAAACGATGGATTTTTCAACGATTTAAAACAAGTTTTGGAAACTTCGTACGATGAAAGCAACATGTCGTTTGAAACCGATTTTTGCGTTCTAACTTTAAAGCATGCGTACGAAGATGAAAAGGAAGTGGAGTAAGTAAAGTAAAGGCTTGCAGCAAAGTAAAGAGATAAAATAGAAATTTAAACACTCACACAATTAAGACACAACGATGTATAGTGGTTCGGTCAAAGTGACCTACATCCACTTCCGAAGCCTTCTCCGATGAGACTCCCAACTTCCACTAGCAAATCCTTTTGTAGGGGAAGGACCAAATACCCCTCTTACAACCCTTTACAAGTGGTTCACAGTCTTACAAGATTTCACAAGAAGAAGGAAATGAGATGAACACTTAAGTAAATGAAGAACAAGACTTTCCCAAGACTTATTTTCAAAATCTAGCTCTCAAAGGGTTTTTCTTTCAGCTGAGAAAAAAGGGGTATTTATAAGCCTCAAAGTGATTCAAATTTGGAGCCCAAACTTGGAGCCAAAAATTTGAATCTTTTGAGTTTTTCGGTGCTGTCAGTCCTGGCAGACTGACACACCCAAGCGGTGCTACCGCCTGCTACAGTAACCGGGCGGTGCTACCGCCCCAGCCAGGCGGTGCTACCACCTGCTACAGTAGCCGGGCGGTGCTACAGTGGCCGGCGCTGCTACAGTAGCCAGGCTGGGCGATTCAACCGCCTGGCCCATTCAGCCAAGGCTGAATGGGCCCTATTTAAGGCCCAACTCGGCCCAGTAGAGGACCGGTTGGCCCCCATTGAATTTAGGCAGGATTTTTTCTAAATCCTTGCTCTACTCATGTATAAACTACGAACTTAAAGACATTCCTAAGCTGTTACAAAGTCCGCAAGTCAACTCTTCTTCCGTCGAGCTTCCGGCGAACTTCCGACGGTCTTCCGACGATCCCTCGGAAACCATCCTGCAGACTCCCGGCAAGCTCTCGGACTCCACGATGATTTTGGCGAGTTCCCCCGAGCTTCTTTGGCAAGCTCCGATCTTTCTTGGCAAGCTCCGTGAACTTCCGATGAACCTCCCGGTGAACTTCCGAAAACCCTTCAGCAAGCTCCCTACTCGTTCTCGGCCAGTTCCGGCAGCACTCCCAACGAATCTTCAGACTTTCATCGAACACTCGAACTCCCAATGATCCATCGCACTTGACTTCGACCCTTTGTTTCGCTTTACATCTTCATCCTTATCATAGTTACTCCTGCACACAAACAACAAACACTCTACTTCGATCTAGACAGTTATTACAACACGAATTGACATTCAGTTGCCCGGCACGTCATTGGTCGGCGCTTCGTCCGATCCTTCGGCACATCGTCCTCTCTTGCAGTCCGTTGCCCAATCGGTGATTGACCTCCGCAATCCCGATATCCTTGGCGCAACACGCTCTTCTTGGCCCGATGCCCGACGTACGAAGCCTCCTGCCGATAGTCGACTGAACCTTCGGCTCGACATCTAATATCCTGACGTGATCACCTCCGGTGCAACGTCAATTCCTCCAGTGTCAACTATCTAATCCTGATCGATAGTAGACCTGCGTAACTCAACACGCAGTTAGACCACAAATCACACTCAATTAGTTTCATCATCAAAATCCGAGATTCAACAAAAGGGACCTATATCTAGCCTTAAGAATATTTACCCATGTAGAGCTATCCCCCTTAAGATATTGGTAAGTTTTGTGGACCCAAAGAGTAAGATGAAGATCTCTAACCCCAAAACCCCGACATCTTTGGTGGAGCAAACCACATCCCAGGAAAGCAAATGGATACCTTTGGAACTCTCGGTTTTGCTCCAAACAAAGTTTTTAATTTGTTATTGGATCCTTTCAGGCATCCAAGAAACTTATAAGGAATGTTAAGGCACTATATTTAGGACTGAGCTAATTAAAGTGACTCTACCTTTTTTTTTTTTTTGGAAAGAAAGGAACTTTGCCAAAGCTAAATTAACTAGATTCAAATTGATCCTAATATATACACAGGTACCAGATATGCGACTAGATTATCTAAAAAAAGATTTCTATTTGATTAACATAACTAGTTATTTATTTAAACGTAGATTAATTTCAATTACATGAGGATGTTTTTAATCATTTGTATCTCTTGTAGTAGGAGTTTTTTCATTAGAGACATGCTTTAAAGTTAGCTTGTTGGCTCGAAATAACGTTTGCCCATTTGACTACTTACACTTGACACTACTATACAAGTTTGACGAACTAAGTCAATGCTGATGGGCCAATTGACCGGATGGACCGATGAGTATTGTTGATCTGTTGTTATGCTCTAGTTGTAAGCCAACATGTTTTACTTAACATGATTCATTTTTCTGTTCCCTTTTTTTTCTTGTTATAGTTACATCGATATAGCAACGCTACGGGGCAAATCTGGCACCGCAACAGATCTTCATCTTTCTTTTCCTTTTTTTTTATAGTTAATAACAATATTTTTCTTGATATAACCTTGGTAAACAAAAGTATAGTCAACAGATCAAGAGAGACGTCTAGGCTGATTTAAATCACATACTTTTTTTTATGAATCTAAATCACACACACAAATTTATTTAAATATAGATTAAATATCAATAAAATATGCGCAATGATATGAGACGAGGAGTAGAATATTGATAAGGAAAAAACAAGGATCCCTACCTAAAACCTAGCATGTAATGCCCACCGCCATTTGCTCCTCTCTACCATTGTTGGCATCTTCACCAATGCTACTAGCCTCGCTCCCTTGATAACTTAAGAGAGTCATGTTATATTTATAAGATGGATGTCTTATCTCTCTAGGATTTCTAGTCTTAATTTAATTAAGAGCCATAATCTATTTATTTATATTTAATTTATAGTCATAATTCAATTAGATCTTCTAATCTACGACTATTGTTCCGGTCCAATTAGGTCAAACATTATTTCTAATCTGATTAGGATATCTATCGATATCCAAATTTAAAATTACTAAAATATAATTAATTAAGTCTAACATAAATTCAATTAGGAAATCATAGAATATCCTTGGATATAAATTAAGATATAACATGTATTGCTTGCATGAGTACTGAAAGTGGAGCTATAAATTCCCTTAAATATTGAATGGGCTCGTTCGTGTTATCCATCAATGATGATGAGTTGTAATTCCAACTCGGTCATCTTTTCTTTTTGGCTTGTCTTGAGGTTGGGCCTCTGCTGTGTAGGAGGGATGTCATTCCATTAAAACACCAATGTAAATACTATGCTCCTATTGAGTTGGTTAACTAGTGACCGCATGAGTCATCGTCCGTTTCTCTGGAATGAGGCACAAGCCTATTGCCCCTCTTGTACACAGTGCAAGTTTCACCATGCTGTCCTATCATGGTGATTCAATTGTAATTTTGACTTACTCTAATATCATTTTGTTATGTTTTTAACTATAATTACTTAAGATATAAAGCATGATTATCTACTATTAGGACTCTAGCTAGGAGAATCTTAATTTAATTTTATTGAAGGGGGTAAACATGTAAATCCTAAGGGCATTCATATAAATCTTATCTAACCGACCCTTATTAAAAAGGTGAAGAGGTCAACTAAGTTAGGATTAGTTTGGAGGAAGATATTTTGAGGGAAGTATAAGACAGGTGTAATCCTAGTTAGTCACCTCTTATCCTAATTAAAAAGGGGTTGGTTGAGGTGGGGTTAAGTTAGAGTTAGGTTAGGAATTGGTAAGCAACCGGCCGTCTTAGATAGGTCGGTTGGATGTTGTTTCTTGGAGAAACATTAAAAATTGATTAGAAGTAGGAATCTTGAGTTGGAGTCCTATTAGGAGTCGGGGTTTAGAAGCCACATAAATAGTCATGTATTCATCCTCTTTTCTTAATTAATAGATTAATCCTTTTAGCAGCTTTTGAGCAACAACTTGGAGGAAGGAACCTTTATAGAGTTTCAAGGAGATCGATCCCCTAAAGAGATCAACACCAAGCTTAGAATTTATAAGGATTCTAACACCTACCCTTAAGGGTTAGCGAGACCTTAGCTTCTAGCTATGCACTAGATACTTACAAAAGAAGAAAATGTTATAAAATATGAACATAGGGTATCCATCTCATGTATATGGAAGGAAACTATGATAAAAAATAATAAAAATAAGATTAGCTTTTATCATATAAAAGAAACTCCCGTAAATATGTTAAACAATTGCTTATGAAAGGGATCTCAAAGATAGATGTATGCTCAAAGTTCACCTAACACTTTTATAGAATTGAAAATAAACAAATTAAATATATTACACAATGCCTCAATATGCATGCCCAAATATGATATGTGGATAATTTTTAATCTTGCCATGAGTCATAAAGTCAACTAAATAGTTTCTTCATCTATTATCAGGAGAAATACATTTTCATTTTGACGGATGAGGTAAATCCTGATGATATAGAGTCAATTTCATAAAGATTATTTGATTGGATGTGCGATCTCTGCCAAGAGTTTATGAGACCTAAAATTAAGACCTAATTTATAGTTGGATGTTTTGATGCTATTTTATGACTTGTCAATATTTTTTTATGATATATTATTGATTTTGTTGTATGTTTTAAAAGGATGTTCAATTGTTTTTGTTTTTCAGAACAACTTTCAAAATTTACTATTGACTCCCATGTAGAGAGCTCAACTGTCTACCACTAGGTAGTGCTGCCCGGAAGACCTTAGCGTTTTGCAGTCTTATTATGGGCTATTAGGGCTTAGCATTTTTTATCGTCAAATATTATTATTTAAAATATACTTAAAATTTAGATTGAATAAAGTAATTAGTTTATTGCGCAGCCCTAAAATGTTTATATATGGAAAGTGGCATATTTTGTGCGTGTATTGAAAAAGGAAAAAAAATTCATGGACGAGATGTGACAATATTATTACATGCACAAACATATTCATTATAAGAGAAACTATTATTACAAGCACAGGCTTTTGATTTAATTCACAAATGTTGATGATTTGATTCACAGCTTTGATGTTATAAACCCAAAACTGAAGCCTGTTGCAGCTTATCTGTTCACCAAGGACCAAAAGTCAGAAGAATAATTTGTAAACACCATAGCTGCTGGGGAAATGCTTATCCATGACATGATCTTACAAGTAATTTTTCCTTGTAAAATTGCAAAAGTAATGTCTCTAAATTATTCTTTGCAATTTGAGTTCTCTGCAAGTATTTGCATATGTGAAAGGCATATTCTTAATATCAAGTTCCAGTAAGTTTTCTGTTTGACAACAATAATAATAAAACCATAAGTTTCATTGTTATAGTTAAATTTTATTGAACGTAGATGTGAAATTAATGATAATAGCATATTATTGAAAAATATAATTAATAATATGGTAGCTGAAACATATATTCAATATACAAATTAGAATTAATACATTCTCAAAAAAATAATTCAAAATTTATCTATAATATTGCAAAAATATTCATATATATAAATATAATAATTAGAAATTAATGTAAAAATAGTGTCTAGTAAAATATTCAATTATAAAACATATAATTATTAATATTATTAATTAATGATTAGTATGTAATACAATATGATTGAACATTAAAATAATAGTCAATCAAACTAGTAAAATATCAATGATTAATGGATTAAGTTAGCTTATGTTAGAATAATTTAAACTAATTTGGCCAAATTATCTTGATTTGATTGAGAAACCATGTTGATGCATTAATTATAATTATAGGGCTTTTTCCCACTTCTCCAAATTGACTTCATAGCCACCCTCAATCAGGAGTCAAGTTTGGAAAGTGAGAGTTCCATGAAAGTAGAGTCTATTTATTTATTTTAGATTTTTCAGTATACCAAACACTAAAGGAGATAGAAGTAGATTACTTCTATGTAACTCCATCTCAGATTCCCTTTCATCAAATCAATTAGATCTTAAACACACATTTGCATGTTTGCTTGTATTTGACATCAAAGCCTAAAACACAAATGGTTCCATACGATTCCTTCATTAGAAAAGTGAAATATTGAGGTGACAATATCTTTAACATCTCGTGACTTAAAAACCCTCATTTGCCATGTCGTTTACAATACCTTCATTACCATGAAAGATTCTTATTAGATGTATCATTCGAGATACTCTCAATTGATGCCCTTCATATACGTTACGACAAAACTCCTATGAGTCATAAAAAAAGCCTTATTGAGTCTGGGTTTCTTTAGTAAAATTTCTATAAGGAACCCTCCATACACATTATGGGTATCCTCTAAATATACTATACAAGTAAAATTTTTGTAAGGAATTAATTATTAGTAATTGTTAGAACTTCAATGACACTAAGAGAATTGAATTAGTACTTTGTGTAATAAATAAACACAAATAGAAGCACAAGTATAGGATAGAGAGATAAATCAATTTATAGTAGATAAGACTTCCTAACCTATGTTTATTTTTTATCCCTAGTCTGTTGAGGGCACCAACTTTTAGTATTGATCATTCATAAAAAAAAAAAATGAAGATCAATAATCTTTTACATTTCTCCTTTTTAAGGTTTAGGAGAGAACCATATACATAAAACACTCAAACTTTACAAGAATCTTACATCTTCTACAACTTTGTAAATTATCAAGAAACTCAAAATACCCATGAACAAGAGTATTGGTGATACGACCATTGGTTCAAGCGATATTATCATTGACAATCCTAAAATAGTACCATCTGTGTTATCTGCTGAGTTGGGCGATACAACAACTTAAGCTAGGCGATACCACCACTTGGCTTTAGCGGTGCTATCACAAGGCACATATTGGCCTAGTAAGGATAGAAGAGATACTAAAATATCCATTTTGTATTAAATAAATTATTTTATTTTTTATCCTTTATATAGAAAGTTTTTTTTTAGAAAGATTATTCTTATCTCTATTTATGTCTTTGAAACACATCATTATAATTTATTTGTGCTTATAGATCAATTAATATTTTTCTTAAAATTTTCAAATGGAAGCCCTTATTTTCATATTTCTTATTCCTCACCTAAATTCTAAATCTTTTCTTTGGAAGAGAATATGTTGCTTATTTTTTTTGCTTCAAACTATATTGTCGTGAAAGAAATGCTTTGAAAGCCACCGAATCATTTGAACATTTGCTGCAAAGTCTATAAATTAGATGCCCCATGTTTCATAACAACTTCAATTTTGACTCTATCCTCGGCTAGTATTTATAAAAACTATGGCAGATCTTTCTTAAAACATAACATACAATTACATCTTTATTATCTAAGTGGACCCAGAGTATATCATTCGAAAGTGATTCAACAATTAATCCTTCGTGAATCAATTTTTGTTCTTTTATTCCAGACAACCACCTTCAAGTATTAACTAATGGTGGAATAGTTATTTAACTCACTTTTCCACTCTACTTCCCAAAGACGAGGATCACCATTTATATAGGAAGCTAGAGACGTTGAATCTTGGATTTTGATAATGAAACCAATTGATAAGTTATGATCTAATCTACATTTTTAGTGACGTAAGATTAACTACGTTCATGAAAATACAAAACAATTAAAGTAAAAGAATCGGACGTTGGGCCGGAGTCAAAGATTGGGCATCGGGTCAGAAGGATCGGACAATGCACTAAGAACAGATGTTGCAGGAGTCAACATACCAATGGATCGGGTGTTACGTCGAACATTCAGACGATGCACCTGAAGCTCGTTGGGAGTTCACTGGAAGCTCACTAGGAGTTTGCCAGAAGTTCACTGGGTGTTCGGATGAACAATTGACATGCCGAACAACTGAGATTGCTTGGATTGTAATTATCTAAGCCTTAAAGTATCGTAGTTAGGTTTCAATTTGAGTTAGTTTTGGGAGAAATCCTACTAACTCAATTAGGGACCCATTGGGCCCAAACTAGGGCTGAATTAGCTAAGAGAAAGGCTTATTCAGTAACCTAGAGCCACATCAAGCGGTGGCACCGCCAGGATTAGTGATAAAATCACTTAGGCTTGGCCTCCCAAGCTGAAGTCTGGGCAGTGGTATCGCCCGGACACAGTCTCCCAAATTATGTCAAGCAGTGGTACCACTAGATTAGGTGATGGTATTGCCCAGTTTTAGTGTTGCAGGCGTTGGTACCACCCAGCACAGGTGGTGTTACCACTAGTATTGGAAGACCCGGGATGAGACCCTTTTTGGCTTCAAATTTGAATCCATTTGGGGCCTATAAATACCCTTCTCATCCCTAGTTAGCATACACACCAACTAAGAACAAAAAGAGGGAAAACAATATTTTAATTATGTGAAAATTTCTCCCCTCTAGCTCTAAGTTTTGATTAAGTTTAAGAGAGGGATGAGTAGGGTTGTAAAGGTTGTCTCCTAAACCTGTAAAAAGAAGAAATGTGTGTAAAGGGTAGTTGATCTTCATCCGTTGAAAGAAGATCGATTAGTGGATGCCGATGGCCTCGACCAAGGAGGAATATGTTGAATCTCGGATTTTGATAATGAAACTAATTGATTATATTTTATGATTTAACTATGTTTTAAGTTACACAGGTCTACTATCGATCAGGATGAGACAGTTGACGCTGGAGGAATTGACGTTGCGCTGGGTGATCACGTTAGGATATTGGATGTTGAGCCAGAGGTTCAGTCGACAATCGGCAGAAGGTTTCGTACATCGAGCATCAATCCAAGAAGAGCACGTTGCGCCAAGGATATCGGGGTTATGGAGGTCAACCGCCGATTAGGCAATAAAATACAAGAGAGGATGCGCCGAAGAATCGGACGAAGCACCGACCAGTGACGTGCTGGGCAACTGAATGTGAATTGTATTGTAATAATTGTCTAGATCGAAGTAGAGTTTTGTTTGTGTGTGTGTAGGATTAACTACGATAATGATGAAGATATAAAGCGAAACAAAGTGCCGGAAGATAAGTGCAATGGATCGTTGGGAGTTCGAGAGATCGACGAAAGTTTGAAGATTCGTTGGGAGTGCTGCCAGAACTAGCCGAGAACGAGTAGGGAGCTTGCCGAAGGGTTTTCGGAAGTTCGCCAGAAGGTTCATCGGAAGTTCGTAGAGCTTGCCAAAGAAGCTTGTTGGAACTCGCCAAGATCATCATGAAGTCCAGGAGCTTGCTAGGAGTCCGCAGAATGGTTTTCGAGGGTTTATCGGAAGACCACTGGAAGTTCGTCGGAAGTTCGCTGGAAGAAGTCTTATCTTATGGACCATGTAATAGCTTAGAAAATGTTTTTAAAATTTGTAGTTAGTACGTAATTTGGTTTAGGATTAGCTGTTAATCCTATAAACTAAGTGGGGGCCAATTGAGCCTTGTTTCGGACTGGTTTGGGCCAAGTTTAAGGCCCAAACCAGTGTGCTGAAAAGGCTAGGCGATGGCACCGCCCGTTGGGAAATCCATAAGGGGGGCGACATCATATGCGCAGTGGAAGAACAAAAAACAAAACACCCCAGATTTCCCGTAGAAAGTTTCCGTCGTCGTGCGAAGATCGGTGTGTCAAAATAAATCCATGAAAACTGCACGTGTAAAAGAAGATACCTAGGGAGATTGTATATCCTTGAATTCCTATAGATCTGTGGGAGAGGATGAAGGAGGTCAAGCATCCTCCTCTCTAGCGGTATCCACACGGTAGGGATTGCAATGATGCACCTCTCTCTCTAGGGAGAGGAGAACAGGAGGTGGCTACCAAAAGAAACCCTCAGCCTATAGAGCTTTGGTTCCCTCTTATTTATAGAGGCCTCCTGAAAACCCCAATGGATCTTTTACCCTATTGGGTATTAGATCTCCATCCAATTACCCAAGCCTCTTGAATTAGTGGGTCTCTACCTAATAATCTCTTATTCGCAATTATTGGATCTCATCTCAGGATCCAATAATTCAGAGGCTTAATGGATATCCAATAAGATAGGGGGTTCAGCGAATATCTCATATCTGAACCTCTACTCATCGCAATACCTACCATATGTGTGTGACCCTCTAGGCCCAATATCGAGCTAGTCGTGAGTCATACTTGTCAGAACTCCTTCTAACTTAGTGAATTATTATCTCTATAATAATTCACCAAACTCATCGACTACGGACGTACCAGGCTACTACGCCACGGTCCCCAAACAATACAGGGGAATCTAATCCTTTAGACCTATCTGTCCTCAGTTACCATGTATCTATAGTCCCTCATCCATTTAATATCCCAGAGACCCTATACCGAGTATGGTGCTGTTAGGCCCATACGGTCTCTCATCGAGTCTTGCTCTTGTCGGATTCTCCCAGAGAACTCTTTCTCTCTTAATCCGAATAACCTTGGCCAAGGATTTGTTCGAGCAAGAACACATGGGATATTCCTCTCATGATACCGAGAGCGGATGATCCTCTATTGACACTCAATAGCCCTCGTAAGGTTGGCTACCACTCCCAATGACCAACTATACTAGATCTGGAACTTTCCAAACCTATAAGTCCGGTATCAAAGAGTGGAGTGCTTATATAGGACATCCTTGGTGTCTCAAGTCTAAAGACCAGATATAATACTGGGACTACGGAATCGCTGTCTGACGTGAGGTATCAATAACCATCCAGTATTCCGTAGGAGGATCAATCAATGAACTCATTCTCCAATGAGCACTTGCACTGTACCCTTAGTGTCCCCACATGAGTAGCTATGAGACCAGCTACCTCCATTATATGAACGGGTATATAGCACACCAGTCTATCCGGTTATCTCGATGTCCTTCTCGAGTAACCTATGACCAGGATAATTTAGGGTCTATGTTTAAAGGTGAATCGGTCTCATTATCGTGATCTCATCACGATCCGATTTCCATTGCACAAATCCAAGGACATCACAGTATATGCAACACGCAAGATAAAGTGATAAAACACTTAATAATAAGCAAAGAGATAAAGTGCATATCAAGTCATAAGTGCCATCACTCATGTGATTGGCTTGCAGGGCATATATGACTAGCAATCTCCCACTTGACCTAAAGCCAATCACCAACATGTCTAATCCCCATCAGACCTCTATGATGCTTAAAGACAATCTGAGTCAATGACTTTGTTAGTGGATCTGCAATGTTATCTTCGGATTGAACTTTTTCCATTACTACATCTCTTCGGGCCACGATCTCTCTAATAAGTTGGAACCTCCTCAGAACACTTCTGACGAGACCCAGGTTCCCTTATTTGAGTAATCGCCCCGTATTTATCGTAATATAAAGGAATCAACTCCTCACTGCTCGGGATGACTTCTAGTTCTATGATGAACTTCTTTATCCAGACTCTCTCCTTTACTGCCTTTGCCGCAGTAATGTATTCCACCTCTGTGGTCGAGTCAGCAGTTGTGTCTTGCTTGGAACTCTTCCAGCATACTACTCCTCCATTTAGGATGAACACATACCCTGAATTAGACTTGCTATCATCGACATCGGACTGGAAGCACGAGTCCGTGTAGCCCTTAACCCTAAGGCTACTACCTCCATATACTAGTAAAAGATTCTTAGTCCTTCTCAAGTACTTAAGGATACTTTTTACTGCTTTCCAGTGCTCTAAGCCTAGTTCTGCTTGATATTTGCTTGTGACACTCAGAGCATGCGCTATATCAGGCCTGGTACATAGCATAGCATATATGATAGATCCTATCGCTGATGCATATGGTATCATATCCATGTGTGCTCTTTCTTTAGAAGTCTTTGGGGACATACTCTTAGAAAGTGATATTCCATGTCTCATTGGTATGAGACCTCTCTTGGAACTTTCCATGCCAAACCTTTTAACAATGGTGTCTATGTACCTGGATTGGGACAAGCCAAGCATCCTCTTGGATATATCTCTATAGATCTGTATCCCCAATATGCAGGATGTTTCTCCTAAGTCCTTCATGGAGAAGTGCTTAGATAACCAAGCCTTTACTATGGAGAGCATTCCTACATCATTTCCAATGATCAGGATGTCATTTACATATAATACCAAAAAGGTGATAGTGCTCCCACTTATTTTCCTATACACACAAGGCTCATCTTCGTTCTTAACGAAGTCATAAGATCTGATCGCCTCATCAAATCTTATGTTCTAACTTCGGGAAGCTTGCTTCAATCTATAAATGGACCTAAGCAACCTGCACACCTTATCTGGATTATCCCTGGATACAAATCTCTCATGCTGTATCATATACACTTCCTCCTCGAGGTTACCATTGAGGAATGCGATTTTGACGTCTATCTGCCAGATCTCATAATCATAGTGTGCTGCAATAGCCAATAGAATTCGAATGGATTTTAGCATGACTACAGGTGAGAAAGTTTCGTCATAGTCAACACCTTACCTTTGACGATACCCCTTAGCCACTAGCCTTGCTTTATAGGTCTCTACCTTTCCATCTACTCCAATCTTTTTGAAGATCCACTTGCAACCAATGGGTACAATACCCTCGGGTGCATCAACTAGGTTTCAAACCTTGTTGGAGTACATGGAATCCATTTCTGAATTCATGGCTTCTTGCCATTTCAAAGAGTCTATGCTCATAATAGCCTCCTCGTAGGTCTGAGGATCAATATCCTCAATATCCTCTCTTCTGATATATCTCACATATCTCTCAGGAGGATGAGATACTCTATCGGATCTACATAAAGTTGGAACTTATATGTTAGGTATTTGAACAAATTTTGGAATGGTGCTTGAGCTAGGTTCTCCAACCTTGCTCAACTCTATCATGCTCCCATTGTCTTCACCAAGAATATGTTTCTTCTCAAGGAACACTGCTCTCTTGGCTATAAAGACCTTTTGGTCCTCAGGGTGATAGAAATAATACTCACAAGTTTCTTTGGGGTATCCCACGAACTTGCACCGTTCCATCCTAGATTCCAACTTGTCAGGGTTGTATCTCTTAACGTGGGCAGGGCAGCCCCAAATCTTAATAATCTTAAGATCGGGCTTCTTCCCATTCCATATCTCATATAGAGTAGACATCACTGACTTGGTTGGAATTCTGTTCAAAAGGTAAGCTGCGGTCTCTAGGGCATATCCCTAGAATGGGTAGGTCAGTGAAACACATCATGGAATGCACCATGTCTAATAGTATGTGATTCCTCCTTTCTGATACACCATTAAGCTATAGTGTATAAGGATATGTCCATTGGGATAAGATCCCATAGTCTTCGAGGAACTGAGTGAACTCTGTACTCAAGTACTTACCTTCTCGATCTGATCGAAAGGTTTTAATACTCTTTCTTGTTTAGTTCTCTACTTCTCGTTTCCTCTTAGACTCACACACACTCATGATGATATGTGGAGCTATATTTAGCATAAATAAACCATTATGTACTGTTCCTCTCGTGATGATCTCATCATCTAATATTATTGAACAACCATTGTTCTCAAAAACTAATTTATATCAAATAATTGTTAAACATAAAATGAAAATAATATTTTTGATAATAGAAGGAACATAATAGCATGCATCTAATGCAATAAAAGCTCCACCAGGCAGATGTAAGGTGACCTTGCCAACAGCCACTACAGTAACCTTTGCTCCATTGCCCATTTTAAGGTCCATCTCGCCTTTATTCAATCTCCTAGGTCCTGCCAGAACCTGCAACGAATTGTAAATATGATAAGCACTCCAGGTATCCAATACCCATGTGTTATCATAAGGTTCTGACAAATGGAGACTGATCATGAATGTACCTGAAGCTTTTGCAAGCTTCTGTTTTGCCCTCTCTGTAAGGTACTCTTGCAGTTCCTCTTCTAGTGCCCATCTTTGCCGTAGTGAAAGCACTGGCCTTTGTCCTTTGTTGGGTCTTTCTTGGCAACCTTTGCCATACCCATTTTGCCATTTCCTATGCCCTTCTTGTTGGGAAATTCGGGCAAGGGGGAGCGACATCTCATGTGCAGCAGAAGAACAAAAAACAAAACCCCAGATTTCCCATAGAAAGTTTTCGTCGTCGTGCGAAGATCGGTGCGTCAAAAACAAATCCGCGAAAACTGCACGTGTAAAAGAAGATACCTAGGGAGATTATATATCCTTGAATTCCTACAGATCTGTGGGAGAGGATGAAGGAGGTCAAGCGTCCTCCTCTCTAGCGGTATCCACACAGTAGGGATTGCGACGATGCACCTCTCTCTCTGGGGAGAGGCGAATAGGAGGTGGCTGCCAAAAACCCTCAGCTTATAGAGCTTTAATTCCCTCCTATTTATAGAGGCCCCCTAAAAACCCTAATGGATCTTTTGCCCTATTGGGTATTGGATCTCCATCCAATTACCCAAGCCTCTTGGATTAGTGGGTTTCTACCCAATAATCTCTTATTAGCAATTATTGGATCTCATCTCAGGATTCAGTAATTCAGGGGCTTAATGGATATCCAATAAGATAGGGGGTTCAACGGATATCTCATATCCGAACCTCTACTAATCGCAACACCTACCATATGTGTGTGACCCTCTAGGCCCAATAACGAGCTGGTCATGAGTCATACTTGTCAGAACTCCTTCTGACTTAGTGAATTATTATTTCTATAATAATTCACCCAACTCATCAACTACGGACGTACCAGGCCACTACGCCGCGGCCCCCAAACGATACAGGGGAATCCAATCCTTTGGACCTATATGTCCTCAGTTACCATGTATCTATAATCTCTCATCCATCTAATATCCAAGAGACCCTATACCGGGCATGGTGTTATTAGGCCCATACAGTCTCTCCTCGAGTCTTGCTCTTGTCGGATTCTCCCAGAGAACTCTTTCTCTCTCAATCTAAATAACCTTGGCTAAGGATTTGTTCGAGCAAGAACACATGGGATATTCCTCTCATGATATCAAGAACGGATGATCCTCTATTGACACTCAATAGCCCTCGTAAGGTTGGGTACCACTCCCAATGACCGGTTGTACTAGATATGAAACTTTCCAAACCTATAAGTCTGGTATCAAAGAGTGGAGTACTCATACAGGACATCCTTGGTGTCTCAAGTCTAAGGACCAGATACACTATTGGAACTACGAAATCGCTGTCTGACGTGAGGTATCAATAATCATCCAGCATTTCGTAGGCGGATCAATCAGTGAACTCATTCTCTAATGAACACCTGCACTATACCCTTAGTGTCCCCACACGAGTAGCTATGAGACCAGCTACCTCCATCATATGAACGGGTATACAGCACACCAGTCTATCTGGTTATCTCGATGTCTTTCTCGAGTAACCTATGACTAGGATAATTTAGGGTCTGTGTTTAAAGGTGAATCGGTCTCATTATCGTGATCTCATCATGATCCAATTCCCATTGCACAGATCCAAGGACATCACAATATACATCTAGATAATGTGAGATAATGCCAATAATCATAAGCAAAGAGATTGACGCAACGTGTTACAAGTGCAATCACTCATGTTATTGGTTTGTAGAGCACCTATAACTAGCACTTCTTAAGGGTCTTCTCAGCCTTCTTTTTCTTTCTGATCTCACCAGTGTAGAGAACCGGCTTCTCTTTCTTGATGGTGCTCTCCGCTTCTCTTAACATATTGAGGAGGTCTGAGAGGGTCACCTTAAGTTTGTTCATATTAAAATTCATTATGAATTGAGAAAAGGAATCTGGTAGGGACTAAAGTACAAAATCCACACACAGGTTATCCTCTAGGACAATCCTAGACCTGTGAGTTTCTTGATCCACTCAATCATCTTAAGGACATGGTTCTGAACCAGTATCCCCTCAATCATCTTAGCACGGAAAAGACTCTTTTATATCTCATATCGCTGAGTTCTTCCCTGTTCCTCAAACAGTTTACGGAGATGCAGGAGTATGGAATTAGCATCTATATTTTCATCTTTGTCTCTCAGAACTCAAGAGTCATAGAGGCCAACATATAATACTGAGCAAGAGTGGAATCATCTAAGTACTTCACATAACGAGCGATCTTATCCTCGCTTGCCCCTTCGTCGGGCGTAGGGATCACTATATCAAGGACATATACGATTTTCTCCGCCATGAGAACGATTCTCAGATTGCGAAGTCAATCGATATAATTTGGACCAGTGAGGCGGTTGGCATCAAGTATGCCACGTAAAGGATTTGAAAGCGATATTTTTCTGAAATAAAAGATGTAGCAAAAATAAATAACATGCAGACTTTGTAGAAATTTAAATAATTAAGATAAGGACTTATATCTTAATGTATTCTCACTAATTTTTTGTGAGACACACAACACCCTCCGGTATGTGAATTGGAGACCCCCAACGGATCTCTAGTGGGGATCAGGATCCAATCGACGTCTTAACGTAACCTCGAGGGACTCGACCAATCACATTAAGCCCGTAAAGGTAGGCAACTCTTGCCAATCATAACTCCTTGTGATTCCTGTCTTGTTCGGCCTCCGAACCACCATGGCCTCAAGGGACTCGACCAACCATGATGTTCGGTTAAGTCATCACCATCGTTACCAGATGAGTCTGATTCGGTGATATACTCTCGAGGGACTCGACTAAGCATACCATATCCTCAGGTCACAAATGACATCTCTATGTCGTAGATAAGATAGCAAGACTTGATATAGGTGAGTCTCGAGGGACTCGACCAACTCAACCTACACCGGGAATCGGTTCCTAGCTATAACGATGGAAGGCCACGTGGGTCAATCTAATTGCCTCACGTTTACCGACTTAATATTATTAATGGAGAGGATTTTTTATTTGGTCTCCTAACATAATGTGTCACACACATACGTATTATATCTACATCGTATACAAATATATATATGTATATATATATATATACCTATCTAGTAGGTGTATATCTAATCACATATCACATGAGCAATCACACCAGATGATCATGGACCACATCCTAATGTGATCAGGCCTGAGCCAATGGGCCCAATCACTCACATCAAGATCTATGTATACGTCGACGCATCTCTATGCCCTATGATCGTCCATCTCGCTTCGTCGGATCCGTCGGCATCTCAACGCATCTCCATGCGTCGGATCGTCCGTCTCAGCCTCATGAGTCATGCTACCGCTGCGCCTCCTCATGTAATTACAACATAATTACAAGCACACAGGCTCGACAATAAATGAGAAAAGAATGAGGCTCGTAGGCCCCAATAATAATAATCACATGTATACACATCACATCACAGGTCCATGATCATTTGTCCACATCATACATCACATGTATATGTTATTTTGTAGGACTACTAGATAAAACAAATAATAGTTAATTAACTTATTTAATTAACATATTTAATTTTCTGAAATCAGGGACATAAAGGAAAATTTTGAATTCCCAAGGGCATTCTGGTCATTCAGCCAAAGGGTATTTTGGTAATTCTATCAAAAAGGATAGAATCTAAAATTTCTGAAATTATGAGGGGTATTTTAGTAATTCTATCAAAAGGGACAGAATTTGAAAATTTTGAAATTCTGAGGGGTATTTTAGTAATTATGTCAAAAGGAACAACATTTGAAATTTCTGAAATTCTGAGGGATAAAACCATCTTTTGCCCTAAAACCCTAATCTCTCACCCTTATTGTGCTTGCAGCCGCCGCCACCATACCGGCGGTGCCCTTGCATGCTGGGGGGCGGCGCGCCACATCGCCATGGCGCGCCAGCCGGTGCCTCTCACGACGGGCGCAGGTCTCGCCGGCACTTCCTACGGTGAGCCGCAGTCGCCGGCAAGCAAGCGACACTGTGGCTAGCAGCCCGTCGACCTATGGCTGCTACCTGTGTAGGTAGCAAGGCTACAAGCAGCCTTGCGGTCGCTGCACGAGCGTAGGGCAGCAATAGTTGCTGCCCTTCCTGGCCCTTTTGCACTAACGATATTGGCGTCAAAAGCAAATCCAAAACACAACACACGTAGTTTAAGATCCGATCTTCGCACAAACAACCTGGCTCTAATACCACTATTGGGAACTCCACAAGGGGGGCAACATCACATGCATAATGGAAGAACAGAAAACAAAACACCCCAAATTTTCCGTAGAAAGTTTCCATCGTCGTGCGAAGATCAGTGCGTCAAAACAAATTCACGAAAACTGCACGTGTAAAAGAAGATACCTAGGGAGATCATATATCCGTGAATTCCTGCAGATCTGTGGGAGAGGATGAAGGAGGTCAAGCATCCTCCTCTCTAGTGGTATCCACACGGTAGGGATTGTAACGATGCACCTCTCTCTCTGGGGAGAGGAGAACAAGAGGTGGCTACCAAAAGAAACCCTCAGCTTATAGAGCTTTGGTTCCCTCCTATTTATAGAGGCCCCCTGAAAACCCTAATGGATCTTTTGCCCTATTGGGTATTGGATCTCCATCCAATTACTTAAGCCTCTTGGATTAGTGGGTCTCTACCCAATAATCTCTTATTAGCAATTATTGGGAATCTATTGAATCTCGGATTTTGATAATGAAACTAATTGATTGTGTTTTGTGATCTAATTGTGTTTTGAGTTACGCAGGTCTACTATCGATCAGGATTAAATAGTTGACGCTAGAGGAATTGACGTTGCGCTGAGTGATCACGTCAGGATATTGGATGTCGAGCCGGAGGTTCGATCGACAATCGGCAGAAGGCTTCGTACATCGAGCATCGGGCCAAGAAGAGCATGTTGCGCCAAGGATATCGGGGTTATGAAGGTCAACTACTGATTTGGCAACAAAATGCAAGAGAGGATGATGCACCGAAGAATCGAACGAAGCACCGACCAATGACGTGCCGGGCAATTGAATGTCAATTCACGTTATAATAATTGTTTAGATCGAAGTAGAGTTTTGTTTGTGTGTGTGCAGGATTAACTACGATAATGATGAAGATGTAAAGCGAAATAAAGTGCTAGAAGATAAGTGTGATGGATCCTTGGGAGCTCGAGAGATTGACGAAAGTCTGAAGATTCGTTAGGAGTGCTGTCGGAACTAGCCGAGAACGAGTAGGGAGCTTGCCGAAGGGTTTTCGGAAGTTCGCCAGAAGGTTTGTCGGAAGTTCACGGAGCTTGCCAAGAAAGATCGGAGCTTGCCAAAGAAGCTCGTTGGAACTCGCCAAGATCATCATGAAGTCCGGGAGCTTGCTGGGAGTCTGCAGAATGGTTTTCGAGGGTTCGTCAGAAGACCACAGGAAGTTCGTCGGAAGCTAACCGGAAGAAGTCTTATCTTATGGACCATGTAATAGCTTAGGAAATGTTTTTAAAATTTATTGTTAGTACGTAATTTAGTTTAGGATTAGGTGTTAATCCTATAAACCAAGTGGGGGCCAATTGGGCCTTGTTTCAGACTAGTTTGGGCCAAGTTTAAGGCCCAAACCAGTGTGCTGAAAAGGCTAGGCGGTGGCACCGCCTGTTGGGAAATCCACAAGGGGGGTGACATCATATGCGCAGCAGAAGAACAGAAAACAAAAGACCCCAGATTTCCCATAGAAAGTTTCCGTCGTCGTGCGAAGATCAGTGCGTCAAAACAAATTCGTGAAAACTGCACGTGTAAAAGAAGATACCTAGGGAGATCGTATATCCCTGAATTCCTATAAATCTATGGGAGAGAACGAAGGAGGTCAAGCGTCCTCCTCTCTAGCGGTATCCACATGACAGGGATTGCAACGATGCACATCTCTCTTTGGGGAGAGGAGAACAGGATGTGGCTACCAAAAAAAACCCTCAGCCTATAGAGCTTTGGTTCCCTCCTATTTATAGAGGCACCCTAAAAATCCTAATGGATCTTTTGCCTTATCGGGTATTGGATCTCCATCCAATTACCCAAGCCTCTTGGATTAGTGGGTCTCTACCCAATAATCTCTTATTAGCAATTATTGGATCTCATCTCAAGATCCAATAATTCAGGGGTTTAATGGATATCCAATAAAATAGGGGGTTCAGTGGATATCTCAGATCCGAACCTCTACTCGTCGCAACACCTACCATATGTGTGTGATCCTCTAGGCCCAATATCGAGCTGACCATGAGTCATACTTGTCAGAACTCCTTCTGACTTAGTGAATTATTATCTCTATAATAATTCACCCAACTCATCGACTGCGGACGTACTAGGCCACTACGCCACGGCCCCCAAACGATACAGGGGAATCTAATCCTTTGGACCTATCTGTCCTCAGTTACCATGTATCTATAGTCCCTCATCCATCTAATATCCCAGAGATCCTATACCGGGCATGGTGCTGTCAGGCCCATACGGTCTCTCCTCGAGTCTTGCTCTTGTCGGATTCTCCCAAAGAACCCTTTCTCTCTCAATCTGAATAACCTTGGCTAAGGATTTGTTCAAGCAAGAACACATGTGATATTCCTCTCATGATACCAAGAGCGGATGATCCTCTATTGACACTCAATAGCACTCGTAAGGTTGGCTACCACTCCCAATGACCGACTGTACTAGATCTGAAACTTTCCAAACCTATAAGTCCGGTATCAAAGAGTGGAGTACTCATACAGGACATCCTTGGTGTCTCAAGTCTAAGGACTAGATACACTACTAGGACTACAGAATCGCTGTCTGACGTGAGATATCAATAACCATCTAGCATTCCATAAGCGGATCAATCAGTGAACTCATTCTCTAATGAGCACCTGCACTGTACCCTTAGTGTCCCCACACGAGCAGCTATGAGACCAGCTACCTGCATCATATGAACGGGTATACAACACACCAGTCTATCCAGTTATCTTGATGTCGTTCTCGAGTAACCTATGACTAGGATAATTTAGAGTCTGTGTTTAAAGGTGAATCGATCTCATTATCGTGATCTCATCACGATCCGATTCCCATTGCACATATCTAAGGACATCACAGTATATGCAACATGCAAGAAAAAGTAATAAAACGCCTAATAATAAGGAAAGAGATAAAGTGCATATCAAGTCACAAGTGCCATCACTCATGTGATTGGCTTGCAGGGCACATATGACTAGCACCGCCCAGAGCCCGAGAGCCTAGGCGGTGGTACCGCCACTGGGCAGCAAACCCAGGCGGTGGCACCGTCGGGTTGGGCGGTGGCATCGCCTAGTATACTGTCAGTGTCTGACACTAACAAGTAGTGACACCACCAGCATTGGGAAACACAAAAGTGATTCAAACTTGGGCTCCAAATTTGAATCCTCTTGAGGCCTATAAATACCCCTCTAATTCATGGTTGAAAGGGTGCCTAGAACTGAGAAAGAAAAAGGAAAAACTCTTGTCAAATCTTCTCTCTAAGCTTTGAGTGTATTCTAGTCCAAGAGAGGGGTGAGAGGCCTTATAAGGGTTACCTCCTAAGCCCGTCAAAAGGAGAGAGCTGTAAGAGAGTTGATCCTCGCCCGTTGGAAGGAGGATAGCTAGTGGAAAGCTGGTGGCCTCAAGTGAAGAAGAATCGGGAGTGGACGTAGGTCATATGACCGAACTACTATAAATCGGTTTGCATTTATCTTATTGTCATTTACATTACTGCAAACCATCTTCATTTTGATGCTCTACTTCGTTGTCTTCTTCTTACATATTCCTTCAAGTTAAAACGTAATCAAAACGGTTTCAAACAAAATGTTGCTTTCAATAGTACGAAGTTTTCCGAACTTGTTTAAAATCGCCAAAAGTTTATCGTTCTTTACTGTTGCACTAAGTCACCCCCCCCCCTTAGTGCCACTCGATCCCTAGTAATTGGTATCAGAGCCTCGTTATTTCTCATTCGGATTTACACCCGTAAGAAATGGCTCTTCATGGCTTTCAAGAGGGCTTTTCGGTTGTTCGTCCACCGTTCTTTAATAGATCGGACTACACTTATTGAAAAACTCAAATGAGAGTTTTCTTGCTTTCAATGGATTTGGATTTATGGAATGTTATTGAAAATCATTTTCAACTTCCCTCTAAACTGATGAACGAATGGGCGGATTTGGAGAAGAAATCTTTTTCTTTAAATGCATAGGCTATGCATGCCTTATTTTGTGCTTTGGACAAGAATGAGTTCAATCGGATTTCTATGTGTGAAACGACTTTTGACATTTGGCTAACACTTGAAATCATGCACGAGAGAACTAGTAGAGTCAAAGACTCGAAAGTAAGCCTCTTATTGCATGATTTTGAGTTTTTCCAAATGAAACCAAGCGAGACTATCAACGATATATTTGACGGATATTATCAATAGTCTAAGAGCTCTTGGTAAATTTTTTTCATATTTTAAACTCGTAAACAAGATCTTAAGATCCCTTCCAAAAAGGTGGGATCCTAAAATAATGGCGATACAAGAAACTAAAGATTTAAATGATTATTCTATTGAAGAACTCATTGGATCCTTAATGACATATGAAATAAGTTTCTTGGAACTTTTGGAACTTGATGAACACTTGAACCACCTTTCAAAGGACGCGAAGGATTTAGAACTCCGGACAATTGAATACCACTTAAGTGATAACTCAAGTGATGAGGATAATGATGAACTTAAACTTCGAACACTAAAATTTAAAAGGTTCATAAAACAAGAATCTAAAATTATAAATGAACTTGAACAAAAGAAGAGGCCACCAAAGAATAAGAAGAAGGATCGCCAAGAAGAATCAAATGACGAAACAACGAATTGGGCTTTGACTTTCTTCGACTACAAAGTAAGCAACTTAACCAAGGCTCCTTTACTTTTTGAAATTACTTGAAATTTTTCATGAGTGCACAGTTTAGTTGGTAGAAAATAAAAAATTTATTTTCAAATATTTTTTTGCTTTTTATACTAGAATTTTTGAAAAATAAAATTTTGAATGATGATTGTACGATGTGTGATAATGTGTGTACACCTATGAGGACTAATCCATGCACGTGTATCTTGATGAATTACATTGGTTTTCTATTCTAAACATGATGTTTGACGATTTTATATCATGCATGTTATGTTTTAAAATTTTGAATGATGTAATTTTATGAATGATACATGCATGATTATTGACAATGCTTGTTTAAATCCATGAATATCTATGACTTTTCATGAATGATATATGATTTCTCACACTAAGCTAAATCATCTTATTATAACTAATAATAATGAAAGTAAAAAATTAAAATGATTTTGATGATGTTTGGTCTTTACATGAAAATTTGAACATGCTCACATGAAATCAATTTGCATGAAATGAAACATATAAAAATGAGAAAATACTTTATGTGTAATGCTTTTGATCTTAATGGATTTAATGACAAACTTGTATTTTGAATTTATATGATGATGACTTTCATGAAAATATTTGAACATACCTTATGAAATCATCATTGATAATGATAAAATGAAAATGTTAAAAGGTTGTTATCATGCTTAATGACTTTATGATATCATTTCTTGATGACTAAACTCATGTGTTGATTTTAAAAATGATACTCATCTTTTAAAACATGAGCACACTCATATGAAACAAATAAATTAAAATAAAACACATTATGTGTGAAGAGTGACTCTTGCACTTTGAATCTATGTGTTTTTGGTCTTAATCGTTTTATGAGGAATTGTTTATATGACGTGTTATATTTTTCAACTTTAAGAATCTTGATGATGGTTTTCGTCTTTAAGTTTTGAACTTTCATGATTGTCTCAATTTGACATTAAAAGACAAAGGCATGCTTATTTGAAGTAAATCATAAAAAGGAAATATATTATTCTTGAAAATTTGTCTATCTCTAAAAGTTTTCAGTTTTGATGAATCCATGTGAAACTCTTAAATCAAATCTTTTGAAAAATACCACATGCTTAATGTGATTCGAGTTAATAACAATTTACCTTTTCATCTTGAATGTTGACATTTGTTTTTATTAAGGGCAAAAGCATGGTTATAAGAAGCAAATCATATGAATAGAAATTTATAAAAACAAAATGCAATCCTTTATCTTATTGATTCTTCAATAAATCTATGCTTGTCATGTATGAATTTATTGAATGTGATTTTTGAGGATGATTTTAGATTTGAAAATTGCTTGATTCGTATTTACGACATAAGATAAATTTTAAATATGAATCATGTTTCAATCATGTTAAATACTTCAATCATGTTCTATCTCCCTTAATTCATTTTGTTCTCCTATATTTCCTTTTTATTTACCATAGAGGAGAACCTTCTAAATGAATTATGAAATTAATGATTTGATAATAAGTGTTTATCAAAATTCTATTTATCATTTTACAATCTCTAAAAAGTTGATAATCACTTCATTCATGTTATGAATCTCGAAAATATTTTTGATTTGATTAGGAGTTTCGAGTTGACAAAATGAGTTTGAATGATTTTATGACTCCTCTCTTGATCACTTGAAATCATGACTTTAAATTCTTGACTTGAGATATTTTTGCAAATCAAAATATTTTTCGCTATGATTGCTTCTTTTTATCATTTACCAAAGAGGAGAACAATTCAAGTTTATGTCATTTGTGAATCTCATAAACTATGTTAATGATTTTGATGATTCGAACTTGAATGAGCTTTATCACAATCCAAGTCTTGATAACTTGATATTTGATACTTAAAATTCTTATGTAATAATTAAGTGCTCAAATGATTCTTTGCTAAAGAGAATATTTATACTTTCTGATCTTGATGTCTTTGATTTACAACTTAAATTCTTTTGATCCTTTTAAGAGAATTTTTATCTATATCATGATCTTGATAAAAATTCTTACGTATGAATCAAGATCTTGTGTTTGATCTCCTAAGACTTCCACTTGTTATTTCCTAAAAAAGAGACTTGTCAAAATGATTCATGAACCTTTTGATTTATGATATTTGGATTCATGACTTAAGGTCGATGATTGAAACATTATATGCTAAAATTGATTTTTTTATGTTTCAATACTTGAATGCTTTATGTGATGATTGAAAATTTGATGAAAAAGAAATGTGCTTAATGATTGAATCATTGATTTATTCTTTTATCATGGCTTAAAAATGAATGAAAAGAAAATATATTAGCACTTGTAATCATGACTTGAACCTTGATATTGATATGCTTTTATATAACATGATTCTTGGTTGTATGACATTGATCTTGAATTGAAAATTGATACATTTATCTAGATCTTGCTAAAAAGAAAGTTATGAATCATGATATCTTTTGGATTTGATCCTTGTTGAATTTACATATTGGTATCCTTCATGACATGATTTATATGCATTGTTGTCTTGTATGCATCATGTGATGATTGATATATTGATGTAAATTTATAATTGATCATTGGTTCCTCCCTTCTTTTCGATAATAATAAAGGGAGAGTTAAATTGCTAGCTTGTGCATCAAAAAAAAAAAATTTGCTAGCTTAAACATTGAGAAGCAAAAAGTTGCTATCTCAAGAGAAGCAAAAATCTTGCTCAACTTCACTTTTTCAACAAAATTGCTTACGTTTTTGTTACAAATTATTGTTGAATCTCATGCAAGATTATTTGAAGTATTAATCCTCCCTTTCTTTTTGATATTGATAAAGGGGGAGAAGGCTTTTACTAGCTTGCATAATACAAATGAATGCAAAAGTCCTAACATGCAAGAAAGCAAAACTTGCAAGCTTGCTCTTCTCAAAAGAGAAGAAAGAAATTACAAAATTACATACATATCGCAAAGGAAGTCAAGAAAATTCAAATCTTTAAATACTATTTCCTTGCACTTCTCAAAGAAGAATAGAAAAACTTACGATCATGAATACCATCACAATAAGTGGTATCTTACATATCTTGAAACTTGCTATGTTTGAATGGGATGATTGGATGTTGTATTGCAAAGCTATGCTTAAATGTTGTATGATGTGATTAATAGCTAGTGTGTTGTAAAACTTACATATATTTTAAACTAGCTATGATGCAACTTCTCTTTTTTGTTGATGACATAAGGGGAGAAGTAGATTGATGACTTCATGCATTAAATTGAATATTTTATATATTTACATGATGGTTTGATAATTCTCATAACATGTGATGAATATTGCTTGGATTTGGGATAATCCAAGGTTTCTATCAATGGCATATTGATAGGGGGAGTTTGGTTAAACTCCGGAGAGTTATGGTTAATTCCGTTAGTCATCAATTAGTTGTCATCACCAAAAAGGGGGAGATTATTGAATCTCGGATTTTGATAATGAAACTAATTGATTATGTTTTATGATCTAACTGTGTTTTGAGTTACACAGGTCTACTATCGATCAGGATTAAACAGTTGATGCTGGAGGAATTGACGTTGCGCTGGGTGATCATGTCAGGATATTGGATGTCGAGCCGGAGGTTTGGTCGACAATCGGCAGAAGGCTTTGTACGTCGGGTATCGGGCCAAGAAGAGCATGTTGCGCAAAGCGCATCAGGGTTACAGAGGTCAACCGTCGATTGGGCAACAAAACGCAAGAGAGGACGATGCGCCGAAGAATCGGACGAAGCACCGACCAATGAAGTGCCGGGCAACTGAATGTCAATTCGCATTGTAATAATTGTCTAAATCGAAGTAGAGTTTTGTTTATGTGTGTGTAGGATTAACTACGATAACGATGAAGATGTAAAGTGAAACAAAGTGCCGAAAGACAAGTGCGATGGATCATTGGGAGTTCGAGAGTTCAATGGAAGTCCGAAGATTCGTTGGGAGTGCTACCGGAACTGGCCGAGAACAAGTAGGGAGCTTGCCGAAAGGTTTTTGGAAGTTCGTCGGAAGGTTCGTCGGAAGTTCGCGGAGCTTGCCAAAAAAGATCAGAGCTTGCCAAAGAAGCTCGTTGGAACTCGCCAAGATCATTGTGAAGTCTAGGAGCTTGCTAGGAGTCCGTAGAATGGTTTCCGAGGGTTTGTCAGAAGACCGTCGAAAGTTCGCCGGAAGCTCGCCAGAAGAAGTCTTATCTTGTGGACCTTGTAATAGCTTAGGAAATGTCTTTAAAATTCATAGTTAGTACGTAATTTGGTTTAGGATTAGGTGTTAATCCTATAAACTAAGTAGGGGCCAATTGGGCCTTATTTCGAACTAGTTTGGGTCGAGTTTAAGGCCCAAACCAGTGTGCTAAAAAGGTTGGGCAGTGGCACCGCTCAGTGGCCGAGAGCCTGGGCGGTGGCACCACCTAGAGCCCGAGAGCCCAAGCAGTGGCACCGTCAGATTGGGCTGTGGTACCACCACTGGGCAGCAAGCCCAAGCGATGGCACCGCCGGGTTGGACTGTGGCACCGCCCAGTACACTGTCAGTGTCTGACACTGACAAGCGGTGGCACCACCAGTACCGGGAAACACAAAAGTGATTCAAATTTGGGTTCTAAATTTGAATCCTCTTGAGGCCTATAAATACCCCTCTCATTCATGGTTAAAAGGGTGCCTAGAACTAAGAAAGAAAAAGGAAAAACTCTTATCAAATCTTCCCTCTAAGTTTTGAGTGTGTTCTAGTCCAAGAGAGGGGTGAGACGCCTTGTAAGGGTTACCTCCTAAGCCTGTCAAAAGGAGAGAGCTGTAAGGGAATTGATCCTCGCCCGTTAGAAGGAGGATAGCTAGTGGAAAGCTGGTGGCCTCAAGTGAAGAGGAATCGGGAGCGGACGTAGATCGTATGACTGAACCACTATAAATAGATTTGCATTTATCTTTTTATCATTTACATTACTGCAAACTATCTTCACTTTAATGCTTTACTTTGTTGTCTCCTTTTTACGTATTCCTTAAAGTTAAAACGCAATCGAAACGGTTTCAAACAAAACGTTGCGTTCAATAGTACGAAGTTTTCCGAACTAGTTTTAAATCGCCGAAAGCTTATCGTTCTTTACCGCTGCACTAATTCACCCCCCCCCCCTCCTCCCCCCCACCCTCCCCTCTTAGTGCCACTCGATCTCTAACAGAATCAAGAGTGGATGTAGGTCGGACGACCGAACCACTATAAAATTAGTATGTCTCCCTTTCTCTACGTGTTTACTTATTTTGCAAGTGTTTTATTTACTTATTACTATGCCTACGAATCCTTTTAAATCTAAATGTCTTTCCGATACAGTTCCATCGAAATGATTTTTCGAAATTAAATGTTTTTATCGAACTATGCTTTAATGGTTCACAATGACAAGGTATGTGACTCACTCGAAATGTTTTCACCTTACTATGAAATTACTTAGCGCTTTTCATGATTTGATGAATTTAATTTTTTTAAAAAAAAATATTATATTTTATCATGACAATTGCATGCTTTATAAAAAAGAAATAAAATGTTAAATTTAAATTTAATGCTTGTACATCAAATAAGAATAATTTCATGTATGTTTTAGGAAGTATTAATGTGCATCTTGTTGATTTTCATATTGCTTTTCGGTTTTAAATAATGATGTATGGGTTTTGTGTGAAAAACTGAAGTATGCTAGTATAAGAATGAATGTTGCCTTCATTGAATTTTTCAAAAAATAATTTTTATAATAATTTTGGATTTATTTTAATATGATTCTTTTTTACTAATGAGATGATATATCCAACTAAATCATTGATCGGTATTTACGACACACGATATATTTACATGAAATATCTTTCTTGATTCTTGTATGATTCACTCTTTTAAAAGAATATTTATCAAATCTTGATACTTATAACTTGAGATTTCTAATGCATTATGATTTTTGCCATTGAGAAGTTTTTATCTTAATCATGATCTTGATTTCTCGAAACTTATAACATAAAATCTTTTATAAATCAAGATCTCTTAATTGATCTGTTATATTTTTTTGTCATTTACTAAAGAAAAAAATTATCCAAATGAATCATGATTATTTTTTTATTACCTCGGACCTATAACTTTGCTGAATCCTAGACTATTCAATCAACTCCTGCAACTACGAGTTGGTGCTTGAATCTACTAAATGTACCAGGAATTTCATATTTTCTCCCAGGTTGAGAAGCACCAAAGGTAAGGGTAGGAACACCATTGGTATAGATGGTGTAGGTGTAGCCACCCACTTCATACGGATGAGCGGGTGGTACATTTCCTGCAAAATATCTCGGGTCTCCGTGCATGGACACAAAAGATTATTGGATCCTTCGCTGCGGAAATGGGGATGGTTGGTTGGTCTTTAGCAGGCAGAAGTTTATAGCTTTTCAAATGTGTCTCCAATTTATTTATTTTTTTTCTATGTGACGAGGATAGGATTCGATCCCAGAACATTAGGATAGACTATCAAAATATTTACCAACTAAGCCAGCTGGCACCTTTTGTATCTCCAAAAGTTACTATGTGCTTCCGAATATCTTGCCAGACTATCACATTAGAAAAGATTGTGTGGTAGCAAATTCTATCTCACCAATGTATTATCTTCCCAATCTTGCATCTATCATTATTCTTATGGCAGATTGATGATTAAAGAGGATATTATAGCCCAGCTTACTTTGAAACTACGTTACAGGCTTAAGCAACTGGCGGAAGTACTCAGCCTGGCATTTGGAAGGACGAGATCAATAGAGTTTTAATATATAAGAGCTCAAATAAAAAGGAAATAAAGAGTCGGAACCAAGAAAACATACTATCCAATACATACAGACATCCAAACAAAAGACAAGGATCATCTTATAGACATTATAAATATAAAAAATAGTAATATTTAGCATGTACATAAAGAATAGAAAAACTATAGCACAAATCAAAATATCTTTGTAAGGATAAGTACATTTCACTAGTGAACTGATTTCTACATAAGCTCATTTTGGCCAAACTATCATCAAACAAAAAAACAAACAGTTGTCTGCATTTCAGCAATATAAGCTGAAATTATCATGAGACATGATATATCACGAAATATAATTAATTCTATAAACTATTTAGTTTCTTTGCCTATGATTATAAAAGAGCAATACTCATATGAATTAAGAGGAAGTCAAGAATTTCAATCATGAAGGATTAATATATACAATGATCAGCATAACCCTTAAAAGGAATCAAAAGTGGAGAAGATTTCATGATAATGGATCAGAACCTAACAACATTTTGTGTTGACAGGACAAGATGCATAACATAGGACAATTCCAAAGGATATATACTATAGTTTGCAGTGGGCACAAAATAAAGTATAACCAAAGCAAAGGAGTATGAAAAAACAGGGAATCACCTAACAAAATTGCATCAATTGATAGAAAGCAATGATTCTAACGTTCATTATGATTCCCCCAACTTCCTCCACAGTGCAGTATCTCTTTAAGTCGAGCTCAATGTACATTATCACCACTTCAAATCCAATATAATTGAGTCATTAAACCAAACAGTCGGCTTCAGTTTGTGTTACCTACACAAAAGTATGAATAAAAATATGACTAGAAAGAATCTTACAAAGAGCAACGTAAATCTTATGATAATTGGAGAGGAGGAACCAAGAATCAAAATTCAACCTTTATCCTCTTCCACAAAAAGTTCAACATAGATCAAAACAAGCAAGAAGCGGGGACATACACGATAACACGGGAAAAGACAACTAGGCAAACACGCTTATTGCTGTTGTAATGAATCGGGAGGGACGACACCCACGGCATGTTGTTTGACCTCACGTCTTTCCAGCAATTGTGGTCAACAATCAAAGTGAAGATCCTCGTATTATAATAAACTCAAAACCAGACCCTCCATGCCACGACAAATTCACAGAAGAACAGAGATGAAACACAATTCGATGACAAACCAAGACAATACGCTACATTGGATAAAAAAGATGTGCGCGATCCAGAAGGACATCCAGATCTCCAAGTAATAAAAAGAGAAAACCTTTAATAAAAAGTCATAGAGGATCGAAGGAAACAAACAAGAAAACAACGACGAACAGAAAAAAAAAAGAACAGATGGATATGAGAAGTAGAGGAAACATGACGCGATGGCAATAAAAGTTAGGAATACCGAATTAAAAACCAACGGAGAACGAACCAAGGGCGATAACGATGACGGCGAGCTCAAAATCCAAAGTTTTACAGCGAATTAGGGACGAAATCGAAGAAGAGCTCCTCAGCCGGGGCGGGGCACCAGAGTACGAAGGCCAACAACAAGGTTATGGCCTCCTTTTTAAGATGTGGCCACTGCTAGACCGTAAGGGCTGGATTCTTGTTGTCCTCTAACCATAGGGTTCAGTTTTGCTTTCTATGTAACCCGATCTCTCTCTCTCTCTCTCTCTCTCTCTCTCTCTCTCTCTTATTTTCACTTTATTTTGATTAAAAAAGCCAATTAAAGTGACCAATCAGGACCCTTGATAAGCTTTTTACGTGATTAAAGTGGTTGGTCGATCATTAAGGTGGCCTTCATGTCTCATTTGATTAGTGGATTCTACTCTTATATATTTGTTCTTCCAATTCGTGTTCTTGTTTGTTATACTTCGATTACTAAGATAGAACATTTGGCTCAAACTAGTAATTGCTTTGTCAGCTCTCTAGTTGGCATCCACATCCAACTAATGGAAATGATGTTTAGACTTCATACTTACCTAATTATTGAAGAAACCCTACTTTTATTATACATTATGAAAAATTTTAAATCAACAATCTGAACTTATTGCTATGCTTTGGGTTTCAATATTATTGTCGTATTTTTAAAGAAAATAAGAGGTGATCATGTCATGAAATCACCAGCTTAGTTTCAATTCCGATTCGATCCATCGATATCAATTGATAAAAAAAATTAATACTCAACCAAGATTCAACTAAAATTCGATTCAATCCAAATATGGTGTTGACCCATGACACATATTTATCTTTTATATTTTATTTTTTTTATATTTAACCAGTTTAGAACAGTTAATTTTGATTTCGATTTCAATTTCTAGGCATTGAAACCGAAGTGTGTGATCTGGTTCCGATTTTGCTGAATATCGTTGAATCAATCCCAATTTCGAATCGATTTGGGTTCGATTCAGACCTTCTCCTGGATTGGATGGGCCAAATTGCACGCCGGGCGGGGCCTGTTATGGACTAGTTTTTGGAGGCAATATGAAAAAAAAGCTTTTACATATATTATATGTACATCCCTTGCAAAATTTGGCATTATAAAATTTTAGTATAACAATATATCCCTCCAAATAGTAAACAGCTCCATGCACATTAGTATCCTTAACGTCCATGTTAACCATATTTATTGTCGTTGGTATTAGTTTATTTGAGATTGGTTTGATATCCAAAAACTATTTAGTAACAAGTGGATAACATTGGGGTGAATAAAAAAAGTTTGAATAGAACTAGATTTAAGTGTTAGCTAGGTAAGCATCATATAATAAGAGAAGTAATTATGAACCCCGGGACAATGAGGGGAGAGCCTCAATTGATAGAAAAAAACCCATAATCCCTTGGGGTTATCTTGCATTTGGAAAAAGAAATAGGAAAAGAAAAAAATATATATGATGATAGTTTTATTCTTCATCATTGTAAATAGGAATATTGAAAATAAAATTTTTGGAATTTGAAAAAATGTGATGGGCGACCGACGGGAATTGAACCTACTTCTGTCTCCTTTTCTTGCTAAAGAATTTTCTCTTTTTTCTATTCATCATTATTGTATTTATTCTTACCTTCATACTTAACTTAGATTAAGATATTAGACATAGAATGCCAATCTTTAAAATAAAAAATATAAAAAATTATATTTATATTTTATATTATATTTATATTTATATTTTATTTTTGTTATCTTTTTTCCTTTCACGTTTACTTATCTTATACTTAACTCTTAAATTTATGTTATCTGTTTAGTTTATATGTGTGTTATGCATAAAAAAAAATTGTATCAAACAAAGTAGCAATACCCCGTATCTTGTTTTAGCAAGATATGGGGTATTGTTACTTTGTTTTAACGATTCATATACACTAAGACAAAAGTCTTATCCATTTGTAGATGAAACTTTAACAGTAGCTAGGTCTAGAGGGAAGTTGTGAGCATTACGTTCATGCATTACTTCCACACCAATGTTAGCACGGTTGATGATATCATCCCAAGTGTTAATGACATGATGGGATAAAAAACAATAAGGAAGAACTTTTATATATGAACAAATACTAACAGGTCATAATATAGCAGAATTAAATAAAAATCACAATCAAATAGAACACTAAGATTTATTTGGAAAACCCCTCTAACATGAAGGGTAAAAACCATGGGACAAACTAGAGAAAATCCACTATAAAAATAATGAATGTATAATTCTCTAAGTCTCTTGCCCAAAACCCAAGTAATCATAACAGAATAACTAGGATACAAGGAACACGTCATTGTGCACAATATCCAAAACCTCTCCAAATAATCACAGTAAGAGTTCACTACAGATCTGATCTAACCTGAGATGAGAATACTATTTGGATGGATGAGAACAGTCTCTATGTTGTCCTTGTTTTCTTTTCTTTCTTTTTCTCTTATTTTTCTATCTTTTTCTCCTCTTTTTGAATCACCTTGCTATTGTAAAATTGTTGTCCTTTTATTGTAGTTTTTCTTTTAATTTTTGTAGCCACCATAGTCACCTAATTAAACTTAATATTTAGGTTAAGGAGAGATGGCCTATCGGCTGTTAAAGCCCACTATGGGCTGAATTGGGCCATCTGCCTAATAACCTCCCCCTTAGCCCATAAGAGAGGTTGTCCCATAACTCCTCAGTATGAAGCCATGCCAACCAACTATCAGTATATCTCCTATCGCTCTTTCGGTGAGGCCTTTGTTAACATATCTGCTCTATTATCATTTGTATGAATTTTCTAAAGTTGCAACTGTTTCTCTTCAAGTACATTGTGAATCTAGTGGTATTTGACATCTATATGCTTTGACTTGGAATGAAAAGTTGGGTTCTTATACAAATTGATGGTACTCTAGCTATTATAATGTACTACATATTTTTCTTATTTCAGCCCTAATTCTTGTAATAATTTTTTAATCCATAATATTTCTTTGTAAACATTTATAGCAGCAATATATTATGCCTCTGTGGTGGAGAGAGCAATACACCTTTGTAATCTAGATTGTCATGACATAGCTCCTCTTGCAAAAGTAAGTACAAAACCTGATGTGAATTTCCTTGTATCAATATATCTAGTTATATCTATATCTGTGTAACCTATTAGCATAGGTGGTCCACCTCCAAGCTTAAATAAACTTTAGAACTTCCTTTGAAATACCTCAAGATCTACTTCATTATTGCCTAGTACTCCTTGCTTGAATTTGTAAGAAATTTGCTAGTAACACCCACTACATTAAGCACAGCTTGAAGTAACCTAAAAGAGGAGAACCAATTGGCTTTGTATTGCTCATACTAAACCTTTCTAATACCTTCTTGATGTATTTCTCTTGTGACAACCAAATATTCTTATTTTTTCCTATCACGAAAACTCTGCATTTCTAGTATTTGCTTTACTGGCCCCATGTCCTTCATTGTAAAGGACTCACTCAGTTCCTTCTTCAACCTGTCAATTATACACATATCTTTCCCAAGGATAAGCATATCATCAACATAGAGTAAGAGAATAATAAAATCCTCACTAAACCATTTGATGTACACACAATGATCTGAAGTCATTCTTTGTATCCATTTTTAGCCATAAATGAATTAAACTTTTTGTACCACTGTCTTGGAGCTTACTTCAATCCATACAAACTCTTCACCAACTTGTAGATAAAATTTTCTTTACCTTTGACTTTGAAACCTTCTGATTGCTCCATATAAATTTTCTCCTTCAAATCATTATGAAGGAAAGCTGGCTTCATATCTAACTGCTCAACCTCTAAGTTTTGGCTAATAGCAATATCAAGAGCAACACGAATAGAAGATATTTTAATAATAGGAGAAAAAATCTCTTCAAAGTTAATACTTTTCTTTTGACCAAAGCCTTTTACAACCAATCTAGTTTTGTATTTTAGTTGAGAATAATATTCTTGAGTCTTCAACCAAAAAACCCACTTGTTCTTCAAGGCCTTCATTCCCTGTGATAGTTGCACCAAATCATATGTGTGGTTCTTCTGTAGAGCATCCATCTCTTCCTGCATAGCAACTAACCACTTCTTTTTCTGCTCAAATTCAACTGCTTCCGAGTAACTCTCTGGTTCACATGCATCAATAAGCATCACAAACTCATCTGTAGAGTATCTTCTGGAAGGTTGATATTGTCTAGAAGATCTTCTCAACTAAGGTTCTGTGGAAAGTTGCTCCCCAACTTCTTGCTCAACATATCCTATTGGTAGATTAACATTGGGCTCTACACCATCTTTTTGCACATCTCCCCCATCACCCTGATATACTGGAGGAGTAACTGAATCACAATCTGCTAATCATTCTGCAGAAGTCTTAGTTGGTGCTTGCTAGTCATATGTGCCCTACAAGCCAATCTCTTGAGTGATGGCACTTGTGACTTGATATGCACTTTTTCTCTTTGCTTATTATTAGGCGTTTTATCACTGTATCTTATGTGTTGCATATATTGTGATGTCCTTGGATCTATGTAATGAGAATTAGATCGTGATAAGATCACGATAATGAGACCGATTCACCTTTAAACACAAACCCTAAATTATCCTGGTCATAGGTTACTCGATAAGGACATCGAGATAATCGGATAGATTGGTGTGCTATATACCCGTTCATATAATGGAGGTAGCTGGTCTCATCGCTACTCGTATGGGGACACTAAGGGTACAGTGCAGGTGCTCATTGGAGAATGAGTTCATTGATTGATCCGCCTAGGGAATGCTGGATGGTTATTGATACCTCACGTCAGACAGCGATTTCGTAGTCCCAGTAGTGTATCTGGTCCTTAGACTTGAGACACTAAGGATATCCTATATGAGTACTCTACTCTTTGATACCGGACTTATAGGTTTGGAAGTTCCAGATCTAGTACAGCTGGTTATTGGGAGTGGTAGCCAACCTTACGTGGGCTATTGAGTGTCAATAGAGGTTCATCCGCTCTCGGTATCATGAGAGGAATATCCCATGTGTTCTTACTCGAACAAATCCTTAGCCAAGGTTATTCGGATTGAGAGAGAAAGAGTTCTCAAGGAGAATCTAACAAGAGCAAGACTCGAGGAGAGACCGTATGGGCCTGACAGCACCATGTCCGGTATAGGGTCGCTGGAATATTAGATGGATGAGGGACTATAGATACATGGTAACTGAGGATAGATATGTTCAAAGGATTGGATTCCCCTGTATCGTTTGGGGGCCGTGGCATAGTGGCATGGTACGTCCGTAGTCGATGAGTTGGGTGAATTATTATAGAGATAATAATTATATCAGAAGGAGTTCTGACAAGTATAACTCACGGCCAGCTCGATATTGGGTTTGAGGGTCACACACATATGGTAGGTGTTGTGATGAGTAAAGGTTCAGATATGAGATATCTACTAAACCTCCTATTTTATTGGATATTCATTAAGCTCATGAATTATTGGATCTTGAGATGAGATCCAATAATTGCTAATAAGAGATTATTGGGTAGAGACCCACTAATCCAAGAGGCTTAGGTAATTGGTTGGAGATCCAATACCCAATAGGGCAAAAGATCCATTAGGGTTTTCAGGGGACCTCTTTAAATAGGAGGGAACCAAAGCTCTATAGGCTGAGGGATTCTTTTGGTAGCCACCTCCTGTTCTCCTCTCCCTAGAGAGAGAGGTGCATCGTCACAATCTCTGCTGTGTGGATACCGCTAGAGAGGAGGACGCTTGACCTCCTTCATCCTCTCCCACAGATCTGTAGAAATTCAGGGATATACGATCTCCCTAGATATCTTCTTTTACACGTGTAGTTTTGCGGATTTGTTTTTTATGCACCGATCTTCGCACGACGACGGAAACTTTCTATCAGAAATCTGGGGTTTTGTTTTTCTATTCTTCCACTACGCATGTGATGTTGCTTCCCTAACGAATTTTTCAATAGTGGTATCAGAGCCAGGTTGTTCGTGCAAAGATCGGATCTTAAATTACGTGTGTTGTGTTTTAGATCTACTTTTGACGTCAAAATAGTTGGCGCAAAAGGGCCAAGAAGGGCAGCAACTGTTGTTGCCCTTGCTGCGCTCGTGCAACGGCTGCAAGGCTGCTTGCAGCCGCCGCCCGGTGGGCTACAGGTCGTAAGCAGGATGCCTGCACCGGCGGCCTACCCACAAGGGCACCGGCGCTGCACGCGGGGCAGCCCGCAGGGGCGCTCCGCCCGCTTGGCGTTGGCGCGGTGCCCGCGGGACAGCGCTGCGAGGCATCGACATCTGCTGCACGGCAGGCGCCTGGCGGGCGCAGCGCCCATGCGCAGCGGCGGCGCTAGGTAGCGCCCAAGGGCGCGCCGGCGGCGCTCCACCAAGGGACACTTACAGCGTAGCGGCGCGCGCGCCACCGACAAGGTGGCGGCTGATCTGCCGCAAGCGCATTAAGGGATTAGGGTTTTAGGGCAAAAGATGGTTTTGCCCCTTCAAATTTCAAAAATTTCAAATTCTATCCCTTTTGATAGAATTACTAAAATACCCCTTGAAATTTTAAAAATTCCTATTTCGTCCGTTTGATAAAATTACCAAAATACCCTTTTGGCTGAATTATCAAAATACCCCTATGAATTCAAAAATTCTGTTTATGTCCTTGATTTCAGAAAATTAAATATGTTAGTTAAATAGTTTAATTAACTATTATTTTTTCTAGTAGTCCTATAAAATAACATATATATGTGATGTATGATGTGGACAGATGATCATGGACCTGTGATGTGATATGTGTACATGTGATTATTATTATTGGGGCCTATGAGCCTCTATTCTTTTCTCATTTATTGTCGGGCCTGCGTGCCTGTAATTATGTTGTAATTACATGAGGAGGCGCAGCGGTAGCGTGACTCACGAGGCCGAGACGAACGATCCGACACATAAAGATGTGTTGAGATGCCGACGGATCCAACGAAGCGAGATGGACGATCACATGACATAGAGATGCGCTAAAGTACACATAGATCTTGATGTGAGTGATTGGGCCCACTGGCTCGGGCCTGATCACATTAGGATGTGGTCCATGATCATCTGGTGTGATTACTCATGTGATGTGTGATTAGATATACACCTACTAGATATATATATATATATTTGCATGCGATGTAGATACATATATTAAATAAGTATGTGTGTAATATATTATATTAGGAGATCAAACCAAAATCCCCTCTATTAATAATATTAAGTCGGTAAATATGAGGCAATTAGATTGACCCACGTGGCCTTCCATCATTATAGCTAGGAGCCGATTCATGGTGTAGGTTGAGTTGGTCGAGTCCCTCGAGACTCACCTATATCGCGTCTCGCCATCTTATCTATGACATAGAGGTGTCATAGGTGACCTGAGGACATGGTATGCTTGGTCGAGTCCCTTGAGAGTATATCACCTAATCAGACTCATCTGGTAATGATGTTAATAACTTAACCGAACATCATGGTTGGTCGAGTCCCTCGAGGCCATGGTAGTTTGAAGATCGAATAGGATGGGAATCACAAGGAGTTATGATTGGCAAGAGTTGTCTACCTTTACGGGCTTAACGTGATTGGTCGAGTCCCTCGAGGTTATATTAAGACATCGATTGGATCCTGATCCCCACTAGAGTTCTGTCGGGGGTCTCCGATTCACATACCGAAGGGTATTGTGTGTCTTATAAAAAATTAGTGAGAGTACATTAAGATAGAAGTCCTTATCTTAATTGTTTAAATTTCTGCAAATTCTGCATGTTATTTATTTCTGCTACATCTTTTATTTCAAAAAAATATCGCTTTCAAATCCTTTACGTGGCATACTTGATGCCAATCGCCTCACTGGTCCAAATTATACGAATTGGCTTCGCAATCTGAGAATCATTCTCACGGTGGAGAAAATCGCATATGTCCTTGATACAGTGATCCCTACGCCCGACGAAGGGGCAAGCGAGGATGAAATCGCTCGTTATGTGAAGTACTTAGATGATTCCACTCATGCTCAGTGTTTTATGTTGGCCTCTATTACTATTGAGGTACAGAGACAACATGAAAATATGGATGCTAATTCCATACTCCTACATCTCCGTAAATTATTTAAGGAACAGGGAAGAACTCAACAATATGAGATATCAAAGAGTCTTTTCCGTGCTAGGATGACTAAGGGGACACCGGTTCAGGACCATGTCCTTAAGATGATTGAGTGGATCGAGAAACTCACAGGTCTAGGAATGGTCCTAGAGGATAACCTGTGTGTGGATCTTATGCTTCAGTCCCTACCAGATTCCTTTTCTCAGTTCATAATGAATTTTAATATGAACAAACTTGAGGTGACCCTCCCAGAGCTCCTCAATATGTTGAGAGAAGTAAAGAGCACCATCAAGAAAGAGAAGACGGTTCTCTACACTAGTGAGACCAGAAAGAAAAGGAAGGATGAGAAGTCCATTAAGAAGGGTAAGGGCAAAATGGGTAAGGCAAAGGTTACTAAGAAAGACCCAACAAAGGACAAAGGCCAATACTTCCATTGCGGCAAAGATAGGCACTGGAAGAGGAACTGCAAAGAGTACCTTGAAGAGAGAGCGAAACAAAAGCTTATAGAAGTTTCAGGTACATTCATGATCAGTCTCCATTTGTCAGAATCTTATGATAACACATGGGTATTGGATACCGGGAGTGCTTATCATATCTGTAATTCATTATAGGTTCTGGCAGGACCTAGGAGATTGAACAGAGACGAGATGGACCTTAAGATGGGCAATGCAGCAAAGGTTGCTACAGTGGCTATTAGTAAGGTCACTTTACATCTACCTAGTAGAGCTATTATTGCATTAGATGCATGCTATTATGTTCCTTCTATTATCAGATCAATGGTTGTTCAATAATATTAGATGATCAGATCATTACAAAAGGAACATTGCATAATGGTTTATTTATGCTAGATACAGCTCCACATATCATGAGTGTAAGAGAGTCTAAGAGGAAACGAGAAGTGGAGAACCAGGTAGAAAAGAGTATTAAAACCCTTTGATAAGATCGAGGAGGTGAGTACTTGAGTACAGAGTTCACCCAGTTCCTCAAAGACCATGGGATTTTATCCCAATGGACACCTCCTTATACACCATAGCTTAATAATATATCAGAAAGGAGGAATCGCACACTGTTAGACATGGTACATTCCATGATGTGTTTCGCCGACCTACCCATCTCATTCTGGGGATATGCCCTAGAGACTATAGCTTACCTTCTGAACAGAATTCCAACTAAGTAAGTGATGTCTACTCCATGTGAGATATGGAATGGGAAGAAGCCCGATCTTAAGATTATTAAGATTTGGGGCTGCCCTGCCCACGTTAAGAGACACAATCCTAACAAGTTGGAATCCAGAACGGAACGGTGCAAGTTTATGGGATGCCCCAAGAAAACTTGTGGGTATTATTTCTATCACTTTGAGGACCAAAAGGTCTTTATAACCAAGAGAGCAGTGTTCCTTGAGAAGGAACACATTCTTAGTGAAGACAGTGGGAGCATGATAGAGTTGAGCGAGGTTGGAGAACCTAGCTCAAGCACCATTCAAGAATTTGTTCAGATACCTAACACACAAGTTTCAACTTTACGTAGGTCCGATATAGTATCACATCCTCCTGAGAGATATGTGGGACATATCATAAGAGAGGATGTTAAGGATATTGATCCTCAGACCTACGAGGAGGCTATTATGAACATAGACTCCGGGAAATGGCAAGAAGCCATGAATTCAGAAATGGATTCCATGCACTTTAACAAGGTTTGGAATCTAATTAATGCACCCGAGGGTATTGTACCCATTGGTCGCAAGTGGATCCTAAAAAAAAAGATTAGAGTAGATGGAAAGGTAGAGACCTATAAAGCAAGGCTAGTGGCTAAGGGGTATCGTCAAAGGTAAGGTATTGACTATGATAAAACTTTCTCACCTGTAGTCATGCTAAAATCTATTCAAATTCTATTAGTTATTCCAGCACACTATGATTATGAGATCTAGCAGATGGATGTTAAAACCGCATTCCTCAATAGTAACCTTGATGAGGAGGTATATATGATACAACCTGAGGGATTCGTGTCCAGGGATAACCCAGATAAGGTGTGCAGGTTGCTTAGGTCCATTTATGGATTGAAGCAAGCTTCTCGAAGTTGGAACATAAGATTTGATGAGGTGATCGGATCTTATGACTTCGTTAAGAACGAAAATAACCCTTGTATATACAGGAAATTAAGTGGGAGCACTATCACTTTTTTGGTATTATATATGGATGACATCCTGTTCATTGAGAATGATGTAGGAATGCTCTCCACAGTAAAGACTTATCTAGGCACTTCTCCATGAAGGACTTAGGGGAAGCATCCTGCATATTGGGGATACGGATCTATAGAGATAGATCCAAGAGGATGCTTGGCTTGTTCCGGTCCAGGTACATAGACACCATTGTCAAAAGGTTTGGCATGAAAAATTCTAAGAGATGTCTCATACTAATGAGACATGGAATATCACTTTCTAGGAGTATGTCCCCAAAGACTCCTAAAGAAATGGCATACATAGATATGATACCATATGCATCAGCGATAGGATCTATCATGTATGCTATGTTATGTACTAGGCCTGATATAGTGCTTGCTCTGAGTGTCACGAGCAGATATCAGGCAGATCCAGGCTTGGAGCACTGAAAAGTAGTAAAAAGTATTCTTAAGTACTTGAGAAGGACTAAGGATCTTTTACTGGTATATGGAGGTAGTAGCCTCAAGGTTGAGGGCTACACGGACTTGAGCTTCCAGTCTAATGTCGATGATAGCAAGTCTAATTCAGGGTATGTGTTCACCTTGAATGGAGGAGCAGTATGTTGGAAGAGTTCTAAGCAAGACATTATTGCTGACTCAACCACAGAGGCGGAATACATTGTTGTGACAGAGGCAGCAAAGGAGGGAGTCTGGATGAAGAGGTTCATCACAGACCTAGGAGTCATGTCGAGTAGCGAGGATATAATTCTCTTATAATACGACAACTATGGGACGATTACTCAAATAAGGGAATCTGGGTCTTATCAGAAGTGTTCTGAGGAGGTTCCAACTTATTAGAGAGATCGTGACCCAAAAAGATGTAGTAATTGAATGAGTTCCATCCGAAGATAACATTGCAGATCCATTAACAAAGCCATTGACTCAGATTGTCTTTGAGCATCACAGAGATCTGATGAGGATTAAACATGTTAGTGATTAGCTTTAGGCCAAGTGGGAGATTGCTAGTTATATGTGCTCTACAAGCTAATCTCTTGAGTGATGGCACTTGTGACTTGATATGTACTTTTTCTCTTTACTTATTATTAGGCATTTTATCACTGTCTCTTACGTGTTGCATATATTGTGATGTCCTTGGATCTGTGTAATGGGAATTGGATCGTGATGAGTTCACGATAATGAGACCAATTCACCTTTAAACACAAACCCTAAATTATCCTAGTCATAGGTTACTCGAGAATGACATCGATATAACCGGATAGATTGGTGTGCTGTATACCCGTTCATATGATGGAGGTAGCTGGTCTCATCGTTACTCGTGTGAGGATACTAACGGTACAGTGCAGGTGCTCATTGGAGAATGAGTTCACTGATTGATCTGCCTACGGAATACTGGATGGTTATTGATACCTTACGTCAGACAGCGATTCCGTAGTCCTAGTAGTATATCTGGTTCTTAGACTTGAGACACTAAGGATATCTTGTATGAGTACTCTACTCTTTGATACCGGACTTATAGGTTTAGAAAGTTCTAGATCTAGTACAACCGGTTATTAGGAGTGGTAGCCAACCTTACGAGGGCTATTGAGTGTCAATAGAGGATCATCCGCTCTTGATATCATGAGAGGAATATCCCATATGTTCTTGCTCGAATAAATCCTTGTCCAAGGTTATTTGGATTGAGAGAGAAAGAGTTCTTCAGGAGAATCTAACAATAGCAAGACTCGAGGAGAGACCGTATGGGCCTGACAGCACCATGCCCGGTATAGGGTCTCTAGGATATTAGATGGATGAGGGACTATAGATATATGGTAACTGAGGATAGATAGGTTCAAAGGATTGGATTCCCCTATATCGTCTGGGGGCCGCGGCGTAGTGGCATAGTACATCCGCAGTCGATGAGTTGGGTGAATTATTATAGAGATAATAATTCACTATGTCAGAAGGAGTTCTGACAAGTATAACTTACGACCAGCTCGATATTGGGCCTAGAGGGTCACACACATATGGTAGGTGTTACGACGAGTAAAGGTTCAGATATGAGATATCCGCTGAACCCCCTATCTTATTGGATATCCATTAAGCCCCTGAATTATTGGATCCTGAGATGAGATCCAATAATTGCTAATAAGAGATTATTGGGTAGAGACCCACTAATCTAAGAGGCTTGGGTAATTGGATGGAGATCCAATACCCAATAGGGCAAAAAATCCATTAGGGTTTTCAGGGGGCCTCTATAAATAAGAGGGAACTAAAGATCTATAGGTTGAGGGTTTCTTTTGGTAGCCACCTCCTGTTCTCCTCTCCCTAGAGAGAGAGGTGCATCATCGCAATCCCTGCTGTGTGGATACCGCTAGAGAGAAGGACGCTTGACCTCCTTCATCCTCTCCCATAGATCTATAGGAATTCAAGGATATACGATCTCCCTAGGTATCTTCTTTTACACGTGTAGTTTTGCGGAGTTATTTTTGATGCACCGATCTTCGCACGATGACGAAAACTTTCTCTTGGAAATCTGGGGTTTTATTTTTCTGTTCTTCCACTGTGCATGTGATGTTGCTCCCTTAACAAATTTCCCAACAGTGTCTCTTTCAAATCCTTAAGGGTTTGATCCTCAAAGAAGACCACATCTCTACTTCTAAACACATTCTACTTTTCTGAATCCCAAAGCCTGTAATCAAATTGATCTTGTGAGTAGCTAAGAAAAATATATTCTTTTATCT